>CM055883.1:22470000-23070000 GCA_029582165.1 Portulaca oleracea | reverse complement strand
AATTCATTATCAGCCCACATATTGCAAAATTAGAACCACCTCTGAGGCCTAAAAGTAGGACTGAAGAGTTGGATATGAAGGGGGGAATGATTAGAATTTTAGATATTCATGTCACCCATACTGAATAAAAGACCTCGTTGAAAGCCATGAAGAAGTTAGAATTAGCTAGTACCCAATCAATACAAGAAAAGACCCTCTTGTTATGCCAAGGGTATCTCAAGCCAGAATGTTTCACTTCACATATATGGGACTCCCTCGAGAAAGTTTGGAAATCAATCACCTCCTTAATTGTAATGTCATTCCCTCCCCTGCTGTCATTAAAATCTAGCATATGATTGAAATCTCCAGCCAAAATCCAAGGTTCAGATATATAGGATACCATAGAAGATACAGCAGCTCATAAGTCCTTCCTGAAAGTCAAATCATTATCTTCATAAATGAATGTAACCAAAAAAGAAACAGGATCACATCAACTCTACTGTGGATATATTGATGATGTCTCACAAAAGGTGAACAAAAATCTTGTCCTTCTTCCACAAAACTCAAATTCTACTCCTTTGAGATACATTAGCATTATGAATAAGCTCCCAATTCCTACCAATAGATTCCTTAATATGATCACACCAATTCATATTTATTCATACCTTTGTTTCCAAGAGTCCCACCAATTCATAGTTATTCAAAACAAGATAATGTCGCACATCATCCTGCTTCCTAAGGCATTAAGTCCTCCTACATTCCAGGCAATGAAGCTATCCATTTTCTATGGATAATGAAGTGGTAGATTCACCACCGGTGTGAATAATCCGAATCAGAATCGCGCCGTTTAGCATCCGGTTTTTACGGTTCACTGCACCGAATTTTTGAAGTTGTCTTCTTTTGTCGGTTCGGATTTGGTTTCTCACCTGTTTCCAGTATTGGATTATAATAATCCCAAACTTTACAAATTAGACAGCAATAATTCCTACTTTCGGTTTGTATTCTGGTGGTCCAAAAAAAAATTGGATTATAATGGTTCCAAATAAACCTCCACATTCTTTTTATTTTTTTCATTCCTACACCATACTGTTTTTGTTTTTTTACGTTCGTGCCCCAAAAAGGTAATGAAGTGTAATTACTAAAACATTTTTTAAATTATTTATTTGAGGCTCCAAGCAATTATTATGATTTTTAAAAGAAATAAAACTGAAAAAATCATAAAGAATCGTAAAAAAATTGAAATAAATTGGGAGAAATGTCGTAAATTCATTAAAAATCGCGGTAAAGTGTTATATTGAGTTTTGAATCAAATGCAACACAAAATCAATGATATTTAGGGTAAGCTCACGATAATGTCCCACTACAGTCCAATTTTATTTTATTTTTTGGACCATCAGAATACAAATTGAAAGTAAGGATTATTATAATCTAATTTTTCGTATATATATATATATATATATATATATATATATATATATATATATATATAATTACTGTACTCTATACTTTGGACTGTTGGACAAAAAAAATCTTGCCCCATTGCTACATCAGCAAACCACCAAGTTACTTTGCATCAACTCAGCAGTGACTTACAATTATCCAATGGATGCAAAGTAGGGCTCACCGCGGTAAATTTCCAAAGTAAAGATTATTATTACCCACTGGCCAAAGGAGGCATTATTGTAATCCAATTTTCCAAAAAGTACGAAAAGGCATGAAAATAAAAGACTTATGTTGGCGCAACCACCTTCGATTGAATCATTAGTTTCATGAAAATGTAAAATGAATGGACAGCAACCAAAGCATACGTGTATTCAGAATCAACAATGTATTAACAAATAGCGCAGGTGTACAACTGAAGGAGAACGAGAACAACCCTCCTTCAGCTCTGACATTCATCCAAGTACAGCATCACCTGAGAAGTTTTTCTGGACACTCGAGCTCAGACAAAGTTTTTCCTGAAAGATGTAAGAATGTGTCAATCTGGAACAGTTCCGTGCCCATCTCAACAAATAATTGCAAATCAAACAATACACAGATCTTGTAGAATGCAAGCAACGTGACAACTTCACGGTTGAATTCTCCCACCAGTGAAAGATGTCACAATAAATGGCAGTCACTCACCTAGATGAGCTGGTAACAGTCGCATTTGAAGCTTTATTAGGAGATAACAGAGAATTTTTCCCAAGCTTTGGGTCGGCACTGATAGCTATTCCCCCTATTCTTCTCTCCATTGCTTCCCTCTCATCCTCCTCCGTCTTATGTTTATCTGAAGCAACTGGAGGATCTCCTGGTTTACCTTCAGAGGGTGGACACGGCTTAAGACGGTGAGGTCCCCCCGCAATCCATGGATGAGTAAGGCATTGACCAGCAGATGGGCGCTTCTCAGGAACAAAATCAAGAATAGGAACGAGGAACTCTGCCATGTCATTTGCATCTCGCTCACTGAAATCATACTTTTCCATAAGGACCTTGTTCAATGGCCAAAATCTCAGTCGGCGAATGTGTCTCAGATCTCCATATCTGTTGAAGAAGTCACGGGAATAACGTCCTCCTAAAGCAATCTGGTAGTCATTGATTACACATTACAGCTTAGAGGCACAAGTAGAAGATTACAACTGTTTGCAGTGGAGCAGATATGTCCTCTTACCTTGCGTGGCATCATCCCCAAAAGCTCCATCATTAATGCCAAGTGATCCTGCGAAACACAACATTTAAAGTTTGTAGGATGCATTTTGCAGAGTTAAATGCAACAAGAGCTAAGGGGGCAAAAAAAAAAAAAAAAAAGCAGACAGCTGACATGCACTTGCATAGGCCTCTCGTAAGCAGACTACTTGGATTTCATATAGCCCCTAGCCAAGAATATAATAGAAATAAATCAAAAAATACAGCTGACAAATAATGTGGGAACAGTAGGAACAGCACACAACATTGACTTGGTAGCAAATCAATTAGCTTTGTGCAGTGAAAGTTTAAAGACTGTACATAGTTTTTGTGTTTAATAGACATACAAAGATTGCGACACACTACAATGTGGAGGACCCACCATTAGCCATAACAGTTCATTTTCCTTTTTTGGAGTGAGCGGGGGATCCAAGACCATAGTATTTCATTAAACAGATTCCCATTTCTTTGAATTAACTGTCTTATGCTTGTACAGATGAGAAAACCCATGGATTTAGGGGCAATGGAAGGCTGTACAATGACCACTGAAATAATATCATCCACAAAATCCAAAATGGTGACGGGTTGACCTCAGTACCAAGATGTAAAACTTGACACTGGCTACACAAACTTCTCAAAAAACGAAGCTTGAAGAATTCAAACAAGCTATGTACAAATTCTCCTTGGCATATCTCATTTAACAGAGAAGAATTGTGTGAACTGAGAATATGTATGATAGAACACTATAGCTTATAGAATATTACAGAAAAGTTGAAAATTATATTTTATGAAGTGTAAGATACCCGTCACAAGTGTAAACCGGAAAGTTACATGAATGGAATGGTCAGAAAATATGATTCTCACACTAGTTCTATAATATGTTTCAGCAAATAAATCCATCGTTCGCTCTTGGGATTCCTCAAGAAAATATTTCTCCCTGCTTTAATATTGTTTACATGCCTTATGTTTATACAAATAACTTCATGTAATCATTTAGTTTTCGCAACAACCACACGAAGCTTGTATCTCTACTTGCATGATTGTTTACATTTTTACGTAAGCTTGTATCTCTAACTCTTGGATGGTCATCACGCTCAAGGTGGGGCACTCTGCCTAATAATGGTCATAACCACGACATCTAAAGCATTTCCTGCCAACAAGCATCTTAAGGGCTCCTTAGAAGCCACTGAATTGGACTAAGGAGGTTCAAAACTCTCTAATATCCACCAGCCTTGCTAGCGTATCTAGGCTTGGACTATAAGGAAGCCTTGACAAAAGGCTTAGGTTCAATTTTTCTTTCTTCTGTTTCTCAACCCTGAGTTTTTTAAACGTTAATGTACTCACACTCTTGGCACCATGTTTGAATGGAAAGACTTTGTTGAACATGTCCCACCGGCATCTCTCTAGTAGAACCTCTTGTCCATCAATTTCTTGAGCTTTTCCTAGGTCCTAACTTTAGACTTTCCTTCTCTAGCCCTGAACTTAATTAGGTTCTCAAACCACAATGAAGCATACTCGGTCAATTTCAAGCAAGCCACCTTATACTGCTTGTGTTCATCATATATCCCTTCAACTCAGAGATCCTCTCCATAGTTTGCACCCATTCTAAATAATTATCAAAATTTAGACTCTCATCAAAGTTAGGGGGTGTAACTTTGATATCTTTAAAAAGGATCCCCTAGATCTCCTCGTAGGTCCCTCACCTTCAATGTCCTCACTCTGCATTTCTACCTCAAATTCCTCATATATTAAACTTCTCTCACCATTTCATTTATCCTTGGTAGCCTACCAGCTCAATTAGGTATATTCACAAGTAAATCTCTCAAACAAGCAGTTATCCCCTCTACCTGGACAGTAAGATGTCGTTGACCCCTCTCAGAACCCCTACTGTAAGTCATTTGCTGGAAAACCTATTGAGAAACTTCAAAAGGCATATTTCTGGTAACATTTGCAGGCTTGGGTTGAAGGAAGGAGTGGAGAGTTACTGGAAGTGTCCTTGGACATAATGGAGGTTATTATGAGTATAGGTTCTCTATATGGGAAGTGTCCTTAGACATGATCCAAATATACTAGATACTCCATCCCAAAAAGTTTTTCTGTCATTCTCTTTTCGAATGTTCAAAGAAAAATGTCCACCCTTGACAAATTGCAATATCAAATTTATTAAAATTCTGAAGCTATCGTCAATTCAAATTTAAATAAACAACTGAATAAATGAGAAAATTTCAAAGGATACTTCTGAATTCAATATCAAGAACATTAGAACAATATTGGTATTTATCTTTAATATACATTAATTGGATGCTTTTTCATATAGCATGACAAATTAATGTGGACAACCATTTAGGGATGATAGAGGTAATACATCACATTTAAATAGGTCTACAACTTATTGTGATGAATGCATTGCGTCTTAAGAGGATCTAAATTTAAAATGGTTAGTTTGGCATGGCCTTGCTCTAATATTTCATACCAAGACCCCAACCCAAATTCATTGGCCTAACCAAACTATTTCTCACATCCTTTATAATTTTATTCGTAATTTCTAGGCGTTGTCTAATTTTCCTTAGGATTTTTGATTGAATACAGACTTGTAACACCCTTTTGGTATTGGTCAATTGTGTTGCTTAAAGTGAATAGTCTTAGGAATATCACTAGTGTGCACCTTTCTTTTAGGAATATCACTCCCATGAACCCCACAACTCAACGTGTTTGCTAGGAATAGTCTTGCGGTATGTGAACTCTCGACATAGAATCAAAATGCTGCTAATTTGTGGCAAAATACCCCATTAGAAAGAAAGGTTTTGGAGCTTGCAAGACCTCGCTTTCCCCACTCAACAAGTAGGATAAGAAGACAAGCAATGCAATTGCTGTGCCTTTTTAGCAACCATAAACCGCATTTTCAATCCGGTAATTTGTGGGGTCAATAGTCAATCCATGTCGAGTTTGGCAATTCTTTAACTCATTTCTGTTTAGGGCTGCGGAAAAATTTCATTCACTAAACCGAAAAACCTAGATAATTTACGAGATTTTTTTTATAATACGGATCAGTTAACCCATCCATGGAAAAGAGCTTGATAACACATCAGATGGTCAGAAATTCGATTAACTGCCACTAACCAGAACACTGAAATGTATAATCTTTTTTATTTATATTAGATTACTAAATTATGTGTCAGAAATTCGATTAACTGCCACTAACCAGAACACTGAAATGTATAATCTTTCTTATTTATATTAGATTACTAAATTATGTGTCATCCACTTATCAATTTGGATCCTTATCCAGTGGCAATGGGTGCTGAGTTCAATTTGAAACATGCTTCCAAGTGTTTTAACAAGTTTAAACGATGTTTAAGTACTTGGCCATAGGATGGAGCGATATAGCAAGTTTTAGAAATGGATAATCGTGTATTTGAATCGAATTTCAGTTATAACCGTGAAATGGCATAAGATAGGGATCGCAATTTTCACTACCACACAGTTTTGGCATAAGATAGGAATGCAGATCACATTTTCACTGGTTAACTGATTTTCAGTTAATGGTTGGATTAATTAACCAATTTCCCCTATTTTTAGGAGTCAAGTTCCCATAAAGTCAATTCCTGAGTCGTTTTTTGTTATGCCAAATGCCAGCAGTCAGGGCATGGGCCCTCTAGATGAGGATTTAAACATTTTCTTATATTTAGCCAAAGTGGAAATACCTCACAAACTGCTTAGACTTTTCACTCTATTGTCAGCACCCAAAACTCAAAATGCACTATGAAGCTTTTTGTCGGGATTTGATATCTTGTTTTTAGTATAGTAATGGCCCAAAAATTGCATGCACTTTATTGCATGCACTTTACACTATTGTCAACACCCGGAGCTCTAAATATAGAGTGGTCTACATAGGAGTCAAGATTCCAGCCCTAACATTTAAAATGCATGATGTGCACCCACGATGGGCCCTTCGAGCACACTCTCGAATCGGTAAAAGAATCGTGCATGAAACATATTTTATGCAAAGATGTTCTATATTTGCAATAATTTTACATGCTGAAGTAACTTCAATTAGGGTTCAGCTTAAAATTTCCATTACAAGAAATGCCCCAAAAAAATAAAACAAATGTTACAAAGTAAAAATATCTTTTGAGGGATTTTTAAAAGAAATAAGTAAAAATAAAATGTGACAGCAAGGAAATTTATTTGACTGCAAAAAAAAAAGTGTGTCAATTTTTGCTCTTTCCATATTGCTTGATAGCATCCTCATAACATAGAGTAAAAAATATTTCAGTTAAAATAGTACATACCAAAAATTTGAAAAATGGACGACTAAATAAGGTAAAACACATGTTTAACCTAGAACCAGCTATTACTCCGTCTCCTTTATCCCCTTAGCTGCCCATTATCTCCCCCCCCCCCCCCCCCCCTCTTTTTCTTTTTTTTTTTTCCTCTCTCTCTCTCCCTCTTCCCCTCTCTATCAACCTTAGCAGTTAGCATCACCAATGGCACTAAATCTGGGTTGTAAACCTACACTTAGGGCTTTTCAATTAAGGATGCATTTGAAGCAATTTAATGAAATTAAATCAGGGCTTTCAGACAAAGTTACGCTTAGAAAGCAACATAAGAGATGGGGTTTAACCAAGCTCAGGTGGATCAAAACTCCCTATTGACAAACACCTATGATCAGGGAATGCTCCATGACGTTGTATAGAAATGCAAAGTAAAGGAAACAAGCTTTCCAAAATGGTATTTCGTGCCAAGATTGAAGATCATTTGGACCCTCACATTGAAACGAAATGAGATTGTGCATATTTCAGCCCAATCTGTGAGCCTAATTAAGGTTAGTTGGCCGCTTGATTTCTATCCTTTCACAATCGCACCCATATTTTCAGCTTCCCAACATCATCATTAGGGATAGATACCCTCACATCGTTTACAGCAAGGATTTAAAGGGAAGAGCTAAAAATTGACTTACCCAGCAGTCGAGTTACAAGGTTCAGCTATATCCTTGCCACCTTAGCTGTTTAATTCAGATTGCTTTATGCGATAATGTATTACATTTTTATTTGTCATGCTTTGTCTTGATGCAAGACAGTTTCACCATGTTAGATTAGATTAATTCTTTCCTAATCACTAGGGAAACCCTAATCCATTTTGAGGAGCCTGCTAGCTTGTTATACAGCTACCTCCCTCGTATTGCTCGGTTGATTTTTAAATGAAGCATACGCTTGTTTGTAAGTTCTAAACTCTCAAAATTCCCTCTGTATTCAAGAATCTAGCAGTTTCTAGTTGTGACCCATAGGTCTTCTGATCTTGGATGGTGGCATTTTATATCCATCTAAGAGGACCTGCCCGTGTGTTTCCTGATTGTGGTGTTTCTGTATCAATCAAGAACACTTGATGTATCCTGTCATGTGTCCTTTCCTTGATGTTCTCGTCTTAACATTTTAACACTTATCTGAACTTAATTGAGAAATCATTAACAATGTGTCTTAGTTTGGTCAACTCTAATCTTCCGTTCCCTAACTGCCTAGCTAAACATACATCGAGTTGTACACTAACCCCATTGCCTAGACACAATCCTAGTTAGTAGTCACAAAGAACTTGACTAGAGACATTTAGATAGTGTCCTAAACAGATTGTTGAATAAGCTCTTAAAGAGGAGATGTGTTTGAAGCTAGAAACAAGTATCTGACTTCTTGAAGTGCATCGGGAATCCGGATGAGACCCACCAAATCCAAATTACGAGCGACTCGACTTCCCACGAGCCCAAAGGTGTAGATGTGTGTTTTCCGTTCAAGAATGGATGTGAGAGGTACTTCAAGGAGGATCCTGGACCAACGGATAGAGTTTACAGTCCTCATCAGGACCATTCCCGAGCCTCCTAGGGTTCTCGAGGCTCCTTCGGCACAAATAAGGCAACAAAGTTGAACGTGACTTCATTTCGGGCTCCGAACGTTCAAGAATCAACCAAAAGGGTATTTTAGGTATTTCCTCACCAAGGCAGGTCAGCCTGGAAGTATTTTGGGTTCTTTGGGTCACCAGGGGCACAACAGTCATTCACACGAAGCATGGGTCGGGTCGGGAGTTCTTCAAGAATGCAAGGAAGCAAGGAAGAAGAAGAAGAAAATAATTGCACGATCGTGCCCAGGTTCCCTAGCCTCTTCAGAGGCGTTTGAGAGGGCACGGGAGCACGGTAGTGCACCCACCCTCCAGGGAGGGTGGCACGATCGTGCCATCCTGGTCGCACGACCATGTCATCTTCAAGCCAAGGTTGCTTGTGGCAGTTTCTAGCAACATGATCGTGTTAGGGTTGGCGCACGATTGTGCGCTGTTCGAACAGCAGGAGCCCGTCACTGCTCTTTTTCTCCCGTTTTGTTATGTTTTTCCCCTTTTGTCCCCACCCCCACTTTGATGTAAATCCCCACTTTGAGGGTATTATTTGTAAAGCTTTGAGCCCTTTTGTAATTACACAATCCCAAGCCTTCTTCCACCTCAATGCCTCCATAAATAAAGGCCATTTAGAAGGAAGAGTATTTAATGTTTATGATTGAAAATAAAAGCAGCTTTGCTTTCTCCCTTTCTCAAATCTTGTTTACTTTATCTATTTGCTTAATGGTGGTGTTGCAAGTCCTCCCTTTATAGAATTTATGGTGGTTTGGCCTTTATCAAATTTTTGGTGGGTTGCAGTTCTTGGGTGATTGATTTCCTTTCCTTAAATCCATACTGGTTCCAAGTTGTTTTCCGGGTTAAAAGTCGTCCTCCATCTTCTCCTACTCAAGCAACGTCGAATCCCACCACACTATGCTCCATCTGGTATCAGAGCTCCAGGTTAAGGTTTGCCTGAGTTTTCTGAATTTTTGAAATTAGGGTTTGCTACCCATTGTTATTGAGAGATTGGGTATCCCCATCCCCTTTGCTTATCAATTTGGTTGAATTGGGTATCATTGGTGTTATTGGGAGTGCAAGTTTCGGTGATAATCTTGCTATTGTTGAAAAAAAATGGGTGTTGAAAACACAAAGAACCCAAGCACAAGCATAAGCTGACTACAAGAAAACCCCCAAAACTCGAGAAAACTTCCCAAACACATATTGTTCCATACCCCTCCTCTTGAAATGGATGACCCCAATGATCCAAATCAAGGAGGAACAATCCAACAAACCGCGTTTGGAATGGATGAGTCCTTTGAAAGGGTAGAAATCCATGGATCAAAGTTCCAAGTTGGGTTTATAGAAGCATAGTCTGAGGCCATCACCGCCCAATTGGCCCAAATCAATGCACATTTTCAAGGTAGACCTCATTCCAGAAGGGGAGACACGCCCCGTAGCCCTCATCGATCCCCTCCCGTGGAGTCGAGGAGTGATGAAGGTATGTCTGCTCGAATCGGGTCTAGAAGGCAAAGCGAGAGGCCCAAGCGGGATGATTTTTTTCGATGCCAAGGTTGAACTCCCGGAGTTCAATGGCTCCCTCAACCCCGACGACTATTTGGAGTGGGTCCAGCATGTGGAATTGATTTTCGAGGCTAAAGGCTATAGTGAGGAGAAGGCTTTTAAGGTGGCTAGTCTCAAACCCACCAAAGTCGCGTCGCTTTGATTTGAGAGCGTAAAGCCTCAGTGGACCCAAGACGAAAAAAGGAGAATCGCCACCTACAGGCAAGACGTGTTGAGGGAGCTCTGTGCCCTTAAGTAAGGAAAGCTGAGTGTAAGTGAGTACATCCAGGAGTTCGAACAACTTATTAAGAGTGATCTACAAGAGCCACAAGAACAAATTTCATGATGTTCTTGCCCCCTCCACCACAAGGTTGAAATTCAACATTTCCACTCGTTGGATGACTTGTACAACCTTGCTCTCAAGGTCAAGAGGAGGAATGAACGGGCCTCCACCAAGGCCTATGGTCGTAGCCCTCTTCCTCCTCCTGAACTATTACACCCGATTGCTCCTAGCTCGGTTGCACCCCTGCAGGTTGCCCCCTACCTAAGGTTGACAAGGGCAAAAGCATCACGTTCCTTCTCCTCAAAAGCTCCCAAAGGAGCTCGAAGGCAAGAAGTGTTATCGGTGCCACGGCTATAGTCACTACCAATTCAATTATCCGACAAGGACCTTGACCTTGAAAGAGGTTAAGGAAATCGAAGAAGGCATCAAGATAGCCATGGAGGCAAAGTGTGGAACCTCATCATCGACGGTGGAAGTTGCACCAACGCCGTCTCCACCTCCATGGTCTAGAAGCTTGGTCTCCCAATCTCTCTACACCCACGGCCTTATACTCACAAATGGATGGGTAATTGCACGGTCTTAAGGTAACCTGACAAACCCTCGTTTTGTTGTCCATTGGATTTGAGTATGTTCGCATCGTGCTTTGTGATGTTGTTCCCATGAGTGTTTGTCACGTATTCTTTGGAAGACCGTGGCAATTTGAGAGGTGTGTCGTTCATGACAGCCTAGCCAACACCTACTCCTTCACCCTTGGGCCGAAGAGAATCACCTTGAAACCCTTAATTTCACAGGAAATTAAACCCGGGGTGGGTGGTGAGCAGAAGAACCTTCTTTTGAGAGAAACACAGGATGAGAGTACCCTTGATGAGGACGAGCAATCCCTAGCTTTGTGCTT
The DNA here is from genome assembly GCA_029582165.1 of Portulaca oleracea. NCBI lineage: Eukaryota > Viridiplantae > Streptophyta > Magnoliopsida > Caryophyllales > Portulacaceae > Portulaca > Portulaca oleracea. Next base: position 23,058,763 of record CM055883.1, on the reverse strand, counting down.
GCCTACTGGAAAGCCTATTGTGAGTGAGCGCCCCAAAACACCACAAATTACTCTCGTTCTCCCTCCTTCCTTTTCTTCCTACCCAACAAGTCTCCTCTGGACTTACACTACAGTGATGACGGCTAGACCCTGGTTTTTGGTCCTTTACGGATGCTTCATGGTGTCGAGCAGGGTGATGACAAGGTGGAACCGCACATTTAAAACCCTCCGACAGATGAGCTCTCTTTCGATTTACGTGGAGGAGTTCAACGAGCTCATATGGGGTGGATTCACCCAACAAGCTGCCAAGGAAACACCTACACCGCCTCCATCTTCGGGCCTCATCGCCTATTTGAGAAAGCTTCGAGTACCGAGTGCAACCCACCTCGACCTTTGAAGAAAACCCATCCCGAGGTGCCCGGTCATGGTGCGCACCTTACTTCTTACTCCCAAAAGTTGAGGAAAACTCTTTTTCAAGAAGGGGGGTATGAAGCATATCGAGATGGGACCCGTCAAATCCAAACTTTGAGCGACTCGCCTACCCGCGACCCGGAAGGTGTGGACGGGTCCTTTTCGTTCAAGAATGGATGCAGGAGGTACTTCAAGGAGGATCCCAGACGAAAGGATAAAGTTTGCGGTCCTCAACGAGACCATTCCCGAGCCTCCTACGGTTCCCGAGGCTGCTTCAACACAAATAAGGCAACGAAGTCAAACGTGACCGAGGCGCGTCAACCCGGAGTCAACCCGGAGCCAACCCGAAAGTATTTTGGGTCCTTTGGGTCCCCAGGGACACAACGATCATTCACTCGAAGCATGGGTCGGGCCGGGAGTTCTTCAAGAATGCAAGGAAGCAAGGAAGAAGAAAGAAATAGTTGCACGATCGTGCACGGCCATCTGCATGATCGTGGCCAGGTTCCCTAGCCACTTTAGAGGCGTTTTAGAGGGCACAATCCTGTGGCCAGGGTGGCACGACAAGATTGTGCCATCTTCGAGCTAAGGTTGCTTGCGGCAATTTGGAGTAGCATGATCTGTGTGCCAGGGCTAGCGCACGATCGTGCACTGTTTGAATAGCAGCAACTTATCGCTGCTCTTTTTTCTCCCTTTTTGTTATGTTTTTCCCCTTTTAACCCCATCCCCCACTTTGATGTGCACCCCCCACTTTGAGGGAATTATTTGTAAAGCTTTGGGCCCTTTTGTAATTACACAATCCCAAGCCTTCTTCTACCTCAATGCCTCCATAAATACATAGCATTTAGAAGGAAGAAGGCCGTTGAATATTTATGAATGAAAATAGAAGCTTTGGCTTTCTCCCTCTCTCAAATCTTGTTTACTTTCCATTTGTTTAATGGTGGTGTTCCAAGTCTTCCCTTCATAGGATTTATGGTAGCTTGGCCTTTATCAAATTCTTGGTAAGTTGCAGTTCTTGGGTAGTGGATTTCCTTTACCCCAACTCCATATCGATTCCAAATTGTTTTCCAGTTTAAAAATCGTCTTCCTCCATCCTCTCCAACTCAAGCAACATCAAATCCCATTACGCTCCACTTCTCATCTTAGAAGATTAATGAGACACATAGAACCACCTGGAGCCTCAACAGTTCATGCATGTCTAGAAGAGGGAGAAGAGAAACCCCTGGGTGAACCAGAGGAGGATACTGATGGAACCAGGAAACACCACAGTAGACATGATACAAATTGACTTGGAAGTTGATATTCTAGAATTTGAAGGTCAATTGGATCAGTTCTTAGATTGACTTTAAGCTACTAAAAGACTCTTCAATTGCAAATATTCCCAAGAACAAGAAAGTTAAGCTTGTTTTCCGAAACATAGGAAATCAGTCTCGATCTGATGGGCTAATGTCCTTAAGAAGAGAATTAGAAAAGGGAAAGATAAGAATATAAACCAGGAAAGTGAAAGGGAAGTTTTTGTCGAGCCATTACCTACAGAACAATCATCACAAACTTCATGATATCAAACAAAACTTCAAAAAATGTTTTAAGCATTTAAGGGACTTTGAACACTTACAATAGAAATCACGTACCGAAGAGGATGAGCCTCAAACCCTAGTTTATCTGGCTAGTTTTGATGACAAGATAGCTGGGGTTGTCTTTCTTTTTTATAGGTAATCGAAATATATATTTGTGCAAGGATACCAAGGGGATGGCGCCCATTTACAAAAGACAAATATATAAAAAAACATTATACCCTCACACTATCATCAATAACACCATCAACAAAATCCACAAATCCAAACCATTATCACCCATGAACACCAAACTTCAACATGTACAAAATCATCAAAAAGTAGAGCTCGAAATCACCAAGGGACAAAGCTTTGACCACAAACATGTGTTGATTTCTCTCCTTCTAAATGTCCCACCAATGAACTCAATCCCGACCACTACAAACCCAACCTTTCTTCATCCGTCTCCTCCGAGCTAACACATCCTTCACACTATACAATTGGACCAAATAATCCCATTAAAGAGAGGACTTGGTGCCCAAGTCAAGAGATATGCTAACAATGCAAAAAGGGAAATCAACAAAGTCTTCATCCTCAAAACACAAAACGTCTGCTCGGACCAATAAAATCTCTTCTTTTAAGAATGTACCCAATAGGAACATTATATGTTGCAGAAGCCCATGCAAAGAAACAAGCTTTAAGTGAAATTCAGAATGGACTACAAGGGGAAATCAAATTCATTAAGAGCCCCCAAAAAACATAGAGCAAAAACTTTGGACGCCGGAGGACCCCTTAGAGTCAAGAGGCCAAACAATCTCATCGTAACCAGAAGACCTCTCACAAAGTCAATCCCAACGAATCCTGTCACCAATTCGTTGAGCCAAATCATTAAATGTTGCCTCATTAAAAAGAATCATTCTGAGACTTGCTACTTAAGAGGTAGATGACCACACAAACATCACGATAGAAGCACCCTAACTCCATCCTTCACTTGAAAATGCACAAGGGATTTGATGAGGTCAAAGTTAACCGAGAAAAATTTCCAACATCCAACCCTAACCCCAATAGCACAAGAGCTCTTGTTACTCCAACCTAAATCATGAACGCCATATTTTGCCTGAACACGTTCTTCCATAACACATCATCCCCCTTAGCAAACCTCTAAAGCCACTTGGACTTTGAAGGCTCATTCATGACATGAAAGGTTCTAAATACCATCCCTTATTCCCATTCTCGTACCATGTACCGGAGGTTGGAGCGAATGGCAACACGACTAATCATTATGCATTTTAAGGCATAGCCGAATAACCATGGGCAACAAATTATATAAACAAGATCCAAGCCATACAAGGACATAGATATAGGATATGTTACCCAGACTCGCCATTCTGGGCTAGCAAACCCGATGGACATAAACAGGCACGAATCCGGACATGGGGCACATGTCGGACCAGGTGAGAATTCTCAGGCACAATGTTGCAATCAAAATAGAGGTAGATGATGAAAGCAAGAGTTGGAGGCATGACGAAGATGGTTTCAGGTTGCACTTTCTACGACCACTTTAGGGCTTCTTTCTTGTGCATTTATTTTTCGTTTTAATTCTTGGGTAATTGTCTAATAAAGTAATCACAGTAACAGCAAGTGCGTTATTGCTTTTGGAAAACGGGCTTGTGCTTAGTATATAACAAAATACAAGTAGGACAATAACTTTTGGACTCCCCTTTTATTTTGTAGAAAGTACAAGGGGGGGAAGGATTTAAATGAGTATCTATTTTCTAAAATTGAGTTATATTTATCTTCTAACATGTCTAAATGTGTTATGCATGCACTTATACTACTTATTTTATGAAATTACCATGTTGTGTCAGACTTTCGGCTACTATTTACCCTTGTCGTGTCCAAATCTTGAGTCGCATCCCCATATCTGTAACTTTTGTGAGACCCTTGGATCCATAGTTCCGTACCCTAGTCCACCCATGTCCCAAATCCAGATAATGTAGGATGTAGGTGAATTGAACAAGACCAAAGCCAACAGCAGTTCCTACTTAGAAAAATAGCACAGTACATTCATATACCTAAAGCGTATCCATGCTTTAAATTTTCTAGCCTTTACTCAAGAATTTTTATATTTTTTCTAAACTGATTGACTATCCAATTCCAAAAGGTTTTTGGAGGCTATATTAATAGCAACCTCTGTACTACATAAAGGGCAGAAATTGTTGGATATAACCAGAAACATTATAACATGTATGATGGGCCCTTGTTGCACTACATACCTGAGGTAATATGCATTAGAGAATGCCCTACCCCCACAAGCTCCCGATATCCCACCCCACCCCCGACCCCCCTCCTCCAAACAGAAAAAAAAATATAGTAAAGCACCAAAAAGGAAGTCAAAATACAGTAAAGCACCAAAAAAGAAGCCGCATACCTCATCACGATCATAGTTGTCACCACTATGCGGATCAAATAGAACATCACCAGTTGCTAGCTCAAAACAGATGCAAGCAAAGGACCACATATCAGCAGATGTGGAATATTTTGATCCAAGGATCACCTCAGGACACCTATATTGCCTAGTCTGTATATCATTTGTAAACTGCTTGTACGTCCAACAAGCATTTCCAAAGTCAACCAGTTTGCACTTGAGGTCAATACACTCCAACAGTTTCTGTCTAGTGGATCGGCTCCCACGCTTGTGGTTTGAACTTCCTCCATATGTTTCCTTCGAACCATCCGCATCTGATAATCTATTCACAATGTTAGAAACATTCATTTGGACTTCCACACAATCCATATTTGAACTTTTTACTATGATACAATGACGCAAACCATACCCCACCTGATGCTTTCAGTTTCTGCTCAGATACAGTGGAAACATCCTTCCCTACACAACCTTGGGTAGCAAGTTTGGCTTTCCTCCGGATCCCTTTCTTCTGATTCTTTGCCAAATCACCATTCAGCACCTTACCATCCTTTGAAGTCCCGGAATCATAAATGCTTTTGTCTTTGCTACCAGGAAGAATAACAGGAGTACTAGACTTTCTGGGGTCCTTGGACGGGCATATCATTGACAATAGCAGAATGTTTTCTGGCTTTAAATCTGTGTGTATGATGGAAAGCTGTTTATGCAAATAATCCAACCCAATGAGGATGTGATAACATAGCTCCTTCACCTTGGCAATAGGCATTCCGCGATAATCTGTATACTTTACTAAAGTCAGAAGATTATCACCCAAAAACTCAAACACCATACAGACATGTTGACCATTGGGACCAGAATGCTTGAAATGATCCAAAAGCTTCACCACACACTTCTTATCATCTGGATCTCCTTCAGCAATTTGTTTCAATATTGTTATCTCATCCATTGCTGCCTCAGTGTAATGCTGTGCACTCTTCTGTACTTTTAATGCTACATACCGCTAAATAATTAGAAGCCAATTAACAAATCAGAATAAGTTTATAATCACAAGAACAACAGCAGATGTGGAAAAGAACGCAACAAAAACATCTCATAATTCAAATTCATACAAACCTGAACTCTAAGTCAATCAATGGCTAACATATGAATAAATACCAAACCAGCTGGGGATAGCAAGTAAGAACCTACAAAGTATAAACTTCAACACTATGGTATGTCCATTGTAGTCTTGGGTCACAAGATAACAAAAGAAAAACCAAATATGGTGAGAACTTTCAAAAGCATTCTTTCAACATGATATCATTGATATGTCATTTAAGCATGGCCAATGTTAAAGACGAACACATAAGTAACAGTATATTGGCCACATACAACCATACCAAAAAATTACTCGTAGGTACCCTATCTTTTGGTGAAATGTTTTTCAGGTACCCCAACTCTTCAAAACTCATTTTGGGGTACCTTTAGTTTTTCGGTTGGTAATTATTAGGTGCTTTTCCGGTCATCAATTTAGTTAAGTGACTCAAATACTTTGTTCTTCCATTTTTGAAGACTTGAAGAAGAAAAATAAGGGTATTTTGGTCACTTAATAACATTGATAGCCGGAAAAGCACTAGATAATTACTAACCCAAAAATTAAGGGTATCTCAAAATGAGTTTTGAAAAGTTGGGGTACCGGAAAATAGTTTCCCCAAATATTGGGGTACCTCCGAGTAATTTTTTGCAACCATATGTTGAAAAACTTGCTCAAGTGGCAAACAACATAAACTAGACACATTGGTAATGAAAAGCAGACAAGAGAGAAGATCGCCAAGTTCCTGAAAAACAATCCGTCAAAAAACATGGAAGGTCCAACTAAAGAGGACCAAATTTCAGCATCCAAAATAAGCAATGGTTATGCAAGAATTGGGGGGGGGGGTAGTGGGATCGAGAAACAAGAGGTAGGGACATGAAAAAGGGGGTGAGAAAGAAGAAAGGTATACAGTAATACTATACCGAGTGGTTGGTGTCCCAAGCGAGCCAAACAGTGGAGAAATGACCCCAACCAAGCTTGCTCTGAACAACGTAAGTTCCGTTTTTGAAAGTATCACCAATTCTGACAGCATGGTAACCTCCACGCCTGTAATCCTCCATGCCCTCATCTTCAGATGTGAAGTCGCTACCACTGCTCTCGCTGATAACCTCTTCCTCCTCCGTCTCCGGCGCCTTATTACGCCGGGATTCCATTTTCTCACCAACTGGGACTCGGAGACGCCTTGCTTTCGTCTGCCCTTTTCGATGGTAAATAATCAGTCAGCGGAACAAATTTGGTGAAATCTCCTTGTTTCTTTCTTTCTTTTCTGCGAGGGAATTTTTTTCCCCTCTCTCCCAACACCAATCACAGTCGGAGTGCTTGGATTAAATTTTGTAATTAAATTTCTCAAGAGATCAAAATTGTTATCGTAAGTTTTTTTGGGAAATTGGAAAAAATAATCCATAATTTGGAGTTACTGGAAAAAAATTAATATTAACTTACTTACAACTTTGTCATAGATGGGCTGAACTTTAACCCATATTATTTTTAATATCCACCACCTAGTTAAACTCATGTGAAAAATGACGTGGTGGTGACCATATTACACGCGGAACATACTTTTAACTTGTTTTTCACCTGTAAAAAGTTTCACGTATAATATCGCCACCATCGCGTCACTTTTCAGACGAGTTTGACTAGGTGGTGGATGTTAAAATTAATAAAGGTTAAAGTTCAGCTTATCCATAGTTCTAAGTTCATATTATTTTTTTCCAATACCCCCAAAGTTTGGATTATTTTTTTCCAATTTTCCAATTTTTTTCGCATATAAACGTCATTGAACTCATTAAAAATATCAAATATGTCATTTTGACCTAGTAATATAAGTTTGTGAAGGTTAACATTATATTTTTCACAAATTTAATGGCAATTTAAAAGTAGATATGTTCAAAAATCGGGTCATGTCAGATCTCGTGTAAGTCATTGGGTAAGAAGTAACCAACTCCTCGACCCGACCACAACTGACTTGCCTGAACACCCCCAATACAAACCCTGACCCGTCAAATCACATCCTCATAGGTTGGGTTAACGAGTCATTTGACCCAAAAACTTAGAATAAGCTTTTAATATATAATTTATTCTTATATTAAACATGTTCAATAGTCGGGTGGGTCATGCCCTATGAATTTTCTTTTATGAAAATATTTTGAATGTAACATATATAACTTGGTTGACATCGTCAGGTCATCGAGTCATGTCTGGTCAAGACACCTCTAACCTAGACCCGACCTTAACTAGGCTCCGACCCTAAAACATTCAGGTCAAGTTGACCTTACAAAAGCGGACCTTGACCCGCAAATTTTTGGGTCGGGTGGGTCCTTGGTCAAGTAATCAGGTGTTGAGAGTACATATTTTACCTAGAATTTTAGGGAATTTCGATAGTGGATTGAGGATTATTTTGATTAGAAGTGTTGATTTGCATCCCCATTTTCATATTACACTTGGTGGTGGTGTTTTTGATGCAAATTTGTAGGTTTTGAGGCCAAAACACCATCATTCCCTCAATTTTTTGTGAAAGCAAGTACACCACGAACCTCTCCATGGACAAGCAAACCGTGGTCAAAATTTCAAGAATTTTGGAGCTTAAAAATGTTGGACAGAGGCTACTCCATGTTGTCCCTGGTGTCCACTTCGGTCTGTTGTGGCCCCTTTTTCAGCCCATTTTGTGTGGTTTGCGGAATTTGACGGTTTTAAGAGTTGGAATTGAGTTTTTATGCGGTTTTAAGCTTGAAAAACTATTGGAAACTCATCCATCCATCCTCCATCTCCATCTCCATCTTCACCATCATCCATCCATCCATGTCAAATCAAAGAAACAAAAGATTGAAGATTAAAGAAGAAGATTGACGCGATTTTGAAGGAATTTTCACAAAGATTGAAAGACTCAAGTGGAATTCTTGAAGATTACTCAACCTTAATTCATCTTCTTGTGTTTTGAGGTTTGATTATCATGTTTAGAATTTTAATTATGTTTTCAATAATCATTAATGAGTAGATTTTATTTTCTAGAGATTTGTAAACCGAAACAATGGTGTTCGATTTGGATTTTCATAGTTTGTTCTTGAATTCTTATTTTTTTTTAATTTTTTTTAAACCAAACATAACTTTTTAATTAATAGCAAGTCATACGACACTTACAATGAAAATCGTGATTGAACAATTGTAGATCTAAAATATAGATACGAAATTCAACTTCCAAATAACTAATACTAATCTTACTGACGTTCGGCTCCGATTTCTTCGATAACTCTGCATCTTTCTTCGATGACTCTACATCTTTACCATTGATAGGGAACCTCACAACCCGTGCTATAGCGATGTAAAAGTCAATCTTCATCCAACATATATAGACCACACCAACTGAACAAAAACTCTAGAAAGAGACTAAAAACCCTAAATAAGGGTACAAAAAAACTCTTACAAAAGAAGATACTAACTTTCTTTGCGTAGACGTAAAATCAAACTAATAATTGGGGTAGAAAACAAGCAAATTGGGTCTTACCATCGACAAAAGAATTGATGGCAACCCTTCTAAGGAGATGTAGACTAGGATTTTCTAGAGAGAAAAGCAAAGAGGAGGCTAATTCTCTCTTATCTATTCACAAAGGTATCTTGAATTCTTATTTTAAATTAATAGAAAGTTGTGTTCATGTTTACAATTATTTTTAAGGCCTTGAATACTTATAATTTGAGATTAATATGAGAAATACTGAAAGGTGAATTAGAATAATCTGGCTACCAACTTTTCTACCTAGTTTGTGAAATTTGAGAAAAGATTAGTAACATAGGAAATCACTTTGATAATTAATAATTCAAGATCTTCAACTTTGATTAACTTGAAAAACATGCGAAAGTTGTTAATTAGGTTAATTGAAGTAATTATATTAAGCATTGTAAGAGCAGTAGAATTCATATAATTATCGATTTTTTATTTGAATGAAAGAACAATTGTAAAACTTAGGCTTGAAGATCAAACTCATTGTTAGGAAAGCAAATCCATAGAAAAATTTCTCCCTTGATTATAATCCTTGTCTATTTCCTTGTTTTGCTAGCTTAGATTAGTTCACTTAACGTAACCAATTCCCCAAAAATCAATTAGTTTAACAATCAAGTAGATGGCTAGTTCACTGCGTTGCTAGACTGAGCCCCTGTGGGATCGACCTTGACGTGCTACACTGTACTCGTGCACTTGCACTTGCGGCCCTGTCACATGTACTTAAAAGTTACAATGGCGAGTAGTATATTACGATCAAACTTAAAAATTCACAAGAGACAAATGAAAGTTGAAATTAAAAAATTACTATCAAACTTAAAATTCACAAGAGACAAATGAAAGTTGAAATAAAAAATAGAAAAAATAAACTAATAATCTCATTTCTCTTTCTTCTCTCTCATCTTCCCTCTCTTTTCACTTTTCTCCCTATCCACCCAGACTCACATACCCAGGTGTGCCCCAAAATTTTCATCCACACTCACCCTCCCTTACCACTATAGAATCATCAATCAGCCAATCTTGCTTTGGATTTGTCGTCAAGCTTTACTCATCCTCACCATTGAGGGTGCTTTAATAAACACTAGTGAGCAATACATGTGCTTGAATAATTAAAGAGAATTTTGGTATTTAAAAAAGTTATTTAGGTCATTTTTTAAACGCAGTCTAATTCTGTATTGGATTTTTGTGTAATTCGAACGGAGTAATCTAACTTCAAATAGTAACAATCTAAATTTTTAGATAGGGTTTTTGGACGTCAATAATACCAACTTTGGGGGTATTAGATAATAATAACACAAACTATTTTCTTGGACACTAGCAGTACCAACTATCAACCTATTTTCCTCCAATAATACACCGTCGAGTTGTTATAATTTTAACTCATCGGAAAGATAACGTGGCTCCATAATGCGTGACATGGAAGACATGTTTGTGTCCATGTCAACATTTTCTACCCAAGTTTCGCCTTCCACGTCACACATTATGAAGTCACGTCATCTTTCTGATGAGTTAAAACCATAACAACTCGAAAGTGTACTATTATATTGAAGGAAAATAAGTCGATAGTTGGAACTGCTAGTGTCCAAGAAAATAGTTTGTATTATTAGTCTTCAATACCCCCAAAGTTGGTATTATTGACGTCCAATAATCCTTTTAGATATTTGCCTATATTTTATACAAAAGTTGTAATTTGAAGGCAAATAAAACAAAGAAATAAGTATTGGTTATAATTGTTAATTTCAAGTAAAAAAAGGGAAATAATTTGCAATTGAAAATTTGGATTGCTCTTGTAACTCCCTGGAAATTCAAATACCTAAAAATCAAGGTCTGACTAACTTTAACTGCAGAAGTCTCACTTTAATTGGATTACATGCAACACGCTTAATGTTTCACTTTGATTATTAGTCTGTTATGAATCTCAAACGTAAGACTTTAAATGTAACCCGGCCTAGTTTTCCCGAAACTGGCAGAAATAACTCGAATTTAAAAGACTATCTTATTTTACTCAAATTAATAAACAACTCACAAACATTTAAATTAGATAGTTCAGTTAGAGAGTCCCCTTCGGGATGCATGCTTCATAAAGCACATTAAAACCACAGAACAGTTAAAGAGCATCCTAGTGGGGAGGGCTTATAACATTACTTGAAGGTCTTCTCTTCACTTCCACCAACACACTTGAGCTCACTAACGAGTCGGACCTAACCCGAACCTATAAATAATAGATTCTAAAATTAATAATGATCAAGCGAAGTTAGTATATGCAATCCTCTAGCTTATCCAACCCTAGGAACACATTAGGGTTCCTAAACTTTCATAAAATTACACCAGTAGAGCCACACAATCATTTTCCTTAAAGCAAAACTTATTTTAGACAACTTGAAGACAAGACATATTCATACATACACCTTGTAGAGACCATAATTTGACTTCCCGACATCCTATGGACTTGATTCTTGATTTTCTGAAAACCTAAGGGAGTCTACTACAACTTTTATGTTGGCTACGAGATCTAAATCACGCTAGAAGGGACCTAGAAATAACAATCACTCCAATTCATTCCAATTCTGACACGACCCTAATAAACGTCGTATGGCTTGAGCTATACACCTCAAAAGCTTGAACTACAATATTCATATTAAAGCTAACTCCTAAGGTACTTCAAAATAAAGCATTCGATTAAAAACTGTTCGAGTTGTAATGCAGTCGGATGTAATTGTCATATCCACCGGGAGTTGTTGGTTCCAAACCTAAAAGTTATTCGAACTCTCACCAATTAGGTTGAATTTTCATGTTCTTTGGATTTTTAGAAACTAATAAATATAAAAAGAAAGACACAATAAAAACTACAATTAAAAGAAGGAATAGGCCCGGGTATCCTTTGAATCAACCAACGAACACCTAAACTCAAGACTCTATAGGCAAGATTTACTCAGCCAAGACTATGGATTGGGACATTTGCTTGAATAAACCTCTCTAGGTCCTCAATTTCAAGGATCCTCTAGATTAACTTTCGAAACCCATTATCATTTGCATAATAATGAATCCTCAAAAGTATAAGGTGCAAAGTTCCCTAGTTGAAATCATTTACATTTTCATGTTATTAACTCCAACTATTCCATCCAACTCCCCAATTGTATGTTAGATAGGTCTAAGTTTAGATAGGTCTAAGGGTCTTTGGCACCACTTAGCCCAATACCAATTGGAGAATAGGATGGAAAATTGATGAGTGTGATTTATATACATGTGATCTTGGATGATTTGCAGTTAATTTGGGTGATTTTAGATATGAATGTATTATTTTTATACCCAAATTCTCCATTTTATGCTTGATTGATCTTGGATGATTTGCAGTTAATTTGGGTCTTTGGCCCTCACCATTTTTCACTCAACTGGCTACAAACTCACCACTACTTCCCAGTGGCTACAACTTAGAATACTTTCTCCAATATTCTTACAACTCAGAATTTTCTAACCAAAATTCCTACAATCGATTTTCTTGCTTGGAAATCATTACTTATTCTTGAGAGGTCTTGGTTGTATTTAGACTTGTGCTTCTCTGATGGCAACGGTCTCCTTCCTTTGAGGTTGATTATTTCCTTTCTTGTTTGATCTCCAATCTTCTTTTATTTGACAGTTGGAAAATATCCTCTTTTCCATTTGATATCTACAATAGAGTCTCCTTCCTTTGAAGTTGATTCTTTCCTTTCATGTTTGATCCAATCTTCGTTTATTTAGTAGTTGGGAAGTATCCTCTTTTCCATTTGATGTCTACAATAGGAAGATCAACTTGTCATAATAATTAAGGAGAATTAGAAACAAGGAGATAGATATAATGTAGAGATAACTTCCTTAATATAATCTTGATTTTACTCTTTCAAACAAAAGTATTGCGGCAACGGTGGAGGTCTTCACTGAGCTGGCTTCTTCAAGAGGTATTGTTGGGTTTTGAAGATCAATTCTCAAGATTTCCATAGAAGTGGAGGAGCAAAATTTCCCCACTACTAAAAATATGTGTATTACCAACTACTTTTTCCAACCAATTTAAAATGGTTGGAAAAACCAATCATTTCATATTCAAACTATTTTTCAAAAGTTTTAGTGAGAAAAAGGGTTGGAAATTCCAACCACTTTTGCTAAAATTGGTTGAAAATTTTTTCTATCATTCTTTTTCCTACTATCTGAAAATGGTTGGAAAAATGGTTAGTAATCTGACCAATTTTCCAACCATTTTCAAATAGTTGGAAAAAGGATGATAGAAAAATTTTCCAACCAATTTTAGCAAAAGTGGTTGGAATTTCCAACTCTTTTTCCAACTAAATTTTTTGAAAAATAGTTGAAATATGAAATGGTTTCTAAAATGGTTGGTTTTTCCAACCATTTTAAATTGGTTAGAAAAAAGTGGTTGGTAATATACATACTTTTAGTTGTGCCAACGGATTACTATTCAAGCAAGGATCGATTTCCATCTTGGTTTATTTCTCTTTCTTATAGTTTTTCATGCTTTTTAGTATAAGTTTTTATATGTTTTGTAGTTTGAACATGAGTAGTGAGTAGTTTTATTAGTTTAGGGGATAAAACCCATTTAGTTACTTTTATGGATTCAGTTTTGTTAGATTGAACAAATGTTAATCTAGTTTGAATGCATTTTATTTATCCTTTGATTATGTATGTCATTGTTTTTGATTGGCTATCAAGAATATGGAATTAGATTATTGAGTGAAGTATCGAACGGAAAAATCCGATAATAGAAAACTTTAGGATTAAACTGATTATGAAATGAACTAGATATAAAAGATTTTGTAATTAGGGGTCTTGTGATAATTCGATCTTTAACTTAGTTAAAATTGAAATAACCACAAGAGTAGGTGATTGATTTTACTAAGCAATTCATTTCATTGCCAAAAGCTCGCTACGAAAAAAAATTATGCGATTATTGACCCTAAAATGTACCAAATTAGTGACATAAATGTTCAATCCACTTGATTAATTCATAGAGTTACTTAGGTTTATCCCCTGAACGTCTTTTTCCCATTGATTAATCTCGTTATTTGTGTGAATAGTTGCTTGTTTTACCCTTTACAGTGTTTAGAAGTAGATTAGATTAATTCAAAACAAACCCCGATTGATTTAGCGATTACATAGGAGACTAGTTTGGTGTGTAGTTTAGCAAAGTCCTTGTGGGAACGACCTTGATACCTACTACACCCATACCCGTGCACTTGCGGTGTATCAAATTTTTGGCGTCGTTACCGGGGAGTTTGTCCCTAGCCGCCACTGAACGAATACCCTTATATCGATTAAATCATTTTCTTTTGTTTTAATTTTTCCTTTGATCTCCCTTTGGTTTTATTTTTGTCTTTTGCTAGGTCTTCTGAAGGTGCATGCAAAAGGCACCGCTGTTCGAGTTTGATCTAGAGATAGATAAAACCTTGCGTTTACGGCGGAAGAGGCAAAGAATAGAGGAAGTAAGAGGGAGACAAGAAGAAGCCAAGGAGAAATCGAAGATGGCTGGAGAACGATGTACTATTGGCAATACATTACGCCACCAATTGCAAATAAGCCCATCGGCATCAACGCACCGGGAGTGAACGCGAATGACTTTGAATTGAAGAGCTCCCTCATCAACTTGGTGAAGGCCTCGCCATTTCATGGCCTTCCCAATGAAGACCCTAATCCAGCATCTCCGTACGTTTTGCCAAGCCTGCGATACCTTTAAGGCGAATAGGGCCACCGAGTACGCCATCAAGCTCCGCTTATTTCCCTTTTCACTAGAGGGAAAGGCATGAGAATGGCTAGATTCCCTAACGACGACTACCACCATCACCACCTTCGATCAAGGACCTCTTGAGGCAATGCCCCCAACACGGATTCGAACCCTGGGTGCCAATTCAAGCGTTCTACAATGGGGTGAATGATAACTTGAGAGCCAACATCTTGGCGGCACTGGGAGGAAACATTATGAGCAAGACCGTGGACGGGCATCATGCACTCATCGAGCATATGTCGTTGAATAACTACCAATGGTCAAAGTCCTGTTCCACACGAATGGGATGTAAGTATGAGGTAGAAGCTATCACCCTTTTATCCGCTAAATTAGATGCTATAATTGAGAAAGTGGAGAAATTGAATGTGAATGCAACCCCTCCCCCTTCCCCTCAACTTCAATGTGCATCTTGTCATTCATTTGGGCATGAGACATTATTTTGTCCTAATGGGATGGGTAGTATTGATCCAAATGACCAAGCCAACTTTGTTGGTAACCCGAATGTATACCACCCCGGTTTGAGATTCCACCCGAATTTTTCTTACCGCAACAACAATCATTTGGGTGCCCCTCAAGGACAAAGACCCCCAGCCCCTGGTTTTCAAAGACCTCCCCAAGGACAAGGCCGAACCTTAAGCAACTTAAAAGCCTAGTTTAGAAGCCATGGTAGGGGCCATACTTCAATCCCAACAAAGGCAATTTGAGCACCAAAAGAGGCAAGATGAGGTTATAAAAGCTTTGGCCACTAGAGTTGACTTGTTGACTACCCATAGCTAAATGCTTGAAAACCAAATTGCCAACCAAGCTAGTGCTTCGACCCCACTCCGGCATCACTTCCTGGACAGCTCGTCCATAACCCTAATCCCCAATACCAAGCCATAACTTTGAGAAGTGGGACACAATTGGGAGAACCTTAGGGACATAGAATTGAGCATGTTGTGATTGATGTGCCTAATGATGTTGTGATTGATGTTGAGAATGTTGTTGTGAATGAGGAAGATTTTGTTCCCTCTAATGAAACTTTGGTTGATGTGCATGTGCAAAATGATAAGGAGAATCCTAATGATTCCGAAGAGCTTTCTCAAAGGATTTATAAACCACCTTTGTCATTCCCACAAAAAGAATGGCTAAGGCAAAACTTGACAAACAATTTGGGAAGTTTTTGGAAGTCATTAAGAAACTTCAAATAAGCATACCCTTTACCGAGGCCTTGTCTCAAATGCCCACCTACGTTAAGTTTTTAAAAGAAATTTTATCAAACAAAAGAAAGCTAGAGGAGCATGAGACTATGGCTTTGAGTGACCATTGTAGCACCGTGATCTAAAATAAGCTTTCACCTAAGCTTAAGGATCCCGGGAGCTTCACTATTCCATGTGTTGTGAGTAATGTGTTCATTGACTGTGCTTTGTGTGATTTGGGGTCTAGTGTGAATTTGATGTCTCTTTCATTAACTGAAAAACTTGGAATGGGCGAGTTTAAACCCACTTCCATGTCTTTGCTACTTGTTGATCGTTCTATGAAATATCCTATGGGTATTCTTGAAGATGTCCCTATCAAGGTGGGTGACATTTTTGTGCCTGTGGATTTTGCTGTGCTTGACATGGATGAGGATTTGCGCACCCCAATCATTCTTGGTAGGCCATTCATGGCCACCTCGAGGTGTTGTGTGGATGTGAAAAATGGCAAAATGACCTTTGATGTGGGGAATGATAAGATTAAGTGTAATGTGAATAATGCTTACAAATTTCCTTCTATTTCTGGTGATTATAATTTTATCGATTCTATGAGGGCCCCAATCATTCTTGGTAGGCCATTCATGGCCACCTCGAGATGTTGTGTGGATGTGAAAAATGGCAAAATGACCTTTGATGTGGGGAATGATAAGATTAAGTGTAATGTGAATAATGCTTACAAATTTCCTTCTATTTCTGGTGATTATAATTTTATCGATTCTATGAGGGAATTTGAATCTAACCCCCAGTCAAGTGATCCATTTGAGCTATGTTTATTGCTTGATGGATCTTTGTAGAATGACTGCCCCGAGATAGCTACTTTTGCTAAGCTGTTGAAGGCATCCCGACAAGTCACTGCGGGATTTGTCAAGAAGGAGGATCTCGAGATCGAAGAGGAGCCTAAGCATGTTGAAGAAAGCTCCCGAGGTAGAAATGAAACCCCTTTCTTCTTCATTGAGGTATGAGTTCCTTGGCCCAAATTCCACATATATATCATGTGATAGTGAATGCAAATTTGAGTGAATTTGAAATTGCTTCTGTATTAGAAGTTTTAAGATTGCATCAAAAGGCCATAGGATACACAATAGAGGACCTTAGGGGTATTCATCCTTCATTTTGCATGCATCGCATCCTCATGGAGGACAATGTTAAACCTTCCATAAAGCGCTAAAGGAGACTTAACCCTAACATGAAAGAGGTAGTTAAGAAAGAGGTCTTGAAATTGTTGAAAATGGGAATTATCTACCCTATCTCCGATAGTGAGTGGGTGAGCCAGGTTCATGTTGTGCTTAAGAAAAGGGGAATGACGATGGTTAAAAATGAAGATAATGAATTAATTCCCACAAGGACTGTCACAGGTTGGCGTATGTATATTGACTATAGAAAATTGAATAATGCCACCCAAAAAGATTATTTCCCACTCCTCTTTGTTGACCAAATGCTTGAGAGACTAGCTAACAACTTATACTTTTGTTATCTTTATGGATATTATCTACCCTAATGACCAAGAGAAGACCACCTTTACATGTCCTTATAGAACATTTGCATATAGGAGAATGCATTTTGGGTTGTGTAATGAACCCGCTACTTTTCAAAGATGCATGATGACCATTTTCTCTGAGTTTATAGAGGACACTATGGAGGTTTTTATGGATGACTTCTCTGTTTATGGCACTTCATTTGATCATTGTTTGCAATATCTTAAAAGAGTGCTTAAAAGATGTGAAGAAGTTAACTTGGTTTTAAATTGGGAAAAATGCAATTTTATGGTACAAGAAAGAGTTGTGCTAGGTCATGTGGTTTCTTCTAAGGGCATCGAGGTTGATCGAGCAAAGGTGAAAGTAATTGAAAAGTTACCACCACCTACTTCGGTAAGAGTGTGAAGGGTTTTCTTGGACACGTTGGATTTTACCTGCTGTTCATGAAAGATTTTTCAAAAAATTGCAAAACCTCTCACTCATTTGCTCATCAAGGACGTGCCCTTTGAATTTAATGAGGAGTGTTTGAGTGCTTTTGACAGGTTAAAGGAAACTTTAGTTACTGCCCCGATAGTTCAAGCACCGGATTGGGCTTTACCCTTGGAAGTTATGTGTGATGCAAGTGATTATGCGGGTGGGGCTGTTTTGGGGCAAAGGAAGGACAACAAGCTCTATGTTATTGCAGTGATTATGCGGTTTCAAAAATTGCAAAACCTTCTTTTCTGTTGCGCTACTTTGGTTGTGATTGGGAGCCGACTAAGGTTGCTTATCCTCAAATAAGGGTTTACTTTTATAAAACGTTTTCGATCTTTTATGGACCTTATTCATGTTAACTCACTCAAAGTCAGTCAAATCTTTTTAAACAATGTACCGACAACAACCCATTTCCAGATTTGGGCCGAGAAGGACACATGGGCCACTGGACTGGCCCCTAGGCTATGCAGCCATGAGAGGAGCCAGGCCAGGGGCCCATTTGATCTTGACCTTTGGAAAAGAGGTTAGAATCCACCCATGGTCGCATGGTCTTGGCCAGATTCTACTCCAATTTTCCTTGGGTCGACCCTTAAATATGGATGGCGGGGAGATATCAATTCATTTTAATTAATATGACATGACAAGCACAAGAGATGAGTTATACAGGTTTAAGATGCAAAAAGTGGAGTCGCCAGTGATTTAAGGAAATCAACGAACGAAAAAGAAAGAATAAGTAAACTTTGATCTACGAACCCGAATTCCGAGCACGGGGGTAAGGTTATGAATCCAAGAAATAAAGAATTATTGGATCCGCCTGTTTTGAAAAAATAGACTCTACTAAAAACATATTTGAAATGAAAGAGAGCGGCGAGAAGTTTAGAAGGGTTTCACAATATTATATTCTCATCATGCAAAATGTAATGTCGTTTACAAGAAATGATGTACAAAAGCTTACAATATGATCGTATGGCTACATAATAACAACGAACAAGACGATCGAACCTTGCTTGAGGGCAAGGGCTAGTTAGGGAGAGCGCTTTGGATGACTAATACCGCGATATGTCGGAACATGAGGCATAAGAAAAAAAAGAACTTTAAGAGAGGAATGAAGGAGTAGTGGAGAGTGTTGATGGTGAGAGTTGATGATTTTTGAGGTGAATAAAGCGGGTATTTATAGGTGGTGAAGGATGTATGATCATGGAAGGAGGGGAGAGCATGATCCAAGGATCATGCTCATAATCAACGTCATGGCCACATGACCTTTGACTCTGCATGAGCCAAAGGCTCCATGGCGTTGATTAAGGGATCAAATGGTGAAGATATTGGCGCGCGATTTCCATTTTGACCGAGCAAGGCCATGTAGCCAATAGCAACATAATGCATGGATCGTTGACGTAGCAGGCGCGAATTGTAATTTTTAACAGTGTAGGTCATGCGACCATAATGAGATCTCTGGGCCCAATTGCGCATGCTGTGCCTGGACTTATGTCAGCCAAGGCCATGCGGCCATGACCTCCTTTTCTTGGGGGTTCACCCATGTTTAGTCCCATTTTTTGGGCCCAAGTAACGTCTTTCGACTTGCTATTTTGGCTCGATTCCGAGTCTTTTCTATTGTTTTTATCCAATTTTTTGTTATTTTGTAGGTTTTTCACATTTAAGGAGTAAAACAAAGCAAATGAGCTATTTCAGGGCTTTTTAGGGGCATTTTAGAGAATTTCGAGTAATTCCCCGAGCTTAGCCAAGCCAAGAACCGGGGCGGAGTCGACCTGGGAACCTTTTCCCCAAGTTTGAAGGAAATCAGGGTCATAGCATCCGCTACAGCCATTATAGCGGGCACCACAATCGGGAAAGAGAAGGGAAGAAATGGTCCAGAAGCTGGTCGCGCCCGCGACAAGCTCCGGCCAGATGAGGGTCGCACTTGCAACCTGAGAGGTAGCGCCCGCTACCTAGCGCACAACGAAAATGGTCGCGCCCGCTAATAGGGTGGTCGCGCCCGCGACCACTTGCAATTTCACGCGATTCTGCGGCTTGAACGACAACGTTTTAAGTAACTTCTTTGCTTTGTATATAAACCCTAGGCTGCAATTATATTGAGGGGGAGTTGTTAGGGAGTCTTAGGAGGCTCTAAGCTAGGTTTACCTAGCTCTTAGGTTATAATCTATATACTTATAATGACAATCTATGTGGGATCCAACAAATACTGCAACGAGAGCGTTTCAAGGAGTCTCAACCAATCACAATTAAGAAAAAAAGGACCCAATTTTTAATAATTTTTTATTTTATTTTCAACCGTATTTTATTATAAACCTAAGCTTCTTGGGACTCTGACACCAATTACAGCTGTTCTATAACTGTTTTAAATTTGATTTTATTTTTGAATTAAAAAAAACTATCACAAATCTCATACGGCTTTGGACTTTGATAACGTTTCCAACTGTTCCATATCTATATATATTATAATAGAAATCATTGTGGGTCCCGCAAAATAGAGCCACGGGAGTGACTGTAGGGGAATTGGCCAATCATAACGTATAAAATTATATTTTTTTTACTATTTTCAATTTTTTTTTAAATTTCAATCCAGATTTTATTTCAAAATTAAAAAAACTAGAAAGTATCACTAATTCGCGACTGCTTTGGACTCTGAATTAAATTATTTTGGTGTGTTGCCTATAATAATAATCTATATACTTATAATGACAATCTACGTGGGACCGAACAAATACTACAACGAGAGCGTTTCAAGGAGTCCCAACCAATCACAATTAAGAAAAAAGGGACCCAATTTTTAATAATTTTTGATTTTATTTTCAACCGTATTTTATTATAAACCTAAGCTGCTTGGGTCTCCGACACCAATTACAGCGGTTCCATAACTGTTTAAAATTTAATTTAATTTTAGAATTTAAAAAACTATTACAAATCTCATACGGCTTTGGACTTTGATAACGTTTTCAACTGTTCCATATCTATATATATTATAATAGAAATCATTGTGGGTCCCGCAAAATAGAGCCACGGGAGTGACTGTAGGGGAATTGGCCAATTATAATGTATAAAATTATATTTTTTTTACTATTTTCAATTTTTTTATAATTTCAATCCAGATTTTATTTCAAAATAAAAAAAAACAGAAAGTATCACTAATTCTTGACTGCTTTGGACTCTGAATTAAATTATTTTGGTGTTTCCTATAATAATAATATTAATAATAATAATAATAATAATAATAATAATAATAATCATCTATATTCTATATATTATAATTGAAATCATTGTGGGTCCCATGAAATAGAGCCACGGGAGTGATTATAGGGTAATTGGCCAATCACAACGTAGAAAATTATATTTTTTTTTCTATTTTCATTTTTTTTAATTCTCAATCCGGATTTTATTTTAAAATTTTAAAAACCAGAAAGTATCACTAATCCTTGACTGCTTTGGATTCTGAATTAAATTATTCTGGTGCAAATAACAGTAATTATTTTGGTGTTGCCTATAATCTATATATTATAATAGAAATCATTGTGGGTCCCACGAAATAGAGCCACAGGAGTGACTGTAGGGGAATTGGCCAATCACAACGTAGAAAATTATATACTTATTTTTTCTATTTTCAAATGTTTTAATTTTCGATCCGAATTTTATTTTAAAATTAAAAAACCCAGATAATATCACTAATCCTTAATTGCTTTGAACTTACAATTAAATTACTTTTGTGCAAATAACAGTAATTATTTTGGTGTTGCTGATGATGATGATAATAATAATAATAATAATAATAATAATAATAATCTATATATTACTACCTCCGTCCCTAAATAATTGTCCATTTGACTCAACTTTGACCGTTGATTACTCATAAACTGTAATGATTTACAATATGAAATTATCACCATTAGAAATATATTGTACTAAAAATTACAATGATATTAAGTTTATATTGTAACTCATTGAAATTATTGATTAATCAACGGTCAAAATTTAGTCAAATAGACAGTTATTCAGGGACGGAGGTAGTAGAATAGAAATCATTGTAGGAATCATTGTGGGTCCCATGAAATAAAGTCACATGAGCGTTTCTCGGAGTCTAGACCAATCATAACGCAGTAAATTGTATTTTATTTTCAGTTTCTTTCCAGATTTTATTTACGATTAAAGAAATTTAAAAAATATATCCTTAATCCACGTCTGTTTGACATCACTTAAATTTAAAACGAGTTCTACTAAATCTCAAACAGTAGTGTTCAATTTTAGTTTAAATTATATTTTATTTTCTATTTCTTTCCAGATTTTGTTTACAATTAAAGAAATTAAAAAATATATGGTTAACCAATCTTATCGCAGTTCAAAATTATATACACATAATCCTTTACCTTCCTCATCAATAAGTTTCACATTCATAAACGTTTTCCTCAATATTCATCAGTATGTTTCACATCCATGACTTTTATAAAATTTCAAAATAACTAATTGAGTTTATTCCGTGCATCGCACGGGTTGAGGCCTAGTTAGGGTTTAATTAGTGAGATTTCCACTTAGATTGTTACTTTGATTTGGGTTTTGTCTTGAAGATTGAAGTATTGGTGATTGAAGCTTCTCTTTTCTCTTGTTCATCCTTACCCTTTGGCATCTTTGTTAGGTGAATTCTTTCCTTAATTTCTTTTGCTATTACTTGTTGATTTAATTGCTTTTGATTTAATTGCTTTCCTTTAATTGCTTTCCTTGTTGCTTTGATGTTCTTGTTGCCATTTCAATTGCTTTGGTTGAGTTTCGCTCATTCCATGTTAGAATCCATGATTAAGGTTGGTTTTGTTGATGCTAGTTTAGTTGTTGTGATGAGTTGTGGTTAGAACCCTAATGGTTTAGGGGGTAATTAAGGGTGTGAATGGGTAATTAGGAATGGGTCAGCATTTTTTTAGAAAATGATTAAGGGGAATACCACTTTCCCGCTCCAATCCTTCCTTCAAGTAGGGTGTATTCGGGTCCGAAAGCTCCCGAATACATCCAACGCTTGTCAATGGAAGGTTGGAGAGGGGATAGTTGGCACTCGCTCATGAGAGTGAGATAGAGACTAACTAGGGAATTCTGTTCAATTAACCTCCGAGATCCATGGTGGATTTCGGGGAAGTTAATCTGGATTACCTTCGAAAGGGGGAATCCCATGGCATTTTCCAATTGAATTTTCATTTGGGTTTCCTCAGTTTTCAATCTCTTATTGCAAAACCTGCCTCATTCCTGTTTGCATCCCGAAAAGCCTCCGAAGACCATTTTCCTCTTTGAACTGACCTTAGTTTCTTTGTTTCTTCGTGTTTGCATAGGTTAGTTACCTTACCCTCACTTTTTGCGACCTTAGCATTCTAGACCCGTTCTTGACCAATACCTATAGCCAAGGTCCCTTGCTCCCTGAGAAGAACGACAAAACCGGGCTATACAAACCACGTTATAGCCCACATTTGGGCCTGCTTCTTTGTGTTAGCTAAGGCCACATGGCTTTGGTTGCTGGTTCCGGGCCCAAGTTCTGATTTTTATTCTAGGCTTGCGAAATTTCCTGGTACAAAATCCGGTGTCTACAGAGAGCCCCCACTTTGATTGAGTGTGAATAGGATGAAGGTCAAAGTAGCTTGAGGTGCTAATTTCCTTTCTTTCTTTTCAAGATGAATGATGTCGGTTCTCTTTTAATGGCGACCAGAGGGTGGATGCTGCCGGTGCTCTTTTACTGGCGACCGGGAGATGGATGTCAACACTCTTTTAACGACGACCAGAGAGGTAGATGTCATCGCTATTTTAACGACAGCTAGAGACATGTCCGTGCTCTTTTAACGGCGACCGGAAAGGTAGATGTCAGCGCTCTTTTAACGGTAGCTAGAGAGGTAGATGTCAACGCTCTTTTACGGTAGTTGGAGAGATGTCAGTGCTCTTTTAATGGCGACATGAAAGGTAGTTATCTGCGCTCTTTTAACAGTAGCTGGAGAGATGTCAGTGCTCTTTTAATGCTGACCGAAAAGGTAGATGTCAGTGCTCTTTTAACGATAGTTGGAGAGACACCGGTGAAGGCTTCATGCACACAAAATAGAAAAACAGAAAAATACAATATCGGTTTCTAGAATAGGATCAATTGCCATTCAATTGGGCTGGTGAAGTTTGGGTATGGCCCAATGGGAGATGCCAAGACCTTGGGCTTTCAACATGGTCATGGGCCGACACGAGGCCTAACACGTCTTGGGCCTTGTCAAGGCCATGCAACCATCATCATTTTTTTCTTTTTTGTTCTTTTCCACGTAGATCGAATCTTTGGTGGGGCCCACTTCATTTGTCCATCCAAGGAGGCTATGTGGCCATGTCTCCTCTTTAGGGGGCATATAGATAAAGGTTGGATTTCTGACCAATGAGGCGCATTTGGCATCTTGATGCGGGACTCGGGAATGAATGGTTCACATTCTTTCACTCATTCTATAAATACCATGCCTTCCTCATTCATTTCCTCATACTTTCTCGCATCAAGGTAACTTTCGGTCTTTCGTTGTTTGTATTTGTTTTTAGCGTAAAATGAGCAAATAGTATATACGCATTCTTTTCTTGTCGATTTCAGCTATGTGCGGTTGAGATCCGGTTATTATGACTTTTTCGGTCTGTTCGTCTTTGATAAGACATTTTTATATAGAGTTTTTAGGGCTCAAATCATATCCGTTTCATGTTTTTTATATCCGATATCTAGTATTTTTATGTCAAATTCCGTGATTTATACACTTGTTCGCAAGTTTGGTATGTTTTACAGGAATTGGTAGAATTATATCAAAAGCATGAAGAACTGGAGAAGAAATAGCAAAAATCATGGAAAATAAAAAAAAGGAATGAAGAAGGAGAGAAGAGGAAAGGAAGTGCGGCCCAAAATAACACGGCCCAAGCCCAGTTGAAGCGGAGAGGCAAGGCGCAGGCAGCGTTTTTAAAACGCAGGCCGCGCCTTGTCCAGAAAGTTTGGCAGCCGAGAAAAGAGAAAACGTAGCCCACGTTTTGGAGGCGCAGCCAACGCCCTCTCACGGAGAAATCCGCTACTTGGGCAAAACGCAGCCAGCGTTTCCAAAACGCAGGCCGCGTTTTGTACCCTAATCCAGTCACTATAAGAGGGCTTCGACTTCCGCCGTTTCAAATCATCATCCGCAACAAGCAATTTTCTTTCGATTACATTAGTTTTCAGAGAGATTTTTAGGTAGCTTTTAGAGTAGATTTAGATCGATTTATTTACAGTTGATTCCTAAAAATTGTTATTAGATTAGATTATTGTTCGTGATTGAAGAACACGAAATAGATCGATTCGGGTGACACGAAGAGATCGATTCCGCCAATTCGAACACGGTTTATTTCTATTCTTCTTTAATGCTTACTTGTTGTTATTTAGATTTTGCGATGTTTACTTTTAGAATTATGAGTAACTAATTTTCTTAGTTTGGGGGATAAACTCGATGTCAATTGATTGAATTTGAATACAGATTCGGTGTTAGGTTATCTTTTTATTCGTTTAATCTGCGTGCATTGTATGTCATAGTAATTTGACAATAGAACGACAGTTTGAGTCTGTACCTGGTTTTAGATTGTTGACAATAGAACGACAGTTTGAGTCTCGAATCGGATTGCGTAGATTGTATAGTTTAGAAAATAGTTAGACATAATGATTCTTGCCTAGGGTCAATTTATAATGAGTTCTTATCTTTGATTAAGCTAAATAGTTAGAAATAATGTTTAGGTTAATCACTGTAACTCACCTAAGATCGAAAGATCGAAGTGATAGGCCTAGAAAGATTATAGACCCTGAATTATCTTGTTACCTGCACCGGGATTGTTGATAATTTGATTAATTGACTAGAGTGGACTCCCCTGAACGCTTTTAATTATTTGATAAAACCCCTAAAAATTCATGCTTTCTTAGTTAATTTAGAAAACTTTACAACACCCTTGGATCGACCTAGCATTCTTTATAGCGAACTAGTTTAGTGTGTGATTGAACACAAATCCCTGAGAGAGAACGATATTTTATTACTACACAGACCCGTACACTTGCGGTACACAGACACCTATATGTTTTAGGTCTGTTAGTCTTCTTGCAGTTTTCTTGCTTTTCCACGGTTCTTGACCCATTTTCACTCGTGTTGGTCCCTCCCATGGGTTAGTGTAGGCAATGTGGCCTACACACTCTTTACTTGGACCTGCTTCACGAGTTAGCAAAAAAAAAAAAAAAAAAAAAAGACCGATTCTTCCTCATAGGCCATGCGACTTTTAGACACTTGGATTGGCCCATTTTCTTTCGTGGCCTATCTTGGTTTCCAATGTAGGCCATGGGGCCTACACTTAATTGCATTGGGTCGTATCTCTTTGCGACAGTGTCAAAGTTGGCCCACTTTTGTTACTGAAGACCACGTGGCCTACACTGGCTATCTGGTTGGTTTTTTTGCTACAATGTCATCCACGACCCACTTTGTTCTGGTGTAGGCTATACGGCCTACACACTCTGTATTGGGCTCCTTAAGGTAGTTGACCATTTTCTTGTACATCTCGGGATCTGTCATCGTATGTTGAGTCCCCTCTTCCGCGTTTCAGGAGGATTCTTTGAAGACTTGTGGGAACCTGAAGGGCCCCCTGAAAGTTGCTTCGTTCCTTCTCGGAGACTTTGTGTGTCCTACCCTTGTAGAAACTGATTTCGCTCCCTTTTGAGCGTGCTTACTAGCATGGGATTGCAAAATACGTCGGGTTTTGGGATGGGCGTTGGCGGAGAGATTTTGGGATACTATGAATACTTTTCGCCTGCCGCTGAGTGAGATGATGGTGACCCCTACAGATTTTGTTATGATCACTAACCTTCACTAGGGTGGACAAAATGTGGTGTTTCAGAAGGAGATTCCTCCTGAGGTCATGACCATGTTGGACCCGGTGTTAGCGCATCTTCGACTCGGGAAGGGTTTGGTAAGCCTTGCTGATACCCATTTTGAGATGGCCCTCCGCGATAACAACTTTCAAAATCTATCGCTCGGGCAGCGCCACTTCCTGTTCTTGGCTTACTTCATCTCTTCTACCATCTTTACCAATCGCCGCGATAACATTGTTCTGTCCTAGATGGGGAACTTGTTGAACTTTGAGAATATTCGACACCTGAACTGGGGTAAAGCAGCTTATTCTACTTTCCATTGTGGTCTCTGTTGTGGTGTACGGGCTTCTCAGAATGATGAGCCTGTCATTATCCATCATGCGCAACCTCATTTCCAATATGACCTTAGCCTGTAAAAGGCGCTTGAGGTACCCACCGAAGACTCTTCGCACATTTCTTTTGCTCTTATTTTTTGTTTATTATGAGGGTGACGTGTTTTCATGGAGTCTTGGGTTGATGAATACATTCGGCCTCTAAACATTCAGTCGAAGAAGGGCAGGACGGTTTCGGCTGCTGAACATTGGACCGTCCGAAACATTCAAAGCAAGAAGTTTAGAGTGGGACGCTTGGACGAAGTTGGATGCATCTTGGACAACCTCACACTAGTACTCCCTTGTCTTCTCTTCTCTTCTTCGCGATTTTTCTTCTTTTGCTCTTATTCTAACCCTTTTCTTCTATAGGCCCAAGTGAACTGGTGCCAATGGGCCATGGTTGTTAAAATCGGGATCCTAACTCAGATCCATGGGGTAGTTCGTATCAGAACTAACCCATGTAGGATCGTAGATCATAATGTAGATAGTAGAATCTCATCGAGGATTTTTTATCATAAAATTGTAGGATCGTAGATCAGGATCAGGATCATGATTTTAATAACTATGCCATGGGCTGGTTTTGATCTTGCTAGGCTTCCACCCCTCCTTACACTTAGTCGAACACGACATGCGGCTCCGCTTGCAAATTAAGAGCCCCCTAGGTAACGTTTGGTACTTAGGAGAGCGGGTTACCATGCAAATCCTAGGGCTTCATCCTTCTCTAATCCCCGTAGATCCTCCAAACAAGATGTTCGACCCATAGGGTTTGGAGGTGGGTGCCTTCGAGAATGCCCTTCGGGGTGAAGACTTCCAGCAGTTCATCAGGGACGTCCTAATGGATCGTTTGGACGAGGAGCTCAACCGATACCTTAGCCGTTTGGCTTTTAGGGTGGTATGTGTCTTTTTTCCCGTTATTTACATATTATTTTGCTGGATTTGCTAACGATTCCTTAATTTGTCAACAAGGGCCTTACAATAAGGATGTCGAGGAGGAGATTTGTGTAGAAGAAAATAAGATATGCGGTTTCCTAGAGATGGAACGGAGTAGCTCCTATTCCTTGCTGGAGGAATTGGATTGAAAACTGATAACTCCCCTTTTGCTAACTACAACCATTCTCTTCATGTAAATTTTCTAATCCTTATTCCCCTTTCTTTCAGCCGAGGTGGCAACAGTTGCATTTTATGGCTAGGAAGGTGAGCACCATGTAGAAATACTTTCACCAGTGGTTCACTGGTTCTAGGCGATACCGAGGGGCCTGTACATGGTGGTGGCGACTTAGAAGCTGATGTGGAGTCTGTGCCTCAGGTATCTCCTCGACGCTTGAATGTTGCTTCTCCTCGCAGGGAAGTACCCCGTCGTTCTTCGGTTGGGGAGTATGCTTCTTAGGCCAGGACTCGCAAAGAGGTTAGTGGTTCTTGCTGCTCACCCTTGGCACCCATCCCTGAAGGTTGAGGTAAAGGCATACTGATTGAGGGTAAGGGTTCTGCTGGCTCTCACAGAAGTGGATCCGGGCCTCATTCTCATCACTCGCAGCACATGGAGGAAGATATGTCTTACATGTCGTCGGGAGAGCCTTTTGGTCAGGGTGGATCTTACCATAACGCGAGGTACAATGATGACACCTGAGCCCCCTCGTTCTGGGTAGATGATGCTTGGAAATCCAACACTACTTATCGACCTTCTCATTCTCGTCGGACTCCTTCGGTGTGGTCTGGTCGTCGTGGCCGAGAGATAGTGGTGAGGGATCACGACTCAGGTGCATCTGTAGGCTTTCTTGTTGCTCAAGCCCTAGCAGATGACACTACTTCGCATCCTGTAAACCCTATCACTCCTTCCTTAGGAGGTTCCGGTGTACAATAGGGTTTCGGTACTTATTCTGAGGGATGGCCTGTACCTACACATGATGTGGGGTCTTCGTGGCCAACTGGTTTGTAAGACTGGTCGGTGCCTCAACATTCATGGCTTAGCGGGTCAAGCTCTTCTGGTTGGCCTATGCCCGAGTATGCGACCAAGATTGCCTGGCCTACTCAATCTGTTGGGTGGTATGCCCCCCATCATTCATCGCTGGCTTCTCCCCAAGAGTCCTCTGCATCATCACCTTCACGAGCGTCTCCTGCTCCACTTCCTGTACCATCATCGCCACGAGGGTCTTTTGTCCCATCTCCTTTACCGTCGCCGCCATAGGCGTCTTTTGTCCTATCTCCTGCACCATCTCCGCTACTGACATATCCTATTCTGCCTCCTACATCATTATAGCCGCAAACACCTCCTGTTATTCCTCTTCCGATAATGACGAGCATCGATCCAGTAGTTGTTTCTGATTATTACTCTTGGGTAGACCTGACAATTCTCGACCCGACCCAAACCGACCCGTAAAAAATGGGTTTTGAACACGAAATTCTGACCCGGGACCCGAAAATGACCCAACCCAAAGAACCCGGTAAAAAGTGGGTCAGGTCGGGTCGGGTTTGGGTCGACCGTTGGGTCAGACACTTTAACTTTAAGTGTTTTGTCTACTTTGGCCTTGTGCAAAAAAATGGGTCCATTTCATGAAAATTAAGGCCCAAAAGTAAAATATTAGGTGGCTTTGGAAAGCTATGCGTAGAGAGAGACATACAAATGAAATAATCAAATAATAAATGACCAAAACAAAACCCTAACACTGTCACTCACTCGCTCTTTCAGTGAACCCTCAAACTCCTGCAGTCCCGCCTCTCTCCTCTCTTTCAGTAACATAGTGTATTATTGTCCAAGGTCAAAGTTCAGTGCATTATTGTCCAATACCCTAAAAGTTCAGTATATTAGCATGGCAAAACCCTATATATTTCATAAGTACTGTTATTCGTGGATTGTTGACGTAAACCGCATAATACTTGTAGACTTGAAGATTGCCAAATTTTGTCCCTTAGGTGTATAGTAATATGTATATACAACTATGACATATCGTGGTGGTTGAACTTGGAAGGGAATGATACATTACACAGGTGCCTTTGACTAATTATAATCAATTTTATTAGTTGTAAGTGACTGAGAAAAAGGGCAGTCATGACCCGTAAACCCGACCCAAACCGCCCGAACCCGGAATACACCTGACCCGTATTTACCCGAACCCGAAATACACCTGACCCGTATTTACCCGAACCCGATATACGACCGACCGGTAACCCGCCCGCCCGCCCGTATTGACAGGTATACTCTTGGGAGACGTATTTTGGTAATGTTGGTGCTTCAAATGTTGGTGGAGATATGGCTGAAGACAGCAGTGATTCTAGCTCTTTGGTGTTGTATGACTGATTGTGCCATGCGATGTAGACTCATTTTATTAATTTTTCTTATGCAACACTCGACTAATGTACAACTTCTATTTCTTATGACCTTTATTACTTCTATTTCTTATGAATTTTATTATGTACAACTTCTTATGCAATGCAATGTACTCATGTTCATCTACATGCTGGGATTAATCCCGCTACCCCAAACGAAAAAAAACCTATGTGTCAAAGAGAACCAAGCAAAATCCCAGAACAGAATGCGATTGGGCTCCGCTGTAGAAGCCCGAAACAGCGAGAACACGAACGTAATTTGGTCAGGGCAGAGAAAACGCGAGGAACGACCCATTTGGCTTTCAAGGCCATGCGACCATGAGCAGCCCCTAGTAGGCTGGGCCAGAAGCAGGGGGACGCCCCATCTACAACACAACCAAGGCTATGCGGCCATGACAATTTTTTTCTTTTTCTTTTTTTTTTTTGCGCTTTGCCAATCGTTGAAGATAGGCACAAATCAAGGGATATTGATATCAAACGGTTTTGTGACCGTTTGTGATGATTTTGATCCCTTTTTGGCATTGTGGAGGCATTATAAAAGCCCCTCAAGCATGAAGAATTGTCATCCAACATTCCAACTCATATTGTTCTTCATAAAAGAGAGTGAAATTCCAACTGTTTGATGGCGTTTGAGAGAAAATTGGCAACTTGGATGAGCACGCTATCCAAGGAATAGAAAAGAGAGCTAGGAAGATACAAGCTTACGCATTTGCTGAGTCTGCTGCAAGTACGAGTCAATTATGACTTCCTTCGAGTCGTGGAGACGTTTTGGGATGCGAAGATGCACGTCTTCCAATTTGGGGTAAGGGAGTTGTGCCCCTTACTGAAAGAATGGTCCACGATTCTGGGGACAAATCATTATGCGCCGCCAACATCACCGCCGTTATCAATCGATACCCTGGTGGAGTACAAAGAGCAGCTGTGTCTCTCATCTCGGGTTGTAGGGAGTGCGCTAATTGGTGAAAAAGTGCACTACTAGACCCTGGTGGAATATTTCTAAGCCCCCGAGAACTTGGAATACGGGCCAATGATACGAGTGTGGGCCCTCGTGCTGTGCCTTCTGGGCGAGTTCTATTTCTATCATGGTGGGCGAAGGATGGGTCCGGCCAATCTGATCCATGTGATGGAAGAAATGGCTCGTGGGTTGTGGACATTTTTCCTTGCCGTTCGGGCTTCCGAACGTCCACGTGGATTGGGGTGTGATTCGGTGATTTGTGCTGGGTTTTAACCTTTGAAAACCCTTTGAGGAATTAATCGTACATTTCATGAATAATATTTTGTAAAATTACTTTCCGTTTACTTATGCATTTCATGAGTCCTTGAATTAAACCTTTAAGAGCGAACATCCACTAGTTCGAAACTCTTCTACATTTAACCATATTTGCTCATTTAAATGTTAGGCTCAGAAGAAAGCGATTTATGAAAATAATATTTAGAAATATAAGACGAATGCCCTAAAGTTGCATCGGTTCATTGTAAAACCATGTTTTACCATGGTTTATGCAATCTCCGATGTGTTTTGGTTCGAAATGGGAGTCGCTGTAGGACCCGGAAAATTTCCGTTTGGGGAAATGTTTTCGAATGCGCTACTTAAATGTTCCAGAGCCGACTAAGGTTGCTTAATCCTTAAATAAGGATATTTTTATTTTCGAAATTCATTTTCGGGATGATGAAACTTTGTTTATTTATAAACCCGTTTTTTATTATTTAATTTATACGTAATTACACAAATTAATTTAACAATAATTTATTCCTGGCCCACTTAATAAATCCAGGCCCAAGAGAAAACAAGCGGGCCATTGGAATCTGCTAAAACCCGCCTAGGTTTTATCATTTGCTGACCCATTTCTCTCGGGACCCTGCTTGGATAAATGTAGGACATGAATTAAATTATTTTCTTAAATTATTTTTGTGCAAGAAATAGAATACTTTAAATAATTAAACGAATATGTAAAATGTTTAAAGAGTCGCAAGCCGATTTAAGGAAATCGACAAACCATAAAATAAGAAAAGAAAGACTCCGGTCTACGAACCCGATTTCTAGATTCGGGGGTAATGTTACGAATTCGAGAGTTATAAGAACTCTCGAATCCGCCTGTTATAAAACAAACTCTACTAAAATCAACATTGAAAAGAAAGAGAGTGAGGAGAAGTTTGGTTAATTTCGCGAATTTATTATGCAAATCATGCAATATTGTAGGACCCGGAAAAATCCCGTTCAGGGAAAATGTTTTCTCGGATGCGCTACTTTTGGGATCGGGAGCCGACTAAGGTTTCTTAATCCTTAAATAAGGATATTTTTAATTTTCGAAATTCGTTTTCGAGGTGATGAAACTTTATTTATTTACAAACCCATTTTTTTATATTTAAACTATCCGAAAATTACACAAAAATAATCTCATAATAATTTAATCCCGGTCCACTTGATAAATCTTGGCCCAAGAAGTGAGCGGGCCACCAGAACTCATCAAAACCCGCCTAGGCTTTGACGAGTCCTGGGTCGGACCTCTCGCTTCCAGGCCCAGGGAGATATTGGGTAGAAATTAGTTAAACCCGCCTTGGTTTTACTAATTTCTGGCCCTTTTCTCCTCGGACCTAGCCTATCATTAGCATTAGACAAGAATTAAATTATTTTCTTAAATTAATTTTGTGTAAGAAATCGAATACTTTAAATAATTAAACGAATATATAAAATTGTAAAAGAGTTGCCAGCCGATTTAAGGAAATCGAAAAACCATAAAATAAAAAAGAAAGACTCCGGTCTACGAACCTGATTTCTAGATTCGGGGGTAAGGTTAGGAATTCGAGAGTTATAAGAACTCTCGAATTCGCCTGTTATAAAACAGACTCTACTAAAATCAACATTGAAAAGAAAGAGAGCGGGGAGAAGTTTGATTAATTTCGCGGAATTATTATTCAAATCATGCAATATAAAACAATGCGGTT
The DNA here is from genome assembly GCA_029582165.1 of Portulaca oleracea. NCBI lineage: Eukaryota > Viridiplantae > Streptophyta > Magnoliopsida > Caryophyllales > Portulacaceae > Portulaca > Portulaca oleracea. The sequence continues at coordinate 23,025,381 of CM055883.1, read as the reverse complement.
TTTATTTTACAAAATATGTACAAGCACGGAATTAAATAAAGAGTTACATGATTAAACACAATAATCTAAATAAAAGAATCGAACCTTGCTTAAGATGTAGCGATGACGCATTTGACCCCTTGAGTTGCCCCTTGACTTGAAACCTGGATGAGATGATGTGGGTGGTGTAGAAAAAAAAGTGGTATGTGGACGGTTGTATGGTGGTGAAGAATATGATTTGAGAAAGGGATTATGGGAGATGAAAAGAAGTATAATATGGATGTGGTGTAGGAAGGTGATTTTGTGATGGAAGTGGATGATGGAAGTATAATATGGAGATGATAGGAGGATAGAATAATGATAGGAGATGAGGAGAATTTGAGAGAGTGGAAGTATAATATGGTGGAAGAGAGTATTAGATGGTAGTAGTGATAGGTGTTGATGGTGAAAGTTGATTTTTGTGGGAGTTGTTGATGAAATGAAGGTGGAATGGAGGGGGTATTTATAGGTGAAGGAGTGTGAATTTTGGAGGGAAATGGTGGGGGACATACCCCAAAAATCACGTCTTCAGAGACCAAAACCTAGGAGGGTTTTGGGGTGGTCAAGGGAGGTCAAATCACGTGGGAAAAAATCAGGGGATTGCATGCATGCAGATTTTTTCTTTTGGCGCCAGAATCATCAAAGCCTAGGCGGGCTTTGATAATATTAGCGCACGGATTAGTGACGTAGCTCTGAATGGCGTCGTCTGCTACTTCGCCGGATCAAACCCTAGGCGGGTTTTATTCTCTCTGGGTCGGGGCGCGCGACTGGCCTGCTTCTGTGCCTGGAAAATGTTAAAACCCGCCTAGGTTATAAAACTGGCTAAGTGCAACTTCGAACGACCATAACTCTTTCATCCGGACTCTGATTGAGGCAATTCAAATGGCGTTGGAAAGCTTATGGTGTGTACTTTACTCTCATCAAAAGAAATAGGGCCAACGAGATTTATGGAAAAAATGGGATTTGAAATGGGGGGCATATGTATGTGGAAAGGGTGGAAAATGAAGGCTTTTTGTGGTGGGTTGGCCCGATAGCTTTTGATTGAGGAAGGCCCTTTGAATTTTCTTCCATACTAGCCTCTTTTCTTGTTATCCTTGATTCGTACACTTGTCTCGGTACAAAATCCGGTGTCTACAGAGAGCCTCCACTATGATCGAGTCCGAATAGGACGAAGGTGAAAGTAGTCAAAGGATATGACTTTGGATTGCAAAGCCTAGGGTGACGCTTGGAAGCTGAGTCATGTATCACAATTGCGGGCGACATGTGCCTCCTTTGAGATGATCTCGAGCAAGAATGATGCTCTACTTGATTGTTGATGAGTTGATGTTAATCTCAGGCGAGAATGACGCCTTACTTGTTATCGGACACGATGTCGATGGTTGATGGAATTTTCTAGTCTTTCCCAGTGTCGATTCTAGTCTTTCCCGGTGTCGATTCCAGTCTTTCCCGGTGTCGGTTCCTGTTGTTCCCGGTGTCAATTCCAGTCTTTCCCGGTGTCGATTCTTGTCTTTCCAGTCTTTCCCGGTGTCGATTCCAGTCTTTCCCGGTGTCGGTTCCAGTCTTTCCCGGTGTCGGTTCCAGTCTTTCCCGGTGTCGATTCCAGTCTTTCCCTATGTCGATGTTGATGATGGTGGGAATTTTTGATGCCGAAGGACTTCATCAGGCGCGTTGCTGATGGCCTTGGGGGTTGAGACTTCATCGGGCACGATTCCGATGGCTCAGAGATTGAGACTTCACCGGGCACGATGCCGATGGCTCGGAGATTGGGACTACATCGAAACTCTACCGATGGCCCTGAGTGCTAATGATGATGACAACGACCTTTTGTGCGGCTGCTGGATGGTGGTGGTCCCTTTGTCGGCGACTTGTGAGCTGGCGAGTTTTTATGCGGCAGCTTGATGGCGGTGGTCCCTTTTAGCGGAGACCTGGTGTCGTGATGACTCCCTACACAAAAACCAAAGCAGAATGTCAGATTATTTTGAACAATGGTTGGAGATACAGAGAATTACCTGTCTGGCAGATTGACGAAGATGCCCAACGGCTTTTCCCGAGGCAGATGATGGTGCCCAATGGATTTTCCCGATGTTGATGGCTCTGATTGCTGCGATTGCGATGAGCTCTGCCGGCGGCTCTGAATAATGGACACTTGATGCTGAGGAACTTCACCGAATCTCTGCCGATGACCCTTAAATTTTGCTTCAGGCGCATAGGTGCCAAAATTTCACTGTGGGGAATGGATTCTTGAATTCGCCCGGTCGTTGATCGATATTAGTCAAGTGAAGATTATGTCCATCGTGTCGGACATGCGCCGTGCGTGTCTGGCTGATGATGCATGACTTGACTGAATGCTAATTTATCCAGCAAGAGTTGGATTAGAGATTTACTCTAATCTTGCTCTCAGTGATTGGAAACCATGTCGACCGGTCTGATAGCGTATGGGATTAAACAGCCCCCGGTGTTGCGTTCTGGAGCAGCGATGTGGCGCTTCCTTGCTTTTTTTTTTTCCAAATATGCGGGTATGCATGCAACTAGTATGCAATTTTGTTTTGACACAAGCATTCATGCACTCATGCATTTATGCACGAATATCGACTTGATGGGGACACGGATGCATGACAAACTGACTTGATGCATGACAAACTGACTCGATACATGACGGACTGACTTGATGCATGACAAATGACTCAATGCATGACAGACTCACTCAACGCATAACAGACTGACTCAATGCATGACTTATTTACTTGATGCATGACAGACTGACCCAATGCACAACAGACTGATTCAACGCATGATAGACTGACTTGATGCATGAAAAATTAACTTGACTCAATGCATGACAAATTGACTTGATGCAATGTGACTCTAACATGACATATGGATGCAATGCAAACCTATTATGCTTAGTCAGGACACACGTATGATGCTTTATGTTATTCTACACATGCAATTCTACATGCAGACAACCTCCCGACTCTAATTTTAGACAAAGATTTTCTTGGACAATGTTTTTCTAAGATAATGCTTTCCTAAAACCATGACTCCCTAAGACAATGCTTTCTAAGACAATGCTTTCCTAAAACCATGACTCCCTAAGACAATTCTTTCTAAGGATCAAGGCCACTCGTGGGGAATTTCAGGAAAATTTAGAATGAGTAATGTTTAGATCCACGGGACAGGGAACAATGATGGAGGCAACAGGCCTGAAGGATGCGTTTCTCGAATGATCATGTAGATGACCTTGATTGTATGCGGATGTATGGCAAGCCCCCCGGTTTGGCGTAGACTCTTGATGACACTGTTCTGCTTTGAAGAGCACCTTAGAGATTTACAAGCCCCCAGTTTCGATGTAGATTGACGTGATGAGGCATGGGGACCATGGAATAGGAGAAGGCATAGTCCTTAGTCATGAGTCTCAAACTCTCCTTTTGCCTAACCTGCCCTGACGGGTTTTCAAGTTAGCCCCTCTTTTTTTTCTTTTTTCTTTTTTCTTTTTTCTTTTTTCTTTTTTCTTTTTCTTTTTTTCTTTTCTTTCTTTTCTTTCTCTTTTCTTTCTCTCTCTTTTTTTCTTGATGAGACCACTATTTTATGAGAATGAAGACGCAGGACCTTGTAGGATAGGGAGTAGGTGTCCCTCTTAGAAGCTTTATCCGATAAATGTCTTGACTGATGTCACAAAGTTAGCGCGAGCCCCCCAGTTTAGAGTAGGTTGTTTCTGAGTTTGCTCATGATCATGTGGTTGCCAGTTAGCCGCTGATCTGATATGAACGCTCTTGCTGAGAGGTAAGCCACACAGAGCCTCGTATTTGCATTGATGATTGAGCTAAAAAAGTCATCAAAGGGTGAGATGGGATGAAAAGGCTAAAAAGGGTTGGAAGATGTTTGGTGAAAGAGATGGTTGACAATGGGTTATTAATGAAGGGGATGTGGAGACACTTAAGAATGATTGTGTCTTGAAGTGGGAGAAGAGATGGTCAAATGAGATAGACATCATCTCTTGAGAAAGGGTTGAAAGGGATGGTAGATGAGGCTTTATTGATGAATGGTATAAGGAGACACTCAAGAATGATTGTGTCTTGAAGAGATGGTCATAGGGATAGACATCATCTCTCTTGAGAAAGGGTTGAAAGGGATGGTAGATGAGAGTTTATTGATGAATGATAGAGGGAGACACTCAAGAATGATCGTGTCTTGAGGAGATGGTCAAAGGGATAGACATCATCTCTTGAGAAAGGGTTGAAAGGGATGGTGGATGAGGGTTTATTGATGAATGATACAGGGAGACACTCAAGAATGATCGTGTCTTGAAGAGATGGTCAAATGGGATAGACATCATCTCTTGGGAAAAGGTTGGAACATGGTTATGGAATGATGTCCAAGTCTGACGGAAGGAAGATGGAGGGTTGATGATGATGAAAGATAGAGTCCAGGGTTTCCTCTCCTTTTGCCTAGCCTGCCCTGACGGGTTTTCAGGCTAGCCTCTCTTATTCTCTCACTCTCCTTTTGCCTAGCCTGAGATTCCAAGCTAGCCTCTCTTTTTATTTTTTTCTTCTCTCAAAGACCAACATTTTGAGGACAAAGGATGCTCTTTGCAGTGGTCGGGCCTCAAAGAGGTTTTCCTACGTATCCGAGGTGGAATCAGGCCAGTCGTAGTTATTTTAGCGCAACTTTGATGGATAGTGCCTCGAGGAAGGCTTAACGGTTAGAAAAGATGGTTATGAAGGTTTGAGGGTTCAAATACAGGTTATAGATGGATGAAAGTTTGTGAAGGTTATAGAAGGCTGAGGTGTATGGATGATGAGGTAAAGGTTTGGGACGAGATTTTCTGAGGTGTGCATGACTCTTATTTTCGCGTTTTCACTTCTTATTCTCCTCTAATCCCCTTTTTCTCTTTCTTTCTTCCTTTTCTTGTTTCATTTCCTTCTCAACTTTTTTTTTAACTCCATTTTTCTGGCTCTTTTTTCTTCTTTCACTTTTTTCACTCTTTTTTTTCTTTCACTTTTTTTCACTTTTTTTTCACTTTTTCCTTTGCTTCCTTCTCTTTTTTCGACTTTCTTCTCCATGGGATTGACTCCTTTCTGATGACATTAGTCACAACACACCTTTTGGCTTTGGGGTAGATATGGATTGATCATGAGGAGAATGACCAGGTTGGTCAAGGCTAAGGTTTTTTTTTTTTCATGGGTTGATCCCTATTCTCCTTTGGTCATAGCACACCTTTTGGATTCGGTTAAGGGTTTGAAAAGGGTCGAGGTTTGATGGAGAGGTTAAAGATGTGAGTAGTGGGTGGTAAGTCGAGATTGGATGAAAAGATGAGGGTAATATGGGTGGTGAAATGAAAGTTGGGTTCAAGCCCCCTGTCCTCGGCACATTTGGTTAGGAGCATAGAGATGTCCATTTTCAAGAGACTGATGATTTTGGTCTTCTCTCCTTTTGCCCAGCTTGCTTGATGAGTGCAGACTGGCTTCTCTTTTTTTCTTTTTTTTTTGTTTTTCTCTCTTTTTTTTGTTTTTTCGTTAATTAAACCCTGGATTCGATAAAATAAAAGATAGGAATGAGGTATACAACAAAGATGGAAGGATAAGAGAAAATGAAATTTGTCAGACTTGGTTTGCACGGATGATGGATAGATGAGAGAACTTCTCAACTCAAGTAAAAAACACAAGCACGAAACTCTGTTTGATCACATAGCAATAAGAGCAAAGAAATGAATGAAGAACTGACTATAACAGATTCTGAGCATGAAATGCTTGACAACCAAGACTATAGCTACTTCTAGAGCTCCTTTGATGATATGCCCTCCTTGTCCTCGTACGGGGAATCCATGTTATGTTTGGTCCTCTGTGCTGCTTTCGGTGGGGGTAGTTTACTTGAATGGATCATGTGCTTCAAAGTCTAACAACTCTCCATGTTGTTCCCTCGGGATCTATGGTAGTTGCAGAATTTCCCATCATCCCAAATATTCCTTTTATGGTTAACACAAGCCTTGACCCTGACACTAGACAAATGAAAAAACAAAACCCATCCCAATGCATGCATGACCTAAACGACTTATATGGACCTCCTAAGATGAAAAAATGACTATATGCTGACGCGGGAGAGACTCACTCAGGACATGGGTTTGAAAGAGCTAACTAATCTATATGGCACTTCCTAGGATGTAAGACTTCTATATGCCAACTCAAGAAAGAGACTTACCCACGTCATGGGTCTACATGTTCTATATGAGACCTCCTAAAGTGCAAATGCCTATATGCTGCCCTGGAAAACCTAACCTATGACACGAGTTTACATTAGACTTCCTAAAAAGACAGACACTCACATGATATGCCAACACGAGAAAAGACTCACCTATGACATAGGTTTACACTAGACTTCTTAAGAAAAAGACGGATATTTACATGATGACTCTAGACACAGACTTGTTCATGACATGGGTTTTCATGACCTATGAACCTATATGAGACGACGAACGCTTACATGCTAACTCAAGAAAAAGACTTAACAACTCACCCATGACATGGGTTTGCATGATGTAAACCCTATAGGAGACTTCTATAATGTAGGACATTCATATGTTGACTCTGGAAAAGGACTCACCCATGACATGGGCTAACATGCCCTACGAACGTGTATGAGACCTCCTAAAGAATGCAAGACACTTACATGCAGACACTAACACAAAGACCCATCCTGACCTTATATGATGCTTTCTAATGAATGCATACATTAACACAAAGATTCATCCTAGACCTTATATGATGCTTTCTAAAGAATGCAAGACACTTACATGCAGATACCAACATACAGATTCATCCTAGACCTTATATGATGCTTTCTAAAGAATGCAAGACACTTACATGCATACACCAACACAAAGATTCATTCTAGACCTTATATGATGCTTTCTAAAGAATGCAAGACTCTTACATGCAGACACTAACACAGAGATTCACCCTAGACCTTATATGATACTATCTAAAGAAAAAGACACGCATATCCTGACTCTAGAACAAAGACTCGCCCATGATATGGGTTCACACAGGACTTCCTAAAAAAGACAAACACACATTGACCAAGGAAAAGACTCACTTATGACCTAAACCAAAGACTCACCCATGGCCCGGGTTTAGACTTCCAAAAACAAAACACATATATTGACTTAAGAAAAGACTCACATATGACACGACCTTGTAAGAGACTTTCTAAAGACTGAAAGATATTTACATGTAGACTCTGAAACTAAGACTCATCTAGGACTATTGTAAGGCACCTAGACTCAGGAAACAACCCAACTATGACACAGATTTGCGTAACAACAACACTTTTTACAACAAGAGCATTATAAAGGGCCGGATAAAGTCAAATATAGCGAGTCGACATAAGTTGAAAGATACAAGTCAATGTTTCTCAATTTGGATGGGCCTAATCCACAGGCCGACCGTTTTAAGGAGAATCCGTAACTTGGCCCAACAACTCAGACAACTCAAGCTATGTTGGCTATTATGCGGACTAGAATAATGCTGAACACACTGACAACTTGACTTCTATTTACACACTTTTTTATTGCGACCCAAAACATTTATTTATTTAACTCAAGGAGAGTGGATGTTGTAAAGGACCAAATAAAGCCATCAAAAGGCGAGTTTAAACAGACTTATAAACTCAATTATTAATTCCAACATGGATGGGCTTAACAACGGGCCGACCATGGATTTTTTAGACTTAATAATTTATAATTTTATTTTCCCTAACCTTGAGACTATTACGCGGGCTAGAACAGCACACACACTGACTTTGTTTGATTATTAATCAATTTTCTTTGGACCATGAGTAAGAGAATATTGAGAAGGGCCGAATAAAATCATCAAAGGTGAGTTAAAATAAATCGATAAACAAAGATAATTAACCTTTAGAATGGATGAGCCCCACCACCGAGCCGACCGTGAAATTTAAGGTTAATTAATCGAGTTTATAAATTTATTTCTTCTCGACCCAACGATTATTACGCGGACTAAAACAATATCTCAAAATTAGGTCCGACTCTAATGAAGACTGAACATACAGACACGTATTTACACATAGCATACGACAAACTTTATTTATTTACTCAGGGAAAACCAAAAAATTGTTGAGGGGTGCCACACATCTTTTTTAATTGACTCGCGGGTCACAACTATTTTTAATGCGTTAAAGTCATTAAAACTTAAGTGGTAGGTGACATTAAATTATTTCTTTGAAATTCATGAGTTATATTGAAAAAGACGAAAATACCCTTAGTTTTCTATCTAATTTAACTTTATCTATCCTTCCTCCCTCTTCCTCTCTTTCCCTCCCCCTCTTCCTCTATAGTTCATGGCTGCTTCCATGGCTCCCCATCCATCTGCTTCCATGGACATTTTTGAAAATTTTAACCTCTCATATCCAATTTTCCCCACAGTTCTTGACAAATTCACATCTCATCTCATCTTCCGCACAGTGCCTAAATTAAGCCCTGGTATGACTAAATTCTACTACCATCATACGTTCCTTTGAACATAAATTGCAAAATTTTCAACCAAAAACCATAGCAAATGCGAAAAGAAGGAAGCTCAGTGTTGCACTCATAAGAATGAAACAATAAATTCCAAAATCACGGAAGCAGCAAATGCCTTCCCGTCTGTTTAAGCATATCAAGCATATTAGTCTGGAAGACATGATCAACAGCTTCAACACTAACACCAATCCCACACATCGACAACCCTAACAGTGTACTCATCAATGAATTCACCCAACATGAGTCCCATAACTTCCATAGGCACACCAACTCTTCCTAGAAACCGAAATTCGACATCAGAAGCAATATATCAAAATTAGGGTTTGCGGAATTCGATTAGTATCTGCCGTGGGAAAATAGAAGCGTTGTAACGTATATCCATGGATCGCTAGCAACGAGACAAGCCATTCGATCAGCGATTTCGAATTCGTGCTTACCACCAGCCCAGAAGATTTTCATTGCATCCAAATCGAACTGCGTTTTCTTCCACTCATCGGCAAGGAAATCGGCACCGCCTTCCAATCCCTCCATTGCCATTGATTCTGGTTCTTCTTCTTCTTCTTCTTCGATCGTAAGCAGCAACAAAGAGGGCTGGAATTGTAATCGGAAACCCTAATTTGAATGAGTAGACAATTAATAAAGAGGAGAAGGAAGGATGAGGAGGGGAGCGAAGGTCAGAGAAATGAAAATGAATGCAGTGATTGAAGTAGGTAAGTGGAAGATACACTGGTGCCTGGATAAGCTAATTATTTATAAGTACTATTCACAATTAGATATTTTTTTGGATATAAAACTAGACATCACAATCACATTCCCTCGTCTTAATTTATTTTACGTGGAAGCAATGGACAAATATTGTTTTTGAAAATGTCCATGGAAGCAGATGGATGGGGAGCCATGGAAGCAACCATGAACTATAGAGGAAGAGGGGGAGGGAAAGAGAGGAAGAGGGAGATAATGTTAAATTAGATAGAAAAATAAGGGCATTTTCGACTTTTTCAAAACAACTCGTCGGATTTCAGCCAAAATAGCCGGAATGTCACCCCCTAGTCACTTAAGTAAGTTTAATGACCCCCGAGAATGCATTAAAAAAAATTTGTGACCCGCGATTCAATTAAAAAAGATGTGTGGCACCCCTCAACAATTTTTTGCAGGGAAAACGGACATTATAAAGGACTGGATAAAGCCAACAATAAGCGAGTCATAATTAATTTATGGGCTTAATTGACAAATCCAATATGGTTGGGCCTAATAACGGGTCGACCATAAATATAATGGATTTATTAATTAAATCGATGAATTAATTTACTCAAGACTAGTGACCATTATGCAGTCTAAGACGCTATCCATTAACTTTGTTAGACTTTTAATTAACTTTTTTGGACCTTTGTTAAGAGAATTTCGTAAAGGGCCATATAATATCATCAAAGGTGAGTCAATTTTTATTTATTAATTAAGATAATCAACTTTCAAACATAAATGGGCCCTTCCACTTGGGCTAACCATAATGCCTTTGAGTTAATTAGACTAATTAATAAATAATCATTTTCTCAACCCAATGAATTTTATATGGACTAGAACAAAACCTCTAAACTAGGGTCGACTCTTTATAAAAAAGACAAGAAAAGGGGAGGGATACACATAACACATAGCATACACATGAAAGGGGTACCCTAAACCAAGGCTCTAAATTCATGGAATTTTATGGTTGGGTATATAGCCTACCGCATGCCTTCGCCCCGGTTCTTCATACCATAAGGTAAGCTATTAGGGTATTTCTCAAAGAACTTAATGAAAGCTCTCGGAGTGTGACATCGGGAGAGGAGCGACCAAATGCTTAGAGATGTAGAGTTCATCCCCATAGTAGTGACCTCCCGCTCTCAAGGGAAATCCTAGGTAACTTAAACCGTCGCCTTTGTGCTAACGTGTCAAAAGACTCGATTAGTGGCCCGGTATGCAAGGGATGCCTAAAAGAATAATAAAATCGCGAAATAAATTAACTTCTCCCTTTTACACATTTCAAATCAATTTGATTTTTTCAAGTTTTACCCTCTTTTTAAAGTTTAAGTCCCCAGTGGAGTTGCCAATCTGTAGGACCCGGAAAATTCCCGTTCGGGGAAAATGTTTTCTCGGATGCGCTACTTTTGGGATCGGGAGCCGACTAAGGTTTCTTAATCCTTAAATAAGGATATTTTTAATTTTCGAAATTCGTTTTCGGGGTGATGAAACTTTATTTATTTACAAACCCGTTTTTTGTTATTTAAACTATCCGAAAATTACACAAAAATAATCTCATAATAATTTAATCCCGGCCCGCTTGATAAATCTGGGCCCAAGAAGTGAGCGGGCCACCAGGACTCATCAAAACCCGCCTAGGCTTTGACGAGTCCTGGGTCGGACCTCTCGCTTCCAGGCTCAGGGAGATAATGGGTAGAAATTAGTTAAACCCGCCTAGGTTTTACTAATTTCTGGCCCTTTTCTCCTCGGACCTAGCCTATCATTAACATTGGACAAGAATTAAATTATTTTCTTAAATTAATTTTGTTTAAAAATCGGATACTTTAGATAAGTAAACAAATTTATAAAATTGTAAAAGAGTCGCCAGCCGATTTAAGGAAATCGACAAACCATAAAATAAAAAATAAAGACTCTGGTCTACGAACCTGATTTCTAGATTCGGGGGTAAGGTTACGAATTCGAGAGTTATAAGAACTCTCGAATCCGCCTGTTATAAAACATACTCAACTAAAATCAACATTGAAAAGAAAGAGAGCGGGGAGAAGTTTGATTAATTTCGCGGAATTATTATTCAAATCATGCAATATAAAACAATGCGGTTTTTATTTTACAAAATATGTACAAGCACGGAATTAAATAAAGAATTACATGATTAAACACAATAATCTAAATAAAAGAATCGAACCTTGCTTAAGATGTAGCGATGACGGATTTGACCCCTTGAGTTGCCCCTTGACTTGAAACCCAGATGAGATGATGTGGGTGGTGTAGAAAAAAAAAGTGGTATGTGGACGGTTGTATGGTGGTGAAGAATATGATTTGAGAAAGGGATTATGGGAGATGAAAAGAAGTATAATATGGATGTGGTGTAGGAAGATGATTTTGTGATAGAAGTGGATGATGGAAGTATAATATGGAGATGATATGAGGATAGAATAATGATAGGAGATGAGGAGAATTTGAGAGAGTGGAAGTATAATATGGTGGAAGAGAGTATTAGATGGTAGTAGTGATAGGTGTTGATGGTGAAAGTTGATTTTTGTGGGAGTTGTTGATGAAATGAAGGTGGAATGGAGGGGGTATTTATAGGTGAAGGAGTGTGAATTTTGGAGGGAAATGGTGGGGGACATACCCCAAAAATCACGTCTTCAGAGACCAAAACCTAGGAGGGTTTTGGGGTGGTCAAGGGAGGTCAAATCACGTGGGAAAAAATCAGGGGATTGCATGCATGCATATTTTTTCTTTTGGCGCCAGAATCATCAAAGCCTAGGCGGGCTTTGATAATATTAGCGCACGGATTAGTGACGTGGCTCTGAACGGCGTCGTCTGCTACTTCGCCCAAAGCCTAGGCGGGTTTTGATCTTTCTGGGCCGGATCAAACCCTAGGCGGGTTTTATTCTCTCTGGGCCGGGGCGCGCGACTGGCCTGCTTCTGTGCCTGGAAAATGTTAAAACCCGCCTAGGTTATAAAACTGGCTAAGTGCAACTTCGAACGGCCATAACTCTTTCATCCGGACTCTGATTGAGACAATTCAAAAGGCGTTGGAAAGCTTATGATGTGTACTTTACTCTCATCAAAAGAAATGGGGCCAATGAGATTTATGGAAAAAATGGGATTTTAAATGGGGGGCATATGTATGTGGAAAGGGTGGACAATGAAGGCTTTTTGTGGTGGGTTGGCCCGATAGCTTTTGATTGAGGAAGGCCCTTTGGATTTTCTTCCATGCTAGCCTCTTTTCTTGTTATCCTTGATTCGTACACTTGTCCCGGTACAAAATCCGTTGTCTACAAATATAAAATGCGGTTTTTACTTTACAAAATATGTACAAGTAAAGGAATTAAAGAATGGATTAGATGATGAAGAACCACAATAATAATGATAAAAGCAAACCTTGTTTGATGTGGGTTTCCCGAATGCGACGATTGAATTCCTTGACTTAGCCCCGGTTATGACCTCAGATAGGATGATGAAGATATGGATGATTTGGGTGAATGGTATAGGAGTGGTATGGGGATTATGAGAGTGGTTATAATTATATTAGGAGATAAGAATGGATATAGTGGAGGAAGTGTAAGAGAGTTTTGGTAGGATGATGATGATAGTTGGTGGTATGAAGGTGAAATGAAGGGGGTATTTATAGGTGAGGGAGTGAGAGATTTGGAGGGAAAATGGAGGGATCAAATCCCACAAATCATGTCATCCAAAGACCAAAACCTAGGCGGGTTTTGGGAGGTCAAGCCTAAGGTCAAACACGTGGGCAAAAATCAGGGGATTACGTGCATGCATGCAGATTTTGGCGCCAGATTACTCAAAACCTGGGCGAGTTTTGATTTGATTATCACGCGGATCGCTGACATGGCACCAAAGGACGACGTGCGCTATTCCGCTCAAAACCTAGGCGGGTTTTCAGCTCTCTGGACCGGGGCGCGCTTTGCTGGGCCAGATTTCTGGGCCTTGAAAGTGTTAAAACCCGCTTGGGTTTTAAAACTGGCTAAGTGCAACTTCGAACGACAATAACTCTTTCATCCGGACTCCGATTGAGGCAATTCAAAAGGCGTTGGAAAGCTTATAATGTGTACTTTACTCTCGTCAAAAGAAATTGGGCAAATGAGACTTGTGGAAAAAATGAGATTTGAAATGGTGGGCATATGTATGTGGAAAGGGTGGAAAATATAGGCTTTTTGTGGTGGGTTGGCCCGATTGCTTTTGATTGAGGAAGGCCCTTTGCATTTTCTTTCATGCTAGCCTCTTTTGTTGTTATGCTTGATTTGTACACTTGTCCCGGTACAAAATCCGATATCTACAGAGAGCCCCCACTTTGATTGAGTCCGAATAGGATGAATGTCAAAGTAGTATAAGGATATGACTTTGGATTGCAAAGCCTGGGGTGACGCTTGGAAGCTGACTCCAGCATCGCGGTTGCGGGCGACACGCGCCTCCTTTGAGATGATCTCGGGCAAGAATGATGCTCTACTTGACTGTCGAGGTTTCGTTGTTGATCTCGGGTGAGAATGACGCCTTACTTGAAGGTGTGGGTTGACACTTGGAAGCTTCGTCCTGGGTCGCAGTTGTGGGCGGCATGCGCTTCTTTGGGGATGATCTCGAGCAAGAATGATGCTCTACCTGACTGTTGATAAGTGCAATATTTGCACTTATTTTTGGGTATTTTAGAAGCATAATCATGGTAATTTTCGGCTAAAAAGGTGTTTAATCGTCCCCATTTCTCTATTTACGCTTGGTCTTTGTGTTTTTGGCGTTGATTTTCAGGTTTAGGGCCAAAAAGGTGATTTTTTGGAGCAAATTTGATAAGGCCAAGGGTACCACGGGCATCAACTACTGTGGATAAGACCGTGGTAAAAATTTCAGCCAGAAATGAGCAGGGAATCGCGAGACAGCGCCAACCACGGGCTGCCCGTGGTGGAAGCCACGGACCGTGGTTGATGCTGTTTTCTCGCGCTGGCGGTTATTCTCATGGAATAAACTGGGGGAAAAGATGGGACGACAGTTATCAGTTATTCTGGACAGAAAAGAGAGAGATTAGAGAGGAATTCTTCACCAAAAACACCTCCATTCATCAAGAATCAATTCGAAGACATTGAAGATTTGGAATTCAAGAAGAAGCACGCAACACTCTTGTGAAGTTCTTGAGAGAATCCTACGAATTTCTCCTTAGTGTTTGCTTTACTCTTCTCACTTCCTCTTCCTTAATTCTAGAATTGATTATATGTTTAGAACGTATTTCTTGTTTTCAATGAATTCTTGTGAGTAGATTTCGTTCTTTCTAGGGTATTATGAACCATCAATATGGAGTTTGATTAGAATTGTTTTAGTTTGTACTTGAATGCTCAATTGAATCAATAGAAGGTTGCGTTTTTCTTGCTTACGAATGTTCTTAAGGCCTTGGATGTTTGTAATTCAGAAATTAGCCTAAGAAGTACTGAAATGTGAATTAGGGGAATTTGACCACCAACCCTTCTACCTAGGCCTACGAAAGTTGAAAAAGGAGTAGTAGACTAGGGAGTCATTAGATACCCCGACCTTACTTAGACCTTCAATTCTGTTTAACCTGAAAAGCAGACGAAAGTTGTTGATTAGGTTAGTCAGAATAATTCTATTTAGCATCGAAAGGGCGATAGAATTTAGAGGTTATCGATTCTTGATTCGTTTGAGTTACTTTCTTGTGCATGCTTTAATCTGGCTTTCAGACCCTGTTGATAGGTGAGTAAAACCCTAGAAGTCTTCATCCATCGAATTACCTCGAGTTAATCCTTTCTTGTCCACATTAGTTCTAGTTAGTTCATTAGAAATCATTTGAAAAATCATCGACCCGATTGGCCTAGCAATCAAGTAGAGGGATAGTTCACCGAGTTACTAGATCAAGTCCCTGTGGGATCGACCTTGACATTGCTACAATAGTACCCGTGCGCTTGCGGCCCTGTCAAGTTTTTGGCGCCGTTGCCGGGGACTTTTTCCCTAATAGCCATTAAGCGAAGACTCTTAGATTGACTAAGCTGTTTTTTTAATTTTATTTTCTTTCTTTTTCTTTCTTTTTCTTGTGACTGATTGTGTTTCATTTCTTGTTTTTGCTAGGTACTTCCGGTGTGTGCAAAAGATTCCGGAGTTTGAGTTCGATCCCGAGATTGAACGTACTCTCCATTCACGCTTGAAGAGACTGCGACTAGAGGAAGCTAGCAAGAAGCAAGAAGAGACATTTGTACCACAATAAAAAATGGCCGGTGGAGAAGCACAGCCGAAGACATTGCAACAATACATGGCTCCAAACGTCACAGATCCTCCCACGGCCATCAACCCTCCCAACATCACCAACACTAACTTTGAGCTGAAGAACTCCTTGATTCATCTGGTCAAGGCGTCGCCATTTCGTGGTCACCCTAGTGAGGACCGCAACCGACACCTTCGTATTTTCCGCCAGGGGTGTGATACGTTCAATGCGAACGGGGCTTCACCGGATGCAATCAAGCTGCGATTATTTCCATTTTCCTTGGAAGATCAAGCATGGGAGTGGCTAGACTCTCTTCCGCCGAACTCCATCACCACTTTCGAACAGATGGCGAGCGCATTCCTTAACAAAAATTTCCCGCCAAGTAAGTTGACAAGCCTTCGCAACCAAATATCCATGTTCAAGAGCCGGAAGAGAACCTGTACAAGGCTTGGGAACGGTTCAAGGATCTACTTCGCCGGTGTCCACATCATGGCCTTGAGCCATGGGTGCCCATCCATGCCTTCTACAATGGAGTGGATGATCAGTTGAGGGCGATGATTCTCGCAGCAGCTGGGGGGAACATCATGAGCAAGGGAGTTGATGAGCTCCACACTCTAATTGAGCAAATGGCGTCCAACAGTCATCAATGGTCCAAGCCCCGTTCTTCTAGAACGGGAGGTAAGTATGATGTCGATGCCATTTCAGTTTTAACTGCTAAAATAGATGCTGTGACTCAGAAGATAGACCGTTTGCATGTAAACCCCAACCCTCCCCTACCGTGTGCTTCTTGTAATTCATTTGAGCATGAGACCTTGTTTTGTCCTGTTGGGTTAGCTACCCCCGAGACCTCGGACCAGACCAATTATGTTGGAAACCCAAGACAGAACTTTGACCGATACTCTAATGTTTACAACCCGGGATTGAGATATCATCCTAATTTTTCCTATCGGAATAACAATCCCACGGGACCGCACCAACAACAACAGACCCAAAGACCACCCGGTTTCCAAAGACAACAAGGCCAACCCCAAACCCAACCTCGACAAACCCAAGAGGCTGACTGGAGGGCATTGGTGGAACGTATGGTTGTGTCTCAAAACCAGTAAGAAGAGACTATCAAGCTTTTAGTTGATAGAGTTGACCAGTTGGCCACTCACAACAAAATGCTTGAATCTCAGATTGCTAGTCAGGCTAGTACTTCCACCACTCCTCCAGGAAAGCTACCTAGCCAACCTGTTGCGAACCCAAAGGACCAATGAAAAGCCATAACCTTAAGAAGCGGGATGCAATTGGCGGGGCCTAGGGCTGTGTGTGATGAGCATGTTGTTGTTGATGTGCATGATGATGATGTTGCTGAGAATGTAGTTGAAGTTAAGAATGTTGTGAATGATGTGAATGCTGATGTGAGTAATGATGTGCATGAAGAGGTAAATGTGCCTCCTAAAGAACCTGTGATTGATGTTGATGTGCAAATTGAGAAAGAAGTTCCTAAGGATGCAACAAGAGTTCCCCAAAGAGTTTACACTCCACCCTTGCCTTTCCCTCAAAGATTGGGTAAGGCCAAAAGTGATAAGCAATTTGGGAAGTTCTTGGAGGTCCTCAAGAAACTTCATATTAACATTCCTTTCACCGATGCCCTGTCTCAAATGCCTTCCTACGCTAAATTTTTGAAGGAAATTTTGACAAACAAGAGGAAGTTGGAAGAACATGAGACAGTGGCATTGACGGAACAGTGTAGTGCCGTGCTCCAAAATAAGCTTCCCCCGAAGCTTAAGGATCCCGGCAGCTTCACCATTCCTTGTGAAGTTGGAAAGAT
The DNA here is from genome assembly GCA_029582165.1 of Portulaca oleracea. Taxonomy (NCBI): domain Eukaryota; kingdom Viridiplantae; phylum Streptophyta; class Magnoliopsida; order Caryophyllales; family Portulacaceae; genus Portulaca; species Portulaca oleracea. Next base: position 23,008,050 of record CM055883.1, on the reverse strand, counting down.
TTCCATAGACCGTGCATTATGTGATCTTGGTTCTAGTGTGAGTCTTATGCCCCTCTCTTTGTCCCAAAAGCTTGGTATGGGTGAACTAAAGCCTACTACCATTTCCCTCCAGTTGGCCGACCGATCGGTCAAGTTTCCCATAGGAATTTTAGAAGATGTCCCCATTAAGTTGGGTAGCTTCTTTGTTCCTGTTGACTTTGTTATCCTAGAGATGGAGGAAGACACCCGTACTCCTATTATTCTTGGTAGACCTTTCATGGCCACAGCTGGGTGTTGCATTGATGTGAAGAACGGTAGGATATCCTTTAGTATAGGAGGGGAGAAAGCCGAGTTTAATTTGTTTGAAGCTGCTAAATTCCCTGCATTTTCTGATGATTGCTTTAGAGTGGATATCATTGATTCTATTCTTAGGGAGGATAGCACTAACATTCATTCTCACGATCCTCTTGAGCTTTGTTTGTTGTCTAACAGTAAAACCCAGGATCACGATCCCGAGGTTGCCCATTGTGAGAAGCTCTTACAGGCATCCCCAGAAGTTCCACCAACGCTGGAAACGGTGGAGGTACTAGAGGTTGAAAGCAATAACAAGCAAGCTTCAAGCGAGAAGGAAGCTCCAAAGGTAGAATTGAAACCTCTCCCTTCTTCCCTAAGGTATAAATTTCTTGGCCCCGATTCCTCTTATCCTGTGATTGTGAATGCAAACTTGAATGATGCTGAGATTGATTCATTGTTGAGAGTCCTTAGGTCGCATCGTAAGGCCATTGGCTATACCATAGATGACCTTAAAGGAATTAGTCCCTCGTTTTGCATGCATAGGATTTTGATGGAAGATGATTATAAACCCACCATTCAAAGTCAAAGAAGGTTAAACCCTAACATGAAAGAGGTGGTGAAAAAAGAGGTCTTGAAATTACTTAATGCTGGGATTATCTACCCTATTTCTGATAGTGAGTGGGTAAGTCCGGTGCATGTTGTGCCTAAGAAAGGGGGGATGACTGTGGTGAAAAATGACAACAATGAGTTAATTCCTACCAGGAATGTTACGGGGTGGAGGATGTGTATTGATTACCACAAGTTGAATGATGCCACCCGTAAAGACCATTTCCCTCTTCCTTTCATTGACCAAATGCTTGAAAGATTGGCGAATAATTCATTCTTTTGCTATCTAGATGGGTACTCTGGGTTTTTCCAAATCCCTATCCACCCTAGTGATCAGGAAAAGACCACCTTTACATGTCCTTACGGTACATTTGCCTATAGGAGAATGCCATTTGGGTTGTGTAATGCACCCGCTACTTTTCAGCGATGCATGATGGCTATTTTCTCTGATTTTATTGAGGACATTATGGAGGTGTTTATGGATGATTTGTCAGTCTATGGCAATTCTTTCGATCATTGATTGAGAAATCTTGCTAAAGTGTTGTCTCGATGTGAAGAAGTGAATTTGGTTTTGAATTGGGAGAAGTGCCATTTCATGGTACAGGAGGGTGTTGTCCTTGGTTATGTTGTGTCAAGAAAAGGCATTGAGGTTGACAAAGCAAAGGTTGAGGTGGTTGAAAGATTACCACCTCCAACTTCTGTTAAGGGTGTTAGGAGTTTTCTTGGACACGTTGGTTTCTACCGACGGCTCATAAAAGATTTTTCAAAAATTTCTAGACCTCTCACCCGATTGCTTGTCAAGGATGTGCCTTTTATATTTGATGATGTTTTCTTGAGTGCTTTCAACAGGTTGAAAGAAGCTTTGATCACTGCGCCTATTATGCAAGCCCCGGATTGGAGTTTGCCGTTTGAAGTGATGTGTGATGCGAGTGATTACGCATTGGGGGCTGTTTTGGGGCAAAGAACAGATGGAAAGCCTGTCGCCATCTACTATGCGAGCCGAACTCTGGATGAGGCTCAAGTCAACTACGCCACTACGGAGAAGGAGTTCTTGGCGGTCGTTTTCGCCTTGGAGAAGTTTCGACCATACTTGATCAACTCCAAGGTGATTGTGTTCACCGATCATGCCGCCATTTGACACCTCATGAAGAAGTCGGACTCTAAACCTCGGCTTATTCGCCGGGTGTTGTTACTCCAAGAGTTCGATTTGGAAATTCGGGACAAGCCCGGATTACAGAACGTGGTGGCCGATCATCTCTCTCGATTAAAGGATGTTCCAAAGAGACGCTTCCTATTGATGATTCCTTCCCGGAAGAGAAGCTCATGGCCGTGTGTACCCCATTCATTCCATGGTATGCCGACTACGTCAATTATCTTGTGTGTGGAGTGTTGCCACCAGACTTGTCATATCAACAAAAGAAGAGGTTCCTATTCGAGGTGAAGAGCTTTGTTTGGGAGGAACCACTTCTTTTCAAGCTATGTGCCGATGGGGTCTACCGGAGATGCATTCCGGAGGAAGAAGTTCAAGGGGTGCTACATTATTGCCATTCCACTACCTACGGTGGACATTTCGGCCCCGATAAGACCGCTTCCAAGGTCTTGCAAGCCGGCTTCTATTGGCCAACCCTCACCAAGGATGCAAGGGAGTATGTTTTAGCATGTGATCGTTGTCAACGGATGGGTAACATTTCTAAGAGGCACGAGATGCCCCAAAGCGGAATTCTTGAGGTTGAGCTCTTCGATGTGTGGGGAATAGATTTTATAGGTCCTTTCCCTCAATCTCACAAGAACCTCTACATCCTTGTTGCTGTGGATTACGTATCCAAATGGGTGGAGGCGGTTGCATCTCCGACCAATGACTCAAGGGTCGTCATCAAATTCCTCAAGAAGAACATTTTCGCTCGATTTGGCACTCCTAGAGCCTTATTGAGCGATAATGGTACCCATTTTCGTAACCGGCCGCTAGAAACTCTCCTGAAGAAGTACGGGGTGTTCCATAGGGTGGCAACACCGTACCATCCTCAAACAAGCGGGCAAGTAGAGCTTTTGAATAGGGAGTTGAAGAATATCCTCGAGAAGACGATTGACCGATCTCGAAAGGATTGGTCATTGAAGCTTGACGACGCCTTGTGGGCGTACCGCACGACGTTCAAAACTCCCCTTGGCACCACTCCATTCCGGTTGGTGTATGGGAAGCCGTGTCATTTGCCTGTGGAGTTGGAACATCGGGCATTTTGGGCTGTCCGTACTCTGAATTTTGATGCAAAGGCAACCGGTGAGAAGCGAATGCTTCAATTGCAAGAATTGGAGGAATTGAGGTTGCAAGCTTATGAGAGTTCCAGGATTTACAAGGAAAGGACCAAGAAGTGGCATGACAAATTCATCTTGCCAAAGAGGTTCAAGGAAGGTGACATGGTCCTTTTGTTCAACTCAAGGTTGAGATTATTCCCGGGAAAGCTGAAATCCCGGTGGTCCGGGCCATTCCAAGTTATGAAAGCATATCCTCATGGAGCTGTGGAAGTTTGGAGTGAGTCTACTGGCACATTCAAGGTCAACGGGCAGCGACTTAAGCCCTACATCACGGGCCAAATTGAGGAGAAGGCCGCATGTTATGTCCTCGCCGATCCCGTATGACTTGAGGTATGTATCGTCTAGCTTAAGACGTTAAATTAGCGCTTCTTGGGAGGCAACCCAAGCTTTTTAATTACTTTTCTTTCCCTTTCATTCTTTTTGTCTTTTATAGGAGTTTATTTTCCTTACCTTTTCATTTTCTTTCCCCTTTCCTAGTTTTCTTATTTTCCTTAGTTCATTTCATTTTTGTTTTGTTTCTTTCCTTTGATTTTTCTCTTGTTTTAACCGTGTTCTCTTTTGTATAGTGTGAATTTTTGTGAGTATCTGTGAGTAAAAAAAAAGAGAGAGAGAGTTTGAGGGAGTGTAAAAGTGGAGTTTGAGCAAGGAAATTAGCATGGAGGAGTTGGTTTCTAGGGTGTTTTTGATGGTTTAATGAGTGAAAAGTGCTTGAGTTAGAAAGACTTAAGAAAAAATGAGAGTTTGAGGGAGTTGTGGGAGAAAAGAACGGTAAAATCATGAGTGAAAAAAAAGATAGAAGTAAAGGGGTGTGGAAGGCGTTTCAAAAACCAGCTCAAAATAAGGTTCCAGGGCAACCACGGGCTGCCCGTGGTAGCTTGGACTTCATTCGTTGAAGAGAACTCAATTTCCAGCGCCAATCACGGGCTGCCCTGGTGACAACCACGGACCGTGGTGGCTAGAAATTTGTTCTCTTAAAAAAAAAAAAAAAATTTTCCGCAAAACTCCCAGAACCAGCGCCAACCACGGGCTGCCCGAGGTTTTCACCTCGGACCGTGATGGCTGGAAATCTGCTTGAAATTTTCCTGCGTGCCCCGAGCGAACCAGCGCCAACCACGGGCTGCCCGTGGTGGTAGCCACGGACCGTGGCGGCTGGGTTTGCGCAGAATGGCTCGCTTTTTTCCCCTTTTCACACTCAATTTCTTCATTCTTCTTTCTTCCCTCACCTCTATTCGAGCCCTAACCCTAAAACCCATCTCCATCCTCATTCTTTCTCACCTTCTCCATTCTACTCCTCCTCTTCTTCCTTCTTCACAAACCCTAAACTCCTTCTCCTTCATTCCTTCTCTCACCCATCTTCATCCCTCACAAACTCCATCCACCACCACATCCGACCCCATTCGCGCCCAGCCACCATCCATCCACCACCACTTCCACCAATTCGAACCCAACGCACACCATTCCCATCACCCTTCACTTCCATTTTCAATTTCACCTTGCACTTTCATTTTTCCAAATATCACCATTGTTGGAGCTTTGAGTTTCCATGACAACCAAAAAGAGAAGAACCGATGCTGCTGGGTCCTCCAACGCACCAGACTCGAAGGAGCTTCGTGCTCAACGAGCTGCAAACCGCGCTGCTATGGAACAAGGTAATGATCCTATCCCTTTTCATTTCAATAATCCAATGCATTCTGCCAATTACTTGCGTTTGAGAACCCGTGGTTTTGTTGCTACTCGATATGTTGATGATGCTTTGTTGCAAGCCATGGGTGTTTTGGATGACATTATGTGGTTGTTTGCTAGAGGGGGGATGGGTGATTACCTAACTATCAAAGAACCTTCCTATTCGGACTTGACTTTGCAGTTTTTGAGTACCCTCTACACCAAGGTTCAAAATGGGCGTAATTGCCAAGAGGGGGTCATTAGGTTCCGTTTGCGTGGCCAAGATTATCAATTGAATTTGAGTACCTTCAATAGCATGTTCCACCTCTCCCGTCCCCTTGATGCTAGTGAGCGTCGTGTGCCTCCGAGGTATGACCCGGATTCTTTTTGGGAAATGATCTCCGGGGAGTCACATTTTGACTCTAGTAGGTCAAAGGCGACTGAAATCAAGAACCCCGTGATTAGATTAGCTCAACGCATCTTCGCGACGAGCTTTTTCACGAGAAATGATAGCATGAATGTGCCTCGGGTTGCGGAGTTGTTTTTCATGAAGAACTTGTATGAGGGTAGGCAGATGGACCCTGGCTCTTTCTTAATTACACATCTTCAAGAGATAGCTAATAAAAAGGGTAAGATTACCTACGGGGGGATTGTCACTAGGATTGCAAAATCTCTAGGGGTCATACCTAATGAGGAGTTTAGGATCCCCGGGTCTGAGAGGCTTGACCAGAACGCCTTGACCACCATGCTCTTTATTGTTTCTAGGGGTGGTAGCATTTACTGGAGGTACCCTAATCAGCAGCTCATGCAGTTGCCCAATGTTGCCCGAACGACTATCCAAAACCGGGCCAACTTCTCCTTCCTACCAGGAGGGGATGGAGACCCAGCTCCCCTAGACCTTATTGTGTATGATCCTGAGTCCGACCATGATGAACCCCAATCCCTCGACCACTGGCCCTTCCTCCTCCCACGCTTTCAACATGGATGACTTTTCTACTGCACTTCGCGAGATCCGCGACGAGGAAACCTCCCTTAGGGAGTATGTCCGATCGGAGCACACTGAGCTTCGGGGCATGATTGAGTCGCAAAATCAACATTTGACTTATATGAGAGAGTGTTTATCCGCGATGCGTGGTTGGTTTGAGAGCCATGGAGCTCAGATCCCTTACCCTTACCCTCCGCCCCCCCCCCCACGCGTGATATTTGTTCATTGGCTTTTCCTTCCCCCCTATGATTGTTTGCTTCTGTTTAGCATTGAGGACAATGCTGTGTCCTAGCATGGAGGGGTTGGTTAGTTGCGTGTGATTTGGTTGTCGTGATTGATTTGGTTGCCATGTTTCGATGATTGGTGATAGTTTTTGGGAGAATGACTTGTGTATATACATTTGTACATATCTTTGCATCATTCATATAGTTTGCATAGCATATAGTGGTGTTTCATTAGTCTAGGTGTGTCCTTTCTTTCCTTTATTTTTCTTGTTTTTCTTCATAGGTAATCATTTAAGCATGTAGGTTGCATTTAGTTTAGTTGCATGTAGTTCATCTAGTTAGATTAGAAAAAAAAAAGAAAAGAGAAAGAAAAAAATCAAAGAAAAGCCAAAAACATTTAGAAAACCCATGCAAAAAGAAAACTTTTTTAGAATAGCTTTAGGATTAGGTTAGGTAAGTCCCCGGTGATGATTGTAAGCTAGGTAGTAGTTCTTGTAGCTTTGTTTGGCCTTTGCGTAGCCCGTTAGTGATTCAAAGATTTGAAAATGAATTTCGAAAACATCTTGATTTGGGATTACATCTTGATAGTGAAGATTTTTTGCCCTTCTTGACCCTTTGATTTGAGCTCAACATTTGTATGTGTATGTTCTTTGATTGGTTGTTGAGCACAAACCTGTGGGACCACTAAGCCAAAAATGACTAATCATTTTCATTAGTCTCATATTTCCATGTGTGACTCAACCTTGGTTGCGATCTCTAGAACTTGCTTTTCATCTCTTTGAAACTGCATTTTGCATCATGCATTGACAACATGATTGAGGCATTCATTCGCACTTATTGTAGCTACATAGCCAAATAGCCACCCTATTCATGTAATTCTCCGCCTTTAACCCTTCTTTAGCCTTTGAATACTCCGTTCTCTTGGAATAAACTGAAATTATAGCCTTAGCCAATTCATATCTACCTACCTTAAGCTATTGCTTGGAGTATATTGAGTGTGGTTGATGGGGGGTTGCTTGTGAATACTCCCGCAAAATAATTTGTTGGGAAAGTCATGAATAGGAAGTGATGAGGTTTTTCTCACTTATGTAGTATCAATGTAGTGATTATGTAGTAAGTCCCGCCAAGTTTGTACTTGATTTTTCATAGGATTCGCACTTGCCAATCACTTGCTTCGAAAAAGAAGAGAGAAAACAATCCAATAGCTTAAAAAAATAATAATAAAAAAAACGAAAAAAACAAAACAAAAGAAAAAAAAAAGTAAAAAGTAAAAAAAAAAAAAAAAAGGGAGCACAAGTGTGATGGCAAGTGAGGAGTCTAGTGAAGAGGCGGTTTCTAATAAATGTTTCGGGCTTGTTATGATTGTTTGTGGGCGAGTAAGGTTCAATGACATTGAGTGAGGTTGGAAAAGTATAACTCCAAGCTTGGCTTCGAGCTCCACTTATCCAAATATTTTCCATCCCTTACCCCTAACCTTAGCCCCGTTACAACCCTTTCAAAGACCTCTTAATTGTCATTCGCATTTTGCATATAGCGGTAGAGAATCGAGATGATCATCAAGCATATGGTAGATTGTTTCCTAGGCTAGAGTATTGAGAGAACCGAACATCGAACTCATTTTGAAAACACATGAGAGGAGTGTTTCCACATCCCCAAAAGTGAGGATTGCTCTCAACCGTTTTAGTTTCATACTCATACATGTGTTCTCTCATTGATTCGGTGACGGAAGGGTGACTAATTTGATCTTGATGGTGTGATTCCCCTAAATCCTTTTCGAAAATCTCCCTCTATCTTGTGCTAAAATGTTTTAATCGCTTTTGGACTGTGTTTTGGGTTGGACCAAGTTGCTTGAGAGTTCTGCTATGGTTTACCTGAGGGGGCTTGCACATAGGATGTTCGATCCCTATTTTCTTTTTCTCCTTTTGAGTCCGTTTTTCCTAGTTTTGAGTCTAGTACTTGCTTGGGGACAAGCAAGGTTTTAGCATGGAGGGGTTGATAAGTGCATTATTTGCACTTATTTTTGTGTATTTTAGAAGCATAATCATGGTAATTTTCGGCTAAAAAGGTGTTTAATCGTCCCCATTTCTCTATTTACGCTTGGTCTTTGTGTTTTTGGCATTGATTTTCAGGTTTAGGGCCAAAAAGGTGATTTTTGGAGCAAATTTGGTAAGGCCAAGGGTACCACGGGCATCAACTACTGTGGATAAGACCGTGGTAAAAATTTCAGCCAGAAACGAGCAGGGAATCGCGAGACAGCGCCAACCACGGGCTGCCCGTGGTGGAAGCCATGGACCGTGGTTAATGCTGTTTTCTCGCGCTGGCGGTTATTCTCACGGAATAAACTGGGGGAAAAGTCGACGGCGTTTATCGATTATTCGCGAGAAAGAGAGAGATTAGAGAGGAATTCTTCACCAAAAACATCTCCATTCATCAAGAATCAATTCGAAGACATTGAAGATTTGGAATTCAAGAAGAAGCACGCAGCACTCTTGTGAAGTTCTTGAGAGAATCCTACAAATTTCTCCTTGGTGTTTGCTTTACTCTTCTCACTTCCTCTTCCTTAATTCTAGAATTGATTATATGTTTAGAATGTATTTCTTGTTTTCAATGAATTCTTGTGAGTAGATTTCGTTCTTTCTAGGGTTTTATGAACCATCAATATGGAGTTTGATTAGAATTGTTTTAGTTTGTACTTGAATGCTCAATTGAATCAATAGAAGGTTGCGTTTTTCTTGCTTACGAATGTTCTTAAGGCCTTGGATGTTTTTAATTCAGAAATTAGCCTAAGAAGTACCGAAAGGTGAATTAGGGGAATTTGACCACCAACCCTTCTACCTAGGCCCACGAAAGTTGAAAAAGGAGTAGTAGACTAGGGAGTCATTAGATACCCTGACTTTACTTAGACCTTCAATTCTGTTTAACTAAAAGCGGCATTTAAAGTTGTTGATTAGGTTAGTCAGAATAATTCTATTTAGCATCGAAAGGGCGATAGAATTTAGAGGTTATCGATTCTTGATTCGTTTGAGTTACTTTCTTATGCATGCTTTAATCTGGCTTTCAGACCCTGTTGTTAGGTGAGTAAAACCCTAGAAGTCTTCATCCATCGAATTACCTCGAGTTAATCCTTTCTTGTCCACTTTAGTTCTAGTTAGTTCATTAGAAATCATTGGAAAAATCATCGACCCGATTGGCTTAGCAATCAAGTAGAGGGATAGTTCACCGAGTTACTAGATCAAGTCCCTGTGGGATCGACCTTGACATTGCTACAATAGTACCTGTGCGCTTGCGGCTCTGTCAACTGTTGACGAGTCGATGTTGATCTCGGGCGACAATGACGCCTTACTTGTAATCGGACATGATGCCGATGGTTCACGGAGTTCTCCTAGTCTTTCCCAGTGTCGATTCCAGTCTTTCCCGGTGTCGATTTCTGTCTTTCCCGATGTCGATTCCAGTCTTTCCCGGTGTCAGTTCTAGTCTTTCTCAGTGTCGATTCCAGTCTTTCCCGGTGTCGGTTCTAATCTTTCCTTGTGTCGATTCCAGTATTTCCCGATGTCGGTGTTGATGATTGTTGGCATTTTCGATGCCGAAGGACTTCACCAGGCACATTGCTGATGGCCTTGGGGGTCGAGACCTCATGGGGCACGATGCCGACGGCTTGAAGATTGAGACTTCACCGGGCACGATGCCGGTGGCTCAAGATTGGGACTTCGTCGAAACTCTGCCGATGGCCCTGAATGATGATGATAGCGACCTGTTATGTGGTAGCTGGATGGTGGTGGTCCCATTGTCGGCGACCGAAGAGCTGGCGACTTTTTATGCGACAGCTGGATGATGGTGGCTCGGTTTTCCCGGTGTCGATGATGGTCCCCTGCACAGAAACCAAAGCAGAATGTCAGATTATTTTGAACAATGGCTGAAGATATAGAGAATTACCTGTCTGGCAGATTGATGACGATGCCCAACGGATTTTCCCGAGGCAGATTGGATTTTCCCAATGTTGATGGTGGCGCCCAACGGAGTTTCCCGAGGTGGATGGATTTTCCCGATGTTGATGATGCCCAACGGATTTTCCCGAGGCGGATCGGATTTTCTCGATGTCGATGACTCTTATTGCTGCGATTGCGCCGAGGTCTGCCCGTGGCTCTAGATAATGGCAATTTGATGCTGAGGAACTTCACCGAAACTCTGCTGATGGCCCTTATTTTCCTTAAATTTTGCTTCAGGTGCATAGGTGCCAAAATTTCACCGTGGGAAATTGATTCTTGAATTTGCCCGGTCGTTGATCCGTTTTAGTTAAGTGAAGATTTTGTCCTTCGTGTCGGACATGCGCCACTCGTGTCTGGCTGATGATGCATGACTTGGCTGAATGCTAGCTTATCCAGCAAGAGTTGGATTAGAGATTTACTTTAATCTTGCTCTCAGTGATTGGAAACCATGTCGACCGGTCTGATTGCATATGGGCTTAAACAGCCCCTAGTGTTGCGTTCTGGAGCAACGATGTTGCACTTCCCTGCTTCTTCTCTTTTTTTATTTTCAGATTTGCGGGCATGCATACAATGCAATTTTTTTTTGACACAAGCATTCATGCACTCATGCATTTACACACGACTATCGACTTTATGTACGACAAACTGACTTGATACATGACATATTGACTTGATGCACAACGGACTGACTCAATGCATGACATACTGACTCAATGCACAACAGACAGACTCAATGCCTGACAGACTGACTTGATGCATAACCAACTGACTCAACGTATGACCACTGACTCTATGAGGCCTTGACACGATTTATAGATATAATGCAAACCTATTATGCTTAGACAGGATACACACGTGATGCTTTACACATGCGATTCTACATGCAATGCAGGCAACCCCCCAACAAAGATTTTCTTGGACAAAGATTTTCTAAGAAATTGCTTTTCTAAGACAATGCTTTCCTAAAACCATGACTCCCTAAGACAATGCTTTCTAAGGATCAAGGCCACTCATGGGGAATTTCAGGAAAATTCAGGATGAGTAATGTTTCGATCCAGGGAACAACGATGGAGGCAACAAGCTTGAAGGATTATAATGTAGATGACCTTGATTACTTCCAAATGTATGTTGATGTATGACAAGCCCCCGATTTGGCGTAGACTCTTGATGATACTGTCCTGCTTTGGAGAGCACCTTAGAGATTTACAAGCCCCTAGTTTCGACGTGGATTGACGAGATCATGCATGGGGACCATAGAATAGGAGAAGGCATAGTCCTTGGTAGTGAGTCTCAAACTCTCCTTTTTCCTAACTTGCCCGAAGGGTTTTCAAGTTAGCCCCTCTTTTCTTTTTTTTCTTTTTCTCTCTCTTTTTTTTTCTTTTTTTTTCTTTCTTCTTCTTTCTTCTTCTTTTTTTTCTCTCTCTTTTTTTTCTTTCTTGATGAACCACTATTAGGACGTCTATGAGGTTGAAGATGTAGGACCTTGTACGATAGGGAGTAAGTGTCCCTCTTTGAAGCTATCTCCGATAAATGTCTTGAACGATGTCCCAAAGGTAGTGCGAGCCCCCAATAGCTTGTTTCTGAGTCTGTTCATGATCATATGGTTGCCAGCTAGCCTCTGATCTGATGTGGATGACTTCCGCTCTTGCTGAGAAGTAAGCCACAGAGAGCCTCGTACTTGCATTAATGACTGAGCTGAAAAAGTCCTCAAAGGGTGAGATGGGATGAAAAGGCTAAAAGAGGATGGAAGATGTTTGGGGAAAGAGACAGTAGATGATGGTTTATGTGGAGACACTTAAGAATGATCGTGTCTTGAAGGGGAGAAGAGATGGTCAAATGGGATAGACATCATCTCTTGAGAAAGGGTTGAAAGGGATGGTAGATGAGAGTTCATTGATGAATGAGATATGGAGACACTCAAGAATGATCATGTCTTAAAGAGATGGTTAAATGGGATAGACATCATCTCTTCAGAAATGGTTGGAACATGGTTATGGAATGATGTCCAAGTCTGTCAGAAGGAAGATAGAGGATTAATGATGATGAAAGATAGAATCCAGGGTTTCCTCTCCTTTTGCCTAACCTGCCCTTACGAGTTTTCAGGCTAGCCTCTCTTATTCTCTCACTCTCCTTTTGCCTAACTTGTCTTGACGGGTTTTCAGGCTAGCCTCTCTTGTTTTTTTTCTCTCTCAAAGACCAACATTTTGAGGACAAAGGATGCTTCTTGTAACGGTCGGGCCTCAAAGAGGTTTTCCTACGTATCCAAGATGGAATCAGGCCGATTGTAGTTCTTTAAGTGCAACTTTGATGGATAGGGCCTCGAGGAAGGCTTAACGGTTATGAAGGCTTGAGGGTTCATATGGATGGATGAAAGGTTTATAGAAGGCTAAGGTGTATGGATGATGGGGTGAAGGTTTGAGACGAGATTTTATGAGGTGTGCATGATTCTTATTTTCGCGTTATCACTTCTTATTCTCCTCTAAGCCCTTTTTTTTTGCTCTTCTCTTTTTTCGAGTTTCTTCTCCATGGGATTGACTCTTATTCGCCTTTCTGATGACATTAGTCACAACACACCTTTTGGCTTTGGGGTAGATATGGTGAAGACCGGTGGTGCTCAATATGATAAGTAGCGAGGAAAGTCTCTACTTCTTTCCGAAAGTGGCTTCCATTGTCACTGATGATTTCATGAGGCATATGATGTCCTAAAGGATGAATTCGACCATTTGTTTGGATGTGAGTTTGGCATAAGAGGGTGCCTCTACCCACTTAGTAAAATAATCAATGGCGACCAAGATGTATTCATGTCCTCTTGTTCCTGTTGGGTGTTGTAGACACCGGGATTTGCACCAATATAATCCCGACTTATCAAAAGTTTGAATAAAGCATTTGGGCCGATACCCAAACGGATCATGGGTTCAATGCAAATCAAGTAGGACAAAAAAAGAGAGCGGCCCACAACCAACATCAAAACCCGCACGGGCTTTAAAGTGAAGAAGACGGCCCAGAACCAGGACAGTCCCAAGGCGCGCCCCAGCCCATCTTTCAAAACCCGCGCAGGTTATCCACAACCTAAGCGCGTCGTTTTGGCTTTGTCCACGTCACCGATCCGTGCCTGGATATTATAAAACCCGCGCGGGTTTTATCTTCAAAAATCCGGCGCCAAAATCACCTTGATCACCCTCCCTTGATATTAGCCCCATGTGTTTTTGACCCTAACCTTGACTACGTGATTGCATGACATGATCATGGGGATGTGTCCCCCATGATTTTCCCTCCTTTTCCCTCCAAAACCTCACCTTCTCCAACTATAAATACCCCCTCCATTCTTCCACTCTGTCACCAACAACTCTCATAAACCACCTCTATTATTCTCATTTCATCAATTATCACCACCATTATCCTCCCACCAGCTATCATCATAATCCTATCCACACTCTCTTAAACTCTCCATATTATACTCATTCTCACATTACTATACCTTCACTCTATCAAATTCCCACGAAATAACCATCCATACATTACATTTCCACTCCCTCACACTTCCATTCTTTTCATCCATCAAGTCAAGGCGAAGTCAAGAGTTTCAACCGGCACATTCGGGCTCCTAAAATAAAAAAATGTTCGATTTATTGCTTTCTTATTGTCATTGTTTAAATCATGTAATTCGTACTTTAATTCCATTACTTGTGCATATTTTGTAAATTAAAAACCTCATTTTATATTGCATGTTAAGATTATAATTTTGCGAAATCAATTAAACTTCTCCCCGCTTTATTTCATTTTAATGTCGATTTTAGTAGAGTCCGTTTTCTAACGAGCGAATTCAAGAATTTTATAATTCTTGAATTCGTAGCCTTACCCCCGAGCTTAGAATCGGGTTTCGTAGACCGAAGTTATTTTATTATTTTATGGTTTGTCGGTTTCCTTAAATCGGCTGGCGACTCTTTATTTTTTTATAATCCGTTTAATTATTTAAAAATTTGAATATGCGCTAAAAATAATTAAAAATGACTTAGTATTTCCCAATTCACTCAAGGTTTAAACCGAGGGAAAATGGGCCATGAAATGATAAAACCCGCACGAGTTTTATGATTTCTTATTCATTTTCTCTGGCCCGAGAAAGCAAACGGTCCGGCCCAACGACAGACCAAACCCGCGCGGGTTTTAGCTGCTGTTGGCGGCCTAGTTGCTTCCTTCTGGGCCTGAGTCATTGTTTGGGCCAATTTCGAGTTATGTTTAATATATTTCTGGCGTAATTTCAAATATTTAAATAATAAAAAACGGATTTGTAAAATAAATAAAATTTCACCATCCCGAAAATGAATTTCATAAAATAAAAATATTCTTATTTAAGGATTAAGTAACCTTAGTTTGCTCCCGATCATTAAGTAGCGTGTCACGGGAAAAGTGGTCGCTTTTTCCGGGGTTCTACAGATTGGCGACTCCACTGGGGACTTAAACTTAAAAAGAGGGTAAGACTTCAAAAAATCGAATTAATTTGAAATTGTAAAAGGGAGAAGTTGATTTATTTCGCGATTTTATAATTCTTTTTAGGCATCCTTTGCATACCGAGCCACTAGTCGCGTCTATTGACACGTTAGCACAAAGGCGACGGTTAAGTTATACCTAGGTGATTCCCTCGAGAGCGGGTAGGCCACTAATTGTGTGATGCATTCTACATCGCCAAGCATTTGGTCTCTCCTCTCCCCACGTTACACTCAAAGGGCTTCCTTGAAGTTCTTTGAGCAATATCTCGCACTCCTTACCTGACGGTATGGGGTACGAAGAGGAAAACGTACGGTAGGCCATGTAATCCAACCATAGAAAAATCCATGAACATAGAACCTTGGTTTAGGGTATCCCCTCATGTTGTATGCTATGTGCTACCCCTTCCCTTTCTTTCTTCTTTTGTTTTAGAGTCGACTCTAGTTTAGAGATTTTGTTCTAGTCCATATAAAAATTCATTGGGTTGAGAAAATGATTATTTATTAATCAAAATAATTAACCCAAAAAGCATCATGGTTAGCCCAAGTGGAAGGGCCCATTTATGCTTAAAAGGTGATTATTTTAATTAATAAATAAAAATTGACTCGCCTTTGATGATATTATATGGCCCTTTACAAAATTCTCTTAACAAAAGGTCCCAGAATTAATTAAAGGTCTAACAAAGGAAATGGATGGCATTTTAGATTGCATAATAGTCACTAGGCTTGAGTAAATTAATTTGTCGATTTAATTAATAAATCCATCACATTTATGGTCGGCCCGTTGTTAAGCCCAACCATATTGGATTTGTCGATTAAGCCCATAAATTAGTTATAATTCGCTTATTGTTGACTTTGTTTAATCCTTTATAATATCCGTTTCCCTCGACTATAAAGAGAAAAAAAATGCAATAAAAGAAAAAGTTGGGTCGTCGGTTTTTGTCTAGCATTATTCTAGCCCGCATAATAATCATTATGGTTTGAGCCATCTGAATTATTAGGCCAAGTTACAAATTCTCCTTAAAACGGTCGGCCAGTGGATTAGGCCTATCCGAATCGAGAAACACTGACTTGAGCCTATCGATTTACGACCCGCTCGCCGTGTATGACTTTGTGCGGCCCTTTATAATGTGTCGTCCATAGGTCCATATAGAGTTAGGTCATGCACTCCCAAAAAGTGGGGTGTCAGCATATATGTGTCGAGTTAGTAGGATCATATAAGTCTTTAGGGCATGCATGCATCGTGTAGTATGTGTCAGAGTATGTCATTGAGTGTTCTAACTTTGAATTTCCATGTAGGCATCATTGGTGATCGATTCCGAGCCCGCATTCGAGATTCACGAACTGGTCGTTTGATTCCAAACCCACATTACGATCCATCTGCAATTAGCAACAACACCATGTCTGGAGAGCAATTCCAAGAGATCCTGGTCCAAAGCAGCGAAGCTAACATCACGAAGCATTTGGACGAGCTCTACACCAAGATGTAGGGTCTGGTTTTCGCCAATTCCCTAGAGCAGGAGCAGAAGATGGGCAAAAGGTTAAATGAACAACAACAAGTGATGGATGGTATGCTGCAGGTCATCACTAAGATCAACACCAAGTTAGGGTTGAATGCTGAAGAGGATGACGAAGAAATGCACGGTTATGAATCTGACCCTGAAATCATCAAGATATCCCCAAATTCTGGAGAAACAGGGATATCTAAGACTAAGGTAAACACACCCGAAGTGTCAAAACCTATGAGGGACCCCGTTGTTAAGGCTCTTGAGCAGAAGTTAGAAAGCCTCACCAAGGCAATGAGCTCTGTGCCGACTTTTGCTGACAAATACTTAGAAGTTCCATTACCTGTTCAGCCAACTTTGAAGATAGCTGACAAGGTTGAAGTGTTGAATATTAGGTTCAAACCTTCTGAGAATCCTATTCATCATGTAGAGGAGTTCATGAGGCTGGCGCCCTTGAATCGAATTGATGTTGACCTATACTCTACCGTCTTCCCATCCACTCTAGATGGAGAAGCAAAGGTATGGTATCACGCTCTGTTGCCCCAAATCAAAGCCAATTGGACTGAATTGTGCAAAGCTTTCATCCACCACTACACACGCATCCAGAAGAAACAAGCTACAGTAGATGATCTAACCGCTATGAAACAACGGGATGATGAGTCCTTTATGGATTACTTTGAGAGGTGGCACACAAAATTGTCCCACATTAACGTGGCAATTCCTCTCCGTCTACAGTTATTTACCTTTAAGCAAGGACTCAAGAGCAGCCTATCCAAGCACTTGTGGTATCATGTTGTCAAAGACTTTGATTACCTAAAGGACATTTGTGTCCAACTAGAAGCCATGCAGAATGATAAGACAACTTCGCCTGGATGGAAAGGGTCCAGCTCCAACAGAAGGGCTACTAGTGCGGCTAGCCACCCTCCTAAAATCAAGGAGACTAACTCTATCCAGCGCAAGGGGCCTTATGTACCGAAATATAAGGGTTATACGCCATTGGATGTTCCTTATTCTCAGGCTCTCGACCGTCTGGTTAAGAAGGGTATCCTGGTGTTGCCCTTACCGAAGGAAGAACCAGAAATTAAAGGAAGAAATTGGGATGCCTACCAATTTTGCCGCTATCACCGTTGTCGAGGTCATGACTGTTAGGTTTTTAGGTTATCTATTTCCTAAACAGATACAGATTAATTGGCGGAATATTATAACAGTTATAAACAATTAATCATAACAACTGCAGAGGCTTTAGTAATTATACCTGATCGCTAATTCCTGCTGAAGAAGAGGTTGACCTTCCTGATTCCAATGCTGAAACCTTCCTCCAGATTCCAATGCTAAAATCCTCTACTGAAAGGTCCACGCAGCGCTCCAGGAACCCGATTGCTAGATCGACCCGATCGAGACGAATCTCAACCTAAGATGTATGTGAGATAGTTTCAGGAAACTGATAGTTTTCCTGAAACTAGAACAGAGAAGGGAGAGAAGAACTTAGGAAACCACTCTGGTGTTTCTCTAAGAGTCGAAGGTAGATGGTGTGAAATCATCTCTCCCAAAGACCCCTTTATATAGTGTTTAGAAAACCTAGGGTTAGGGTTCAAAACCCTAAAGGGCCGAAAAAGAGCAACGGCGCGATTTCTGGGCTCAACACGGTCCGTGTTGAAACAACACGGTCCGTGTTGGGCTCCAGAAAGTCCAAACATTCGGCCCACGGTCAACACGGACCGTGGTGTCCTAACACGGACCGTGTTGGGTCAACACGGACCGTGTTGACCCCAATTCGGTCCGTGTTGGGCTGATTTTTCACAGAAATCAGTTTCCAACTTTTCTAAACTTGATACAATATCATTTAGGTTACATACATTGTTCCAGGGCACTGACTTGTGTGACCCAGTAGGACCAAATAATATAGTTGTAATTAAACTTATTTAATTACTAATTATAGAGGTCTCTAGCAAGACATATAATTACTATATTACTTTGGTTTAATCTCCGTGTATATCGAACATTGTCGGGACATTCCCAACAATCTCCCACTTGTCCCACAAGTGTTCGATACCTTGAATTCCCTTGTCACTTACTGTCTCTAGTTCGGATAAGGTAAGCTGATGTCATCCTTATGTAAGGTCCGAAACGTTCCTCGATCTCCGAGTTTAGACTTTGAAATAACAGATGATCAACTATTGATTCAACTGAGCTCGGCCAAGCATTTTCAGTCCATTCTCACCGAGTGGCCAACGAGACAACTGTCCCTAATAGGGAGGACAATGCCATCTTGTTCAGATACACATTCTCACATGATCCAACTGTAACCCAGACACCGCCTTTATAGCCTACTGTTACGAAAGACGTTTGACGCGCTCCAAAGTCACAGCAGACCATGTAGTCTATGTATTGAACTCAGGATTTAGGAATTTGAGTAGTGAGAGATCTTATGACATTCCTAACTTAAAGAGCTCCCACTGCGGGTCAGTTCGGTAGTTGTTCTCAACAGTACCCATGTGATTGATTTATGATGTCATCACATCACTATGATCACGAAACTTGATCATCACCTCAATCCTACATGCTAATTGCGTTGATATTATCACTGTTCCTACGTGATAATACAATTAGGAACCAGGTCGACTGTCGACCAAGATTAGCGTTATCAAGTTCACTAATGGGGTTTCAGAAATCGAACCTCATCCAATTTCCCATTTTGAATACGCTAACCTTTTTGGACATTCACATAATTCTAAACCAAAATTATGTAAAGTTTTGATTTTATTAATAAATGATGAATAAATAACGTTTACAAACCATGAGTCATCTAATGTTCAAAATGTAACTTAATAACATCATTTAAGATGTCTAATTCCTATTGCATGAGTAAGACTCTCATACTTCGCTTGCGACAGGGGTTTAGTAAGCGGATCGGCGACGTTCTCATCTGTATGAACCTTGCACACATTAATATCACCTTCCTCGATGAACTTTCGAATGATGTGATACTTTCTGGACACATGTTTAGCTTTGTTGTGTGCTCTAGGTTCCTTTGCCTGAGCAATGGCCCCACTGTTGTCACAGTACAGGTCCACGCCTTCCGCAATACTAGGCACAACTTCAAGCTCCTTGATGAACTTCTTCACCCACATTGCCTCCTTCACAGCTTCAGATGTTGCGATGTATTCTGCCTCAGTTGTAGAATCAGCGACAGTGTTTTGCTTGGAACTCTTCCAGCTCACTGCCCTACCATTTAAACAAAAGACGTATCCAGATTGGCTACTGTAGTCATCCTTATCTGTCATGAAACTAGCATCAGTGTAACCTTTTACACTTAGCTGTTTCTCACCTCCATAGATTAAGGACAACTCCTTAGTTCTATTCAGATACTTAAGTATGTTCTTCACAGCAGTCCAGTGTTTCTCACCTGGGTTGGCTTGAAACCTGCTGCACATACTTAAAGCAAAAGCTATACCTGGCCTTGTACATCTCATAGTATACATTAAAGACCCTACAGCCGAAGCATAAGGTATATTTTTCATCTTTTCCTGGTCTTCAGATGTCTGAGGACAATCTGTTTTACCAAGTGATGTGCCATGAACAATGGGAATGAACCCTTTCTTGGAGTTCTGCATGTTGAACCGATTCAACACTTTATCAATATAAGTTGTTTGATTTAATGCAATCAAACGCCTTGATCTATCTCTATAGATCTTTACTCCAAGAATGTACTGGGCCTCACCGAGATCCTTCATTTGGAAATTTTTCCTAAGCCATGTCTTACAAGACTCCAGCATAGGAATGTCATTTCCAATGAGAAGTATATCATCCACATACAGAACTAGAAAGACTATTTTGCTCCCACTGAGTTTTCTAAAAACACAAGGCTCTTCTTGGTTTTTCAAGAAACCAAACTCTTTGATTACTTGATTAAACCTTTGATTCCAACTCCTTGAAGCTTGCTTGAGGCCATAAATGGCCCTTTGCAGCTTACAGACCTTCCCAAAACCTTTGGGATCTTCAAAACCTTCAGGTTGTGTCATATACACTTCCTCTTCCAGAATCCCATTCAAGAATGCAGTCTTGACGTCCATTTGCCATATTTCATAGTCATACCATGCAGCTATGGCAAGGAGTATCCTGATAGATTCAAAAGCTGCTACTGGGGAAAAGTCTCTTCATAGTCAATACCATGAATTTGAGTGAAACCTTTTGCCACCAGCCGTGCTTTGTAAACATTAGGTTTACCATCCATGTCGGTTTTCACTTTGAAGACCCATTTGTTTCTGATGGCTCTAGCGCTTTCAGGTAAGTCAACCAAGGTCCAAACCTTGTTTTCGTACATGGAGTCTATCTCGGATTTCATGGCTTCGAGCCATTTCTTGGAATCTGGGCTCGCTAAAGCTTGTTTGTAGGTCTCGGGCTCATCATATTCTACAAGGAATATGTTGATATCCGATGTCATGAGATAACCGTATCTCTCAGGAGGGTGAATGTCCCTACTGGACCTACGAAGGGGTATGTCCACATTCCCTACTTCTTCATCGACCTGTCCCCCGACTACTTGCTCATCATTCCTTTCTTGTTGAGGATCAACGGAGATTGGAATGTAAGTAGTGGTGACGGGGTGTGGGATAAGATTCGAAGTGGTTTGTGGCTCTTGAACTTCACCTAGTTCAATTTCTCTCCCACTCTTTCTCTTAGAGACAAACTCGTTCTCTAAGAAGAAAGCATTCCGAGACACAAACACTTTGTTCTCAGAACGGTTGTAGAAGTAATACCCTTTGGTTTCCTTAGGATAGCCCACAAAGAAAACCTTTTCAGATCTGGGTGCAAGCTTGCTGTCAGGTAAAACCTTAACATAGGCTTCACATCCCCAAATCTTTAGAAAAGACAAACTAGGAACTCTTCCTCTCCATATCTCATATGGTGTCTTTTCAGTAGCTTTAGTCGGAGTCCTGTTTAGAATGAGCGATGCAGTTTCAAGAGCATGCCCCCAAAAGCTAAGTGGTAAATCTGACTCTGCCATCATTGATCGTACCATATCTAATAGGGTGCGATTTCTCCTTTCAGATACACCATTGTGTTGTGGTGTTCCTGGAGGAGACAACTGTGATACAATCCCACAAGTACTTAGATGGTTAATGAATTCTTGGCTCAAATATTCTCCTCCTCGATCTGATCGAAGAGTTTTTATTGTTTTACCAAGTTGATTCTGTACTTCATTCTGGAATTCTTTGAACTTTTCAAAAGATTGATTTATGACGATTAGGTAGATATACCCATATCTATCAAGTCATCGATAAAAGTAATGAAATAGTAGAATCCTCCTCTAGCATTTGTGCTCATTGGTCCGCATACAGCAGTATGTATGAGCCCTAATAAGTCATTGGCCCGTTCACCAGTTCCAGTAAAGGGTGACTTAGTCATTTTTCCCATCAGACATGCCTCACAAACTTCAAACCTTTCAAAGTTTAAGTTTTCCGAACTCTGTGCTGCGGCTTCGGATGCGATTACGATTAATATGACCTAGCCTACATTACAAAGGTATGTTTCATTTGAGTCTTTTGTTTTAGCCTTTTGAATTCGATGTGACAAATTTGTTTATCTAAATCTAATATGTAGAGGCCATTCATGCGAATACGCACCATAATAGATTCCATTCTTTGTAAATGAAAAACGACCATTCATAATACTAAAAGAATAACCTTCAATCTCAAGTACAGCTACTGAAATTAAATTCTGACTAATAGTGGGAACAAAATAACAATTATTTAGTTCTAATATAAGTCCTAAAGGTAAAGATAAACTATAAGTTCCTACGAAGACAGCCGCAACTCTTTGCCCGTTTCCTGTGTGTAGGTTTACTTCATTCTTGCTGACTGCCTACTGCTAGGCCTGTACATTTCCACAAATGTGAGCTTCACAACCGTATCTAATACCCATAAAGTAGAAACAGAAGATTTATATCGATCACATCTATACCGCTTTGCGACCTTCCGGTCTTGGATCATCTAAGTAGGTGGGGCAGTTTCTTTTCCAGTGTCCTTTGCCTTTACAGTAAAAGCACTCTTCATCTGGCTTAGGTCCTGCTTTAGGTTTGGCTAGGACAACAGTTTTGTTCTTGCCTTTCTTACTTGCAGGTCCTTTCTTGCTCTTATTAGCCTTCTTGAATTTTCCTTTCCCCTTGCTGACCACTAGGACATTCGAGTTAACCTTATGGGTTATCTTAATGTCCCTCTTTGCCGTAACCAACATCGCATGAAGATCCATTAGAGACTTATTATGCCCGTGCATGTTGTAATTCAGCTTGAAGGTGCTGAATCCTTCATGCAGTGAGCTAAGTAGAATGTCAGTAGCTAACTCTGGAGTTTAGGGGAACCCTAGTCGCTCCATGGACTCAAAAAGACCAATCATCTTCAATACATGGGGCCCAACGGGCTTGCAAATCTCAAGACGGGTGCGAACAATTTGCTCATTGATCTGACATCTCTCAATTCGAGCATGTTCTTGAAACATGCCTTTCATGCCCTTTTGTTTTCAAACTTTCTTTGAAGCTCAGGAGTCATAGTAGCCAACATGATACAGCTGACTTGAACATCATCATCAGAATGACGCTGCCACTTGTCTTTTTCAGCTTGAGTCGCATTTTCTTTGGGTTTGTTCTTCAAGGCTCTTTCTAGAATATATTCTTTCTCGCTTCCGCCCTAAGGACGATCTCAGTTTTGGTGCCAATCAAGGAAATTGGCCCCGGTGAGTTTCTCTTTTTCCAAAAGAGAACGGAGGTTGACAGTGTTATTGGTGAGTGTGTTAGACATCTTTGATTCTGACAAGACATAAAGGTTCAATTTTAGTTATTATTCATCAAAGAAATTAAACTAATTTTAACTTCAAATTAAAACACTTTATCAACTCTCACTTAGTGTTTTAATTTAACCAAGACCCACAAGACCCATGGCTTCAAGTGGACTTTGGCCCAACAAAACTTGGTCCCATGTTGTCTTTGGTGGATCATCTTATGATCGATCATTCAAAATGACTCTTGGCAAGAAATTTGTATCGAATACAATATTTCTCTTCCTCTGCTCTTGGCCCAAAACTATTTTGATAGCTAATTTGAATTGACCTAGCTCCCACCCTACTTATTAATGATGGACAAATAATTCGCTTTGGCTTTCTTTATTTATCCATCTAAGTGGTGTTTTGGTAGGTTGAGCAATAATTCAATTATGAGAGTAGGTTTTATTATCCTAAGCATGCAATTCTAGGTGAACTCTTTCGAAAAGCATAAAAGGCATAATAAAACATGCAATAACAAAATTAAAGCATAAGTAAAAACCCCTAGTATGGCCACCTAGACTCAATCAACTAATTTAACTAAGCCTTGATAGTCTTCAAGAAAGCCTTCTTGGGTCATGCAACTCCATTGGATGGGCTCCCACTCGAATCACCACCTCCATTGCTGTTGGGCTCCCACTCAATTTGATGTCTCCAAATACAACCAATTTACAATTTGGACCTCACAATTGAGAAATAAACTTAACTGAAATTTTAAATTTAATTTAAAGACGGTACGCATACCGTATTTCACCCAACCCGGTACGCAGACTGGTAAAACCGACTATCTATGGCCATACTAGAAGCACATGCAAACATGTAATATTGCAAAAAACACATGCTTAAATAACAAATTATAAAGGCATATAAATAATTGCAATATAACACATAAGGAAATAAATACTAATAAAATTTCCTAAAAGGTTTGCATGACTAATAAAGTAAATAAAATCCAAATTTTATCTTAGTTACCTAAACAGATTTAGGATTTTATACCTACACATACAAAATAACTTGAATTTCCTAAAATCAAGGAGTCTAAAAGATACTATATCTTTCAAAAATTATTTGGAAGTTTCCTAAACTTTACAAAGTAATAGATTTTATGCCTATTATCTGATTTAGTAGTAATAGGATTTAATAATTAATTTCAAAAAATTAATTACAAACCCTAAAACACACGAATTCACCAAAACTGCTGGCAACACGGTCCGTGTTGAGCTAACACGGTCCGTGTTGCTTCCCAGTTTCGGTTAATTTCATGAATGAAAAACTTAAATAAAACTATCGTAACTTATCGAATTTAAAGATTTCATATCACAGCGTTATCTAATAACCCAATATGAATATTTTCCAGAATTTTAACAATTTTCAAAAGATTGTAAAATTTTAGGGAATTAAACATTTTAATTCTTCATTTTAAGAGGAAAATAGATAACAGTCCGATAAGTTTAAAAAAAACAAATTTTATAATTTTCCCATACAGTAGGTTCATCTAATATGCTACTGTAAAAATTTCAGAAATTTTCGTTTGATAGTTTATTTCGATTTTTTTTATGATTACCGTAAAACTAAATCAGAAAATTCTACAAAACCCTATTTTGCGAATTTAAACCTATTTCATGTATTGCCTACTGTTTAACAATATTAAACATGATTGTTTCTAAAACATTCAAAATTAAATCGAGTTCATGTTATATTTATTAATTAAACAAACATAAAATCGATTAATTAAAGGCAATAATAACAAAGCATGAAATTTTACAATAAAATCTCAGATTTATTATCATGAACATCAAAGATTAAAACTTTCATAAAGATTCAAAATTTTAGGCATAAATCTACTCTAGCATATTCATAATATAATTCAACTATTGACAAAATTAATTATGAATACAAGTACAATACTTTAGCATGCAATTGGTGGCTCTGATACCACTGTTAGGTTTTTAGGTTATCTATTTACTAAATGATCTGATTAATTGGCGGAATATTATATGATTATAAACAATTAATCATAACAACCGCAGAGGCTTTAGTAATTATACCGATCGCTAATTCTGTGAAGAAGAGGTTGACCTTCCGATTCCAATCTCGAAACCTTCCTCCGATTCCAATGCCAAATCCTCATCGAAAGGTCCACGCTCCAGGAACCCGATTGCTAGATCGACCCGATCGAGACGAATCTCAATCTAAGATGTATGTGAGATAGTTTCAGGAAACTGATAGTTTTCCTGAAACTAGAACAGAGAAGGGAGAGAAGAACTTAGGAAACCACTCTGGTGTTTCTCTAAGAGTCGAAGGTAGATGGTGTGAAATAATCTCTCCCAGAGACCCCTTTATATAGTGTTTAGAAAACCTAGGGTTAGGGTTCAAAACCCTAAAGGGCCGAAAAAGAGCAACGGCGCGATTTCTGGGCTCAACACGGTCCGTGTTGAAACAACACGGTCCGTGTTGGACTCCAGAAAGTCCAAACATTCGGCCCACGGTCAACACGGACCGTGGTGTCCCAACACGGACCGTGTTGGGTCAACACGGACCGTGTTGACCCCAATTCGGTCCGTGTTGGGCTGATTTTTCACAGAAATCAGTTTCCAACTTTTCTAAACTTGATACAATATCATTTAGGTTACATACATTGTTCCAGGGCACTGACTTGTGTGACCCAGTAGGACCAAATAATATAGTTGTAATTAAACTTATTTAATTACTAATTATAGAGGTCTCTAGCAAGACATATAATTACTATATTACTTTGGTTTAATCTCCGTGTATATCGAACATTGTCGGGACATTCCCAACAATGACACCGAGAAATGTTGGACCTTAAGGAACAAGATAGAGGATATGATAAGGGCAGGGATGCTACCAATGCCAAAAGCTGCCAAGAAACCAAACAATCAAAGTAATCCTATGCCAGAGCATGCAAATGCTATTTTATGTGGGGATTTCAGCTTCGACCCCTCTGCTTTGATTGTAGAAACAGGTCAACCTATCCCTGAAATAGTTGGGTTCCCTGAAGGTCTACTCATTCATGGTATTTGGGATAGCGACGAGGATGATGAGTACGAGCATTCTGAGACAGAATGGATGGAGACAGACGAATCAGATGATGTAGCATTCCTTACTCGGTCTGGTCGTCACAACAATAACAGAAATACCACCATCCCAGTAGTTGTTCCTAACCTTACACCGACAAATGGCAGTGACCATCAGACCTCTCCTAAGGATCCTCTTCTTTCTCAACTCAAAAAGACTAGGGCTGAGGTTACCATATGGCAACTCATATGCACTTCACATGCCCATAGGCAGAAGATGTTGGATGCCGTTACAGCACTCACGATATCACCTACAACAACTCCTGAAACTATGGTTGCTCATGTGACTACCCAACAAGAAATGATCACCTTTAGGGCTGAAGATCTACCTCAAGGAGGAGCATCTCACAATAAAGCCTTATATCTTATAGTGCAATGCTCCAACAAAACTATCCCACTAGTTTTGGTTGACAATGGTTCGGCAGTAAACGTATGCCCTTGGAGGACGGCACAAAAATTGGGGGTACAACAACAACACCTGGCTCAAAACGGTGTACAACTCAAGACTTATGACAATTAGCCCCGAAAGTCTGTTGGATCTGTGGTGTTGCCTATTACTACTGGTAGTATCACTCGGAATGTGGAGTTTGTGGTGTTGGAGATTCCAGCCTCCTTTAATTTGCTACTAGGGAGGCCCTGGCTGCATGAGTGTAATGCTATAGCATCCACTTTTCATCAAAAGGTGAAAATGTTGGTTCAAGGACAAGTGGTCACTATCTCAGGAGAGTCCATCAGTGCTGTTTTCACTCCTAAACAATCAACTCTCGAGGTGGAGCACAACTCAATGGATGAAGAACTCCACAATTTTGAGCTCGTGGCAATGATGAACAAGGATGAAGCACCTTTTGACTTCGATCCCTACTCAAACTCCAAGGTACATGCTATGCTCAGGAAACAAGGACATTTCCCTGGAATGCCGCTAGGAAAGAACCCGAAGAATAAAATCCCTTCTGTGTTGAAGACTTTTAAGCAGAAGGGAAGGTTAGGCTTAGGCTATAAGCCTACTGAGAAGGAGGCTAGGTTCGCAAAAATGGCTATCATTGAACAGAAGAGAATGGAAAATCCTCCCACCTTATTCCAAGTAAAGCCCTACTCACTCACTCTGAATGGACAATTTGTTAGGGAAGGTGATGACTTCCCCTACTATGGGTTTCCTGAGCCATTCTATTTGAAGAACAAAGGAGTTCAAGTTGCTGGACTGGAAGTCTTCAATGACTGCTCCATTAATATGGCTACTGTCTTTGTTCCTGCTCGGAACAAACAACCTCCATTAGAATGGACTCATCTTGCTGGAAGCAACATCTTTGGCATGCTGTTTGGACAAGAAGCTGTCCCAGAGAAGTCTGAAGCCGATGTTGTTATTGCTGCACTGTCCAACCCAAGCTTTGATCCAAGTCTTATGATTGCAAAAGACGGAGAGGTTAAGGCGGTCTCGTGGGTCGACGCTGAGGAGAATAATTTTGCTTTATCTGTAGGAGAGTCTGTTCCTAAGGACATAGAGTCAGGTTTTAATGGTCTCGAGTGAAGTGAGTCTGGTCTTGAATCTGCTGGCGATGTATTCCTTTCTGCATTCAATAAAATGAACCTTTCTGCTTACTCTGATTCTTCTTTCCCCTCTTCCTTGAGCTGCTGCGCCAATAAAAATCTGGAATTTAATGAACCCTTAAAAGAATTTTCTAATGAACATGAGCATAAGATGGCGGTATTGGAAGACACCATCACCATAAATGTGGGCACAGAAGGACAACCTCGGGAATTGAAGTTAGGTAGCTCGCTCAAAGCAGAAGAACGGGAGTCCTTTACAGAGCTTCTCAAGGAGTTTGTGGATGTATTCGAATGGTCTTACGAAGACATGCCTGGGATTGACAGGGAAATTGCGGAGCATACCATCCCTTTGCTTCCTGACACAAAGCCGGTTCAACAAAAGGCTAGAAGAATCAAGCCTGAATGGGCTAAGAAGATCGAGGAAGAAGTGATCAAGCAGCTTAACGCTAAGTTCATCAAAGCAATCCAATATCCCGAATGGATTGCTAACATTGTCCCGGTACCCAAGAAAGATGGGAAGGTGCGCATGTGTGTAGATTTTCGAGACCTTCACAAAGCTAGTCCCAAGGATAGTTTTCCTTTACCTCGCATCGATGTATTAGTGGATAACACTTGCGGACACGAACTACTATCCTTTATGGATGGATATGCGGGTTATAACCAAATCAAAATGGCGGAAGTGGACATGGAGAAAACCTCATTCACTACACCATGGGAAACATACTATTATGTGGTTATGCCTTTTGGTCTAAAAAATGTTGGGGCAACATACCAACGGACAACCAACACCCTACTTCACGATATGATGCATGTAGAGGTAGAGGTGTATGTGGATGACATGATTGTAAAATCCAAAACAAGGGAAGGGCACATTCCTAACCTTTGCAAGTTTTTCCTCCGACTTCGCAAATATAAGATGCGACTTAATCCAGCAAAGTGCACTTTCGGTGTCACCTCTGGGGAGCTATTAGGCTATGTGGTCAGCCAACGAGGCATTGAAGTTGACCCTTCGAAGATAAAGGCTATCCAAGAGTTGCAACCACCTAGAACAGAAAAGGGGATAAGGGGTTTCCTGGGACGAGTCCAATACATCAGCAGGTTCATCTCGAAGCTCACCATGACTTGTGAACCTTTGTTCAAGAAACTAAACAAAGGAAGCAAAATAGAATGGGACGACCAATGTCAAGCGGCCTTCGACAAAATCAACGAATATTTGCAACATCCTCCAGTTCTCATGCCGCCAGTACCAGATGAGCCTCTACTCCTTTACCTTACTGTAACTAGCTCTGCAATGGGGGCTATGTTAGCTCAGAAGGCCAAAGGTCAAGAGAGCGCCATCTGCTACTTGAGCAAGAAATTCTTAGACTACGAAAGTCGATATACAGACATAGAGAAAATGGCTCTTGCACTAGTATGGGCTACCAAGAAGCTAAGACATTACATGCTTTCACATACTATGTATGTCATAGCTGAGAATAATCCTATCAAGTTTATCATGGAGCAGCCTACCATCAACAATCGCATCGCTCGATGGGTGGTCATGCTTTCGGAGTTCAATCTTCTATACTTGCCTCAGAAATCCATCAAAGGACGGGTTGTTTCGGATTTCCTAGCCGCTTCTCCGTCAAAGGAACCTCCAAGCACTCACTTGGAATTCCCAGATGAGGACATATTTTTCATTGATGAAATCACATGGGAAATATATTTCGACGGAGCTTCTAACCAAATGGGCTGCGGAGTAGGTGTACTATTGATTTCTCCAGAAGGGGCACATGTCCCTGTATCTGTGAAGTTGGACTTTGATGCTACTAACAATGCTGTAGACAGAAGCATGTATCAGGGGCTTCCAAGCCGCATTGGCCTTAGGCATACGCCATGTAAAAGTCTTTGGGGATTCTAGCCTCATCATTAACCAGGCTAAAAATACATGGAAGGTCCGGAATGAATGTCACATGGAATATCAACGGAAGCTTTTGGGACTTGCCGACCAATTTGAGAAAATCAGTTTCTAGTACCTCTCAAGAGATCACAATGAATTAGCTGACGCCTTAGCCAAGTTGTCTTCAATGATATCCATACCATCAGGCACGCTTCAATTACCAATAGTAGTGGGGCGACAGTCTGAACCGGCATATGTTTGCCACTTGGAAGCACAAGTGGAAGAAACTGAGGAATGGTTCCATGACATATACAATTTTCTTCGGAAAGGAGAATATCCAGCTGAGTTGGACGCTCGAGGACGGCGAGCAGTCAGGTCTCTAGCAGCACAATACTGCTTAATCCAAGATCGACTCTACAAGAAATCACCTACGCGCATTAATTTGTTGTGCATTGACGCTAAGAGTGCCAAAGTGATGACTACTGTACATGGAGGAGAGTGCGGTCCCCACATGAATGGGCGAATCTTAGCGAAGAAGATCCAAAGGGCTCGTTAATATTGGACCACTATGGAGGCAGATTGCTTAGAGTTCGTTCGAAAGTGCAACAAATGCCAAGAATATGCCAACCTTCAGCATCAACCTCCGTCATACCTGACCACTTTCACATCTCCGTGGCCATTCTCGGTATGGGGTATTGACATCATTGGCAAGATACACCCAACCGGAACAGGAGGACATGAGTACATATTGGTCGCCATCGACTACTTCAGCAAGTGGGTGGAGGCAGCCTCTTTTGCCAAACTCACATCCAAACATGTGGCCAAATTCATACTTCAAAACATCATATGTCAATACGGAGTGCCTCATGAGATCATTAGTGACAACGGAAGCCACTTTCGGAAGGAGGTGGAATCCTTGCTCGCCACTTACAAAATCCAACATCATCGGTCTTCGCTATACCGGCCTCAAGCCAATGGAGCTGTGGAAGCGGCCAATAAGACGATGTCAGGGATTATCAAGAAGATGGTTGTCACTTACAAGGATTGGCCAAATAAATTAGAATTTGCCCTATGGGGATACCGAACCTCTGTACGAACC
Source organism: Portulaca oleracea (assembly GCA_029582165.1). NCBI lineage: Eukaryota > Viridiplantae > Streptophyta > Magnoliopsida > Caryophyllales > Portulacaceae > Portulaca > Portulaca oleracea. Next base: position 22,977,578 of record CM055883.1, on the reverse strand, counting down.
GCTACAGGGGCAACACCGTATTCTCTGGTATATGGGATGGAAGCAGTCCTACCAATTGAAGTAGCGATCCCTTCGTTACGAATAGTGGCCGAGAGTCAATTGCCAGAAGCAGAATGGGCTAGGGCAAGGTTCGAGGAGCTGATGTTGATGGATGAAAGGCGATTAAGAGAATTACATAATGTGCAAGTATACCAAAATAGGATCACTCGAGCTTTTAATAAGAAGGTGAAAAGTCGTTCATTTCAAGCAGGTGATTTGGTGCTTAAGGAGATGAGGGCACCTATACAGGATCCAAGAGGAAAATTTGCACCTAATTGGAAGGGTCCTTACATGATTAAGGATATTTTGCCAGGAGGGGCAGCTCGGCTCGCTACCATGGATGGAGAAGATATAATTCAACCCACAAATTTGGATCAACTAAAGCGATATTACACTTAATATAACCAAGCAACTGGAAAACTAATTTTCAGACACTTGAGATATATTTAATAAATGCTCATGTACTTAAGGGAAATAAAGTTTGCGAGAACGTAATATTTGTGAACAATATTTCTCCTTTATTAATCGAAAATGCAAATACATTATTTGTAACATAAGAAAATCCGAAAGGCATAATTAAATCAAAGATTATTCTGGCAAAGCAGTTTTAGTTCCTTCACTCCATTCATCTTCTAATCTTGTTTCACCTTCTCTACTTCGCCAGTTGTCTCATGGTCGATCTCCATGTCTCTGGGTCCGTTAATCGCTTTCTCTTTGTCCTTGGGCTTATAGGCCCGCCTGCCTGATTTCCGTGTATTAAATCTCGGACCAAGTCTGTCTTTTACTGAGTCTCTCGCGCCAAGACTGTCTTTTACTGAGGTACAAGGACCCAAACTTTCCTTCACAGGTGCTTGTCTTCGTCTCGCTTCCGCAGCACGGCGAGAATCGATAGTAGCAATCAGCCATCCATGATAACCAACATCGGCAATGTAAGACACACGCATTTTTGGCGGAGATTTGAGAGTTGGTCTTCTTTCCCAATACTTCAGCCATGACTAGATCATCGAACTTCGAAGCATCAGTTGGTTAGGGGTTTCACACAGAAGCTCAGAAATGTCCTGCTAGCGGCCCATTTGGCCCTTCACTCGCGCCGGAAAATAAAAGGTCATGTGCGTCAAGTCGGCGAGACACACATAAGAATTACGGAAATCATGGGTTATATAATCGGTAATGTGCCACCACTCGATCCACTATATGATCTCCCGAGGCTCCTTTAAGAACACAATCCATTCCGTTACCGAGCGGAGGTCGGTGTACTTTCTCTTTCTTTAACAATAGTTCGCCAATGCCGATGAAGTCCGGGGCTCTTCGATAAGGCCCAAATGCTCCATTAACCAGATCTATCCAACAGTTAGCCAGGGTTAGAATTGCACACCAATTCTCCCAAACTAAAAAAAAAAAAAAAGACAGAAAACCCGCGCGGGTTTTGCAAATAGTAGGGGCAGAAAAAAAAAGCAAATCAAACAGTGGCAGAAAGGATACCTGAAGTAGCAGCGGGCTCCCTCGAAAGTCATGTTCTGGATGCGGATCATCTAAGCCCATCACGGTTTCCGCTAACATTAGGGGCACGGGATTGTAGCCTCGGGACATGTCGTCAACGATTTGAATTAAATTCACCGGTCCGGTTCTTTTACTGCCATGATAAAAACAAAATTCGCCAAGGAGACATAATACGAGCACTCGCACTCGTATCACAGGACCAAATTCTAAAGTGTGAGGAGATTGAAAATATTCGACTATAGTTTGGAAGTGTACCTTTTCGCCGAATATTGCGCTCCCAATGACCCGAGACGAAAGACACAAGAACTCCTTGTATTGTTTGGGGGTGTCCATTGGTGTGGGAAGCGATGTCGGACGAGCAAAGTGATTTGTCCCTAAGATCGAGGACCATTCATCCGGGAGCGGATAGAGTTCCTTCCACGCGAAGCGAAAGACATGCATTTTCGGATCCCAGAAAGTCTCCGCCGCGCGGAGAAAATCGTGGTTGATCCTCACTTGGCGAAGACTCAATAAGCCCGTCAGCTTGTATCTTCCGAGCTCTTTCTTTTCTTCCTTGGATAGGGTGCTCATCCAAGTTGCAAGTTTCTTCTCGAAAGCTATGAGAAAAGGGGGATGTTCTTTGTGATATGTGAAGAAGACTTTGAAGTGATGAAGAGGATTGATGACTACTTGCATAACATGGGATATTTATACACCTCCATTCAAGCTCAAAATGGAGAAATACAACCAGCAACGATCACATAGCCGTTGCCCTCCATATCCCATAACATGGGTATTTATACACCTAAAAGCGAAATACAACCAGCAACGATCACATAGCCGCGCGGGTTTTGACGTGCACAGGACCGCATTTGCGCTCGCCCAAGCCCAAAGCCCAGGCCTGTTGAGGAGAAAGCCCGCGCGGGCTTTCAGACGACATGGGCCGCCTCTCCGCAGCTCGGCCCACCCGCCTCTGATTGTATTTGGGCCATGGAATCAAATTGGCCCGTTTGTGTATTTTTAATGTTTCGAATCTTGACTCAAGGATGCTCGGTTCTGAAATTTTTGCTCGAGTTTACTCTGACACTTAACTTTTCGTTTTCTTTTTATTTTCTTTTCTTTTTGGGGGAAGCGGGATTAAGTTTGAGATTAATCCCGTCATGTAGAGAGTCGTTCAATGCATTAATAGAATAAAGTTGTGCATTCACCAAGTCTTGCATATAAAACAAGAAATAAAAAGTCTTGCATTAAAATAAAAAAAAAGGTAGTACAAACAAGAGTCTAAAAATGCATAGAGTCCTGCTGGCATCGGTTTGATCACTACAGGGAGCCCGAATCGCCGCTGTCCTCGACCAGATTGGCACCAACATGAGAAGTCCCAGTGTTAGAAGCTCCAACTGTACCAAAATAGGAGTCCCAAGAATAGTAGTCAGAACCGGGTGCTGTCTGCGGTGGCCCAAACAAGGGAACTTCGGAAGGATGCACGCTCGACGGTGATGATATGGAATCCTCCCGTGAACCAGCTAGCCATGAATGATCAGGAACATGCCACTCAATAGAAGGGTTAGGCCATACAGGACCAATTCCATAACCGGGGGCTGGCCAACCAGAAGAGGTAGATCCTCCTAGCCAAGAGTGTTAGGGTGCAGACCACTCTTGCGTATCCGCAGGCTAGGAAGGACCCATTCCAGGAGCCGGGACTGGCCATCCAGCAGAGTAAGAGCCAAAACCAAAGGAGGAGGCGTCGTATGGTGCAGGACGTGATGTAGCGTCATCCGCTAGGGCCTGATCGCCAGGATACCCTACGGATGCACCTGAGTCATGGTCCTTCACCACAATCTCTCGACCACGACGAGCAGAACGTACTGAAGCTGGAGTACGGCGGGAGTGAGAAGGCCGGTTGGTAGCACTCGATTATGAAGCATCCTCCACCCAATAAGAATGAGGCTGGGCATCGCCACCGTACCCAACGCTGTGATGTGACCCCTCTTGGCCAGGATGCTCTTCTAGGGACATCTGAGCCATGTCTTCATTCATAGGTCGACGTTCTCTGCTACCAGATCCGCTACGATGTGACCCCGTTGAATGATGACCTTCGGCCATGATGCCTTTACCACGACCCTCCGGCACAGCTGCCAGAGGAGGACGAGAGGACCCACCAACCTCCTCCCGTGATCGGCCCCGGGAAGAATATTCCCCTACCGAAGAGCGACGTGGGGGCTCGGTGCAAGGAACTCCCGCATTAGAGCGTCGAGGTGGTTCTCGAGGAACAGACTCAGCGTCAGCCTCCATGTCAGCACGCCCGGCGGTGTTCCCGCGATATCTGCCTGAGCCCGTAAATGACCGGTTGACGTGTTTCAACATAGTACTCCATTCTTTGGTCATTTGCCTGAAGACAGACCATCGTAGCTGAAAGGCAATGAAGACAAAGGTTACACATGCATAATTGGCACATGAGGAAGCAAGAGATTACCAGTTTCCGATCAAACTCTTGGAGCGCAGAGCACTGACTGCTAGTCTCAACCTCCAAGAAACCTCCAAGACCAGAGATACACAAGCATGCTAAAAATAATAAAAATAGACAAGACATGAAAAATAAATTCGTGCTTGGTCATTTTCATTATTAAAACTAAGCATCAAAAGAGGAGTTTTCGACAGGTTACCTTGCCATGGGAGCGGTAGAACCAAGCATGCTTCCAAGATTGGATAGTGAGATCCGAAGGGTCGGCATTTGCACCCGGGATAAAATTACGCCTCGAAGACATCTCATGAGGCCATGCCGCCGCATGTGGAAGAGGAGGATTTCTGCGACTTCTGCGATGCATTTTCTCAAGAACTTGAATTATCTTCAAAAAGCAATTTTCTTGAGAGAGAAAAGAGGAGCTAGGGAGATGATGAGAAGAAGTTGAAGGTGTGAATGAAAGAGATGAACGAGGCTTGGCATTTATAGAAATGAAGAGTGAATGTGAACCGCTCGTTTCTAGGACCAGCCTCGAGATGCCAAATGCGTTTCATTGGCCGAAAATCCAAAGGTCATCCCTTTGCCACCCAAAGAGGAGACCGAGCTGTGTGGCATCTTCTCGTCCACACAAGTGCATGGCCCACCATTGATTCCCTTCACGAGGAGAAAATAAGGGCTAAAACCTGTGCGGGTTTCGAGCACCCTACAGGCCAATTTTCGCGGCCCAGTACTTTTCAATGGCCCAGCAGGAGTCATAAAACCCGCACGGGTTTTATACCAACAATTTTTTTTTTTTGCGTCTCAGCGGCTTAAGAGTCCCCAACATTCAGGTAAAAATCTGAACCCATTTGCATTTTTTGCGAAAACTAATATCTGCTCTTGCGATGATTTCCAGGTTGCCACATAAAGAAGCACCGTCATCCGGTCGCCGCTAAAAGAGACCATCCAGCAAGTTGCCATATAAAAGAGCACCATCACCCGGTCACTACAAAAAGGGACCATCCAGCAGGTTGCCGTATAAAAGAGCACCATCACCCGGTCGCCGCCAAAAAGGGGACAATCTATCATCCAGTTGCCATACAAAAGAGCACCAACAGCGACAGTCGTCAAACGGTTGCCGCCTAAAGGCCTCCACCGATGTCGTCAACGACAGTCGTCCAACGGTTGCCACCTAAAGGCCACCCACGATGTCGTCAGCATCAGTCGTCCTACGGTTACCATCTAAAGGTTACCGACGACCTTTTCATCAACAGCAACAGTCGTTCAGACGGATTCCACCTAAAGGTCTCCAAGGACATCAACAGCAGCAGCCGTCCAGACGGATTCCACCTAAAGGTCTCCAAGGACATCTACAACAACGGTCGTTCAACGGTCGCCACCTAAAGGTTAATTACCAACGACGTCATCAGTCGGCCGCCATATAAAAGAGCACCGCCAGCATCAGTACAGACGTCAAGGCTACTTTGACCTTCGTCCTATTCAGACTCGATCAAAGTGGGGGCTCTCTATAGACACCGGGATTTGCACCAATATAATCCCGACTTATCAAAGTGTGAATAAAGCATTTGGGCCGATACCGAAATGGATCATGGGTTCAATGCAAATCAAGCAGGACAACAAAAGACAGCGGCCCACAACCAACATCAAAACCCGCACGGGTTTTAAAGTGAAGAAGACGGCCCAGAACCAGGCCAGACCCAAGGCGCGCCCCAGCCCATCTTTCAAAACCCGCGCGGGTTATCCACAACCTAAGCGCGTCGTTTTGGCTTTGTCCACGTCACCGATCCGTGCCTGGATATTATAAAACCCGCGCGGGTTTTATCTTCAAAGATCCGGCGCCAAATCACCTTGATCACCCTCCCTTGATATTAGCCTCATGTGTTTTTGACCCTAACCTTGACTACGTGATTGCATGGCATGATCATGGGGATGTGTCCCCCATGATTTTCCTTTTCCCTCCTAAACCTCACCTTCTCCAACTATAAATACCCCTCTATTCTTCCACTCATGTCACCAACAACTCTCATAAACCACCTCTATTATTCTCATTTCATCAATTATCACCACCATTATCCTCCCACCAACTATCATCATAATCCTATCCACACTCTCTTAAACTCTCCATATTATACTCATTCTCACATTACTATACCTTCACTCTACCAAATTCCCACCAAATCACCATCCATACATAACATTTCCACCCCCTCACACTTCCATTCTTTTCATCCATCAAGTCAAGGCGAAGTCAATAGTTTCAACCGGCACATTCGGGCTCCTAAAATAAAAAAGGTTCGATTTATTGATTTCTTATTGTCATTGTTTAAATCATGTAATTCTTACTTTAATTCCATTACTTGTGCATATTTTGTAAATTAAAAACCTCATTTTATATTGCATGTTAAGAATATAATTTTGCGAAATCAATTAAACTTCTCCCCGCTTTATTTCATTTTAATGTCGATTTTAGTAAAGTTCGTTTTCTAACGAGCGAATTCAAGAATTTTATAATTCTTGAATTCGTAGCCTTACCCCCGAGCTTAGAATCGGGTTTCGTAGATCGAAGTTATTTTATTATTTTATGGTTTGTCGGTTTCTTTAAATCGGCTGGCGACTCTTTACTTTTTTATAATCCGTTTAATTATTTAAACATTTGAATATGCGCTAAAAATAATTAAAAATGACTTAATATTTCCCAATTCACTCAAGGTTTAAACTGAGGGAAAATGGGACATGAAATGATAAAACCCGCACGGGTTTTATGATTTCTGATTCATTTTCTCTGGCCCGGGAAAGCAAACGGTCCGGCCCATCTGACGCACAAACCCGCTGGTTTTGTTGCCGCATGCCCGATTGCTTCCTTCTGGGCCTGAGTCATTGTTTGGGCCAATTTCGAGTTATGTTTAATATATTTCTAGCGTAATTTCAAATATTTAAATAATAAAAAACGGATTTGTAAAATAAATAAAATTTCACCATCGCGAAAATGAATTTCATAAAATAAAAATATCCTTATTTAAGGATTAAGCAACCTTAGTCGGCTCCCGATCATTAAGTAGCGCATCACGGGAAAAGTGGTCGCTTTTTCCGGGGTCCTACAGGTGTATCTTGTCAATGATGTCGTTACCCCATACCGAAAATGGCCATGGAGATGTCAAAGTAGTCAAATACGTGGGAGGTTGATGTTGCGAATTGGCATACTCCCGGCATTTGTGACGTCTTCGAATGAAATTCCAGCAATCTGCCTTCATAGTGGACCAATAACAACCAGCCCTTTGAATCTTCTTCACTAGCATGCGCCCATTCATGTGAGGTCCACATTCTCCTCCTTTGCACTTTTAGCATCGATGCACAACAAATTGATGTTTGTAGGCGATTTCTTGTACGAGCGATCTTGGATCAAACAGTATCGTGCTGCTAAAGATCTAATTGCCCGTTATCCTCTAGCTCGGCTGGATATTCTCCTTTCCGAAGAAAGTTTCTTCTTCTTGTGTCTCCATATTGCATACATATGTTGGTTTAGACTGCCGCTCTACTATTACTGGTCGTTGGAGCGTGCATGATGGGATCGATATCATTGAAGATAGCTTGGCTAAAGCATCAACCAATTCATTGTGATCCCTAGAAAGGTATTGGAAGCTAATCTTCTTAAATTGATCAGCAAGTCCCAAAAGCTTCTGTGGGTATGCCATAAGGCATTCATTAAGAACTTTCCACGTGTTCTTAGCTTGATTGATGATAAGGCTAGAATCTCCAAAGACCTTTATATGGCGTATACCTAAGGCCAAAGCAGCTTGTAAACCCTTGATGCAGGCTTCATATTCGGCAGCATTGTTTGTGGCGTCAAAATTCAGCTTCACAGATACTGGAACATGTGCCCCTTTTGGAGAGATCAGTAGTACTCCTATTCCACAATCCGTTTGATTGGAAGCCCTATCAAAATACATTTCCCATGTATCTTCATCTGTAAGGAAAATGTCTTCATCTAGGAATTCCAAGTGAGTGCTTGGAGGTTCCTGTGATGGTGGAGTAGCAAAGAAATTTGAAACAACCCGCCCTTTGGCGAAAACTGGAGTTGCTCAAGTAATAGATGGCGCTCTCTTGACCTTTTATCTTTTGGGCTAGCATCGGTGCTAGTTACTGTAAGATAAAGGAGTATAGGCTCATCTGGTACTGGAGGCATAAGGACCGGTGGATGCTGCAAATACTCCTTAATTTTTTTTTCAAAAGCAGTTTGACATAGACTATCCCATTCTATTTTACTTCCCTTCTTCAACTTCTGCAACAAAGGTTCTCAGGTCATAATCTACTGAAACCCCTTATCTCCTTTGGTCATAGCACACCTTTTGGATTGGGTTAAGGGTTCGAAAAGGGTTGAGGTTTGATGGAGAGGTCAAAGATGTGAGTGGTAGGTGGTAATTCGAGATTGGATGAAAAGATGAGGGTAATATGGGTGGTGAAATGAAGGTTGGGTTCAAGCCCCCTGTCCTCGGCACATTTGGTTAAGCTGATGGTCTAGGAGCATAGAGATGTCCATTTTCAAGACACTGATGATTTTGGTCTTCTCTCCTTTTTCTCGGCTTGCCTCAATGAGGTTTTCAAACCGGCCACTCTATAGTTTTTCACTCTTTTTTTTGAATTTTTTTTTTGACTATATCTCTTTATCTCTCTAACCCTGGATTCAAGAAAACTGAAGGATGAAAACGAGGTATATGACAAATCTCCTTTTTCTCGGCTTGCCTCAATGAGGTTTTCAAACCGGCCACTCTATAGTTTTTCACTCTTTTTTTTGAATTTTTTTTTTGACTATATCTCTTTATCTCTCTAACCCTGGATTCAAGAAAACTGAAGGATGAAAACGAGGTATATGACAAAGATGGAAGGAAGGATAAGAGAAGATGAATTTGTCAGACTTGGTTTATACGGATGATGGATAGATGAGAGAACTTCTCAACTCAAGCAAAAAAATACAAGCACAAAATTCTGTTTGATCACATAGCAACAAGAGCAAAGAAATGAATGAAGAACTGACTCTAACAGACTCTGAGCATGAAATGCTTGACAACCAAGACTATAGCTACTTATAAAGCTCCTTTGATGATGTGCCCTCCTTGTCATCGTATTGGGAATCCAAAGTCTAATAATTCTCCATGTTGTTCCGTCGGGATCTATGGTAGTTGCGGAATTTCTCGTCATCCAAATATTCCCTTTATAGTTAGCTCAGGCCTAGACCTTGACACTAGACAAACGAAGAAAAAACTCATCCCAATGCATGCATGACCTAAATGACCTATATGGATTTTCTAAAATGAAAAACGCCTAGCTGACTCGGGAGAGACTCACCCAGGACATGGGTTTGAAAGAGCTAAACTGGTCTATATGGGACTTCCTAGGATGCAAGACTCTGACTCAAGGAAAAGACTTACCCACGACATGGGTCCACATGTTCTATATGAGACCTACTAAAGTGCAAATGCCTATATGGTGACCCGAGAATCCTAACTTATGATATGGGTTTTCATTAGACTTTCGAAAAAGAAAGACACTCACGAGAAAAGACTCACCCATGACATGGGTTTATACTAGACTTCTTAATAAAAAGACATATTTACATGATGACTCTAGACATAAACTTGCCCATGACATGGGTTTTCATGACCTATGAATCTATATGAGACTTTTTAAAGAATGCAAGACACTTACATAGTAATTCAAGAAAGAGACTTAACGACTCACCCATGACTTGGGTTTGCATGATGTAGACCTTATAAGAGACTTTTATAATGCAGGACAATCATATGTTGACTCTGGAAAAGGACTCACCCATGACATGGGTTTACATGCACTACGAACCTGTATGAGACCTCCTAAAGAGTGCAAGACACTTATATGCAGACACTAACACAAAGACTCATCCTAGTCCTTATATGATGCTTTTTAATGAATGCAAGACACTTACATGGAGACACTAACATAAAGATTCATTCTAGACCTTATATGATACTATCTAAAGAAAAAGACACTCATATCCCGACTCTATAACAAAGACTCGCCCATGACCTGGGTTCACACAAGACTTTCTAAAACACATTAACCAAGGAAAAGACTCACTTATGACCTAGACCAAAGACTCACCCATGACCCGGGTTTTGACTTCCAAAAACAGAACACATATATTGACTTAAGAAAAGACTCACATATGACACGACATTGTAAGAGACTTTCTAAAGATTGAAAGGCATTTACATGTAGACTCTAAAACTAAGACTCATCCACTCTTTAGGAGTGCATGACCTAACTCTATATGGACCTAAAAACAGAACACTATAAAGGGCCGAATAAAGTCAGACATAGCGAGCGGATCATGAGTTGACATGCTTTAGTCAATGTTTCTCAATTCGAATTGGCCCAATCCATAGACCGACCGTTTTAAGGAGAATCCGTAACTTGGCCCAACAACTCAGACAACTCAAATCATATTGGCTATAATGCGGACTAGAATAATGCTCAACAAGACCGAGAACCCACTTTTTTTTTAACCTTTTTCTTTTTATACTTCTTTTTTTTACTCAGGGAAAATGGATATTGTAAAGGACTGGATGAAGTCAACAATAAGCGAGTCATAATTAATTTATGGGCTTAATTGGCAAATCCAATATGGTTGGGCCGAACAACGGGCCGACCATAAATGTGAGGGATTTATTAATTAAATCAATGAATTAATTTACTCAAACTTAGTGACTATTATGTAGTCTAAGACACTATCCATTAAATTTGTTGGACTTTTTAATTAATTTTTTGGACCTTTGTTAAAGAATTTCGTAAAGGGCCATATAATATCATCAAAGGTGAGTCAATTTTTATTTATTGATTAAGATAATCGGCTTTCAAACATTAATGGACCCTTCCACATGGGCTAACCATAAATCCTTTGAGTTAATTATATTAATTAATAAATAATCTTTTTCTCAACCCAATGAATTTTATATGGACTAGAACAAAACCTCAAAACTAGGGTCGACTCTTTACAAAAGGACAAGAAAAGGGGAAGGGATACACATAGCACATAGCATACACATGAAGGGGTACCCTAAACCAAGGCTCTAAATTCATGGACTTTTATGGTTGGGTTATATGGCCTACCGCATGTTCTCCCCCCGGTTCATCATACCATAAGGTAAGAAGTTGGGGTATGTCTTAAAGAACTTCAAGGAAGCTCTTTGAGTGTAACACCGGGAGAGGAGCGACCAAATGCTTAGCGATGTAGAGTTCATCCCCATAGTAGTGGCCTCCCGCTCTCAAGGGAAATCCTAGTTATCCTAAACCGTCGCCTTTGTGCTAACGTGTCAAAAGACCCGATTAGTGACCCGGTATGCAAAGGATGCCTAAAAGATTAATAAAGTCGCGAAATAAATTAACTTCTCTCTTTTACACTTTCAAATTAATTTGATTTTTTTCAAATCTTACCCTCTTTTTAAGTTTAAGTCCCCAGTGGAGTCGCCAATATGTAGGACCCGGAAAAAATTCCCGTTCGGGGAAATGTTTTCGGATGCGCTACTTAACTGATTGGGAGCCGACTAAGGTTGCTTAATCCTTAAATAAGGATATTTTTATTTTCGAAATTCATTTTCGGGATGATGAAACTTTATTTATTAATAAACCCATTTTTTATTATTTAAATTATCCGTAATTACACAAATTAATTTAACAATAATTTAATCCCGGCCCACTTAATAAATCCAGGCCCAAGAGAAAACAAGCGGGCCACTAGAATCTGCTAAAACCCGCCTAGGATTTAGCGGACTCCAGGCTGGGCTACTGGTCTCCTCGGCCCAAAGAGAAATTGAGTTGAAAATGATAAAACCCGCCTAGGTTTTATCATTTTCTAGCCCATTTCTCTCGGGACCCTCCTTGGATAAATATTAAACATGAATTAAATTATTTTCTTAAATTATTTTTGTGCAAGAAATCAAATACTTTAAATAATTAAACGAATTTGTAAAACGTTTATAGAGTTGCCAACCGATTTAAGGAAATCGACAAACCATAAAATAAGAAAAGAAAGACTCCGGTCTACGAACCCGATTTCTAGATTCGGGGGTAAGGTTACAAATTCGAGAGTTATAAGAACTCTCGAATCCGCCTGTTATAAAATAGACTCTACTAAAATCAACATTGAAAAGAAAGAGAGCGGGGAGAAGTTTTGTTAATTTCGCGAAGTTATTATTCAAATCATGCAATATAAAATGCAGTTTTTACTTTACAAAATATGTACAAGTAAAGGAATTAAAGAATGGATTACATGATGAAAAACCACAATAATAATGACAAAAGCAAACCTTGTTTGATGTGGGTTGCCCGAATGCGACGATTGAATTCCTTGACTTAGCCCCGGTTATGACCTCGGATAGGATGATGAAGATATGGGTGATTTGGGTGAATGGTATAGGAGTGGTATGGGGATTATGAGAGTGGTTATAATTATATTAGGAGATAAGAATGGATATAGTGGTGGAAGTGTAAAAGAGTTTTGGTAAGATGATGATGATAGTTGGTGGTATGAAGGTGAAATGGAGGGGGTATTTATAGGTGAGAGAGTGAGAGATTTGGAGGGAAAATGGAGGGATCATATCCCACAAATCATGTCATCCAAAGACCAAAACCTAGGCGGGTTTTGGGAGGTCAAGCGCAAGGTCAAACACGTGGGCAAAAATCAGGGGATTACGTGCATCCATGCAGATTTTGGCACCAGATTACTCAAAACCTAAGCGGGTTTTGATTTGATTATCACGCGGATCGCTGACATGGCACCACACGACGACGTCCGCTATTCCGCTCAAAACCTAGGCGGGTTTTGAGCTCTCTAGACCGGGGCGCGCTTTGCTGGACCAGATTTCTGGACCTAGAAAATGTTAGAGCCCGCTTGGGTTTTAAAACTGGCTAAGTACAACTTCGAACGACCATAACTCTTTCATCATGACTCCGATTGAGGCAGATCAAAAGGCGTTGGAAAGCTTATGATGTGTACTTTACTCTCATCAAAAGAAATGGGGCGAACGAGAGTTGGGGAAAAAATGGGATTTGAAATGGTGGGCATATGTATGTGGAAAGGGTGGAAAATGAAGGCTTTTTGTGGTAGGTTGGCCCGATTGCTTTTGATTGAGGAAGGCCCTTTGGATTTTCTTTCATGCTAGCCTCTTTTATTTTTATGCTTGATTTGTACACTTGTCCCGGTACAAAATCCGGTGTCTACAGTCTCCACCCGACTTTTTAATGGAAAAGCTAGACAAAACCAAAAATTAAAGAAAGAAAGACTCCGCCTGCGAAACCCAAGAATGGATTCGGGGGTAAGGCTACGAACTCGAAAAGTAAACTTTAAGAGTTCGCCTCTCACAAAAGGAATGACTCTACTAAAGTTGTAAGAATGTACTTTTGATAACATTTGGAAGGGAAATGGATCAAAAAATTACTCGGAGGTACCCCAATATTTAAAGAAACTATTTTTCGGTACCCCAACTTTTCAAAACTAATTTTGAGGTACCCTTAATTTTTGGGTTAGTAATTATTTGGTGCTTTTCCGGCCATTAATTTTATTAAGTGACCAAAATACCCTCATTCTTATTCTTCAAGGATATTTCTTCAATTAGGGAAGAACAAGGGCATTTTGGTCACTTAATAAAATTAATGGTCGAAAAAGCACCAAATAATTACTAACCCAAAAAGTAAGGGTACGTCAAAATTAGTTTTAAAAAGTTGGGTTACCAAAAAAACATTTCACCAAAAATTAGGGTACCTCAGAGTAATTTTTTGGAAATGGATAAATGCTTTATAGAATTATTTCATTGAATCATGCAACAAGGATGATACAAGATAAAAAATACAAACATACACAATTATTTACAAGAACGAAAGAACACTTAAAGCTTACATTGCAACTTTTTTGGGGGGGAAGCCTTGCCTAGCCTCTTGGTGCTTGTAGAATCATCTTTGATGCCTTAGAAACCTCCTCTCAAAGTACCAAGATGATGGTAGAGAAACTAGTGAAAATGATAAAAAAGAGGGTAGAAAGAGAGTAATAAGAAGACTTATTTTTGTGGTTTTGACTGTGTTTAGGCTAGAGATTTCTATGGAGCTTGGGATGAATAAAGGTAGGATGAGTGTTTAGGGATTTTTGTGATGATAAAAGGATGAGGATTATGATGGTAGATACTAAGAATAAGATGGATAGAAATGAAGAATGTGATAAGAGATGAAGAATGTGGTAAGAGATAAAGAGATTATAAGAGAGATTAGAGAGGATAGAAGAATGAGAGTGAGTGAATTGGTGAATGAGGATTGAGTGAATGAGTTGGTGAGTTTGGCTTAGAGAGGGATGACATTTATAGGCTAGGGGGATCTTTGGAGATACATGCATGCATAACATCCACCTCGTAGTCTCCGGATCAATGCACTTCACAAGGCAGTAGGGGGGACTGACCTTGCATGGACGGTGGCACGTGGTCAATTGACCACGTGTGGGCGGAGTCACTAAGGCCGACCGGCCACCAAGCTGGGGGGATGAACCCCTCTCGTCCATGCATGCATGGATGGTGATAGTATGAAGGTAGACGGCCTAGGGAATGTGAGGTTAACACTTGGACGGAGAGAGCATATATTATTAGCTTTTGAGAGTTGTTTTTGATTGTTTTTGTGAGGATTTGATCTCGCGACCTATGGCTTTAGCTCATAGGACTTGCATGGCTTCATTCTTTATATAAAAAAATGTACATGTAGCTAGGTAAGCTCACATGTGATCATGCATGTGGTTTTAGGTGGATAAAAGTACATGTAAATGCATGCATTTATCGACCTTCTTCTCTTTCTTCGCTTTTGATCTTTATACCATTTATGTGTGTCAAAATCCCGGTGGCTACATGGGTATAATCCGGTGCTCCTGATGTTGGCGAAAACGATGATGAGCCTAGACGACCCAAACCTGGAGCACGAGTATCACGGAAGTTTGTTGCTGTTGCAGGCGAATGATCACCTTTTATATATGTTCGAGGTCAATAATGCATAGGGGTTACGGATGCGAAGGCCATATGACCTATGGTGGAAAATAAAACCCAAAATCGGCGAATGGGCCCATACTGGCTGCCATGCCCGCATGGCCTAGGCTATTTTTTTTTGTTGGTTTTGTTTTCAGTTAGAATGGGCAAATTTTGGAAATTATTTTGCAATTTTATAGCCCTTTCTAACTGTTTGGCAGATATGGCTAATGGAGCACTTGAGGATTGTGGAAGAACCCTGGACATCATCCGCCTTAGCGAACTATTGTCAGCGGAAGCGAAAATACATTGACCTCTGATCGTTGACCGATTGGATCACGCTTCTGAAAGAGCCCCGAGATATAGTATGGTGGATCGAATGGTGGCATATTCCTGAATACGTGACCTGCAATTCACAGAATGCGTATGTATGCATTTCGAGCTTGACGCACAAGACTTATTCTTTCCCAAAAACAGTACGGCGGAAGATGGGGCAGAAGTAAATAATTCTAGAGCTGCTATGTGAGGCACCCGATCAGTTGAAGCTGCGTCGAACTTTAATAGAGTCATGGATGAAATATTGGGAGAAGAGACCCACAATCCGTGCGCCTACAAAAGTGCATGTGTCTCATGAGGCTGACACTAGATATCAGGGGTTGTTAATTGCAACCATAGAATCTCATCGCGCCCGGGAAGCGATGAAGGAAAGAGCCATACTGTCAGCAAAAGAGCGATTAAAAGCGCATGTAACGGCGAATGACCGGCTTGGACCGAAGTCCTTAGTGAAAGACATGCTTGATCCTAGAATGAGGTGCGAAAGTCGAGGGAGACGCCTAAGAAGGGATATCGTCCCAAGAGTACAAATGGAGGACCAACCAGGCTAAGACTCCTAAGAGACACCGAAACTACTATAGAGACAACTGACGATGCAAAGAAGGTGAAAAAGGATTAGAAGGTGAAGCAAGTGAAGGAAAAAAAGTTGCTAGCCATTAAATAAATTAAATTTAGCTGAGTATTGCAATATCAACAAGCGATGTACTTATACTTTTCCCTTTAAAGATGAAATAAAAGTCGTTCTTTTCAAAATGATGAACTCTTATTAAGTCAATACATCTATGTACATGAGCACTATTCAAGTTCAAAACCAATTGTATGAAATATGGTCTTTTAGTTGCTTGGTCTTATTAAGCACAATATCATTTGAGCTGATCCAGATTAGAAGGTTGAACCATCTCTTCTCCATCTGTTGTCATTAGTCTAGCTGTCCAACCAGGTAAGATGTCCTTAATAGCATAAGGTCCCTTCCAGTTAGGTGCAAATTTCCCTTTTGGGTCTTGTAGAAGCGCCTTCATTTCATTAAGCACTAAATCACCTTCCTGAAGTGCGCGGTCTTTAACCTTTTTACTGAAAGCTCGGGAGATCCTACTTTGATACACTTGTACAGTTGTACATTATGCAGTGCTCTTAGTCGCATCTCGTCCATCAAAGTGAGCTCTTCAAACCTGGATCGCGCCCACTCCGCCTTTGGAGTTGGTTTTCTGCCACTATTCGTAAAGAAGGGACTGCCAGCTCGACCGAGAGAACTACTTCCATCCCATAAACTAGTGATTAAGGGGTTACGACCGTAGCAGTCCATATGGATGTCCAGTACCCCCACAGTGCGAATGGGAGCTTATCTGGCCAATCTTTGTAAGTGATGGCTATCTTCTTAATGATTCCCACCACTGTTTTGTTCGCTGCTTCTACCGCGTGTAGGACCCGGAAAATTCCCGTTCGGGGAAATTGTTCTCGGATGCGCTACTTAATGATCGGGAGCAGACTAAGGTTGCTTAATCCTTAAATAAAGATATTTTTCGGGGTGATGATTCTTTATTTATTTATAGTTCCGTTTTTTATTATTTAATCGCTTGAAGTTACACCGAAATACTTCAAAAATAATTCAGTTTTGACCCAAATACCAGATCCAGGCCCAGCAGAAGGCAAACGGGCCGTCAAAGACTGTTAAAACCCGCGCGGATTTTAATTGTCCATGGGCTGGACCGTGACTTTCACTGGGCCAGAGAGTATGGATTGAAACTGATAAAACCCGCGGGGGTTTTATCAATTTCTGGCCCATTTTCTCTCGGTTTTAGCCTTGGATTCGTGTATGGAAAATACTAAATCATTTTTTAAAATATTTTGGTGTAAATTCGTATGTTTAAAATAATTAAACGGGTTATAAAGAGAATTATGAGTCGCCAGTCGATTTAAGGAAACCGACAAACCTTAAAAATAATAAAAATAACTCCGGTCTACGAAACTCGATTCTAAGTTCGGGGGTAACGTTACAAATTCGAGAATTATAAGAACTCTCGAATTAGCCTATTAGAAAAGAGACTCTACTAAAATCAACATTAAAATGAAAAAGAGCAGGGAGAAGTTTAATTAATTTCGCGAAATTATATTCATCATCATGCAATATAAAATGAGGTTTTTGATTTACAAAATATGCACAAGTAAATGAATTAATGTACAAATTACATGATTAAACAACGATAATAAAGAAAGCAATAAAGCGAACCTCTTTTGATTTTAGGAGCCCGAATGCACCGGTTGAAACTCTTGACTTTGCCTTGATCTTGGACTTTGATGGAAAGATAGAAGTGGTTTAGGAAATGGTATTATGGTGATGATATGGATGTGAAAAAAGTGATTAGGAGAGGTTTAGAGACTGATTATGAATGAGGGAATTTTAAGGGAGTGATGGAAATTTGGTAGAATAAGGGATGATTGTTGATGAAATGAGGGTAGAATAATGATGTTAGTTGGTGAAAATGAATGGAATGGAGGGGTGTATTTATAGGTGATTAGGGTGGTGTTTAGGAGGGAAATGGAGGGGGCACATCCCTTGGATCATGCCCTCCATCCCCATGCAATCACGTATCATCCATGTCAAGGGCAAACTCAAATGCACATGGGCTAATATCATGGGGATGATCAAGATTTTTAGCGCCGGATTCTGAAGATAAAACCCCCGCGGGTTTTATATTTCCCGCACACGGATCGCTGACGTGGACGGAGCAAAACGACACGCTTTGGCCAGTAGATAACCCGTGTGGGTTTTGAAGTAGCTAGGCCGGGGCGCGCATTGGGCTGGTTCTGTTTCTGGGCCGCCTACCATAATTAAAACCTGTGCGGGTTTTGTTCCAGGTACTTCCCCAGATCTGCTTACTGGGCCAGGTTTTTGGGCCTGAGAATTATTAAAACCCACGTGGGTTTTGAAATTGCTAAGTGCAACTTCGAACGACCATAACTCTTTCATCCGAACTCCGATTGAGGCGATTCAAAAGGCATTGGAACGCTTATGATGCGTACTTTACTCTCATCACAAGAAATAGGGCCAACAAGACTTATGGAAAAAACGGGATTCGAAATGGTGGGCATATGTATGTGGAAAGGGTGGAAAATGAAGGCTTTTTGTGGTGGGTTGGCCCGATAGCTTTTGATTGAGCAAGGCCCATTGGATTTTCTTTCATGCTAGCCTCTTTTCTTGTTATGCTTGATTTGTACACTTGTCCCGGTAAAAAAATCTGATATCTATAGAGAGCCCCCACTTTGATCGAGTCCGAATAGGACGAAGGTCAAAGTAGCCTGAGTTGTTGACTGCTTGACGTTTGACTTGAAGATGGATGCTGTCGGTGCTCTTTTATGTGGCGACCGGAAGGTGGATGATGTCGGCGCTGTCGTCGGAGGCCTTTAGGTGGCAACCGTTGGACGACTGATGCTGATGATGTTGATGTCGTTGGAAACCTTAAGGTGGCAACCGTTGGACGACTGATGCTGATGATGGAGTCGTCGGAGGCCTTTAGGTGGCAACCGTTGGACGACTGGAGATGTCGATGATGTCGTCGGAAACCTTTAGGTGGCAACCGTTGGACGACTGATGATGTCGATGATGTCGTCGGAAACCTTTAGGTGGCAACCGTTGGACGACGGCTGTTGCTGATGATGATGTCGTCGGAAAGCTTTAGGTGGTAACCGTTGGACGACTACTGCTGATGATATCGTCGGAAACCTTTAGGTGGCATCCGTTGGGCGACTGTTGTTTGCTAACATCGTCGGAGGCCTTTAAGTGGCATCCGTTGGACGACTGTTGCTGCCAACATCGTCGGAGACCTTTAAGCGGCATCCGTTGGACGACTATTGTTGATGATGGTGCTCTTTTATGTGGCAATCGGATGATGTATGGTCCCTTTTTAGCAGCGACCTGAATGATGCTCTTTTATGCGGCAACTGAATGGTGCTCTTTTATGCGGCAACCAAATGGTGCAAGGTCCCTTTTAACGGCGACCTGGAAATCACAAGAAAATCAAGTATTAGTTTCATCGACATGTTAGGAGGGTTCAGATTTTTACCCGAGCTTTGGAAACCCTTGGGTCGCAGTCTTTGGGCTGTCAGTTTTGGGTTGTGTGGATGGATGATGTTGGTGCTCTTTTATGTGGCGACTGGAAGATGGATGATGATGGCGCCTTTTAACGGTGACCTGGTGTTAGTGATAGCTCCCTCGCCTGGCAGATTGATCGCGGTTAATATCCCTTTCTCCTTTGTTTCTGTCGATGTCCCAGTCTTTCCCGGTTTCGATGATGCCCATCGGATTTTCCCGAGGTAGATCGTATTTTCCTGATGTAGTTGATGATGGCCAACAGATCTTCCCAAGGCGAATCAATGTTGATGATGCCTAATGGATTCTCCCTAGGCGAATCAGATTTTCGTGATGTAGATGATGCCCAACGGCTTTTCCCGAGACGGATCGAATTTTCCCGATGTTTATGACTCCGCGATTGCGCCGAGCTCTGCCGGTGGCTCTGGATAATGGCAATTTGATGATGAGGAACTTCACTGAAACTTTGTCGATGACCCTTATTTTCCTTAAATTTTGCTTCAGGCGCATAGGTGCCAAAATTTCACTGTGGGGGAATGGATTCTTGAATTTGCCCGGTCGTTGATCCGTATTAGTCAAGTGAAGATTTTGTCCTTTGTGTCGGACATGCGTCGACATTCGTGTCTGGCTGATGATGCGTGACTTGACTAAATGCTAACTTATCCAACAAGAGTTGGCTGATGATGCATGACAAATTAACTCGATGCATGACAAATTGACTCAATTCATGACAAATTGACTCAATGTGACTCTGACATGGCATGTGGATGCAATGCAAACCTATTATGTTTAGACATGACACACGCGATGCGATGCGTGACTATTAACTTTATGCACGACAGACCGATTGTATGCAAGATAAACTGACTCTATGTGACTCTGACATGGCATATGGACGCAATGCATACCTATTATACATATGGTGCTTTATGTTATTCTACACATGCAATTCTATATGCAGGCAACCCCCAGACTTTAGACAAAGATTCTCTAAGACAATGCTTTCCTAAGACAATGCTTTCCTAAAACCATGACTCCCTAAGAAAATGCTTTCTAAGGATTAAGGCCACTCGTGGGGAATTTCAGGAAAATTCAGGATGAGTAATGTTTCGACCCTTGGAATAGGGAACAATGATGGAGGCAACAGGCCTGAAGAACCCGTTTCTTGAATGACCATGTAGATGACCTTGATTGCTTGCAAATGTATGATGATGTATGACAAGCCCCCAGTTCGACGTAGACTCTCGATGACACAGTCCTACTTTGGAGAGCACCTTGGGGATTTGCAAGCCCCCAATTTCGATGTGGATTGACGAGATGATGCATGGGGACCATAAATAGGAGGAGGCATCGTCCTTAGTAGTAAGTCTCAATCTCTCCTTTTTCTTAACTTTCTCAAAGGGTTTTCAAGTTAGCCCCTCTTTTCTTTTTCTTTTTATCTTTTTTTTATCTTTTTTTTCTTTTTCTTTTTTTTCCTTTTTCTTTTCTTTTTTTCTTTCTCTCTCTTTTTTTTTTCTTTCTTGATGAGACCACTATTAGGACGTCTATGAGATTGAAGACCAGGACCTTGTAAGATAGGGAGTAAGTGTCCCTCTTTGAAACTATCTCCGATAAATGTCTTGAACGATGTCACAAAGGTAGCACGAGCCCCCAGCTTAGAGTAGCTTGTTTTTTAGTCTGTTCATGATCATGTGGTTGCTAATTAGCCACTGATCTGATGTGGACGGCTCTTGCTCTTGCTAAGAAGTAAGCCACACTTAGGCGTACTTAAGAGTGGGCATTAAGAATAGAGCCTCATACTTGCACTAATGACTGAGCTGAAAAGTCCTCAAAGGGTGAGATGGGATGAAAAGGCTAAAAAGGGTTGGAAGATGTTTGGAGAAAGAGATGGTGGACGATGGGATGTGGAGATACTTAAGAATGATCATGTCTTGGAGGGGAGAAGAGATGGTCAAATGGGATAAACATCACCTCTTGAGAAAGGGTTGAAAGGGATGGTAGATGAGAGTTTATTGATGAACGAGATAGGGAGACACTCAAGAATGATCGTGTCTTGAAGAGATGGTCAAATGAGGTACGACATCATCTCTTGGGAAAAGGTTGGAACATGGTCATGGAATAATGTCTACGTTCGACGGAAGGAAGATGGAGGGTTGATGATGATGACAGATAAAATCCAGGGTTTCCTCTCCTTTTGCCTAACCTGCCCTGACGGGTTTTCAGGCTAGCCTCTCTTATTTTCTCACTCTCCTTTTGCCTAGCCTGGGATTCCCAGCTAGCCTCTCTTTTTTTTTTTGAAAGACCAATATTTTGAGGACAAAGGATGCTCCTTGCAGCGGTCACGCCTCAAGGAGGTTTTCCTACGTATCCGAGGTGGAATCAGGCCAATCGTAGTTCTTTAAGCGCAACTTTAATGGATAGTGCCTCGAGGAAGACTTATCGGTTCGAAAAGATGGTCATGAAGGTTTGAGGGTTCATATGCAGGTTATGGATGGATGAAAGGTTTGTGAAGGTTATAGAAGGCTGATGTGTATGGATGATGAGGTGAAGGTTTGAGATGAGGTTTTCTGAGGTGTGCATCACCGTCTTTCCTTTTTTTTCTTTTTTGTTTTTCCTCCCTTTCTTCTTTTTTCTTTTTTTTTCGCTTTCTTCCTCTTTTTTTCAACTTTCTTCTCCATGGGATTGACTCATGTTCTTGTTTTGACGACACTAGTCACAACATACCTTTTGGATTTGGGGTAGATATTGATTGGTTATGAGGAGAATGATTGGGTTGGACAAGGCTAAGGTTTTTTTTTTT
Organism: Portulaca oleracea; assembly: GCA_029582165.1. Lineage (NCBI taxonomy): Eukaryota > Viridiplantae > Streptophyta > Magnoliopsida > Caryophyllales > Portulacaceae > Portulaca > Portulaca oleracea. Next base: position 22,955,352 of record CM055883.1, on the reverse strand, counting down.
TTTGAACGATGCCTGTTATGAGCGATACAAAGAGGGATGATTTGGTGAATGGGAACTTGGGATGGAGATGGAGATGTAGATGGTAAGTAAGGATAGATGTTGGGGCGAATGAGAAGGTAACCGATGACACAGATGGTGATATAGGTGGTGAGGCGGTAGCCCCCTATCTTAGGCACGTTTTGTTTAAGCTGCTGGTCTAGGAGCATTGAGATGTCCATTTTCAAGAGACTGATGATTTTGGTCTTCTCTCCTTTCGCCCAGCCTGCTTGATGAATGCAGACTGACTTCTCTTTTTTTTGTTTTTTTTTAACCTTGGATTCGATGAAATAAAAAGATGGGAACGAGGCACACAGAAAAGATGGAAGGATAAGAGAATATGAAATTTGTCAAACTTGGTTTGCATAGATGATGGATAGATCAGAGAACTTCTCAACTCAAGTAAAAAACAGAAGTACGAAATTCTGTTTGATCACTTAGCAATAAGAGAAAAAAAATGAATGAAGAAATGACTATAACAGACTCTGAGCATGAAATGCTTGACAACTAGTACTATAGCTACTTCTAAAGCTCCTTTGATGATATGCCTTCCTTGTCCTCTTATGGGGAATCCATGTTATGTCTGGTCCTTTGTACATCTTCCGGTGGGGGCAGTTTCCCTGACTAGATCATGTGCTCATAGTCTAACAATGCTCTATGTTGTTCCCTCGGGATCTATTGTAGCTGCAGAATTTCTCATCATCCAAATATTCCCTTTATAGGTAGCTCAGGCCTTGACCCTGACACTAGACAAATGAAGAAAAACTCATCCCAGAGCATGCATGACCTAAATGATCTACATGGACTTCCTAAAATGAAAAAAAAGCTTATATGCTGACTCGGGATAAACTCACCTAGAACATGGGTTTGAAAGCGCTAACTGATCTGTATGGGACTTCCTACGATGCAAGACTTCTATATGTCGACTCAAGGAAAGACTTACCCACGACATGGGTCCACATGTTCTATATTCTATATGGGACTTCCTAAAGTGCAAATGCCTATATGCTGACCCGGAAAGACTAACCTATGACATGGGGTTACACTAGACTTCTAAAAAAAGACAGATATTTACATGATGACTCTAGACACAGACTTTCCCATGACTTAGTCCTTATACGAGAATTTCTAAGAATGATAGACACCTACACGCTAACTCGAGAAACGACTGAACGACTAACTCATGGCATGGGTTTGCACGACTTAGACCCTATAGGAGACTTCTATAATGCATGACATTTGTATGTTGACTCTGGAAAAGGACTCACCCATGACATGGGTTTACATGACTTATGAATCTATATGAGACCTTCTAAAGAATGCAAGACACTTACATGCAGACACTATCACAAAGATTCATCCTAGACCTTATATGATGCTTCCTAAAGAAAAAGACACTCATATCCTGACAAAGACTCACCCCATGACCTGGGTTTACACTGGACTTTCTAAAAGACACAAACACACATTAACCCAGGAAAAGACCCACTTATGACCTAGACTAAAGATTCACCCATGACCCAGGTTTAGACTTTCAAAAACAAAACACACATATTGACTTAAGAAAATATTCACATATGACATGACCTTGTATGAGACTTTCTCAAGACTGAAAGACATTTACATGTAGACTCTGAAACAAAGACTCATCTATGACCTGGGTTTACTAGACCATAGATGATACCTCCTAACATGTAAGACACCTATACACTGACTCATGAAGCAACTCAACAATACTTTTTACAACAAGAGCATTATAAAGGGCCGGATAAAGTCAAATATAGCGAATCGACAAAAGTTGGAAAGCACAAGTCAGTGTTTCTCAATTCGGATGGGCCTAAACCACAGGCCGACCGTTTTAAGGAGAATCCGTAACTTGGCCCAACTACTCAGACAGCTCAAGCTATGTTGGCTATTATGCGGACTAGAATAATGCTTAACACACTGACAACTTGACTTCTATTTACACACCTTTTTTTTTATTGTGACCCAAAACATTTTTATTTATTTAACTCAAGGAGAATGGATGTTGTAAAGGACCGAATAAAGCCATCAAAATGCGAGTTAAAACATACTTATAAACTCAATTATTAATTCCACCTTGGATGAGCTTAACAACGGGCCGACCATGGATTTGTTAGACTTAATGATCAAGTTTATGAATTTATCTTCTCTAACCTTGAGACTATTACGCGGGCTAGAACAACACACACTGACTTTGTTTATTATTAATCAATTTTCTTTGGACCATGAGTAAGAGAATATTGAGAAGGGCCGAATAAAATCATCAAAGGTGAGTTAAAATGAATCGATAAACAAGGATAATCAACTTCGAAAATGGATGGGCTTCACCACCGGGCCGACCGTAAAATTTAACGTTAATCATTCGAGTTTATTAACTTATTTCTTTTCAAACCCAACGATTATTACGCGGACTAAAACAATATCTTAATTTATGGGTTTAATTGACAAATCCAATATGGTTAGGCCTAACAACAGGACGATCATAAATGTGATGGATTTATTAATTAAATCGGCAAATTAATTTACTCAAACCTAGTGACTATTATGCAGTCTAAAACGCTATCCATTAACTTTGTCGGTCTTTTTTAATTAACTTTTTGGACCCTCATTAGTAGAATTTTGTAAAGGGCCATATAATATCATTAGAGGTGAGTCGATTTTTATTTATTAATCAAAATAATCATCTTTCAAGCATAAATGGGCCCTTCCACTTGGGCTAACCATGATGCTTTTTGAGTCAAATATTCTAATTAATAAATAATCATTTTCTCAACCCAATGAATTTTATATGGACTAGAACAAAACCTCTAAACTAGAGTCGACTCTAAAACAAAAGAAGAAAAAAGGGGAAGGGGGTAGCACATAGCACATAGCATACAACATGAGGGGATACCCTAAACCAAGGTTCTATGTTCATGGATTTTTCTATGGTTGGATTACATGGCCTACCGCACGTTTTCATCTCCGTGCTCCATACCCTTGGGTAAGGACTGTGAGGTATTGCTCAAAGAACTTCAAGGAAGCCCTTTGAGTGTAATGTGGGGAGAGAGGGGACCAAACGCTTGGCGATATAGGGTGCATCCCACAAGTAGTGGCCCGCCCGTTCTCGAGGGAATCACCTAGGTATAACTTAACCGTCACTTTTGTGCTAACGTGTCAAAAGACGCGATTAGTGGCCCGGTATGCAAAGGATGCCTAAAAAGAATTATAAAATCACGAAATAAATCAACTTTTCCGTTTTACAATTTCAAATTAATCCGATTTGTTCAAGTTTTACCCTCTTTTTAAGTTTAAGTCCCCGGTGGAGTCGCCAATCTGTAGGACCCGGAAAATCCCCGTTCGAGGAAATTGTTCTCGGATGCGCTACTTAATGATCGGGAGCCGACTAAGGTTGTTTAATCCTTAAATAAAGATATTTTTATTTTTTGAAATTCATTTTCGGGATGATGAAACTTTATTTATTTATAATTCCGTTTTTTATTATTTAATCACTCAAAATTACACCGAAATACTTTAAAAATAATTCAGTTTTGGCCCAAATACCATATCCAGGCCCAGCAGAAGGCAAACGGGCCATCATGGACTGTTAAAACCCGCGCGAGTTTTAATTGTCCATGGGCTGTGTAACGCCCCAAATCCGCAATCCCGGGTTACTCACTAACCGCTCGCAAACCCGTGATTAGCGCAGCGGAAATCTTAAGGATTAGGGGTATTACCGCCGTCCCAACAACGGACAAGGCAACAACCGAACAACAATAATCACAACCACAAATCAACAACGACGACTCCAACTCCAAGTTCGCAATTACATAAACCACCATACAAGAATAAAGTTGGATAACAACTAAACACTCATACATTTATACATCAATTACCATACTTGGTTCCTAGATTCCACATCACCCATTGAAATCCACTCCGAAGAGCATCACTATCTCCTTTACTTGACTAGGAGAAACACTCCACTTGATCTCACTTGACTTGAGTGATCGGGCCGCCTAAAACAAAACATTAAAACATTTGGAAATGAGTGGGGGAAACACTCAGTACACAAACCTCTAATAAGTAAAATGCATTTCACCACAAACTTTCTTGATGGCCCGTTAAAACTTTTCGAAAACGGGAAAGGGGAAATGAAATAAATTGTTGAATATATATATATATAAGTAGAATAAATGTATCTTGCGATAGATAATTGAGTGGTATCCCTTATGATCAGTGCTAAGCACTTCACACACGCGCATGCCCAAACCGATCTAAGTTTGGATTGGGTGACTGATAAACAGTCGACACTGGCCAGGTCATTAGGACACTCTGATCAGGAGCATCTAGAAATGGGGCTAGCACTTCACGTGGCTAGCTAGAATAAATGGGCGGGACCACTTAAAACATGAAGTATAGATCATTAGTCATGACTTGAAATATAAATAGTAGATATTGGAGTTAAGATGAAGGATTAAACAATTTGCGTACCTGAAAACTTGAAACACGTCCGACATGAGTAGGGACTTGAATGGTGGTGCAACGATCTCTTGAGGAAACTTAAAAAAGATAAAGATAATGAATTAGGATCTAAGCTAGGTAATTTCCTATAAACATTAATAATGAACTCGCTCCTTAAGGCGTACTCCTAAAGTCCTATTCCATTCTTCGGATATCGAACCAATGCATAAAAGGACCTTTCGGGAAGCTTAGAACATACACCTCAACTTTGAAGTTGACCATAAAGACTAGAAACATGGCTAAGGATGTTAAATACTATTGTCTTTTCAAGTCGCCCAAAAGATATAACCATTTAAACCTCAATTATTCGGAAAATCATATCTCGAACTCCACTTATCGAAATCTCACATAAGAGGAATTTTTGGAAAGCTTGGTTCACATACTACAACTTTTATCTAGACCACCCACTAATTTGATCATGGGAACAAGTCGGATTTTTGGCCATAAATATGGGTAGTCACATAACATTTTCTGGGGCAACTCAGATTACCAACCAACAATCGGAGACTCATAAATCTCACTCCCGATGATCAATGAAGGCCTAAAACCCACATTCGGAAAGCTTACAGAACAAACTTCAAGTCTTATGTTGACCACAAATTGAGTAAAACATCTTAAGGAGGCGAACCATAGCCATTAAGTCAGAACACGTAAATAAAATTCTGGGCAGAACCCAGATTACAGCCTTTCAGAAAAAACCTCATATCTCTCTCTCCCGATATCGTATGGACGCATACTATACCTTTCCGAAAAGCTCAGAATGTCCTCTAAAACTTTCATGTTCAACGCTTAACCCATAAGGATCTCTACCCATTCCAAAAACAGCAATCTTTAAAACGTATTAATTTACACACCTTCACGGTTTTGGCTGTAACTCGGGTTATACATATCGGAATCCCGAAATTCAAAAGCCGGTGGTTAGCTAATATCTTAGGCTACCATTTTATGAAAAAGTCTGGGTCAAAATCATATCTTACACCCTCTGGGAAAATCAGACTACCACCAGAGCATCCTAGATCATTAATTCAGCTTTGCATGTAAGTTGTACTTGACTAACTCATACTAATCACACCCTAAGTACACCTCTTAAGCGTGAACATCATTTTTGCAGAATTAAACCTTCAGATTACACCCATCCATGGCCCTAAAATCCACATGCAATACATAATTTAAACCCAATTTAATTCCCAAGTGAATTCCTTCACATAATCAACATCAAAATTTCATAAAACTCAATTTTTTTGCTACTCCAAACCTACTCTAAGTTCATGCATCCATACTTAATTATAATCCCACTCTTTCACAGGGAATTACAATACCAAATCATCATGCATGTTCAGATTTTAACATCAATCATACTTATTCATACATAAAAACACAAAATTCACCTACACTTACCCAATTCCTCATCTAGTAATCTTATACCTTCAATCACCACTACTTGAACTCAAGTAATACTTGATTAACCTTCTGTAAAAACATAAAAACACTCCTAAAATCAAATTATAATCATGTGTTATACTTGAAAGAGGGAGAGTAGAAGATAGAGGGAGTTACCACACAAAAGAATGGAGAAGAAGAAGAAGAAGATGGCGAAGGGTGATGATACGGTTGTGACGTCCGCCGGAGGTGACCGCCGGCAAGCATAGGGGCGGCGTGCTGGCTGGGCAGAGGTGGCAGGAGCGTGGTCGGGCAGAGACGGCAAAAGGGCAGAGGGAGTATGTGAGGAAGTGTGAGAGATGGGAGTTGTATTTGAATTGGAGCCAAAATTGATTTAATTTCATCAACCCAATGCACATATATAGTCATAGGCCCATGCCATTGCCTCCTCCTTTCAGTTGGGCCTGCTGAAATGGGTTTAGTTGACCCATAATTTCATCAATTAATCTCCCTCCTTACACTTATATCTCCTTAAACCCAACTTGCCGAAATTTCTTAAACCGTAAAAATATTATTGGAACCCAAATAAATGTATCCATACTCCTCCATGAAATTTCTCATAATTATAACCTTAAATTAATTCAAATAAAGAAAGACCTGAAATGTAGGTCTCGGTAAAAGAATTCAGATACGATCGGAAATCATCATAAAAATTTATCGGTAGAGATTTCTTGTAAAAAGAAAATTGAACTAAACCATGGATGATCGTTGCACTGTTCAAGTCCTGCAAAACACACACTGGGTTAAAAAGAAAAAGAAAATTTTAGGCACAAATTAGTTAATGAATACAATTAAGAGATTTAAATAAGAATGGTTTAGGGCGGGTTGTTACAGGCTGGACCGTGCCTTTCTCTGGGCCAGAGAATATGGACTAAAACTGATAAAACCCACGGGGGTTTTATCAATTTCTGGCCCATTTTCTCTCGGTTTTAGCCTTGGATTAGTGTATGGAAAATACTAAATCATTTTTTAAAATATTTTGGTGTAAATTAGTATGTTTAAAATAATTAAACGGGTTATAAAGAGAATTAAGAGTCGCCAGTCGATTTAAGGAAACTGACAAACCTTAAAAATAATAAAAATAACTCCAGTCTACGAAACCCGATTCTAAGTTCTGGGGTAAGGTTACGAATTCGAGAATTATAAGAACTCTCGAATTCGCCTGTTAGAAAACAGACTCTACCAAAATCGACATTAAAATGAAAAAGAGCGGGGAGAAGTTTAATTAATTTCGCGAAATTATATTCATCATCATACAATATAAAATGAGGTTTTTGATTTACAAAATATGCACAAGTAAATGAATTAACGTACAAATTACATGATTAAACAACGATAATAAAGAAAGCAATAAAGCGAACCTCTTTTGATTTTAGGAGCTCGAATGCGCCGGTTGAAACTCTTGACTTTGCCTTGACCTTGGACTTTGATGGAAAGATAGAAGTGGTTTAGGAAATGGTATTATGGTGATGATATGGATGCGACAAAAGTGATTAGGAGAGGTTTAGAGAGTGATTATGAATGAGAGAATTTTAAGGGGGTGATGGAAATTTTGTAGAATAAGGGATGATTGTTGATGAAATGAGGGTAGAATAATGGTGTTAGTTGGTGAAAATGAATGGAATGGAGGGGGGTATTTATAGGTGATTAGGGTGGTGTTTAGGAGGGAAATGGAGGGGACACATCCCTTGGATCATGCCCTCCATCCCCATGCAATCACGTATCATCCAAGTCAAGGGCAAAGTCAAATGCACATGGGCTAATATCATGGGGATGATCAAGATTTTTGGCGCCGGATTCTGAAGATAAAACCCGCACGGGTTTTATATTTCCCGCACACGGATCGGTGACGTGGACGGAGCAAAACGATGCGGTTTAATTTGGCCAGTAGATAACCCGCGCGGGTTTTGAAGTAGCTGGGTCGGGGCGCGCATTGGGCTGGTTCTGTTTCTAGGCCGCCTACCTTGATTAAAACACGTGCGGGTTTTGTTCCAAGTACTGCCCCGGATCTGCTTACTGGGCCAGATTTCTGGGCTTGAGAATTATTAAGACCCGCGTGGGTTTTGAAATTGCTAAGTGCAACTTCGAACGACCATAACTCTTTCATCCGGACTCCGATTGAGGCAATTCAAAAGGCATTGGAAAGCTTATGATGCGTACTTTACTCTCGTCAAAAGAAATAGGGCCAACAAGACTTATAAAAAAAATGGGATTCGAAATGGTGGGCATATGTATGTGGAAAGGGTGGAAAATGAAGGCTTTTTTGTAGTAGGTTGGCCCGATAGCTTTTGATTGAGGAAGGCCCATTGGATTTTCTTTCATGCTAGCCTCTTTTCTTGTTATGCTTGATTTGTTCACTTGTCCCGGTACAAAATCTGGTGTCTACACCGCGCCATTGGCTTGAGGCCGATAAGGTGAGGATCGATGATATTGAATGTGATACTTGGCAAGTAGTGTTTCTACCTTCTTCCGAAAGTGGCTTCCATTATCACTAATAATCTCATGACATACCCCATATATGTAGATGATATTCCGGAGAATGAATTTCGCCACGTGTTTGGATGTGACCACTCATTTGGTGAAGTAATCTATGGCGACCAATATGTACTCGTGACCTCCTGTGTCCGTGGGATGGATTTCGCCAATGATATCAATGCCCCAAATTGAAAATGGCCATGGCATTGTTAGGGTAGTTAGGTATGACGAAGGTTGATGTTGTAGATTGGCATATTCTTGGCATTTATGACATTTTTGGACAAACTCCAAGCAATCAGCTTCCATGGTGGTCCAATAAGAACCGACTCGTTGGATTTTCTAAGCCAACATTCACCCATTCATATGTGGACCACAATCTCCTCCATGTATGGACGTCATGACCTCTCCTGCGCCTTTAGCATCTATGCACAATAACTTAATGCAAGTGCTTGATTTCTTTTACAACCGATTGTGGATAAGGTAGTATTGTGCTGCCATGGATCTTATCGCTCATGATCCTCGGGCATCCATCTCGGTTGGATACTCCCCTTGTATGTTGGTGGTGCAAACATGGATCTATGCACAATAAGTTAATGCAAGTAATTGTAAATGCCATAGAACCATGCCTCAGAATTAGCCCCTTGTATGTTGGTGGTGCAAACATATTCTGCTTCAGGTTGTCACTCTACTGTTACATGAATTTGGAATATGCCTGGCGGGATAGATATCATTGAGGACAACTTAGCCAAGGCATCTTCCAGCTCATTGTTATCCCGTGACAAATACTGAAGATCGATGTGCTCAAATCGACCAACAAATCTCAGAAGCTTCTGTTGGTAGGCCACAAGGTATTCATTCCTTATTTTCCATGCATTCTTGGCCTGGTTAATGATAAGGCTTGAATCTTCGAACACCTTGAGATGTCGAATGCTTATGGACAAGGCAGCCTACAACCTGATGATGTACGCTTCGTATTCCTCGACGCTATTGGTGGCAAGTCTAGCTTTACGGATATTGGAATATCTGCTTCTTCCGTGAGATCGATAGGGCTCCTACTTCACATTCCATTTGGTTGGACGCTCCATCAAAGTACATTTCCCATGTGACTTTATCGATGAGGAAAATATCTTCATTTGGGAATTCCAAGTTAGTGCTTGGGGGTTCCTGTGATGGTGACGCAGCGAGGAAGTCTCATACGACCCTACCCTTGATGGATTTCTGGGGTGGGTACTTAAGATTGAATTCAGAAAGCATTACAACCCATCGAGCAATGAGGTTGTTGATGGTGGGTTGTTCCATGATGAACTTGATTGGATTGCTTTCGACCACGACGTGTATACTGTATGGGGAAGCATGTAATGCCTTAATTTCTTAGTGGCCCATACCAAGGTAAGTGCCATCTTTTCTATGTTACCATACCAACTTTCATATTCCAAGAATTTCTTGCTCAAGTAATAGATGACGCTTTCCCGTCCTTTTACCTTTTGTGCCATCATCGCCCCTATTACAGAGTCTATCACTGTAAGGTAGAGGAGGATAGGCTCATCCGGTACTGGAGGCACAAGCATCGTGGGATATTGTAGGTATTCCTTGATCTTGTTAAAAGCTGCCTGACACTTCTCATCCCATTCTATTTTGCTTCCTTTATTCAATTTCTTGACATGGGTTCACACGTTATGGTGAGCTTAGAGATGAACCTGCTGATGTATTGTACCCGCCCTAGGAAACCTCTAATTTCCTTCTCTGTCCTTGGCGGTTTCAATTCTTGGATTGCCTTTATTTTAAAGGGATCTACTTCTATTCCTCGCTGGTGACTACATAGCCCAAAAGCTTTCACGAGGTAACTCCATAAGTACATTTTGCGGGGTTGAGTCACATTTTGTACTTGCGTAGTCGAAGGAAGAACTTATGGAGGTTAACAATGTGTTCTTCTCTTGTCTTGGACTTAGCAATCATATAATCCACATAAACCTCCACTTCTTTATGCATCATATCATGAAGTAGGGTATTAGCAGTCTTTTGATACATTGCACCTGCGTTTTTTAGGCCGAATGACATGACCACATAATAGTACGTTCCCCAAAGTGTAGTGAATGATGTTTTCTCCATATCTTCCTCGACCATTTTTATCTGATTGTAACCATCATATCCATCCATAAAGGATAAAAGCTCATGTCCGCAAGTGTTATCCACTAGTACATCGATGTGATGTAAAGGGAAACTATCCTTGGGACTAACTTTGTTGAAGTCTCTAAAATCTACACACATGCGCACCTTCCCATCTTTTCTGGGCACCGGGACAATGTTGACTATCCACTCAAGGTATTGTACTACTTTGATAAATTTTGAGCTGTTTTATCACCTCTTCCTCAATCGTCTTAGCCCATTTCGACTTAATCCTCCTAGCCTTTTGTCGTACCGGCTTAGCAGCAGGGAGTAGTGTTTTGGTGTGCTCTGTGATATCCCTATCGATTCCCGACATATCCTCATAAGACCAAGCGAATACATCAACGAACTCTTTAAGAAGTTCAACGAAGGCTACTTGCTCCCTTATTGACAAAGAGTTGCCCAGCTTGAGCTCTCGAGGCCGTTCATCTGTTCCTACATTTATACTGATGGTGCCCTCTATTACTGCCATTTTATGCTCGGGTTCATCTGAAGTTTCTTTTAAGGGTTCAGTAAGGGGGAGAGGGAAGAGAATCAGAGTTAGCAGAAATGTTCATTTTATTGAATACGGAAAGGAGTACATCACCAGTTGACTTTGGGTTAGCCCCGACTGACTCAGAACCATTAGGATCCGGCTCTATGACCTTAGGAACATGCTCCCCAATGGACAAAGTAAAACGATTTTCTCAAGCATCGACCCAAGTGACTGCATTACATCCTCTATCTTCAGAGATCATGTCACTCGGATTGAATCCTGGATTGAACAACGCAACGATAACAACATCAGTCTGAGTCTTCTTCTAGGCAACTTCCTGCCCGAACAGCATGCCAAATACACTGCTTCTGGCGAAGTTAGTCCATTCTAATGGTGGTTATTTGTCCCGGGAGAGGACAAAAACAATTACAACATTAGTGGAACAATCCTTGAATATCTCTAGGCCAACTACTTGTACCCCTTGATCTTTCTGGTAGAATGGTTCACGGAAGCCATAGTAAGGGAAATAATCTCCTTCCCTTAAGAATTATCCATTCAAAGTACATAGGTATGGCTTTACTTGATACAGTGTTGGAGGATTTTCCATCCTTTTTTATTCAGTTATGCCTATCTCCATGAACTTGACCTACTTTTCTGTTGGTTTATATCCCAAACCGAATCTACATTTGGGCTTGAAGGTCTTCAACTTGCGAGATAGTTGGTTCTTCGGATTCTTTCCTAGAGGCATTCCTGGAAAATACCCTTGCCTCTTAAGGATAGAATGAACTTTGGGGTTTGCGTTTGGATCAAAGTCGAATGGGACCTCATCCTTGCTCAATACCACCACCATTTCAAAATTCTGTAACTCCTCATAAGTAGAGCTATTCCAAAGCCGACTGCTTAAGGTTAAAGACAACGTTAACTGGTGATGTATATTTGATAGCCATATACATCAAGGTCAACTAGAGAAACATCAAATACCCACCTACATGGAAGAAGAGCTCACATCTCTCACATATTTCACTATTTCGGAAGAAATCTACAAGGGTACTCAAGTAATTTGCTCCTTAACTCAAGAACCATCAAGCTATCATGGAAGGTGTCCTAGAGTGGATTAATCTACATTCCAAGAGCTTTCCAATGGTTCAAGAATCTTTAGATTTGGTTAAGTATTGAGCAAGTTATCATCATTTGTAATCTAGCTTAGTTCATTTGTTTCTTTATGATGTAACCATGTGTATAGGATGATGTAAGCTAGATGGTTGTAATTTCATTCATACCACACGCCTAAGGGGGCCTCTACTAGTATAAATAGACCCCTTAGGGTGCCTTGTATCATCATTCAATCATATATCAAATACAATCAAACACATGATGTGTTGTTTCTCTAGCTTTGTGCTAGTTTCTCTTCGTTTCTCTTGAGGGAGGACGAAACTATCCCCTTCTTCTATCCAAGGTTGGCGTCCTTGGTGGTGATAGGAAGGAATTTAAGGTCTCTTGAAGGTGGTGTGGCTGTATCCTCCAAGAATCTTCAAAGCCATTATCATTCATTCATTCATCCATTCAAACGTTCATCTACATTCATCCAACTTTGAGTGTTCTTTCAAGAATCAAACGACTTGTGATTGTTCAAGGTGCATTCGTTCTTCAATCAAACGCCAAACATTCATCAAAGTGACGTTCAAACATTATTCATCATTCGTTCATCATCCGTTCAACCATTCGTTCATCATTTCCATTCGTTGGGTAATCATCTTTCATAGTTCTTTCCATCCTTTTCATCCATTTCTATTCCATTTTTGGTTCTTTTGAACTTTGAGAAGGGAGATTCCTATCTTCGTTTTTAAAGATCCTTAGATTGTGTGTAATGTGATCATCCCTTGGTCCCATTATGCATCAAAATTGGTATCAGAGCTTAGGAGTTTGATTCTCTTAGTTCTTGAACCATCTTTTACCCATCTTTCTATCACAAATTCATCCCCCACCATCCCTACACTTCACGGCACCCATAAGTTCTTCCAAGAACTCATCAAGAACTCATAAAGAACCATTAGCTCCACAAAGAACCCCACAAACCCAAACACAATCAACCCAAACACATCCTACCTCTCGTCCCTTATGTGCTAACCCACAACCATGAGTTTCTTGTGATCTTTTTGTTGCAAGATTGGTTCTAATGGCTGGTTCAAGTTCTCCTACAAAGTCTCCCACAACGTCTCAAGAAGATGTTGAAGCGATGAAGCAACGAATCGTTTATCTCAATGATCAACTAAAGAAATACATGCATCTACAACATAGAGTGACCCATGGTGAAAGTGAGACCAATGATAGTGATGAGGATGTTCCAAGAAGACGTTCCCCAAAGGAGGAGAGATACGACTTCAAAGTAGAGATCCCCGAATTTGTTGGAAATCTTGATCCGGAGGTTTTCTTGGATTGGATGCAAACCGTGGAGAGAGTCTTTGATCTCAAAGACGTGGATGATAACAAGAAGGTCAAGTATGTTGCCTTGAAGTTACGAAAACATGCAAGTATTTGGTGGACAAACTTGCAAAAGAAGCGGGAAGCTAAAGGAAAGGACAAGGTGAGTACATGGGATAAAATGAAAAAGAAGCTTCAAGAGAAGTTCTTACCACCTAGCTACCTACGTGACAACTACTACAAGCTACAAAAGTTGGTCCAAGGAGGTAGAAGCGTAGAGGAGTACACCAAAGAATTTGAGCATTTGCTTTGGAGGTGTGATCTTAAAGAGGACGAGCCACAAACTTTGGTACGTTATCTTTTTGGTCTTAATGATTGGATTAGACATGTTGTTGAGTTGCAACCTTATAAATCCTTGGATGAGTTGAGTTCTTTGTCCCTTAAAGTTAAAAGGCAAAGGAGAAATAAGGGAAAAGAAGCTCTAAACAAATACCCAACTCCACAAGAATCATCCTACTCTACATTCCCTCACACGCCACAACAAAACCCCCAAGTCTCCACAAAAAGAACTCCACAAAATCAGCCCCCATCCATCCCTAAACCCCACGTCCAAGAAGCCAAAACTCTAGCCCCACGAAGGTGTTTTCGTTGTCAAGGGTTAGGTCATTATGCCTCAGAGTGCCCAAACAAGAGAATAGTATCTTTGGTAGAATATCAAAGTGCTTTGTATGTAGAACCGGAGTATAATGAAAGAAAGAATGTAGAGGAAGTAGTTAGCACTATTGACGTGAATGAGGAAGAAAGTGTGGAAGAGGAATGTATAGAAGAGCCGGATGAAGGAGAGTTACTTGTTGTAAGAAGGGACTCAGATGTACCTCATGTGTCGAATGTCCAAGTACAAAGGGAGGCTATCTTTCGCTCTCGTTGTACTATCAATGGCAAAGTGTGCTCATTAATCATAGATGGAGGAAGTTGCACCAATGCGGCCTCTACAACAATGGTCAACAAGTTGCAATTGGAAGATATCCCTCATCCCACGCCTTATACCGTACGTTGGCTAAGCCAAGGCCAAGACATTCGTGTGGATCAAAGGGTCTTGGTAAGTCTTTCAATTGGGAAGAATTATAAAGATTCCTTATGGTGTGATATTGTTCCTATGGATACTTGTCATATTTTGTTTAGAAGGCCATGGTTATTTGATAGGAGTGTCATGCATGATGGGAGATCCAACACTTATACTTTCACTCTCAATCAAAAGAAGATCACTTTGACACCTCTAGCACCATCTTCTCAGCCTAAGGAGGAAGAAAGCCATATTGTGTCGATTATGAAGGTGGATCATGAGCATAAAAGGCATAAGAGTCTTACTCTTACAAATTTGGAGGAAAACAAAACGGATCCAAGCAAGCACCCAATTTTGAATTCTTCTATGAAGCGTATCTTCCATGTGCACCCAAGAGAAATCAACTTGAATCATATAGTTGAAGAGCCAACGATTCGAAGGAGCCAAAGAGCTAAAGCCGTCAAAGTAGGTTGTTTCATGCTAAATAATGAAGGAAAAGTGGTGAAGCTTGACTTGGAAACAAAGAAGCTTCATGGAATCTCTACGTTCATGGAGAAAGTTCAAGAATCCAAGTCTTATGATGCCCATGGATTACTTGGGAGAAAGATGAAGAAGTTCATCAAAGGGATATATGACGATTTCAAAGACTTTAAGAAGAAAGTTTGTGATTTTTGTGAAGAAGGCGAGTAAGAGAGTGATGCTCCAAGTTTGAGGACAAACTTTTTCAACCAGGGGAGTATGATGTATATTTGATGGCCATATACATCAAGGTCAACTAGAGAAACATCAAAGACCCACCTACATGGAAGAAGAGCTCACATCTCTCACATATTTCACTATTTCGGAAGAAATCTACAAGGGTACTCAAGTAATTTGCTCCTTAACTCAAGAACCATCAAGCTATCATGGAAGGTGTCCTAGAGTGGATTAATCTACATTCCAAGAGCTTTCCAATGGTTCAAGAATCTTTAGATTTGGTTAAGTATTGAGCAAGTTATCATCATTTGTAATCTAGCTTAGTTCATTTGTTTCTTTATGATGTAATCATGTGTATAGGATGATGTAAGCTAGATGGTTGTAATTTCTTTCATACCACACGCCTAAGGAGGCCTCTACTAGTATAAATAGACCCCTTAGGGTTCCTTGTATCATCATTCAATCATATATCAAATACAATCAAACACATGATGTATTGTTTCTCTAGCTTTGTGCTAGTTTCTCTTCGTTTCTCTTGAGGGAGGACGAAACTATCCCCTTCTTCTATCCAAGGTTGGCGTCCTTGGTGGTGATAGGAAGGAATTTAAGGTCTCTTGAAGGTGGTGTGGCTGTATCCTCCAAGAATCTTCAAAGCCATTATCATTCATTCATTCATCCATTCAAACGTTCATCTACATTCATCCAACTTTGAGTGTTCTTTCAAGAATCAAACGACTTGTGATTGTTCAAGGTGCATTCGTTCTTCAATCAAACGTCAAACATTCATCAAAGTGACGTTCAAACATTATTCATCATCCGTTCAACCATTCGTTCATCATTTCCATTCGTTGGGTAATCATCTTTCATAGTTCTTTCCATCCTTTTCATCCATTTCTATTCCATTTTTGGTTCTTTTGAACTTTGAGAAGGGAGATTCCTATCTTCGTTTTTAAAGATCCTTAGATTGTGTGTAATGTGATCATCCCTTGGTCCCATTATGCATCAAAATTGGTTGCCCGAGATGGTAACCACTAAGGTAGAGGCCACAACATTGCACTCATGAAGCCATAGTCTTCCAAGTAGCAAGTTAAAGGAAGATGGAATATCGAGCACCACAAACTCTATATTTCGAGTGATGTAGTTCATGGTGATGGGCAAGACTATGGACCCTACTGATTTACGAGGTGAATTGTCAAATGCCCGAAGTTGCACCACATTTTGGATCAAGTGTTGCTGTTGAACTCCTAGATTCTGTGCCGTTCTCGAGGGACACACATTTACAGTTGACCCATTATCTTCCAGTACCAGTGGGATGGTCTTATTTGAACACTACATTTCGAGGTATAATGCTTTATTGTAGGAAGCCCCTCCTTGCGGTAAATCTTCATCACCAAAAGTGATGACGCCTTGACTGGCTATCACATGGGAAACCAGGGATTCCGGAGTTACCGTTGTTAGGACGGTCATCTCGTTGAAAGCACTTAATAATTTTATCTCTAGGTTTGTGAAGCACATAGAAGCTGCCAAATAGTGACTTCAGCTTTGGTCTTCTTTAGTTGGGCGAGAAGAGAATCCCTTGGGGGAGTCAAGTTATCCCCATTAGCTGGTGAGTGGTTTGGAACAGTTATTGGTGTGGTGGTGTTCTTGTTGTTTTGTCGGCCTGAACGCGTGAGGAATGTAACCCTAGTGGGAGTTTGTTCTTCCTCATTGCTTTCAACCTAATCTTCATCAAAGTTTGCATATTCGTACTCGTCATCTTCATCACTGTCCCAAATTCCATTGATAGATAGCGCTTTATGAGTCTCAAATATTGTCGGGATTGGATGACCTACTTCGGCTATAAGGGATGATGGATCAAATCATACAACGCTACTGAAGATAGAGTTCGCATGTTTAGGCATGGGGTTGTCTATATTGTTAGGCTTCCTTGCTACCTTTGGTATGGGGAGTGTCCCTACCCTTATCATATCCTCTATCTTATTCTTGAGAGACCTACATTTCTCAGTGTCGTGTCCTCAGCAACGATGATTGCGACATAACTGATAGGGATCCCAATTCTTTCCTTTGATTTCTGGTTCACCACTCGTTAGAGGCAATTCAAGAATCCCTTTCTAAACTAACCTATCAAGGGCCTACGTATATGATACATCGAAGGGTGAGTACGTCTCATATTTAGGCACAAATGGTTCTCGACGTTGGATGGAGTTAGTCTCAACAATTTTAGGAGGGTGGCTAGGTGTAATAATAACCCTCTTATTGGTGCTAGATCCCTTCCAACCAGGTGTCGTAGTTGCTTTATCGTTGTTCATGGCCTCCAGTTGTACACAGATGTTCTTTAGATGATCATAATCTTTGATGACGTGGTACCCCAAGTGACGGGATAGGTCGCTCTTGAGACCTTGTTTGCAAGTGCAGGGGTATAGTCTCATTGATGTGGGATAATTTGGTAAGCCACTTCTTAAAGTAGTCCAAGAAGGACTCATAATCCCTTTGCTTCATGGTAGTAAGATCGTTCACAGTTGCCTGACTTGAGGAGTTAAAGCATGGTACCATACTCTACAGTCAGAATGCGACTATAATGGTTGATGAAGGCTTTAAATAGCTCATTCCAATCAGCTTTGACTTGAGTAGAGTACAAACCAATATCGATCCTGTTGCGGGGTGCCAACCGCATAAATTCCTCAATATAGTGGGTAGGATTTTTAGATGGCCTGAAGTTGACATTGGGTACCTCAATCTTCTCAACAACCTTCATGATGGGTTGGATAGGTAAGGATATATCTGTTTATTTGTTAACAAAGGCCGGAACAGTGCTCATTGTTTTAGTGAGGCTTTCTAACTTTTGCTTTAGGGCCTTGACAGTTGGATCTTTGGTAACCTTGGGAACTTCTGAGGCTACCTTAGATTTTCCCTTGAATGATCCTGACCTCCTGACTCATCTCCTGCAGGTGTCTTGTTGAGTTCAATCTCATATTGTACCCATATACTTCCACCACGTCATCATCTCTTTAAGTATTCAGGCCCAGTTTCTCATTGATCTTGGTGATGGCTTATAGCATGCCATTCATTGCCTACTGTTGCTCGTGGAGCCTCATCCTGATCTTTTTCTCTTACTCAAGGGAGTTTGCAAAGACAAGGCCTTGTATCTTAGTCTAGAGATCCTCCAGCTGTTTCGAGATGTTAACTTTTGCGCCTTGGATGGGGATCTCCTCGAACCGTTCTTCTGCCATAATAAGAGCTTTAGCTTGAATGATAGGCGGGTTGTAGTTCGATTTGGAACCAATTGGCTAGTACGCGGATCTCTATTGCAGGCCCGGAGTCGATCTCCTATCTTGCCTGTATGGAAATTTGTCAGTGACTCGATAATTGACTCTGACTCTTTCTATCCAAAGCATGCATGTCTTTGGGGACCTATATGGGACTATAAACACCAAGTTTTGTACCAAGGAATCATGTGGACCCAAAACAGGCTGCCAAGGCCACGTGACCTTGGCCCATCCGAGAAAAAGCCCAAACGTCAAGAAAAGGCCCAGAAAAGAAGCCATGGCTGTATGGCTTTGGCTGACTCACATGCCAGGCCCAATGCAAAGGAACAAGGCCCATAAGAGGCACCATGGCTGCATGGCCTTCGCGTTATCACCGACGGCCCATGCCTTTGCCACGTCAGCGATTCGTGCATTCCCTTGCTATTGGTCGCATGGCCTTGCTCGATCAAATTGGATTTCTGAGCCAATTCTTTCACCAGCTCATCCTATGATTCATGCCATGGCACCTTTGATTCATGTAGAGTTAAAGGCCATGCGGCCATGAAATTAATTATGAGCATGATCCTTGGATCATGCTCCCCCCCCCCCCCCCCCTCTTTCCATCATCACTTCCCTTGCTCACCTATAAATACCACTCATGTCACCACTAAAATCATCAACAATCATCCTCAACTCTCACCATCAACACTTCCATCATCAATTCTCTCCCATCTCTCTCTCAAAAATCCATATACTATTCCCATAAAAATTTCCAAGTGAGTACGATATCGAAGTTCGTCATCTCGAGGTTCAACCGTTCTCCATTAGTACTTGCAAGCAAGCAAGGTTTTATTACTTTATTTATTTATCATCTCATAATCATGTAATCATACTCTCAAAACCATCTTTGTGTAATAATGTGTAAATATGCACCATATTTTGCATGTTTAGAATATGACGTGAAATCTTTTAAACTTCTCCGCGCTCACTTTCATTTCAAATTCGATTTTAGTAGAGTCTGTTTTGTTTAAACAGACGAATATAATAATTCTTTAATTCTCAGATTCCAGGATTCGTAACCTTACTCTCGGGCTCGGAATAGACTGAAGTTATTTTCTTCTTTTCTTTTTTTTTTTTTTAGTTTGTTGATTTTCTTTAATCAGCTAGCAACTCCTCTTCTTCTACCTTAACTTGCCTAATGTACATGGTTATTACGTCGAATAAGTTAAAAATGAACCGATACCTCCCCAATATCAACATTCGTGGGCCAACCTAAGGAAAATCGGAGTAGAATTCGGCCAAGGCCATGCGGCCATGACCAAGTTCTAGCCGCTTTTCCATGGGCCAAAGACAAATGGGCCCAGGCCTGGACCTCCTCATGGCCGCATGGCCTTGAGACCAACCTGGTGGCCCATATGTCTTTCTTCGCCCAAATCCGGGAATGGTTTGTTATTGGTGCATTATTTAAATGATTTGACGTAATTTCAATTAAGTTGGCATGAATAAGGTCCCTAAGAGATCGAAACGTTTTATAAAAATAAAAATATCCTTATTTAAGGATTAAGCAACCTTATTCGGCTCGCAATCACAACTTAAGTAGCTCAACGGAAAAGAAGGCCTACAACCTTCTTTTTCTCCGGGGTCCTACAGATTGGCAACTCCACTGGGGACTTAAACTTAAAAAGAGGGTAAGACTTGAAAAAATCGGTTTGTTTTGAAATTGTAAAAAAGAGAAAGTTGATTTGTTTACAATTTTATTATTCTTTTAGGCATCTTACGTACCAAGCTACTCCTGGGTCTTTTGACAGGGGAGCACAAAAGCGATGGTTTAGGATTAACCTAGGATTTGTTTCGAGAGCGGGAGGCCACTACTTGTGTGATGCACTCTACATCACCAAGTATTTGGTCTCTCCTCTCACCATGTTACACTCCAAGGCTTCCTTGAAGTTCGACGAGCAACACCTCACACACTTTGCTTGTAAATTCCACATAAGTGAAGTGCACCGAGGCGACAACATGTGGTACCTCATCTTATCCCTAACTTAGTAATCCATAAACATTATAACCTTGGTTAGGATTAACCCCCCTCATCTGTGTGCTATATGCTAGTTGTATCCATATTGTAATAAGAGTCAAGTCAGCCTAGTTAGTGTCGGATATCGCATTAGCCCGCACATAATCACTAAAGGAACCAAGGCAATGGGCCCTCTACTTATGTGGGCCCATCTTTGACCTGGCTACCTTATTGTGTGGCCTATGAAAAAGTCACAAGCTCTTTCTGGCCAGATGATTTTTGATGGATCACTTAATCATGTTTTACAGGTCTGGATCCTATATATTGGTTCTATCTGGTCCTTTACGATATCCTCATGTCTGAATTTCCATTGTATCTTTTTCTCGGATCTACGCCCATACCTATTGAAACTCGATCCAAGTAAGGACCCAATGGTTATTTTTACATCATCATGTTAGGTCCATATAGAATTAGTCCATACACTCCTGAAAGGTTATTTTTACATCATCAAGTAAGGACCCAATGGTTATTTTTACATACCTATTGAGTCATCCTTGTGTCACCATAAAGGCATTGAGTCCATTAGGGTCCCATGTAGGTCCTCTAAGACACGCACGCATCAGGTAGAAAGTGTCAGAGTCAATTATCGAGTCACTAACAAATTTCCATACAGGCAAGGTAGGAGATTGCCTCCGGGCCCGTATCAGAGATCCGCGTATTGGTTGATTGGTTCCGAATCCGAACTAAAACCCATCTACCACTCAAGCTAGAGCTTGTATTATGGGTGAAGAGAAATTCCAAGAGCTCCCCGTCCAAGGTGTTGAAGCTAACATCTCAAAACAACTGGAGGATCTCTACACTAAGATGCAAGGCTTAGTCTTTGCAAATTCCCTCGAACGGGAGCAAAAGATCGGGAAGAGGCTCCATGAGCAACAACAAGTAATGGACGGCATGCTACAAGCCATCGCCAAAATCAATAAGAAGTTGGGCTTGAATACTGAAGGAGATGATGATTGTAGTGGAAGTCCATGGATATGAATATGAGCCCGAACTCGTCAAGACGCCTGTGGCAGATGAGTCAAGGGGCTCAGGATCATTCAAAGGGAAGTCCAAAGTGGCCTCGGAGATTCCCAAAGTCATAGAGGATCTTGTTGTAAAGGCCTTAAAACAAAATTTGGAGAGTCTTACCAAGATAATGAGCACATACAGTTCCGACCTTTGCCGACAAGTACACAGATGTGCCTTTGCCTATCCATCCAGTCATGAAGGTTGTTGACAAAATCGAAGTGCCCAACATCAAGTTTAAACCATCTAAAAATCCTACTCACGACATCGAGGAGTACATGCGACTAGCACCTTTCAACAGGATTAATGTTGACTTGTACTCTGCAGTCTTCCCATCCACCCTAGATGGAGAAGCTAAAGTATGGTACCATGCCCTATCACCTCAAGTCAAGGCTGATTGGAATGACTTGTTTAAGGCCGGCCTTTATCAATCACTACAGCCATATCCAGAAGAAGCAGGCCACAGTGGATGACTTAATAGCCCTGAAGCAAAGGGAAGATGAGTCCTTCTTGGATTACTTAGAAAGGTGGCACATCAAGTTGTCTCATATCAATGAGACGATACCCTTGCGCTTACAGTTATCCACCTTCAAATAGAGTCTCAAGAGTAGCCTGGCCCGACACTTGGGATACCATGTGATCAAGGACTTTGACTACTTGAAGGACCTTTGTGTCAAACTCGAGACCACGAACAACGAGAAGTCCGCCACCTAAGGATTGAAGAATTCCAGTCCTAATAGGAGGGATACTGGTTCTCCCAACTAGGGGTGGGAAAAAAATCTGTAATCCGATTATCCGATCCGAAAAAATGGATAATTAGCGGATAATTTTTTGTAGTTGGCGGATCGGTTAACCGATCCAAATTTTTCCCCCGGATCACGGATCGGATACGGATCGGGGGTTGAAAAATCCGGATAATTTATCAGTTATTCGAAAATAATTAATTTTCAACTTTGAACCCTGTAAATGTGATTTATTTGTTGTAAATTAGTAGTCATTAACATAGAAATGTAGCACAATACATAAAGTTTACCATTTTGAACCTATTAAGGTAATAAGGACAATGATTATTATTGTACGAGTGCTTTATAATCCGTGGATATATAGTTATTCGATCCAAAATTGGTTAACCAAATCTTTCGGATCGGATACGGATCGCAAATTTTATTACCCGACAATTCGGTTAGCCCAAAAAGTCCGGTTAACCAAAAACTTTCGGATCAGATACGAATCATGATTTTAATTATCCGAACATACGGTTAACCGATCCGAATTTATGATCGTATTGGTTAACCGATCCATGGTCACCCCTACTTCCAACCACCCTTCTAAAAGCGCTGAGACTAATGTAATTCAATCAGGAACTAATGTAATTTAGTCAGGAGTCCAGCCAAAGTACGACCATTACACCCCACTCAACACCACCTACGTCGATGCTTTGGCTCGTCTCTTAAGGAAAAACCTTATTGAGTTGCCCTTACCGAGACCAGAGCTAGAAACGAAATACCCAAGCTGGGATGACAATGCATTCTGCAACTATCACAGGTGTAAAGGACATGACACCGAGAAGCGCTGAACCTTGAAGAATAAGATTGAAGGTATGATTCGATCAGGTAAATAGCCCCTACCGAAAGCAGCATAGAAAGCCAGTTAGGGCAATGAACCTACAGGAGCAATCAACAAGGAAAGGCAACACTGCAGGAAGATGACTTTAAAGTTAGCATGGGTCTCAATTCTTTGAGTATACTGTTTCAGAGTTAGTTAGGGAAGGCATTGAGTCGGTTTGTGATATGCTTGTATTTTAAGATGCATCTATTTGATTGTGGTTGTTTGAGAATCTCGTGCTTGTACTCTTAAGTTGAGTTGAAAAGCTCCTTCACCCTTTAATTAGCCTTAACATCCAAGTCTAATGTATCCATCTATCATCACTTTCATGACGCTTTTCATCCTACGAATCAAGGGTTTTGAAAGAAAAATTGAAGAAAAGAGAGGGAAAAAAACAAAAAAAAGAGAAGTCAGTCTGCATTTATCATGCAGGCTGGGAAAAAGGAGAGAAGACCAAAACCACCAGTCTCTTGAAAGTGGACATCTCTATGCTTCTAGACCAACAGCTTGAACAAAATGTTCCTAGGATAGGGGGCTACCATCTCACCACCCACATCAGCATTTGTATCACCTGTTACCTTTCCATTCGCCCACCACATTTGTCCTTACTTATCACCTACATCTCCATCCCAAGTTCCCATTCACCAAATCATCCATTTTTGCATCATTCATAACAGTCATCGTTCTAAAACCCTTAGCCTTGACCAACCCGGTCATTCACCTCATGGCCACTCCATATCTACCCCGAAGCTAAGTGTTGTGTAGTGACTAATATCATCAGAAAGAAAAAGAAAAAAAAAAGAAGAAAAGACAAAGGGAAAGAGAGTGATAAGTGCTTTTTATAACTATGTTTTTAGGGGTTTGATAGTGAATTAGGGATAACTTTGATTGTAAATCTTGATTTACATCCCAATTTCCCTATTACGCTTGGTGTTGTTGTTTTTTATGCAAATTTGTAGGTTTTTAGGCCAAAACACAAACAATTCCTCAACTTTTAGAAAGAATGGACACACCACGGGCCTCCAGAGATGACAATCACACTGTGGCATGAATTAGGGATGAAACGGAGCAAGACCTGCACGGCCAGAGGGCACCACGGTCAGCCCGTGGTGAGCCCCACGGTCCATGGTACGGACAGGTCAGGCCGACTAGGTTTCGCAAATAGAAAAAGAGAGGAGGAAGCGATTACTCGGGAATTCATTCATTCCTTCGTTCTTCTTGGCCGTCAAGGAGAGAAAGAGAGCTCTAATACTTCCATTCTACTCCTCTTTCTACCATCAAGATTCATGATAGGATCGATTCAAGAGAGGGGAAGATTAAGATTCAAGAGGAAAGTAGCGGCGTTCACGAAGAATGTTCCACCCCGGGATCAAAAGACTCAACGGGACGTATTCTTCACAGTTTGTTCTTTCTTTTTGATTTTTTTCTTTGTTTTGAGATTCGATTATGTTAATTTGAACTTGTTTGGTGCTTTCTTGGAACATGAGTGAGTAGATTTCTTGAATTCTAGGGTTTTGCAACCCGAAACAATGTAGTTTGATTGAATGTTCTTAGTTTGTTCATGAATTCTTGCTTTGAATCAATAGAAGGTTGTGTTCTTCATGTTCATGTGTGTTCTTAGGTCTGGAATACTTGTGATTTGAGATTAACCTAAGAAGTATTGAAAGGTGAATTATGTTAATTTGACTATCAACCTTTCTATCTAATTTTGTGAAATTTGAGAAAAGAATAGCATACTGGGAAACCACTTTAATAACCGGATAATTTGCGACCTTCAACTTTGATTTACTTGAAAAGCATATGAAAGTTGTAATTTAGGTTAATAGAGGTAATTCTATTACCATTGAAAGAGCAGTAGTGTTCTTGTGGTTATCGATTCTTGATTCGACTTGAATGAATGATTGTGCAAGCTGAGTTCTAATAATCATGCTCGTTGTTAGGAAAGCAATTACCTAAAAATCTTTCTCTCTTGACTGAACCCTAAGATTGATTTCCTGATTTATTGTTAGACCTTTCCAAAACCTAAAACCTGGTTGGCTTAGCAATCACATAGAGAGCTAGTTAAATGTGTTGTTAATTGAGTCCATGTGGGATCGATCTTGACGTGCTACTCCATACACTGTGCGCTTGCGGCCCTATCAAGTTTGTTTGCGTATGAAAAAATGCTGGGAGAGTAAACCCTGTTTGAGCCGTCCATATCTCGAAGCATACCAACAAAAAAAAAAAGAAATAAGAAAGTGCAAAAAAAAAAAGAAAGAAGAAGAGAGAGAAAAGAAAGAAAGAAAAAATAAAGAAAAAGAAGCTTGACAAACCAGAGACGGTGCTAACAGTCACGCATACCGAAAAACTGTTCATAAACCTTCCGAATTGCTCTCAAGCCTTACACTCTAAGCCTTCACATCGCCATAAAGCCTTTGCATCCATTACCATCCTCAAGCCACTACAAGAAAATCTATGTTTTGTGGCGATTTATTAGTGGCAAATTTAAAATTGCCACAATATGTAAAATAATTGTAAATACAATAGTAACATATACGATTTTGTCACAAAAGGGAGGGTATAGTGTAGTAAATAGCTTGAAATGATACAAAAGACACTTAGTAATTTTCAAAAAGGTGGGAAGACAAAAATTTCAACAAAATTATGTTCCCTCTAATTTTTTCTTTTCCGCTAATAATACATTCCCTCCTATTTTTTCTAGCACAATTTTACATTCCTCTAATTTATTGCACAGCCGCACAACAAAAAATCAATTAAATTGCAAACTTTAACTAATATTTCTGGAGAGCAAGTTAACTTCCGATTCTCGCACCAGTCTCCCAAAGATCTCAAACTATCTAACTATCACTGGCATAGCGCGTCAGCTCAATCACCAGAAATAGGCGCCTCTCGCCGGCGCCCTCACAAGCCATTGCTAGTAAGCTGCAATTTTTGTTCTTCCCAGCCGCCGTTGATCACCAGCTGTCGTCGAAAACCTTAAGTTATTGTTTCTCTTGGGTTGAGCCATAGATTCCCAATCGATCACCAACCGTCGTCGAAAAACCAATTGTGCTTCACCATACTCCTTCATCAACACTTACAAAACACAAACTTCTCAAATCAACAATGGCTAGAATCCCTTCAACTAAGTGTTGGCTCCCTCTTCAAGCTTATCGCGATGTTATGAATTATGTTTTTCTCTACCATTCTCGGTATGTTTACTAATCTAACTTATGTGTGTCAGCCCAATTCAGTGAATTTCACTTGATAGTCGATTCTCAATCATCAAGTTTGTATTTCTGACTTTGTGTATTCAATGTATTTTTGAGATAAAAGAATATCTACTGTAGTTTCCAAGATGCAAGACTCTACAGTTTTTATTGATTTTATAGTAATGGAAATTGGTTTGAATTTTGCAGTGAATGCAACTTCTATGTCTATTAGAAGAATAGGTAGAGTGCAATGATGTATATCGATTAGACACAGAGTTGTTGGCAATGGTGCCAAAGCCTATGCTTGTTGTGCTTTTTCTCTACCCCCTTATTGACCAGGTATGTGGTCTTCATTTTTTTTTTTTATAATGAGCTTTGTTTCTCTGGGTAGTATTTAGGTTGATTTTCTTGTGATTAGTTGATCCTTCTCCTGCGGTAGGGTGAAGCTGAGAGGGTAGTATTTATGTTGATTTGATTGTGATTAGTTTTCACCATGGCTTGCTCTCATTACCTCCTTATCTACCACCGTCAGTGTAGTCATAAAAGACAATCATAACTTCCATGGCTTTCCTCTCTTCAATTAGGTATATTTTGATTGTTTCATATTGATTGTTCTTGAATTTCGATTTATCTTTTTACTTAGTTTTAGATGTCCTTAAATTTTTGGTTTGATTTAAATTGAGTTGAATTCATGGGTTGGAGCTTACCTTCGCATAAGATGTTCTTGAAGTTCGATTTCTCTTCTTTCAATCTCTTGTTTGATTTGCTCAAATTTTGGATTAATTTGTTGTTGTTTGTCTCGCTTCAAAATTGGTTTAGATGCATCAACTGGTAGCTTCAATACTATTTCAGACGATTTCTTTTTTTTTTTTTTTGTTTTGATTGTGTGATGTAATTGTTACCCTTTTTCTTTTCAATGTCTTTTTGGGAAGCAAGTCAATCATGTACACGATAAAACCCCTCATCTTTCACATCGAGAACCACTGTAGCATTCAATCGCATGTGCCTTAGTGTTTGGTTATGTATCACGCCTGCAATTCAACTTCAGTCTTTTAATTGTGATATCTAATAACGTGGCTGCAACCTGTATTGTTATAACATTGGCTTTTATTTTATTTTATTTTATTTATAATAATCTACAGAAACTGTGATCTTGGATCAGTCTCTCCACAGAGTACTTTTAAGAATTATACTCCCTTTGAAGTCCTATCTTTTCTGGGAGGTAAGCTTACCAATCTAAAATTTTGATTAAAGGTTATTTATATAAATGTAGATTTTGTTTTGGACAGGTATATTAATTCAATATTGATGCAGATGCAGATTAATTTATTGAAGACTGAGGACAAAATTAGTTAAGAATTCTGATCAAGTATTGCTGAAGTTATAGATTAGTGTTGTCGTCACTAATAGGAGGAGTCGTTGTTGACTCATCTCCGGTACCTTACTCTATCTCTACTCAATCCCTAACCCCTGCATCGGGACATATTTGTTAGGCACAACTGCATGAGGACATGATTGAAAGATGCCCACTTTTCTCACTCTTTTTTTTTTTTTTTGAAATCAAAGATGCCCACTTACACCCCTTGAAATCCAAAACATGAAAAAGAAAAATCTAACAAAAAGAAAACTCATCAGTATTCACAAGAATTTCAGGTTCTGCAGGAGAAAAGCACATTCATATATGGGATTGAAAAGCTTCTCAAAGTTACCTTGATAGGTACATCATTAACTCCAGGTTGGAATACCCCATGTGAAACTTATTGGAGATAAGTCTTTGACATTCATCTGTACCTTCTTACAACATTGGATTGACAGAGAGAGAAGAAGGAGACTTAGGACCTATTTATTGATTTCAGTGGAGGCACTTTGGCGCCAGGTTGATGGATTTACAATTTCAGCAAGATATGTCTAGTAAAACCGACATTTAATGGTGAAATCTATGATGCTATTTGGATTATTTCTTATGGATAATTAGTATGCACTTATCCTAGTTAAGAAAAAAATATCAAATATGATTAACACATTCTATTTTGCAGTGGGGCACTTAGGGGGGGCTTTGAATTGTCATTTGTTTTGAGACTTAGCCATGAGACAAATAACTATTTTTTTAAAAAGAAAAAAAAAGAAAAGAGTAGACAGACATTTGGAGGATTCTGTAAATTTTGATTCTCTCATTCATTGGCATTAATCCTGTTTGTGGGCAAAGAAATGTGGGTAGCTAGATAGCTTATTCTTAGTATTTGAGCTTTTGTATCTGTGAAATTTGTAGTTCTAGATTGCATATACCAATAAGAGTTTCAAACATTGGTTATTCTACTTTCAAACGTGGGTTATATTTCTAGGGCAATGTTTTACTTCTATATAAATGTGAGTTTCTATTTCATATGACATTGTTTTGGCTATTGAATATTTCATTCTCTCTATCTAATATCTACAACTTATATGCATAGTGACCCAAAATCCAGTAGTATGGATGATATCCATAATACTTTGAAGTTTGATAGCAGTGAAAAACTATAGGAGATATATGCTTCATTGACAAAGGTATGGCATCCTTCTAGAGTTCAAAAATACCTTAATCTTAGTGATATTTGAACAACTTGCTTTCCTCTAGATAAATGATGAGAAGTCATTACTTAAAAAGTATCAGTATGAAACCTCAATCCTTAAGCAAGAACTTGATCAACTAAGGAGAGGAATGGTGGTAGGTGTGAGGAGATAACGACTTTAGTTGTAGAGGC
This sequence comes from Portulaca oleracea, assembly GCA_029582165.1. Taxonomy (NCBI): domain Eukaryota; kingdom Viridiplantae; phylum Streptophyta; class Magnoliopsida; order Caryophyllales; family Portulacaceae; genus Portulaca; species Portulaca oleracea. The sequence continues at coordinate 22,926,192 of CM055883.1, read as the reverse complement.
ATTGTTTGAGATAACACTTCCTATGCATTTTGGGGATATACTTCCCATGATATGTGCATACAATATCCTTGCAATGGCTGATAGGTTCTAAATAATTCTTTATATATTTCATTTGTGAATCAACAATCCATCACTTCTTTGAATGCTCTTTTATGGTTATGATGGATTTATGACAAGAGAAGTTTTTTTGGTGGAGGGGGTTTTAGTATTTTGGTATATTTTAGTATATATTAACCAGACCTATCATAATTAAACTTGCTTTCTCCTTTGGTTCAACCAGACCCTCCCCTAAAACATCTTACAAAATACCTACCAAAGTTCTAATCAGAGCGCCAAAACATAGTCTAATATTACACACATACGTTGATTGTTTTTGTTGCGGTATGAGATGAGTTCAAAGTGTAGTATCCATGGATGTACAATTTCAAACGCATCTGATTGTTATCATGACTTGAACATGAGATGGGAAATATGGAGCCGCCTCAGCTGATCCTAAGATTTTCATTTTTTTTTAAATTTTTTTTTGTTTTTTGCATCTCAACTAACATACTATGTTTTATCTATCAAACAACTGCTAATCCTGTTAACAAAATCTTTTGCAACAATCTCTTGTGGCTAAGACGCCTCTGCAGTGTAGTTTATACCTAAAACAGCGAAATCCATACATTATAGAAGCCCAGTTTACATCAATGCAGTGCAACGCCTAACCTGCAATTTCGGCATATTTTGGTAATCAGCTGTAGATATATTTTGTTAATCAGCAAGGTTGCTCCAATGTCGATACCCCAAGTAGAGTTACAGAAATAAAATGTATAGGTATGTTTTGGTAATTAGCTATAGATAATTACATCCAATTTAATCTTCTCGCTATCCAATTGGATAGTTACAACTAAAATATTTATAGCTAATTGAGTATCATAATGTGGATAGTTACATCCAATTGGATCTTCTCGATATATGCATCCTTTCGTGGGTCAAGTCCCAAGTTCTGATAGACAGTACCAAAGGTATGGTGACTATCTTGCCTTGTATAGATTTATTTTTATGTATATATATTTGGTTGGATTCCGAGCGTGTAGCTCGTGACGTACTTTGGCGTGTGGCCTTTGAGGTTATTATTTTTATGTGAATTTGATATGGAAGACACTTTTCCTAGGATATTACCAATTTTTAGGGGAAATGCTGCCAGATTTTTTGTAGTATATTTTTAAGAATACTTCTAATATTATTGTTTTCTCTTTGTAGTTACGAATTCAATCATGGACTTCTTGCACGACAAGGAATGCAAACAAAGATGATGTTGCAGATGCAAAATTCGTTGAGACTCTCGAGCATGAAGATATTAGTTTAAGATATTTTTATTTTTGTTAATTAGGATATATATATATATAGGATAATTGGATTCTAATAATCCCTACTTTCACGAATTGGACAATGGTGGACCGTACTTTCACTTTGTACTCTGGTGGTCCAAAAAATAATAAAATTGGATTGTAGTGGGATATTTTCGAGTGAATCATAGATTTTGTGTTGCATTCATAGTTATTAAAATCCCGATCCTGATTTACGATCCTACGATTTTATGGTCCAAAATCGTCGATACGATTCTACAATTTACACACGATCCACGATCCTACATGGGCTAAATTCCGATCCTAGCTTCCCCATAGTTTCCAGTTAAGATCCCGATTTTAACAACATTGGTTGCATTTGATTCAAAACTTAGTATATCACTTTACAATGATTTTTAATGAATTTACAGCATTTCTCCGAATTATTTTTCATTTTTTTACTATTTTTTACGATTTTTTCACTTTTATTATTTTTAAAAAATCATAATAATAATTATTCGGAGTCTCAAAAAATAATTTAAAACATGTTTTAGAAACTAAAATTCATTAACTTTCTAGGGGCAGGAACGAAAAAATCAAAAACAATATAGTGTAGGAATGAAAAAAATAAGAAGAATGTAGAGATGGATTTGGTACCACTACAATCCAATTTTATTTTTTTTAGACCACCAGAATACAAAGTGAAAGTACGGTCCACCATTATCCAATTGGTGAAAGTAGGGATTATTAGAATCAAATTGTCCTATATACATATATATATATATATATATATATATATATATATATATATATATATATATATATATATATATATATATATATATATATATATATATATATATATAATTAGCTCTTACATGCATCATTATTACAAGCAATGTTATAAATTATATTACAATAATTCAATAATTAAAGATACATGTTATGGCGAATGTAAGTTGCCACAAATGCTCTTTTAGAATTAAAATATGATTTGTAGCAAATCATATATGCCACAAATAATGTACATTTGTGGCAAAATTAGTTTTGTGGCAAAGTGAAATTGCTACAAATTGTATGATATTGTAGCATCTTAACATTTGTAGCAATTCAAAATTTGTCACAGAATCCTTATAATTTGTGGCAATTTTAAAATTGCCACAAAAGCCTTTTGTAACAAGGCATTTGTGGCATTTTCAAAAAATGCCACAAAAGCCTATTGTAGCAATATTTTTATATTTTGTGGCAAAACTTGATGCTACAAATAACTAGGGGTGAGCAAAAATTCCGGGAATCCCAGTCCCGTCCCGGTCCCGGTCAAGTCCCGGTCCCAACATCCCGTTCCCAGTGGGAGCGGGACCGGGAGCGGGACTAAAATTAAAGTCTCGGTCAACAACGGGACCGGGAGTGGGATTTAACCTTATTTCCGGTCCGTGTCCCGATTCCAGGTTTATATATGTGTGTGTGTGTGTGTGTGTATATATATATATATATATATATATAATAAATCAAGTGACTTCATGATGATTGATAAATTTGTTTAATTTAATTTGTGTTCGCTCTTTAGATTTATTTATTTATCACTATTGAACTTAGCATAATTGTTCGGAAAAAAATGTTGTGTATTAAATATTGCGTAATTTTACTCTGGGAAAAAGTGGCTATGTAAACAAATCGACAATCACATTTGTGAAATGAAAGAAAATTTATATAATGTATGTTGCTTTTAATGGAAATAAATTAAAATAATTGTTGAAAAAATTAGGAAACGGGGACAAAAAATTTCCCGATCGATTTCCCACCGGGAACGGAAGCAAATCTTTGCTCCCGCTCACAACCGGGAGCGGGAGCGGGAGAAAAACTTTGCTCCCGGTTACAACTGGGACCGGGACCTCTGAAAATTACCGTGATCCTGGTCCCGCTCACACCTACAAATAACCATACTTCTTGTAGTGGATCTCCAACCCTCCTCGAGGTAACAATCCTTTGAAGCTGCACCTTATTAACTAGAATTGGCCTGATTCCACATCGGATACGTAGGAGAACCTCTTTGAGGCCCACCCGCTACGATTGACCTTAAAGGAGCATCCTTTGTCACAAAATTTGGTCTTTCAAAGTTGGGCATCATCAACATCGGGAAAATCCGATCCACCTCGGGAAAATCCGATCCACCTCGGGTGGGCCTCAAAGAGGTTCTCCTACGTATCCGATGTGGAATCAGGAAAATCCGTTGGGCATCATCAACATCGGGTAAATCCGATCCACCTCGGGAAAATCCGTTGGGCATCATCAACATCGGGTAAATCCGATCCGCCTCGGGAAATCCATTGGGGGTCATTGACAATAGCATCGAAAAAGGAAATTTGGATCAACTGCGATCAATTTGTCAGATAGGTAATTCTCTATATCTCCAGCCATTGTTTAAAATGATCTAACATTCTGCTTTGGTTTCTGTGCAGGGAACCATCACCGACACTGGGAAAACCGGGGCATCATCCAACTGCCATTAAAAGAGCGCTGACATCATCATCTCCAACTGCCATTAAAAGAGCGTTGACATCCATCTTCCAATCGCCATCAAAAGAGCACCGAAAGCATCCACCTTTCAGTCGCCGTTCAAAGAGCACCGACATCATCTTCTAGTTGCCATTAAAAGAGTGCTGACATCCATCTTTTGGTCGCCATCAAAAGAGCAACGACAACATTCATCCATCCGGTCGCCGTTAAAAGAGCAACGATACCACCTTCCAAAATAGATTCCCAATGCCATGTGGCCTTGGCTCACCCAAGAACAAGCCTAAATGTCAAGAAAAGGCCCAAAAAGGAAGCCATGGTCGTATGGCCTTAGCTGACTCACAAGCAAGGCCCAATGCAAAGGAACAAGGACCATAGGAGGAACCATGGCCGCACAAACTTCTCATTATCACAAACGACCCGCGCTTTTGCTACGTCAGCAATCCGTGCATTTTCCTGCTATTGGCCGCATGGCTTTGCTCGATCAAATTGGATTTCCGCGCCAATTCTTTCACTAGCCGATCCCATGATTTGTGCCATGGCGCCTTTGGCTCATGCAGAGTCAAAGGCCATACGACCATGACATTAATTATGAGCATGATCTTTGGATTATGCTCCCCCCTCTTTCCATCGTCGCTTCCCTTCCTCGCCTATAAATACACCTCATTCCACCACCAAAATCATCAACAATCATCCTCAACTCTCACTATGAACACTTCCATCATCAATCCTCTCCCATCTCTCCCTCAAAAATCCATATCCTATTCCATACAAAAGTTCCCAAGTGAGTACGATATCGAAGTTCATCATCTTGAGGTTCAACCGTTCTCCATTAGTACTTGCAAGCAAGCATGGTTTTATTATTTTGTTTATTTATCATCTCATAATCATGTAATCATACTCTCAAAACCATATTCGTATTATAATGTGTAAATATGCACCATATTTTGCATGTTTAGAATATGTTGTGAAATCTTTTAAATTTCTCCACGCTCTCTTTCATTTCAAATTCAATTTTAGAAGAGTCTGTTTTGTTTAAACAGACAAATCCAAGAATTCTTTAATTTTCAGATTCGTAACCTTGCCCTCGGGCTCGAAATCAAGGTTCGTAGACCGAAGTTATTTTCTTCTTTTTGTTTTTTTTTTGATTTGTTGATTTCCTTAAATTAGCTAGCGACTCCTCTTCTTCTACCTTAACTTGCCTAACGTACATGCTTATTACATCGAATTAGTTAGAAATGAATCGATACCTCCCCAATATCCACATTCATGGGCCAGCCCAAGGAAATTCGGAGTAGAATTCGACCAAGGCCATGCGACCATGACCGAATTCTAGCCGCTTTTCCATGGACCGAAGGCAAATGGGCCCAAGCCTGGACTCCTCATGGCCGCATGGCCTTGATACCAACATGGGGGCCCATAAATCTTTCTTGGCCCAAATCCGGGAATGGTTTGTTATTGGTGCATTATTAAAATGATTTGACGTAATTTTAAGTAAGTTGGCATGAATAAGGTCTATAAGAGATCGAAATGTTTTATAAAAATAAAAATATCCTTATTTTGAGAATTAAGAAACCTTAGTCGGCTCCCAATCATAACTTAAGTAGCGCAACGAAAAAGAAGGCCTACCACCTTATGTTTTTCCTTAAGTGATGACTCACCCACTTCTTGGGAGTGCATGTCCTAACGCTATATGGGGCCTAATATGTAACAAGAATAATCATTGGGTCTTCACTTGGATCGAGTCACAACAAGTTTATGGCCCCAGATCCGACTGAGAGATGCAATGAGAATTCAAACACGAGAACATCTTAAAGGACCGGACAGAACCAACATATTGGATGCGGACCAGGGAAACCTGATTGGGTGATCAAGCAAAAATCATTGGGCCAAAAAGAGCCCGTGACTTTTGCATAGGCCACACAATAAGGTAGCCAGGTTAGAGATTGGCTCACAAAAGGAGAGGGCTCATTTCTTTGGTTCCTTAAATGATTCTATGCCGGCTAATGTGATATTCGACACCCGATGGGCTGACTCGACTCTTCCTATTATTTTTTTTTTTTACAAAGATGTGTACAACAAGCACGTAGCATACAAATGAAGGATTAATCCTGACCAAGGCTCTAATGTTTATGGATTACTAAGTTTTGGGATACGATGAGGTACCACTTGTTCTCGCCTCGATGCACTTCACCTCTATGGAATTTATAGGTAAAGTGTGTGAGGTGTTGCTCGTCGGACTTCAAGGAAGCCTTGGAGTGTAACATGGGTGGGAGGAGAGACCAAATGCTTGGTGATGTAGAGGCATCACACAAGTAGTGGCCACCTGCTCTCGAAACAAATCCTAGGTTAATCATAAACCATCTCTTTTGTGCTCCCCTGTCGAAAGACCTGGGCGTTGCCTAGTATGCAAGATGCCTAAAGAATAATAAAATTACGAAACAAATCAACTTTCTCCCTTTTACAATTTTAAAACAAATCAATTTTTTCAAGTCTTACCCTCTTTTTATGTTTAAGTCCCTAGTGAAGTCGCCCATCTGTATGACCCCAAAAAAAGGAGGTTGCACACCTTCTTTCCCGTTGCGCTACTTTGGTTGTGATTGGGAGCCGACTAACATTGTTTTCCAATAGTGAGTGTGAGTTTGATTAAAATAAGTAAAAAAATGTGTGCCCCATATTTAATAGTTTAAATACACTATAACAGAAATAAAAATGAAAAAATATGTCGAGAATCTCGTCCTCGCCCTCGCGCGGCAAGCACGAGTTCGAGTTTTTCTCACCACCGACACTCGTCCTCGCCGCTGCACTGTCTTTCTCGTTCTCGCTCACGCCACATCAGCGTTATTTCAGTCTCAAACTCGCCATTGCGAATGGTCTAAAAGTTGAATAACTTACGGGCATAATTATCACAATTCAAATACAAACAATAGTAAAATTGAATAAACCAAAACACCATTAAACTCCAATAACCAAACGAGTTGATGATAATGCAAATAGAAGATTTGAAAGAGGATCAATGTTTAATCATGGTGAAAGGTCATTTTCATGGGGATGGTGTTATGACCAACGGAGGAGATGGTGGGCTTATTTATTTTGCTGAGATGGTGTGTTATGACCAATCAGTTGTAAAAAGGAAATTCAATAACTAAGATGACATATATTAATCTCCCATGAAATCTAAACTGGTGTGAAGTGTGGAAAGAGGTCATCTCTTAAACGATTGATTCATACCCAAAAGGAAGGTAAAAAGATGACACTTCAGTCTTCACTATTTTTTTTTTTTCCAATTATTAGTCTTCACTATTATGGAGTATGGAAAGAGAAGTGGGGGCGGAAACAGGGGAGGAGAAAGGGGGTTTTCAGGGTGGTTTTGGGGCTGAATTTGGGTAGTCTTAGGTGGCCCAGGTTAGCTTTGGTGGTTCAGGGCGGCGACAACATCTAAGAATAGGGGATGGAGATGGCAGGTGGTGTCCGCCAGCCGCTCGGGTCTGGGCTCTGGCCTGAGGAGAGAGTTATCGAGGAGAGAGAAGAATTTAATACTGGTAAGTTTTAAAAAAGCAAATTGCAGAAAAAATTATTATAATTGCCATGTCAATGGAAATGATATTACCACGTCAGCAGGGTTGTCAACCCACAGGGTCAACCAAGCATTTTCCGGAGTTTAGTTTCCAATCTAATTTAAGTCGTAGATTTGAAATACAAGGGTTGCGAATAATATTATATCATAAAGCATGACTGTCATGTGATCCAATTCTTAGATTTATGTGTGAGCACGTGCACTTGCTTAAAATCACGGAGGTAAAATGATTTGTTTGGATACAACATTATTTATTCAGCGAGCATTCTCATGGAGCACCTGAAAATCTCTCATTGAGGGAAGCGCAGCTCTCAGATCCTGGACCTCTGCAGTTCCAACTTTGCGATGGTGCCCAAGTGAACTTCATCAGGGCCATCAGCGATTCTTAAGGTCCTAGCCGTGGCCCACAAGTGGGACAGCACAGTGTCGGATGACAAGCCCAATGCACCATGCACTTGCATGGCCATGTCAAGCACCTGCGACGCCATAGCTGGAGCAGCCACCTATACAGTTCACAAAAGTTACTATTGCCATCAACTGACTACAAGAAAAATCTGAATGATGAGCTATGTTTAAGGGGAAGGTGAAACAAGACCCTATTCATCCCCACCAATGAAAATCAAAAGATAAACCTGGAAAGTAAAACAATCATCGTTTAGCCTAGTTTGCCCACCCCCCCCCCCCCTCTTCTTTCCAAGGGTTAAGGGTATTGAAGTCAGTAGCACAGAAAAGACAAGGTTACAGAACATGTTACCTTTGCCATTGCTATGGTTCCACGAGCCTCTTTGTTTCCAAGCCGATCAAGTTGGTCAGCAGCTTCCAAAACCAGAAGCCTTGTTTTCTCTAGCTCTACACGACACTACAAGAAAGTAATTCAAATTACGGAATGAGAATATGATGACAACAACTACTTCCGAGGTCATTCTAAGCATAGTATATGACGGAATCCTCATAGGGTGAAAGCTTCAGTTTGGATGAAGCCAATAGAACCAAAACCCATCACTAATCACAGCTGAAACTGAACAGACAAATTTCTTCAAATGTTAAATGATGCATCCTAACAAGGGAGAAGAATAAATGAGGCCCCTCCCAAAAAAAAAAAAAAATAATAATTAAAACGTGGATCAGGAGAAATCTTCTACATAGTGCTATAATTTGTTTAAGTTGCATGAGGTTGTTGCAATTGTGCAGCATGTTAGGAAGATTCTCAATTAGCCCACCTCAATAATTGTGAATCAAATGAGTGGAAGAAGGTTCTCTGGTAGCCTGCCTCAACAATTCTGAAGTTCAAGGTAAGATGGAAGTAATAGGATGCTTCAAAATAGAGAACCAGCATATAAGTATATCTATTGAGACTTCATGGGTCAAACTGAGCTGATTCTGAGCACGATGGTGAATTTGGTTTGTGGATGCATCAGAATATTTAAGGAGTAATTTGCATAGAAATAGAACATTCTCATATTCAGAGGTTATTTTGGAAGATTGTGTCCATTAACTTTTCCCTTTTCTTTTTCTACTTTTATCGATACACTTATGTTTTCATACTATCTGCACAGCACAAGCTATTTTTAAAATATTAGGTCCTGAAATACCCAACTTTGGTGGTTCTTTATCACAATATCCCGAACTTCACATTTGACTCTAATAGCCCAAGCTTTATGGGGTGGTATTTGTTAGCAACCCAACGAATTAACATCAATTTAACTCAGGTTTTCTAGAAAGTACTTTAGGAGTGATATGTAAAATGGAAGTATGCTTAAACCAAAAAACAACCACCACACCATAGGAAAATTCGAATTTAATCGATGTTAAATCCGTGTTGGCTACTAACAAATACCAGAACCCAAAAGTTGGGCTGTTATGGGTCAAATGTAAAGTTCGGGATATTTTAATAAACAACCCAAAAATATTGGGGATTTCAATACCTGATAATTTAAAATTTTCTTCTTTTTACTTTCTATTGGAAAGCAGCGAGAGCAGATACAATAGGCAATGACATTAAGCTATTAGAATAATAAACTTCATTGTCTCTTATAATTGTGTTACTAGAATTATGAATTATATCTTTCATAAAAATTAAACACTCATCCATTTATTGTTTTAGGGGAGATGTGCCCCAAGCCCCCAATCACATCATCCACACTCATTTGTGTGCTTGTGTATGAAAGTTGAAAAAAACAATATGATCTGAGTCTGAATCCTTTCAAAGTTGTTATATTCAGGATAATTCATAGAATAAGAATTTGGAATTAGTAACGGTCACCTTGGCAATATCTGAAAGGAATGAACCCTGTTGAGAAATTGGATTTCCAAACACTCTTCTCTGAAGCGCTCTTTCAGCCATCATCTTCATCCCACGCTCTGCTGCTCCAATTAGTCTCATACAATGGTGCAACCTTCCTGGTCCTAATCTGCCCTGCAACACATGAATTAACTGTTCAGGAAACACCACTAGCTAATGGGTATTATGGTTGTTAATTTAGGGCCAAGTTTAATATTATGGTTGTTAATTAGCATCCTAAAGGGGAATTGTAGACCTGAAACCAAAGCAAATTCCACATGTACATGCCCTAAATAACCCACTCAACTACTCAAGTCCAACCACAAAATTGGTCTTTCAACCCAGTCATAGTTGCCAGGGTCGGGGATCGGTAGGGGTCGAGGGACGAAATCGGGATCGAAATCGGTAAATTTTAAAATCCCCGATCGATGGGGGTAGGTTCAGTAGGAACGGTATTTGGGATCGGAATTCGCCGATAATTTTTTTTTGGATCGACAAATACAAATTTGACCTCTAATCTTAAATTGGTAGTTTATAAAATACTAATTTTTAAATTATTTATTTATCATATATTCATATCATATAATAAAATTGGGTGTGAAAGAGAGTATCAAGCTAATATGGTAAGAAATCAGTCTGAATGGAGAAGGTGGGGATACTTTACATATTTATAATAATAATAAAATAATAATAATAATAATAAAATGTTAATCCAAACCCTAAATTTCTCAGCAGCAGCCGCATGCCACACGCTCTACGCCTCTACACTTCGGTCTCTCACTCTACTGCTTCAATCTCTCACACTATCGCCGGTGGGCGGAAACCGGCGACTGATGGCCGGAGGAAACCTTACTGCTGGAGTCGCACTTCCTAGTCGACCAAAAACCCCCAAGTTCCTCCTCAACAACTCATCAATTGGTCATGCAATTGTTAGATCTAGGGTTTTCGCACGTTCCTCTCTTCAAAATCAACTTCCGGCGGTCGGATACCAGCGACTAGTAGCCGGAGAAAACCCACCGGTGAAGTCGCAACTGCCACTCGACCCAAAACCCTCAATTTCCACCTCGAACTCCCACCACAAGTCAGAGAAAATCAGATCGGTCAAATATACCGATCTGGGTCGGGATCCTTGCCGATCTAGAGCGGTATCGATCTCCGATTGGGATCGCCGATCCTGGAACGGGGATCCGAGGGGGGGTGACTGATTTAGGTAACTATGAACCCAGTTCATTGAACTTATGGATGGGAATTTGTACCCATTTAATGGGTATCCTCACTTAATCATCCACAATGGGTGGGTAATACACATTAAAAATCAACAGTGGATAAGTGGGTTTGAGTAAATACGGGTTGGGAGTATTTCGAGTTCGGATAAATACGGGCGGTGTATTTTGGTTTTGTGATGTAGGGAGTTGTTAAGAATTGCCAAGTTGGGTTGTTATAGGTTATTAGGAGTTTGTTAGCTAAGCTAGCAAGTTGGTTTACTTGAAAAAGGGTGGGAAATCCTCTATATAATTGCATACATGTGTGTACTGTGTCAGACACGAAATACATAATACAAACACTGGTTCACCTATCTCTCTATCTCTATCTCTTTCTATTTCTCTTCTCTCTCTAGTTCTAGTCACTCTTGTTGTAGCTACTCGAAGGGAATTTCTCCATAATCTATCCCTTTCCTCGAGTTGCATCATTGGTATCAGAGCATCGATCCTGTGCGCTCTTTCTTGTCAAACTAGTGGGTGATTACGATAAGCACACAACCATGGCCACATTGGAAGAGATGATGAAGTCTTTGATGAACAAGTGCGAAGAACATAATCAGAAATTCGATAAATATCAACAGAAATTCAATTTGGTGGTTGATCGATTCGACTCCATAGCAAAGGCAAAGAATTGCAGCCATTGTTCACCAGGGGGTTTGAAGGTTTCCAGTAGCTTTTCATCAAGTGGTTCTAGTATTTCTAAATCAGAGGCCACTAATTGCAATTGGGATAAGAATTCAATCCACTTCAATCTTAAGGAGGAGTTTCCTGTTTTTGATGGCAGAAATCCTAGACTTTGGATTAAAAAGTGTGCGAAATACTTCTCTCTTTACAACATACATGATGAACAAAAAGTTGAACTAGCTTCCAAGTATTTGCAAGGGGAATCTCAATTGTGGTTTGGGAATTACTGCTTGTTTAGGAGACATATTATTTGGGAAGATTTTATGATTGATTTCTTCTCTAGATTCAAGGATGATGTTGGGTCTAAAATGGTTGAAGAAATTAGTGAGCCTAGTTCATCAAGAACTCCTAACCATGTCCAAGAAGGGCACGAGACCTCACTTATTAGGCTATTATAGATGCCTCTAAAACCCTGTTGAATGAGTCTCAAGGTTCCACACTGCCATTGGTTCCTCCTCTAAGCTCAAAGGATGGTAAAACATTCAAGGAAGAAAAGAAGATACAAACTGCCCAGAACGTGTTCGACGAAATGCCTAAGAGAACTCAGCCCATTGATTTTCATCAATCTGTTCATGACAAACCCAATGATGAGATTATATCAATTTACACTCAACCATTGGAAGAGATCTCTTCCATGGTTCTCATCAAGATGAAGGAAACTGATGAAGCCTATCTTTGCTCAACCATGGAAAATGCAGTGGTCGATTCCCCATTTTCCATCAAACACCCCCAACATCTTGGTACACAGGATGCTTATGTCATTATTGGCTTGATTGTTGTGCATATCATCAATAAGCCAATTGTAGCTGTTGTTCCATATGGCCCTAACAAGAAGGCCACCAACACTAGTGAGAAGAATGTCCTGATTTTTGATCCTGGTGGTAACACCCTTGATTTCTCCTTGCACCGACAAAAGTATATAGAGCCAAGGGAGAAGCATTTGAGGGATTCTCAAATAGATAAGAGCTATGTCCATGGGGTAGTCATTATTAGAGACTCCATCATCACCATGTTTGATCCCGGAGGAGTCATATGGTGAGGTTGGACAAGGCGGCTGTGGACTGTGAGCTTTGAGGGCAAAGCTTGTCTCAAGGGGGAAGGAATGATGTAGGGAGTCTGTTAAGAATTGTTAAGTTGGGTTGTTATAGGTTGTTAGGAGTTTGTTAGCTAAGCTAGCAAGTTGGTTTACTTGAAAAAGGGTGGGAAATCTTCTATATAATTGCATACATGTGTGTATAGTGTCAGACACGAAATACATAATACAAACACTGATTCACCTATCTCTCTATCTGTATCTCTTTCTATCTCTCTTCTCTCTCTAGTTCTAGTCACTCTTGTTGTAGCTACTCTAAGGGGTTATGACTACGACCTTTTTTTCCGTTTTTTCTTTTAAAAAAGTTGTCTCTAAATACTATTTTTTGTACATTATACATAACAAAATACGATTTTCTTCTAGTAACAATAGATATTGTAAATGTTTGAATTTAAATTAGAGAAGTAACAAATGAATGAGTTACGCTTATGATTTAATAGTCATGAGTTCTAATGAAAAGACACAAATTCTAATAGAATTTAACTTAAAAAATAAATTTTTTGGGTCAAACGGGTGGGTCGGGTTTAACCTGCTAATTTGTGGGTATTTCGGGTTTGGATGGAGATAATCGTGTTCAAAACCCGAAATTTTCGGTCGGTTTATTGGGTATGATCAAGAATCGACAGGTCTAGTACCCTTGGTATTGACACTTTCTGCTTACCTCTCCCCCTCTGAGTCCCACACTCTTTTGGTCATTTTACTTTCAGCTATGATCTCACCTCATCAGGCCTCTCCTTACCTCCCCCCTCCTCCAACTTATTTCTTAATTTTTTTTCCCACCATTTTTGCTCATATATTTACTTTTTTTGTTTTCATATTTGTTTTCAATTTAGTAGGAAATGAAGCAACTAATTCTTTGAATTTAATTCAACTCTTCTCCTTGTGGAGGTTCAAAACTTCAAATTATTTTTTTGAGATTTGATTTCAGTTATTATTTATTATTTCTTTAGTTAACTCATTAATTAAGCTCACAACATTATTAGTTAGTATTTGTTTAACCCTTAGTTTTGAGATGTAGTCATACTTTACCAACCTATTTAGGGTTACTCATAATTTCCTCTGTTTAAATTGTATCATGAGTACCAGCCTGAAGTTAAGTAAACCAAGAGAATCCAATATGGTGTACCTGAGGATATTCCAGCCATTTCAGATTATGTTGCATGTGAGGATTTTTATAGTTGGGTTAAAAGTGGTATAAGTATAATCACTTGAAACAATAATTATGTGATGATTTAATTTAGGATCCTCCAATGTTAATTGTCGACTAGTTGTTAGTACTTAGTAGCCCTTAATGATTGAGAATATAATGAATGAATCGAAATAAATTATGGCAAAGAAATAATGCATGCCATGTGGAGCATAGCTCTTTTCAAAGTTGGATGATACCCTTATTCATGAATACCCACTGATAATACCCATGGGTATAATAACCGTGTGCGTAATTATCCATATGGGTTATACCCAATGTTACCTGGACTCGGGCACAGTTGTCCGACACAGACACGGATCCAAGGGTCCAACACGGAATCCTTAAAAGTTGCGGATACGGGGGCACAGTTCAGAATTTGGACACGTCAAAAGGTTTTCAGAAAATTATTTTAATTCATTTTATTTTAGTTTTATTAAGAGATATACGTTGGGTCAGTTTTACAACTTAAAGATTATTAACACTCCTTCACTTATACATTTTAACAGTCCAATTAAAGTTACTTCAGGGCTTTTCAAATGAGCCACACGGCCCATGTCCATGTGATAACATGGGATGTGGGGAAATAAACCTACTTCTGGATATAGCAGGCCACAGCGCTGCAAAGGAGGGGAAGAGAGGGAGAAAAATCTGTCAACCGCCGGCAAAAATAAACCAGCAACCGGTAGCCTGAGCGAACACACCGACCGGGATCCAATGAGAGAGATCTGTCAAGGAAAACAACAAAAAATGCACTTCTAGCGACCACTGGCCGGAGAAAACCCATCAATCCGGTCGCACCAGCCGTGCGACTAAAAGCCCCCAACTACCACCCTGAATATCCACCAATTGCTGGTCCAATTATTAGATCTAGGCTCTGTTGCTGACTGGGTCTGGTCTTGACCATATCCAGCAATTCCGCCTGGATCCACCACGGATCCCGTCTCCATATCCACGTTGGGTCACGACCCAGGTACAGCAACCCTAGTTGCCGAGTCCAGGTAGCATAGGTTATACCTATGTGAGTGTTAGAGAAAACGAATGGGCCTGGGTAGTCTCCCCTTATCTATGGGTAAATCATGGATATGCACATTCCTCACTCATACCCACTGAATTCCATTCCTAACTGAATTAGCCTTTTGCAAGTAACTTGGCATATCCACTGAACTTGGAAGCTTCTCTAGTACTTCTCAATCTACCAAGCACCCAAGGAAGCACCCAATTCAGCTCCTACAAATTTGGGAGCAAATTGAAGCAATAATGGAAGAGGGTTCTAGCTACACTCCACTCCTATTGGCCTCTGAAAAGGAAAACCTGCAGCTGCAATTCCTTTTCAAATTTTCAATTTTCAGGGTTTTATTAAATTAAAGAGAGATTAGGGCATTAGGCTGCTTACCCCTTAGCCCTTTTGCTAAAGGGGAAAATGAATTAAAACTAAAGATAAGAACTTCGCATCCCCGTGCTGGATTGAAGAACAGAATTCAGCATCCTTGTGTTGTACTCAAGAAAAGATTAGCATCCCTAGGTGTAATCGGAATAATTATATTCAATTATCAATGTCATGTAATGTAATGTAATGTCTAAAAAAGGCTAGCAAACCCTTATTTATAGGTAAACAACCATTCTGATGCAAAACCTAATAGAAATAGGAAACTAGCTAAATATTGCTAATGAAACTAAGAAACTATAATATTCCTAATCATAATAAGAAACTGTAATGAAGTCATAAATATGTTAAATAATCTTATTCTCAAATATACTAGTACCGGATTCCATTAAATTTGAAAAGTATAATATTCTTAATTATGATCGGAAACTGTGATGAAATCACAAAATATATGTGTGTATGTGTGTGTTCTTCTTAAATATACTATCACCTTGATTCTATCAGCACTCTTAAGAGTAAAGGAAACTTAGTTGTGTCCTAGGCAGCTAGGATGCTTGCCTATAAAGCGTCCTCCCACATATTTTGTATGGTAACATTGATTATGACCAAAACATTTACAGCACGAACTCTTCACAAGAGTAGATTCTCTTGTGTCTAAACTGCAAGTTGTTTACCTTGAGTTGGCTACCTCAATTAGTGTTCTAGGCTTCTTAACCTCATTTAGGTGGTCTGCATATTCCTAAATGATCCAAGGATATTAGCCAATTGAGATCAAATGTGATGCATCTCTATCACTTTATTTTCAAAATCCTACCTATATGTTTTTATTTCCTTTGTTTGAGTTCAAAGTTCACATTACCTTAGATGCGTGAATTTCTCTTTTGCTATTCAAAGCAAGGCCATTCAGTAATAGCGCTCAAGGGAAACTCTTAACACTATCAGTAGCACCCTTGCAATTAATCCGATTTGGATGAGCTTCTTTGCATTCCAACATCACAAAATTCAGATCTTGCACTTTGGCTGTGCTCTCATATATCCCCTTGGTTGTTGTTTTTCCACCCTAAGCGCATACATCAGCTTTTCTAACAAAAACATGTTTAACGGTAGAGAGTTCTAATGGGATATGGTAATAGTATGATTGCACCCAACTGATAAGTACATAGACTACTGATCATATGACAAGCATAAAACTTGACAGCCATGAAGAAAACCCCCATGCATCAGGGGCAAATAAATGGGAGTTGCCATTCATGAAAGCTACAGTAACTAAGGTCTGTCAAACCTTACAAAGGCACAAGCCCTTAAAGTTGAATCACGGTTAAACCATTTTAAACAGATTTTATCATGCATGTGTGCCATCCCTCTTCCTCTCCGCCTTAAAAAGGACACTTTAAAAGTCAAAGAAAAATTTAGAAGAAAAAGGAAGGGGGTCTTCAAATAGTAAATCTAATTGTCAATCATGGTTAAAATATACTCATGCTTCCATTTTTACAAAAATTAATATGTACAACTGACAAATGATGCTCTTCATAATCCAGTATATTAGCAAACTTGCAAACCCTGGAAAATAGAAATAACACTCCTGAAGGCAGGTATTATGAAGGGCTTTGTCTGGGAGAAGGGTAAGGAAGATATCAGAGTGCTAGTAAGAGTGATTAGTCATGTAACGAGCGTTTCTGATTGCAGTGAGAAGGATACTTTTCGAAAGCAAGCTCCAATCCCTCATGTTCAGGAGCATGTTAGATTGACATTCACCAGGAAAAGGAAAGGAAATTGACACTAGTACACATTGCCGACTGCCTCTACACCAGGCAAGGGTCTCTTTTGTGAACAGTTACACCATGTAGTGTCGTAATAGACCTCAAGCAACATAATTTTTACATATGGGTGAAATGAGAGTATTTAGTTGTACCTAGAACTGCCATACCTGAGCAATTTCAAATCCACGACCTTCTCCAAGTAAAATGTTCTTAGCAGGCACATGAACATTTTCAAAGGAAATTTCCGCATGACCATGAGGTGCATCATCAAAACCAAACACCGTAAGTGGTCGCTTCACATGCACACCAGGAGTTTTCATGTCTACAAGGATCATAGATTGCTGCTTGTGCTTTGGAGCAGTGAAGTCTGTTTTTCCCTGCGTATCATTTAATTGTCTCATATGACACCCACTGAACACAGCTCATTGCCCCAACTCAGCAGAGGTTATGGAAAGGAAACTCACCATGACAATCAGGACTTTGCAGCGTGGATCCATTGCCCCACTGGTCCACCACTTGGTTCCATTAATGACGTAGAAGTCTCCTTTGCTATACCACAAGCCATAAAAGGCAATAAACAGAATGGGAAAACTAGCAAAACCTTAAGGAATAATGCAAATTTGGATATGATACAGTAGTATGCATCATTTGAAAAGGACATTATGGAATGTAAGCAGCCAAACAAAAACAAGCTCACAGCTTCAACAACCTTTCTTCAACTCATAATTTGTTTTGGATTACAAATAAGTGAATAACCAAAGAAAAACTATCTTTTTACTTCTTTCACTTTGGACTATGGAGCAGGAATTATAGCTTGTAAATCCCGGGACCAAATAATTAATTTTGCAATTCAATAGTAAGGATGAAGGCTAACCACCGAGAAAAAATGTACAAAAGATTAACCCCACCGGTCATTATTCTTAGTATGCTCAACCTCATTAGATGTAGAATTTCATATTTTTAAGAGCATGCTCCAGATCTCTCAGTCTGACCTAATCATACAATGAATTAATCATTTCACTAAATTAACAATATACTACAACAATAATAGTAAGGAAAGTTGGATTCTAATAATCCCTACTTTTGCAAATTGTACATTAATAATCCCTACCTTTTTTGTACGTGAGGAACCCAAAAAATTGAAATGGTATCTTTTTGGACTTCCGATGCGTTAAGTGGTCTGGCTTGGTGGATTGCTAACTGGGACCCCCTGGAGTGTGTTTGACTGAAATTATTTGTGTTGACTTGCCAAGTAGATGCCATGCCATCTTAACACCTCGGTAAAAAAGTTACCCTCTCTCCTTTTCTCTCTCCTCATCTCTCAACAGTAAAATAATTAAACCCCTCAACTGTCTCCTCTCAATTAATTTTTCTTTCTTGGTCACTGTTATCCTTGACCACAATTGAAAACGGGGAAAAAAAAACCACAACTTTCACTGTTCATCTGCAAAAAGCAAGAGAGAGAACAGTTTCGGACCCTAGATCTGGGAATCTTTGCACAGTAAGGAACGACTGAAGATCGTGCTTTTACTGTGGAAGATTGGTGAGTTGAAGGTAGTCTTCGTCTGGAATTAGTGTTGGCGTTGAAGACAAAGAAGGAAACTTGAGGTCAGTTGAAGATTTTCTTTTCTTTTTTTTTTTTTTTTTTTTGTGAAATGTTTTGAAAAATCCAGGTCTGCATTGTAGTGTAATTGTGCAATTTTGATTTTTCCTTTTTTTTAAGCTGCTCATAGGTCCATGGATAAGGTGAAGTTAACATTACACTACGGCGAGATGTTTGTGTCAGACCGACGTAATTGTGATTGATGATTTTGATGTTGATTACTTTTCATATTTTGAGTTGAAAGCTTTTGTAGAGAGGAAGGGAGGGAAAATTTTGGTACAATTTAAGTATGTGATTCTTCGGCTGTTATTCAAAGATAGCTTGAGGAAGACTGTCGAGAATTATGAATATAGAGACTTGACATGCGTGGCAAGGTCTTATGGGGAGATAGAAATTTATGCTCCTCACGGGGTTGATGAGCCCGACGTTCTTGCCCTAAGTCTACCTAATACTGAACCTGAAGCACAATAAGTCTCTGAAGCACCACAAGACTCAACTCCAAAATCATCCCCTTCTAAAAGACTGAAAAGGATAGCAAGAAAGGCAACACTTCAACTCCTAAACCCTTCCCTGTTTCCCCAAGTCCAAATGGGAAAAGGGTGAAGACAATTGTGCCAATGTCTCATCTTTCCAAGCATTGCAGGAAGCAATCAAATGAGGGAATGGGTGAAGCAGCTACCCAAGGGTGAAATGGGGGTTGTGCCTAATGATCAAAGAAAATCAATTGATAATGATGATGCAATTGTTCCTAATATAAACAGACAAGATGTGGGCGGTGCAAATAGTGAGGGAGTTGGTGGGGCAGATGGTTGTGATGATGAGGGAGTTCGTGGTGGGGCACACACTAAGGGTCAGCCAGATGCTGGCGAAGATGAGAGAGTTGGTGGTAGGGCACAAACTGAGGATGAGCTACATGGTGGTGAAGATGAGGGAATTGGGGGTGGGGCAAACAATGAGGATGGGCTAAATGGTGGTGTAGATGACGCCACTGTCCTACCTCAGTCCAAACCTACATTTAAGGTTGATGGTTTCATTGTGGATGATGGCAGTGATGATGATGACCTAGAAGGAGCAAGAGATGCTGAGGGTTATTGGGTATGACTTTGAGGATTATAGGCCAGTGTCGCTTATACCTTGGATTGAATTGGTCAAAGGAGACCAGAGAGAGTCAGATGGTGATGATGAATACTCACCTAGTCCTGCAGATGTGAGCCAGATTTTGATGATGAGGAATTTGAGTATCCAAACATTGCAAAAAATTGCTCGGAAGTACCCCAATATTTGGGAAACTATTTTTCGGTACCCCAACTTTTCAAAACTCATTTTGAGGTACCCTTAATTTTTGGGTCAGTAATTATTAGGTGATTTTCCGATCATCAATTTTATTAAGTGACCGAAATACCCTTGTTCTTCCATTCTTGAAGTAATACCCTTGAAGAAGAAGAATAAGGGTATTTTTGTCACTTAATAAAATTGATGGCCGGAAAAGCACCAAATAATTACTGACCCAAAAATTAAGGGTACCTCAAAATGAGTTTTGAAAAGTTGGGGTACCGAAAAATAATTTCCCCAAATATTAGGTTACCTCCGAGTAATTTTTTGCAAACATTGGGCCAGAAATTTAAATTCCAAAGTACCAGAGAAAAGCCACATCCCAAGGCCAAAGAGAAAGACAAAGGGAAGAGAAAAGTGTATGAGAAGGATGTGGTTTCATGAAGAAGCGATGATGGAACTGAAACTAATGATTCTGAGTATGAGACTTTTTTAGGCAGAATTGCAGATTTCTACAATCACAAGAAGGTAGAGACTACGGAAAGGAGGAAGGAACATGAAAGTGCAAGGGGTTTCATGTCATCTCAGAGGACAGCAGAGAGAAGCAATGTCCAACCAGCACAGGGATGCTGAATTCTTATATTTAATCTTTTATTATTTTCCCCTTGGTGACTTCTGGTATTTTTACAATGTCACAAGGTTCAAAATGTGCACCGAACATAGAGGATAGGAGACATTGATTACATGTGCATGCCATAGTGTATTCTATCGTCCTAGAACTGGCATGTTGATTTTATCATTTTATGTTGGGACAAGACATATTCACATCAACGAGATTTCAGTTTGAATTCAGACATCTCTCTGTACACTTGCCCCCATGTCTCCAGCATCACAATAACGAAAAAAGAAGCCAGCAGCTATGGAATCCAAACAATACTGGCAATTTGTCCACAAAGGTCAGAATTATGATGTTGGAGTTGGCATGCGGATGACATGTCTCATTCAAATCTAAAGTAAGGCTGCCTAAATAACTTTTTTGAAATCTCTTCTCCACTCAGCTCCCTAAAAATCGATTTTTCAATATGAAGTTTTAGAGAATTGGATTTCAAGGCCAGGGATAGATCATAACTACCAAATGTCTACCGGCCATCTAGGATTAGGCAGCATGTGGTTAGTCATATGATATCTCATAGGAGCAATGAAGGTTATGGGATCTAGGGTTCACAGAAAATCTTGTGGATGATGGAAATCCACCCATAGAACTCATACAAACAACAACTATTTTCAGGGTTTTGGGGCTTCTGTGGATAACAACTATGTCAACAAGCAAGAATTGAAAGGATATGGACAATTCTAAAGTGTGAAAACTCACCAAATTGAACTAAGACAACCCAAGAACTTGTACTAGGATCTTCCACAAGCAAGGAGTCTTGAATCACTCAATAAATCTCACCAACGAGTGAAGAGACACCACACACTCACAAGCAAAGAGAATCACACAAGCAATTCTACAAAAGGATTAGATTTCATTGAATTAGGGTTTCAAACCAACAATTATAGATCTCCTCAAGGGAGGATTTTGAGGCCTAAGCTTCAATCTTCTGTCTCTAACTTACGTGTTCTATCCCTACAAAACGAAGCTCACAAGTATTTATAAGGGAATGGGGAAAACATAACAAAAGGGGAGGGAGAAAGGCGGAACGGCGTGCTGTCAAGTGGCACGATCGTGCTCCTTGGGTGGCACGATTGTGCTGCTCAAAACAGCTCGAAAAGTGGCCAGTTTGACAATGGCACAATCATGTGCCTCAGATGGCACGATCATGCCCTCCTCGCCGGATTGTGCAAGGTAGTGGCATGATCGTGCAGCCCCATTTCTTTTGCTTCCTTGCTTTCTTGATGCCTTGATGAACCCTCGACCCCACATTCGAGAAGGTGAAAAACCATATTGCCCCTAAGATGCCAAATGGACTAAAAACAACCCTAGTTAATCTTCCTTAAAGGTGAAAGACCAAAATGCCCTTTGGATTGTTTCTACCTCCGTTTGGCACCCCAAAACCAGAGTCGAGGTTGACGCTACCTCGTCATTCGTGCTGAGAATCCCGAGGCCCCTTAGAAAAATTGTGATGGATCCCGATGAGGATCCGAAATGACGCCCTATGGCCAGGGGTCTTCCTTGAACTGAATACCACTCCCGATGATGGCTGAAAAGGACCTCCAAGTACCCGGATCTACCTCTAAATGGATCAGGTTGTCGAGTTTGAGCCGTGGAGAGGGAAGGGCGGCTTTAAACGAGCCGGTAGCCATAGGTGGGCCAAAATTGGACCAAGCCCAATATACTTCAGGCAACGTGCATCCCAAGTAAATCTACCCGTCTAAGGCAATAATTCAGATTATTGACCAGTTTAATTTTCTGATTGGGGGACAGTGTTACTAATTATAACAGCTGACATAACTATTCTAAGCTACCCATACCCAAACTTCCCGAAAATGTCATAAATATAACCCCAGTGTGCGTCCTGCTTTCATGAGTCTAGATCCAAATGTAAACAACCTTACTCCTATTGACCCTACAATGAGACTGATCCCAATAAACAGATGACAAGAGAATAATAACATTGTCATTAAACATGCAAATTTTTACAAAGGTATGGAAATGTATAACAAAAATTTGTATGCTAGAATTTCACAATCATATGCAATTATGTATGATTAATTGTTCAAAGTTCGAATGTTTTAGGAAGCAGATGCCTTGATAGTATTCTTCCCCGACTTTTATCCATTGCCTACTAGTTGTTAGTCACTCATTACACTACTCAATAGGCAATATACTAATCACAATGTATATACCAATGCATCATCAATTCAAAGCTTAGGGGAGGTCCAATACAATGTATTACTTAGACAAGTTAGGAGAAGCAAATTACATTTATGGCTAACAAACATACCGTTTAATGGAACATTCAATATTTGTTGCATCAGAAGACGCCACCTGTGGCTCTGTCATAGCAAATCCAGAACGTATTTTTCCTTCTAACAAGGGTAAAAGCCACTCTTGTAGTTGATCTTTATTTCCATACCGTAGTAAAACCTGAGTCACAAACACTTTTACATCAAGGACAAACCTTTATCCATGTTAATCATATTCACCTTAAAACAAATGAACAATAAAATTTTGATGCACATCCAGCAGCCACCATTTTTTCCCTCTTTCTTTAAGCACACTGCAGTCTGGTTGAATAGGATGACATTCAAACAGCAGGCTCAGCCTATGGCATTGATTTTAAACAGACACCCACAGCCATGAATTTGCAAGGAAAAGTGATCATTTTAGATTAGCGTAACAAATCAGAAACATTAAGTAATCTTCAAAGAAGATCCAGATGTATAGTCGTCCAATGAACCTTACAGGCTGGTCATAGGAAGAGGAGCCATTACGTCGTCTACAATGGTCATAGGACAAGAAGCCATTCACAATGGGTTTTTTCGGAGACCACAATTAAATGAAATACATATTTACCCTGTTCTGTTAAAACAAAGAAAGCATCCACAGATATTCTGTATTCAATGGCCCCCACTGGTCCAATGTTCATTCATTTTCCTCCCAAATGTAGAATTATTCCCAAAGTAACGACGGACTTTTTTTTTTTAAATTAATGAGCACATTAAGAAATCTGCACTACAAACATGAAAGGAATCTGATTTCTTTACCATTAAAAACTCTCCATCAACAGTTACAAGGTGTATTCAGTTTTCAGAATCCAACTTTTTGATCAATAGTTAAAACAGTTGTAACATTTTTCAGCTACAAACACTTGATTTTAGTTACTCTTCCAGCCAATACTTTAGTTCAAGGAGAAGTCAGAACTTCAACCTTTTAAAGAATAAAGGACTAGAAAGAAGCTACGACAAGGACACTAAGTCATCATGGAATTACGATCATTCGATTTAATAGTCTTTTAATTAATATTTCCCCTACTGCATTCCTAAGAAGCATTGAGCAACAGCCTCCAGGCCCTCTACGGCCCCACTTACCAATTAATGAACATTGGACAACAGCAACAAATTCAACCCTACTAACCATTCAATTAAGAGCCTTTGAAAGTCGAAATCATGAAGGGAGACACGTAACAAATCCTCAAACCAAATTGAGGCAACCTAAGGTCAGACTTTCTAAGGCCAAATTCAAGCTAATGTTGATTAATCCACTTGTAAAATATCTTAACAAATTGAGGTTATACCCAACTGAACCCATTAAAAAGAAAAGGCAAATGTCATGTAGTGGAGACCCACCAACAACTTAAAACATTGGTTGACTAACTCTTGCTCCCAGGACACATCAAACACTTATTAGCCAACTTAAAATTTCTACTTTTAAAATTTCTACTTTTAAGCAGGCCTTCTAACCAACTTAAAATTTTGTCCGACCCGAATTACCCGAATTGTCCGACCAGGGAAAAACCGGGTCTGGACATAGATTTTTCGTCCGAATTTTGATATTGACCGAATTGACCGAATATTCGGACATAAAATTCCTCTTTTTTCTATTGTCCGAACCCGATTTTAGCCTCGTCCGAATTGTTCGACCCGGTTAGACCCGAAATAAAACCGGGTCCGGACATGAATTTCTCGTCCGAATTTTCGCATTGTCCGAATTTGTCTGACCCGAATTTACCCGGACCCGAATTTTTGCCAGCGCCACCTCCGTTTAAAGAAAAAAAATCTACATTTGGATTCTCCATATCATATTTAAAGATATGTTATATTCTTTTGTTGTGTTAAACTTAACTAACCTAACCTAACTTAACTTAACTTATCCGTACATAACCTAACCCAATTCCCTAAAAAACACCCAAACCAAAAATAACTTTTTAAATCAAAAAGAAATTCAAATAATATTATTTTAATCTCAAATCAATCTACTTTTCCAACACCTATAACTTTTTCATTTATTTTCCCCAAAATATTCAAATTTTATTAATAAAATATTTCCACCCAATAACTAACTTAACTCAAACATATCCTATCCTTTCCTATCCTAACTTAACTAACTTAACCTGAACCTAACCTGACAAAAGAACAGAATAATAAAACAATGTCAACAAACTTTTATGGACAACACGCTTGCGCCCGGGTTGAGAGATCCAGATGTAGGCAACCTTCCTCTTATAAAGTACCCCCTCCGTTCCATATTAATTGACACATAAACTAACTTTTTTTGTTCCAAAATAATTGTCATTTTTCATTTTCCAATACTTAATTTTAACTATAATAACTATGTTAACTTTTTACTTTTTCAATTAATAAAAGCTATTATTAATCACATTCTCTCACTACTTACACCTTGGTATCCTAAAAAACACCTTGGAAAACAATGCTATTTAATCATATGGTTAGTTTTTTTTAGTTAAACATTGGTATGTGAAAAAATTTGAAATATGTCAATTAATATGGAACGGAGGGAGTACTGTTCAGTGAGAGATTGTCACAATTTAATAATGATTTTATTTCACTTATTAATCTCAAATTAAAAATTTGTTACATTGGTGTTTTTCCTTTGCATTCCATTATGTTTTGGCAACGACCCACTATAAATTCTTTTCCCCTCACAACTTACTACATTGTGTGGATTCATATTTAGTATCTACTTACGTCATATTTTTTAATATTTGTCATTTTTTCATTTATATTATTTACATTTGTATTCGTCTACCTGAATCGACACTCATTTGAAAGAATGGGCAAAAAACTAGTACCCACTAATGGGTAAACTTTGTATGTTTGTTCATAACTAATTGTTGTTACAAATGAGATGTTGAGTATCCATACACCTATGAAGAAAATTAAATTTAAGCCATCCTTTTGATATCTTTCTTCATTCCTCTAAAACTATATCACGCAACACTAAAATTGTGTTCATTTAGTTTTATCGCAAAACTCATGCAACGATAACAAACAAATGAAAGCCTCCCTCTCAACAGAAACAAAGAAAGCCCACAATTATATCAAATACATCATGAACCATAATTTTTAATATATCATCTTGTCAATAGTGAAACATCTATGGCACTAGTTAAGACTTTAAGAGATAAAAGGTCAACATAACCTAAAGAGCCAATAAGTTGGACCAAAATCTAAGGAAATAGACCAGATGAAGTTGTGGCACTCACGATATCTATCGATTAGAATAAAGTAAGAATTTTGGTCGAAAAGCAATTTTCATATCAAGTAACAGAGGTGAACGACAACCGCATCATGATTATTAATCGTGAATTCGTGATTAGGGAAGAGATCATAAATGTAGTGTGTACGCACCTCAAACTGTTTATTTAAAGCGGTCATTAGGGAAGAGATTCTTTGAAATAAGTGCATGTCCACAATAGACCCTAGGCTTGATTGTATAAGATAACAAGGAGACATCCACGACGACACTAACCATAGAATCAGGGTAGGTTGGAAAAAATGGAAGAATGTTTCCAAGTAAGGTTGTTACAATAGGGATCATAGTTAAGATCAATGAGAGTTCATTATAATTGAGCTTGCATAATTGAATGGATGATCATAAGGTTCTAACACATTGTTGAAATCGTTAAAGAAATAGCATACGAAAATTGGACTTGAATAATCAGAGTTTTGGCATGTCCATGCCAAATAATCTAGACTTCCAAAATACAAGGAGATAATCTAAACTTTTGGGGGTTTAATTGTAGTGTACCACAACCGAGTTTAGAGTACTGTTGCTATGCAGTCATATGCACATTCATCACTGCCAATTCACAAAGCTACCAAGTTAGAGTGATCCACACTCAGTTATGGTGCACTAGAATCCAATCCCTCCATAAATTCAAAGTATTACCTTGTATTTGAAAAGTTTGAAATATTTGGCATAAGACTAGCAAGTTCAAATTATATAAATCCTTCGGAATGTCATAATAATTAATACTTTATCAAATATTCTCTAAGAATGAAGAAATTTGCTAAATTATGTTTTAGTAGATAATGTTTATAGAAAGTTGTATTGACATAATACATTGTTGAAGCTAATAAGTTATGAAATTATTACCTAGTTTCAGTAGGATCATGATCGGTTCATAGGATCCTTGAATCGTATTACGATTCTAGTGCCTGATATTTGTAAATGAATAGGATTGTATGATCCTGAGTAATTTAAGATTCTACTGGGAGTTGGACTAATGAAATTTTTGGGGATATAGAATTGTAAGATCCGGATCAAAGTTTAATAACTATATTCCGAGCTGTTATTACGAGAAAAAACTAGTTAAAGTTAAGTGTCCCCTAGAGTTATTAGACCAACATTGTTACATGGGGCAAAATATTAGCCTATCAAGAAGAGACCAAAATTAATAAGATTTAGGTCACAAAGAAAAGGATGACTAGAAGTTGGCACCCATCCAGGACAAAATGAAAAAGACTAAACTAAGATGGATTGGTCATGTGTGGAGAAGGGAAGTGGATGCTTCCAAAAGGAGTTGTGAAAGTGTCACTTTTCCAGAGTGTAAAAGAGGTCAGGAGACAAAAGAAGAGTCTAAAAGTGATTAAGGTGGTGTTTGGCTACCCAACTTTTTGGGTAGCTTTTTAGGTAGCTTTTAGCTTTTTGGATAGCCTTTAGCTTTTTGACCAAGGTTAAAAAGCTACTTGAGGTGTTCGGTAAGTAACCTTTTATATTAGCTTCTTGGACCCAACAAGCTAGTTTTCAAAAAGCTACTTGATGAAGCTTTTTGAGATAGCTTTTCACAAAAAGCTACTTCACCAAACACTTGTCCTGCAACCAGCTAACCCAAACAACTAAAGTCAAACAGTTAATCCAAATAGCTATCAGCTCACAGCTACAAGCTAACAGCTAACAGCTACCAACTACCAGCTGGTTGCCAAACAGGGCCTAAACACGATTTCATATTCCTTAGCTTTTCGGAGGACAAAGCTCGAGATAGAAGTTTATGGGGTGCTAGGATAAGAGTTGCGAAGACTGGGTGATAAGTTGCTTGTCTTGCAAGTATAGCATTGTATTGTATTGTTGAGCTATAAATTCTTTATCATGCCCCACTACATTGTGTAGTTCTTCCAAAGATCGGCAATCAAGGATTTTGCCAACCTTAATCTCCTTACACTCAAAGACTCCATACACGATCCTCAACTATAGCAAAAACTCATCATCAACTAGACTGCCTTCGAACTCTAGAATGTCAAATTGAACTTGATGGTTTCTTGATCCTTTTTCTTACACCGTTTCAATTCTCCTCACTACAATCTCAACATAGGTTATCTTCCTCATCACTCTCACTAGATTATGAGGATGAACCATGAGAGGGTTAGGTGGACCTCGACGTTAGTTTCTCTATGTTTCACGGACTTTGCAAGATGCTTTCTCAAAAAGGATCTTTAAGACCTCTCTTTTTCATAGATTTTCATTAGAGCATAAAACTTCTCTTCCATGGTCATACTATGAATCCCCAAGGTGAAAAATTTCTAAGATAGCATTTTATGCAGTAGGAAATGTATTTAGGCTTAGGGTTGTGCTTAGGCATAGCTCTCATGGCTAGCCTTAAGCTCCAATACATAGATGACAGAACCTTAGAGTTGATCAATCAC
The DNA here is from genome assembly GCA_029582165.1 of Portulaca oleracea. Lineage (NCBI taxonomy): Eukaryota > Viridiplantae > Streptophyta > Magnoliopsida > Caryophyllales > Portulacaceae > Portulaca > Portulaca oleracea. The sequence continues at coordinate 22,897,635 of CM055883.1, read as the reverse complement.
AAACAAGAGACAAATGACTGCAGTACCTAATGCTGAACAAATAAAACCAATGGAGCCTTCAAAGCCAAAGCATGAAGCTCACTAATGTCAACAAAATACAAATTGTATACATTGTTATAAACTTATACCTCCATATTGCCAGTATCCGGTGCCCCACAATTAAATATCTGAGGAGCCCAAACAGAACGGCCCATGATCTCACAGAGGTGTCCATATTCAAGATTTGAGAGCCCCGCCTGTTTCGAACATGCCCATCGCCCGGATGGCTATCACATTTGCCATCAAAAGCGCTTTCTAGCACGAGCAAAGACTGCCCAATCATAGGAAATGAAGCAAGATCAGACGGTAAGCATCCTACAGCCCATTCTTTAGATGTGCAAATGTTCTTAATGGATGACCTAACATGAAGAAGTTATTGCCAACCATTTTTCCCTGCATTCATGGAAAACATAAATAGAACATACGAAAACTAAAAAAGGCAGAAGATACATACAGGAATGAACAAATTCCATAGGCCCTCTTTCTTTGCCAGCTCCTTTAGTTTTTCCTCAGCAGGGTGAACAGTCCAACGAGAGGGAGAGTACGCTAGCTCGTAGAATGCATTCTCCATGGGGTATATATGATCCACCATGAATTTGATCAATTTACTCCTCATCTCCATAACCCTTCCAGTGGGAACAAATCTCCCTCTTTCCTTTAAGCTAATTGTACCCTCCGCCTGACCACTATACCGTTCAACATGTTCTCGTAAAGTTGGACCTGTATATTTTGAAAAGAATGTCCATCAAATAAAAGAAAAATATGCACTACATTTCGAACCTGGCAAAACTATGAATTTGGATGAAGCAACTTTTCACAGAAATTTCTAATACCAGAGTTTTTCATCAGTACTGGAACAAAAGGGAACATAATTACAATCTGCTTGTATTATGCTCGTGTAGTCGTACAGAAATGAAACTACGAACCAATCTACCAGAGACATTCTGTCCGGGAAAAAAAAAGAAAAAACAATAACCTATAATCTTTCAAAAAATTACTCTGAGGTACCCTAACTTTTGGTGAAATGTTTTTCTGGTACCCCAACTTTTCAAAACTAATTTCGAGGTACCCTTACTTTTTGGGTTAGTAATTGTTTGGTACTTTTCCAACCATTAATTTTATTAAGTGACCAAAATGCCCATGTTCTTCCCTTCTTGAAGAAATACCCTTGAAGAAGAAGAATGAGGGTATTTCGGACACTTAATAAAATTAATGGCCGGAAAAGCACCAAATAATTACTAACCCAAAAAGTAAGGGTACCTCAAAATTAGTTTTGAAAAGTTGGGGTACCGAAAAATAGTTTTCCCAAATATTATGGTACCTCCGAGTAATTTTTTGTCTTTCTTTTGTCAATGATATGAATTAAGAATCTCTCACTATTGATGTATATTTCACCCACTCAATTCTAATGGATGTAGAATCAAAGAAAAGAAATAGGAGAGAGGAAATCAAATCAACAAGACTGAACCGATTCCACTCTAAAACACGTAAAATATAGTGATTCAAACAGTTCATGGATTAAACTCTTGAAACAAACTCTAGCAATCCAATCCGAAATTGGACAAACAATTTAAGAGTATTTTTTGCGAATTTTTGTGTTTAAAGATGAATGTGAAAGAGAAAGGGAGGGATTTATCATAAACAAACTTAGATCACAATAGTTGATCATCTAGCTTAAAATGTTGATCAACATACAAAAGGGAAATCCATCCAAACTGAACAGGGATTGCAAAGAGAAAACTCAAAAGAAACATAGATTAATCATGGATTTTGCATAATCAAACGGTAGATATACTCCTTGCTATCTCAGTGTCAGTGTTTGAGGAACAACAGCGAGAAAGAGCGTAGCCATTTCCTCTGTCTTTTTCCTATCTTCAATTATCGAGACCTTGGTCTTCCTGCAGTGCTATAGGCTTTTGACTCTCTCTATGGGCTTCGGGCTAACGCCCTAGATCCTCCACTAAATCCTCCAACAGTGAGACTGAGCCAATAAACACCCAAACAGAACTCAAGATATAATGACTCCTGTTTCTGGGATGTTTTATCTAAAATAAAGATATGACTACTTTAAAAGAGTTGGAACTCACCCAAGTAGCCTAAGAATCATAAGGTTGAATGCTTACAGATTAACACCAACAGTTCTTCCTTGATTTTCCAAACAACCCACCCAAAAGAGTGTAAAGATTCACCAACTCACTTGCAAAGAGTAACAACAAGCACCAACACATTCAAAGGATTAAGCTTGGATAGAGATTTAATGGGTCTCAAAATACCCTTTCAATCCTTCATTCAACATCCAAGTCTAAAGTCTTTCAAAGTTCCATACGAATGAAAAGAGATACATGCTTATTGAAGGAGAAGGGTGTCTTGCGCAACAAGCTGAACCGAGGATGACAAAACCGTGTTGGCCATATGGCACGCTCGTGTCCTCCCTTCTGGACGGGGGTCACAATCGTGTCAAATGGGTGACATGGTCGTGTCCCTGGTGCCTTGGAGAAGGGGGTACGTAGTAGCCAGGGGGTGACGGTCGTGTCATTTGTGACACAGTCGTGACCACTCTTCTGGAGTAGGGTCACGGTCGTCTGGACCAATGACATGCTCGTGTCCTCTTCTCTTCACTTGGCCTTGATCCTCATGGATGAGACAATGACTGTGTGACAAAGTGATGCGGTCGTGTGCGTTGCTTCTTCATGCTCTTGGCCTACCTTGGTCTTCAAGTTTGCGAAAGTCACCCGATGTGAGATGACCAAAATGCCCTTCGCTCCAAGATAATCGAAAGTTAGCTTCCATAATGTAACCCCAGCTTGGTTAGTTGAGCTTGGACCCACTTCGGTTACTATTCTCCGAATCTACCCGCTCCATAAAATATGGATCATTTAGCTAGAAGACAAAAGAAAGTACCACCTGCGCATTAACTTCATTTCCCCCATTTCTCCTTCAAATCTCGTCCAAATTGAGCTTAAAAGTAGTTGTCGGTAACTTTGGAATTCAAGGTCTTCAATATGAGAAATGTAGGCTTTGAGGCAACAAAAATAAAAGGCCAAGACCCTCTTGAAAAAGAAAAGTCAAATATGACACCTAAATTGCCTATCCCCATCCTTGGTCTTTAGATGACCTTGATTACATATTCTAACTTTCTAAACATCATTGGGTCCCTAAAAGAATTAACTCCCAAATTGAAAGGCCCCAAGTTTACCTCAAGCCCAAATGATCATGTTAGTAATTCCGGGTTTCCAAAAACCCACTCTCCACTTAGTTTTCTCCTTGGTGTTTCCTAAACCCTTGACCAACAAAGCTAGCTCACTTACACCCTCATCTTGGTTTACTCCCTTCACTCCCTATTGCCAATTACCGAAGCTTCCATCAACATCACTGCATTTGTATTTTAACGGCATTTCACGATCCCCTTCTCTCACTAGCATTGAATCGTTCCTTCCTAACTTAATTCACCTTTCCTAAATGGTGTTATGTTTGTGTCTAACAAATCGAGTATAAATGGAAGCCTGTGTGTTCTGAATGTAAAATGTTTAGGCACCACACTGAGAATTGTCGCACAGGAAAGGAAAGCAGAAATGCGTTGCCAAGGAGAAGAACACATCAAGTCAGGCTCCTCAGCCTTAGGAGAAGCAAACCGGAAGTGTTCCTCATGTCCATCCTACTACCAACCAAGAAGTGCCTAAAAAACCTTCTAGGCCTAACATTCCTCTAAGTTCAATGGATGTGTTGGTTGGTTCAGTGCAAGTCCAACTTCCACCAATCCAGGAGGTATGTTAGGGTGTGGATGAGGGTCATGCCACTTCACCTTTGGTGGAGAACGGATAGCTTCATTGTTTGGAATGTGAGAGGATTGAATGCCCTCTAAAATAAGATGGTGTTAAACACTTCTTGTTTATGAATAAAGTGGAGCTTGTTGGTCTGATTGAAACAAAGGTGTTGGGTTCGAATTGTGATTTGGTAAAAGCTAATATTGGTGCTCAATGGAACCTTATTCATAATGCCACATGAATGAGAAGTAGCAGAATGTGGGTCCTTTGGAAATCCTCTATTAATGTTCGAAGCCTGCATATTCATGAACAATTCATTCACTACAGAGTAAGAAAAGGTCAGGCAACCCTTTATATCACTTTTTCTTATGGTGCTAATGATATAGGTGATCGTTTGATGCTTTGGACTGAGCTTACTAGAACTGTTGATTCTTATGTTGGCCCGTGGACAATTGCTGGGAACTTTTAACCTTTTTATATCTGGATGATCGTGGGGGAGGTGTGGAGGTTTCGGCCGAGGGTATACAAGACTTTCAAGAATTCATCCAGGACGATCAACTAGTTGAAGTTCGTTCTATTGGGAGCAAATTCACTTGGCACAATGCAAGGATTTCTTTTTTAATTGAGAAGGTAATAGCTAATGGAACTGTATTGAGTCTTTTAATAAGATTTTCTACAGGGTCATGGTAGAAGGTATCTCAAATCACTGTCCTTTACACATGTGTCTTAGGGGAGATCTTCTTGCCCCCATAAACACTTCGTGTTCTGCGACATGTGGGCGAATAATGAGGATTTCCTTTCTATTGTCAGACAAGGTTTGGAGACTCAACAGGTCCTGGTACTCATATGTTCACTCCGGTACAGAAGCTGAGGAAATTAAAGGTTCCTTTAAAACGGCTTCACAGAGACAATTACAAAGACATATATACTCGGGCACACAGACTGTGTATGCTGCTTTGTTCGCAATCCAAGATCAGCTTCATTCCAATAGGGAGGACCATGCATTATTATCCCATTCATCTAAACTAAAGGCCCAATATTTGAAGGATTTGGATGATGCTACTAAGTTGTTGAGACAAAGAAGGCTAATTGGTTGAAGTTTGGGGCCAAAACTCAACCTTTTTCTTTTCTTTGCTGAAATCTCAACAATACAAGAACAAGATTCTAAGTATTAAAAATCAAAATGGTGATTATCTAAGTGAGGAAGAATAGATTGGAAATTACCTAGCCATGCGTTTTGAGACTTTTTTTGCGAAGAAGCATTGTTTGGGCAAGACCAAGTGGAGTCTTATTCATCAATGGAGGGTTTTGTTTAAGGAACATCAAGAGTTGTTGGTACAACCTCCTGCCACAGAAGAGATAAGAAAGATAATTTTTCAGTGGATGGTAAAAAGAGTCGTGAGCCGGATGGTTACAATGCTACATTTTACAAGAAGGCTTGGCATGTATTAGGCTCTAAGGTTGTACATGCAGTCTAACATTTCTTTCAGACTCACATACTTCTAGGGGAGATTAATTCTACTCTCCTCTCCCTTGTTCACAAAGTGAGTAACCCAGAAGTCTGTGATCTTCGCCCTATTTTATGTTGTAATATTCTCTATAAGGTCATATCCAGAGTCATATGTGCTCGCTTGAAAGTTCTCCCTATGATAGTTGATGGTAAACAGTCTGCCTTCATCGCTTACTGCTCGATCATCTATAGTACTCTTATTACAAAAGATTAGGTAAGATTTTATAATTGTAAAGGGGTTAAGCTGAGTTGTTTAATGAAGATTGATATTCAAAAGACTTATGATACGGTGGATTCATCATTCTTAGAAAATTTGTTCCTTCCCCTTAATTTCCATTTACAATTTGTTTCTTGGATCATGGCGAGTGTCTCATCGGTTTGTTTCTCTATGGGGTTCAATGGTAAATCTTTTGGATACTTTAGAAGTGGTAGAGGATTGTGGCAAGGAGACCCCATGTCCCCACTTTTGTTTGTGATTGTGATGGAGTATTTGGGTCATGCGATCCAGGAGGCTACTTGCGATCCTTCTTTTACTTTCCACCATATGTGTAAACCTTTGGAGCTTGCTCACCTATAATTTGTAGATGGTCTGTTGCTCTTTTGTCATGGAGATAGCACAAGCGTTTCTCTCTTGCAAGGAGCTTTGGACCACTTCCCTACTTGCTCCAATTTGGTTCCCAACAAATCTGCCAAGTCAAGTATTATCATCATTGGCACCCCTTCTACTTTGAAATCTCAGCTCATTCAAGCTACTGGTTTTACTAAAGGTGAGTTGCCTTTCCGCTACTTGGGTGTCCCGGTTAAACCTTTCCATCTTAATCGTAATGATTGTGTTGTGTTATTGAATAACATGACTAAACGTCTTCGAGGGTGGGTTGTCCGCAAGTTGACTTATGCTGGGAGGGTTTAGCTAATCAATAGCATTCTTTTGGCTATCCATACTTATTGGTCCCAGATCTTTACTCTGCCAAAAGGTGTTCTAGATAAAATTGTCAAGTTATTTGCTCATTTCTGTAGGGTGACACTGCTAAAGCTCCCCGGATTTTGTGGTCTACTTGTTGTTTACCTAATAATGAGGGGAGTCTTAATATTAGGGATATCCATGTTTGGAATTCAGCTGCGTTGGGTAAATTGGTTTAGCAAGTTATTGAAAATAAGGAAGCCTTATGGGTGAAGTGAGTACACCATATTTATCTTCATTGCCAGTTGGAGTGTACGTTAAAGCAGAATATGAGTTGGTGTTGGAGGCAATTACTTAAGGTATGAGACGAGCTTTATCCTCTTATCCAACAGCTCTAGTCTGCTAGAGGTCATTATAAGATCTTCGATTGTTATTCTGCTTTTCGTGAGCATGCCTCTCCTGTGAGATAGTTTAAACTGCTTGGAGTAAGCATAAGGTCAGAAAATTTTCATTTGCTGCTTGGCTTACTTGTCACAGGAGGCTGCTTACTTTAGATCGGCATCAAAAGTTTGGGATCAATTTGGCAAATCATTGTTTCTTATGCAAAGCGGATGCCGAAACAAATGAGCATCTACTTTTTATTGTGAGTTAACTCAACAAGTTTTCTCCTTTGTTTTGAGCACCTCTCTTTGGATGCTATTACTCGGAATGATTGGTTACCCAGTTACACTTCGGGTGGTGTGAGACTCAGGCTTAGTAGCACTGTTGTGTTGTTACTATTGTTGGTTGGAGCTTAATTATAGAGTTTTTACAACGGTTGCAGAGACCCTGTCTATATTAGGCGAATGGTGGTTAATGATGTAATCTTAAGACTCTTGTAAATACAGTCTTTGTTTTGTTTTTGGTTTGCTTTTGATGGTGTTCGACTATCTTTGGGCAGGACGAATTGGATCCCTCCGAGTACGCCTAGAGTATAATTGTAAAAAATTTTGTTAATGGAAGATCTCACCAAATTTTCCACAATATATATATATATATATATATATATATAAATATATATATATAAACCTTGGTTTTTTTTTATTATGTGGCAATTTTTGTTCAAGAAATAAGCCTATAGGTAGATCAAGATGGGTCATAGGGGAGCCCATAGCCACTCGTGCCCCAAGAAAAAATTGTGACACAATAATATGGTTGAGAGGAAATTTTCTTAGTTGGACCAAGTGGCCACCCTAAAAAACCCCAAAAAACTTAGTAGGGGTGGCCAGTTTAGCAGTAACCCAAAGTGAAACATATGAGGTGAGGTCAAAATTTATAAGGCTATGTTAACTAAATCACCCCACGCTTCCTTCCCTTCCCTTGGAAAAATCAAGCAAATTCAAGTCAAGCTTAGGAGTTTCGATCATTTCAAGGTGGATCTCGAACCTTGGAAGGGTTTAAAGGCCATCCATTGGAGTGGCCAAAGGACCTTCAAAAGGGTCCTAATTCATTCTAGGAACAAGCTCCTTAAGAGCTTAGGAATAAGGCCAAGAAGATTAGCATTGCATCCATGCAGATTTCATCTTAAATTTGCATAAACTTTCGTGCCGATTTTCTATATGATTAAGAGTGTTGTCATGACTTGGCACACTTGATACTTATGTTTTGTGATGTTATCTTTCAATGGAAGTGGTTAGAAAGCCATTAGAAGTCATTAAGGAGGTCAATTCATCAAAACGTTTCAACCGTGCAACAGCACATCCAACTTTGCAAGGGCATAACTTAGGCTAATATAAATATGTTTGGCGTCATTTGTGAGCCTAAATTGGGAGGAAAATCATAATCTACAATCTGGAAAAGTTATAGTTGCAAATTCAAATAGCAACATGCTCAATTTGACGCCTTTTAGAAAGTTAAATGTCACTTTTAAGGTTTCATTGTCAAGCTTTTTGCTTTTTCCTTCTTTAGGAAAGGCAAATGACTTCCTTTTTCATCCATACTTCGGGCATTTGTTCCTTGTCTTTCCCAAGCAAATTTGGGAGCTTATGGAGGCCCTTTTGATCAGGGGCGGATTTAAGGGGGGGCTGAGGGGGGCCATGGCCCAGTCTATGATTTTAGATTTCTATTAAATGTTGCAGAACTAAACATAAAGATAGTTGTAGCTCACTGGCAATAGCTTGTGTGAAAGATTGGCGTGTCTCCCCTGTCTCATTGGTCGCGTGTTCAAATCCCCTCGCAAGCGCCCATTTTTCATTCTTTGATACCGCTCCACGCCCCTCTAGCCCTCTCTGTGTTGTTCTTTTTATTTATTTTTTTGTTTCTATATTTTTTTATTAACTTATTTTTGTTTTTCTTATTGGTTGGGTACCTTAATTTTTAGCATGTATATTCCTCTATACTTTGCATGAATATTCAATAACAACGTTTTCCTTTAGATTTTAATTAATTTTAAAAAAAGATTTTATATTCTCACATGTTTTATAAAGAAATGAATAAATGTTCTCTTAAGAATAATATCAACCGTATGAACCGATTTCATAATACTTATTAATATTATTAAGAGAAATTAATATTTTGTTTGTTTTGATGCCTCATTGATAAGTTGATATTTTCCTTTTTATTTTGTTATTTCTGTGTGAAATATTTCATATAAAAATTGTCATATTACGGCCCACCCTAATGAAACATTCTGGCCCCGCCCCTGCTTTTGATGTGTGTTAGTCGGCCATGTTGTAGAGGAAAACAAAGGATGCATACAAACTTTGCTACTGTATTTCCTATTTTGTTTAGGCCACTTCAAGAACTCCTTTATGCTTTATTGTTTTATTTATATTCCTAGGACTATCAAATCAGCTTTGTAATGAAAGCAAGAGAGGAAGGAATGTCCATATAAGCCCCGTTGAAGCTCATTTATAACTAGAACTATGATGAATATATGAAATGAAGCTTGCTTTCTCTATCTACAAATCTTAACTTTATCCCTTCAATAGGAGTTGTTCTTAAGCTAAATCCTTTATAAGGTTGTGGCGATTATCTTTATCAACCTTTGGTGGGTTTATTATTAACCTAGTGGTGGATTTAATCCTTTATGTATGTCATATTCCTTGAGGCTGTGGTGGCCTTTATCAACCTTGTTACTTGCTCTTGTTCATTCCGTTTGTTTCTCCAAGTTTTGTTTTGGTTTATCTTACTAAATTATTTTAGAAAAAATGTAAGTCAATGAATTAGGTATATGTATGCCAACATTCATTCCCAATTTTCTCACTCAGTCTCTTTTTTTTATAGAAAAAAGATAATAGAAATAAAGAACTCATGCTCAATTAGCACCATACAAAAATATGTAAAACCAACAAACAAACTATCCACAAAATCTACCGTATCCAAAAAGGAAGAGCTAAACTTTCCATTAACACAAAAGAAGAGAGACTTGACAAAATTGTCTTTCGGTCTCTGAAGAGAGATCTCAAGCCCCTCAAATACCCTTTGGTTCCTTTTCCTTCCAAATAACCCAAGAAAATCACATGAGGAATAACTAAGGCCTTCTTCTTCTCGGGTTTTCTTCCAAAGAAACTCTCCCAAGATAGGAGATGATTCTCAATATAATAGGAAACAACCCAAGGCACACCAAGACAACTCAGTGCTAAATCCCAAGAGATCCGGCGAAGTCACAATGCAACAAAAGATGATTTGGAGATTCAAGATCCCTCTGGCACATGCTACACCTATTGGCCACAATTCTCCCTGTTTTTTTGTAAATTATCGCAAGTCAAAATGTTGTGTTTTGTTGCTTCCTAAACAAAAAAACGCAACCTTGATAGGGGCATAAGACTTCCAAATAATGATAGGTGGAAAAGCTCCAACCTCCAAAAGATGCAACTGAGAAGAATCCATACTACAAAAATATGAATAATAGGAGCTCACAAACAAATCTTCGTTCTTACTCAATACCCATCTCACTGTGTCTTAAGAAGAGTCCCCAAACTTGGCCACATTTAGGGTATTAAAGAAGCTAACCAACAAGGCCTCGTCAGCAAACCTATCCCGAACAAAAATAGGAGACCATACATTTGATCCTTAAGATTGCTTCAGATAATCTGCCACATAAGCATTTCTATCCGCTAAAAGAACATAGAGAGCAAGGACGAGATCCTTAAAAGGAGCTTGAAAGCACCAACAATCATGCCAAAAGGAAATGGTAGAACCATCGCCAACAATAAAAGAAACGTGTGGATAGAAGCACTCCCACCCGTTAACGATATAATTCCAAAGACTGCAACCATATGAACCATTGGGCTTCAAGGGTACTCACCCTGAGCCCACCTCACCATATTTGATTGCAATTACCTTCCTCTGGAGATTACCCTTCTCATTCATGAACCTCCACAACCACTTCCCGAGAAGAACCACATTGCAAAGCCTTAAACATCTCACCGCAAGACCCTACGGAGAGAGGTTGTTTCAGAATGTTCCATCTTACCAAGTGATACTTGAAATCATTCCCGAAAGCACCCTAAAGGAATTTTCTTTGTATCCCTTCCAACTTAATTTTGGGAGTGGCAAGCTATGAGCATAAAAAATATTGTACTCCCTCCATTCCATATTAATTGTCGTCTTCAGAAATCGTGCAGTCAAACTTTAAAAATTTTGACTAACAATTTCTCAATATATACAATAACTTGTTACATAAAACTAAGGAATTAATACCATTAGATTCATTATGAAAAATACTGTCGTAAATTGTAATATTGCAATTGTTCATAAGATATTGTATAAGAAAATATCAAACAAAGAGTGACACTGGAGACCGTGACAATCAAAAAAATGACAATTAATATGGAATAGAGGGAGTACTTTGCGATAGAACTTTGAGTGTTACAATCAAATGGATATGTGCAAACATGTTAATCTATTTCTCATTCTTCAGATGCATGGGTTAAGACTAAGGATGTTCAAATATCAAGGGTATAAACTGGTTGATAACTCATGTCTTAGCTTCAACTCTTCCAATGCAAGAGTATAAGTTTAAGATATAAATATCAATTTTTTATTTTTATTTTTATTTTTATTTATTTATTTCAGTTTTTTGAAATCGCTTGTATGGTAACAAGTATACTAGACACCCCTAAATTGAATGTCTAGGTCCGCCAATGAATAAGTCATAGCCGAAATTAAGGTGATAACTTATTTTCGAGTTAATTACATTTACCCTACCTGACATATGCGGTAATAATTTTTGCACACCCGACATTTGGGAAATATTTTTCACCCTACCTGACATTTAGTGAAAGAGATTTTTAGTGTTAGAATCTGGTAACTTGTCACCGAAAATGGAAAAATACAATAATACCCCTATATCACTATGTGAAATTACAATGCTGCCCTTTAATTTGAGAAGGAAAAGACTATGTTGGACAGTAGAAGACAGACATGGTGGTTTGGGAGGGGTTAGGTTTTCATTTTCTGTATGGGAGGGGGGGCCGGGGAGAGGAATCAAAGGAATCAGTGGAGTGGTTAGGTTTTAAAATGCCATAACAATTAATACTAAGGGTAAAAAAGTCATTTCACATTTAATTGAAAGTCAAAGGAAATAATAACAAGGGTATAAAGGTCACTTCATATTTATCTTTTTACAGTTCACCGGAAAAGTCAATAAAAAATCAATTATAACATACCCGAGGGGCTTTAAATTTATGACCACTTAAATGTTAGGAAGGGTGAAAATTATTTCTCAAATGCCGGGTGTGCAAAAATTATTACCACATAAGTCAGGCAGGGTAAATGTAATTAACTCCTTATTTTCTTATGCAACCTGAATCCCAGAAAGCAACCCGGTTTTTAAGCGAGTAAATTACATTTACCCTACCTGACATTTATGGTAATAATTTTTGCACAACCGACATTTGTGTAATAATTTTCACCTTACCTGACATTAAGTGAAAGTGATTTTTAGTGGCAAAATCTGGTTACTTCTCATCAGAAATGAGAACATAAAATAATGCTCCTATATGATTATGTGAATGTACCATGTTGCCCATAATATTGAGAAGGAAATGACTTAAATGACCCTTTCATTGTTTTGTATGGAAAAAGGTGTGTCGAAACTCCAAAAAGAAAACACCAACAGTCGATTCCTCTCACACTCCTCCTCTTCAATACTCCTCTGTTAATGTCATATGAATTAATATTAAGGGTAAAAACGTCAATTCATATTTAATTGAAAGTCATATGAATTAATATCAAGGGTAAAAAAGTCGATTGATATTTATCTTTTTAATGTTACGCCGGAAAATCCAACAAAAATCAATTATAAAATATCTTAGGAGGTTTAAATTTATGAACACTTAATGTCAGGTAAGGTGAAAATTATTTCACAAATGTCGGGTGTGCAAAAATTATTACCACAAAGGTCAGGTAGGGTAAATGTAATTTACTCGTTTTTAATCAAAGAAATCACAGTTTCTTAAGCAGTTTTTAGTCTTTCTTCACCAAGTCCCAAATGAATGTCCTCTTTCCTCACTATACACCTAATTTTCCCAAAAAGTTGAAACAATCAAATTTAGTTGCCAAATCAGCCACCAAAACCCTGTTCGGATTACAAGAGCTGTTGACCATTCTTCAATATTCTCCCGTTTTCGTTCTTTCCATGATTTTTCTTAGGCACACAACAGTGAAGACGCCCTACTCCATCTCTTGAAGCAGGAAAAAAATAAATAAAATAAAATAAATGCAGAAGAGTGAAAGCCATATCCCACATTTGAGAAATAGGGATAGCATGATAGCGCAAGGAACAGCCAAGGAATTAGCAAAGAGTTTACTGCCCATCACTATAGTCTCCAGTGATGAGGCTATACAGCAGACAGAAACTAGGTCTATTGATACCAAGAGATATTGCCAGCGACTTAGGGCAACCAGGGCTAGAAGGGAAGCGGGAAATTACGCAAGAGCAATTTTGCAATTTCACATCATACACAAGGTGGGTTCTTTTCCAAGGGCTTTGCAGGCCATTTCTACTGTTTCATTGCAGTATCGCTTTGGCAGTTCGTCAACCTGATTTAGCTAGTCTGAAGTCAGAAGCAATGAAAAGGACCTAAGTACACTAAATACTTCCTTGGGGGGCAACAGGCTCAGCTAGAACATACCAGCTGGAGGCTGCTCTGGAAGAACAGCTGTTTTAGCAATGAAAGACCATGCACAGTCCACAAGAATATCAGCTTTCCTTCCAGCATGCATAGCTCTCTCTCCTCCTGAAGCATTGCCCTGAATTTGGTGCAGCAGACAACTATAGCGCATTGCAATAAACAAAATAATTCGAAGCCACCAAAGTGATTTAGATCCAGTAAAATTGAATGAAAGATTGTACCATGATCCATCTGTTATAAATACCAGCATGAATAGCTGCAGCACGGAACAGGGACAAAGCAATGTAAAACTTCCAATGAGCAACAGGCCAAGGTTTCCCCTGGAGTTCAAAAATTGCAGCAAACCAAAATTCAGCATAATCATGTAATTACTTTTACTGTCAACTACGCTCATAAGTAAGGCACAAGGAAAAAGGATTATTTTGAAACACTCATGCCTCATCCTTACTCACTACTTGTTCTGAATGCCTCCTCCTATTAATTACTGCCCTCATCAGACATTGTTACATAAAACAATATTGTGCACTAGTAGACATCCTTAATCCTTTACTTTATTCTGTACCAACTGTCTACCATCATAATAGCTAAGAAAATTAGTTTTGTCAATACCATTTAAATTTAATCTACATTGGGTTTGGCTAAAAAGATATATTGGGAGTAGTAAGCACTTGCCAGTTTTTGATCAAGGGTCCAATATAGATAGCCTCTTTGAAATTCAAACAAGGGTCCATTATCTTCTCTTAGCCATTAAAGGAAAAGGAACACCTGCTACATCCAAACCAAATATGCCCTCTTGTTTTACTCCACTTTTCCCATTCTCAAAAGAAGTGGGAGAAAAAGAAAGGAAAAAAACTAGACAGCAGCCGCTTTAATGCGCAATGTACACTAGGACAGTCAATGAATGGTAACCATCATAGCTAAGGACCCTGGAAAAATAAGGTCCAAACTGATTTGAAAAGGATCTTTTAGAATTCTAGTTTTGTAAAGCTTGATCACTCAGGCTCAAGGCTAACCTAGGGCCTTCTAATTTCAGGAGCTAAGTCCTTAAAGGGAAAAGGTTCTATGATGTCAAATCCAAGACAAGTAAATAAGGTCATTTGTGAGGCCAAAGTCAAAGCCAATCCATCCAGGTACAAGTATCTACAAGTTTGATCAAGTCTTCTTAGTGTCCTTGATTGTACACTATCCTTGGTAGGCAGGTACAACACTAAGTTAGATCATCTCACTAGAGAGTTAGACAAATTGCCAATCCAGAACCAAACCAAGTCCACCCCTCACAGCTCTAATGATTTTTGGTAGCATGCCATGTTCGAGTGTTTCTACTTCAAATATTTGCAGTCTTTCAGTCCCTTCTAAGTCACCTACGACTACTAGTGCAAGATCCGAAATCTTTATCTATGTGTTTAAGAGACTAACCTTTCTGATTACAATACTACTAACCTTTGTGATTAGAATACTAATTTTAAAGTCACTATTAATATTGTATGCTTAAGTTACTCTATGTTATTTATTTAACTTTTTTTTTACTAGAATTAATAATAGGGGAGTATTAAGCTAAATACGGATTATGTGGGTTATTAGGGGAAAATAGGTTACTAGTGAGAGTTACAATAAATTGGAGTAGAGGACAAGGAAGGAATGAAAAAATAAATAAAACGAAGGGGCAAAGAGTTGGCAGCAAATTGAAAACCCACACCAACCCCCCCCCCCCCCCCCAAAAAAAAAAAAAAAAAAAAAAAACTTATTTACTCCTCATCACCCATATATATCCCATTTCTATTTCACACCCTCTCTTCTTTCTTCTACTGCTTGTCTTTTGCCTGAGCGTCTTCCATTCGACCACTCAACCCCAACTCCCAACTTCCAACCTTGCAAATGAGAGAGAAAGAGTGGCACATGGTAAATAAAATTAAGAGAAAGGATCGAGATTAGAATAAGGGGGACAAGTCGGAGATGCAACAACCCAGTTGTATACGCGTGGGGCTATCTGATCAGGGAGAAGGAGCCTCATGGGACTACCATGGTGGTGATGGAAGAAGTTGTTGGCTAAACGTTGTTTATAACATTATTTAGAGAAAGTTAAATGAACCCAGGAGGACTAAGTACACAACCTTTGAGAAAGAGTCGTATGCCACACTTCAGCTTCTTTGCCATTGGAGGTATTATCTCCTACCTGAGGAGTTTGTTGTGTACTCCGACCATGAAGCCCTCAAGTATTGGATAGGATCAATCCTCTTCAAGATAGGGGGGTTGAATATCTTAGATACTATTCCTCTATGCTCAAGCATAAGTTGTCACTAAGAACAAGGCCGCTAATGCTTTAAGTTGTATTTGTTGTCTTCTTCACATAATGAAAGTGATAGTTCTAGGCTTCAACAAACTAAAGGATGATTATTCTTCATTTCCTTATTTCGGCCCTGTCTACATAGTTTTCTTAGCTAGCGCATGTTGAAATTCATACTCTATGATGGTTTTCTATTTAGAGGGTCTAAGTTGTGTATCCCACGGACATCTTTTAGAGACTTCTAAGTTTGGGAGAAGCGTGTGGGATGGGAGGTTATTTGGGCATTTAGGTAAGGATATGGCTTTACCCGAATCAAAGCAAACAGATTATAGACTCGACCAACTCTAATAAGTTCAGCGACCTTCACCCAAAACAGAACCTCAACCAAGAGGAGAAGGCTGACCCAAAGTCCACCCAAACTCAAACAAGGTGACCTGATTGCCAAGTCTAGCCCTATATGAATCGTTAGTGATGCCATTTGGGTTGAGAAATGCTAAGTACCTTCATGAAGTTGATGAATCAAGTATTTAGGCCATCCAATCGGAGATTTGTGGTGGTTTACTTTAGTGACACCCGGAGCTATAGTCAATCTAAGATGGATAATTTTGATCAACTAAAACAAATTATGAATGTACTATAAAGGGAGAAGTTATATAGGAACATACAGAAGTGCTCATTCTTTGTGGAGGAAGTTACATTCTTGTCGCAAGTAGTCACGACTCAAGGTATAAAAGTAGATGAGAGTTAGAATGGTAGCAATAGATCATGGCCAACTCCAAAGAATATTCATGATGTATGAAGTTTCCATCGTTTGTCATCCTTTCACAGGAGATTCATTAAGATGTGTAGCAACATCATGACCCCTATGCAGAAAGTGATCAAGAGTTCAAGCTCCATATGGAATTCCAAGGATCAAAAGGCCTTAGAAACTATCGAAGAGACAATGACTCAAGCTCCAGTGTAGGCTCATATATGCTTTGACAAGTGGTTCTGGGGTTAGCATCATTGGAGTCATCACTAGAGAAGGTATTCACATCTTATACTTTATCTCATACTTTAATGAGAGGCTGATTGACTCAGCGAGGAAGTATTCCAAGTTCCAACTATGATAAGGATTTCTTTTCCATCATTTAGGTGTTTGGAGCACAACAGTCACTATTTGGTGGCTAATGGGTTCATGCTGCATTCTGATCACAAGGCTTGAAGTACATTCAAGGGCAACACAAACTCAATTCAAAGATGACAAGTAGGTTAAGCATCTATAATCCTTAAATTTCACTATTACCACAAGTTCAAAAAGATGAACCCGGGGGAAGATGCTTTATTAAGCAGGTAAATTTTGTTGTTCCAATTGGATTATTGTATTTTAGGGTTTGAGCACTTAAAATCTCCAAGACGCTCCAATTCATGTCTAACGGCTAAGTCATAGGTAATCAAAGTTTTTTTCCACAAGAAGCACACAACAGAGACCAATTACCCCTTAGCACTGAACTAAGAAGCACCAAAAAAGAAAGTATCAATGACGGGAGCATCAAAAATGACTTCAACAACAACAATAATCCCTAGTACAGTCCCTCTAAAGGAGCCTCTAAAATAACAAACGAATGAAAACATAAAACAGCATATCTTACCGCTGCAGTGCAATACTCTGCTACATACTCAGCCATTGATGGGATCCCCACTGGGATTCCTGTTTCTTCCAATCCTTTGCCCTCTCCAATTTTATCAATCCCAGTATCCACAATATAGTGCTGCATAATAAGTTATTAGATATCACTGCTTCACTTCTACCACAGCAGGGGAAGGGGGCACTGAATAAAATGGGAGAATACTATAGGAACAATATCATATACAGCAAAAACAAAAGTTAATTAGCTTCATCATAAACTCAACCACTAATGGTAATTATAAAGGAGGTGGGAAAAGCTCTATGTTTATTACCAAACAGCTGTAAGCAACATCACACATCTGGTTTCCGAGTGTAGATAATTCCCAGTCCAGAACTCCAATCACTCGATCCTGCGGTATCCAAGAACTATTTCACTCATGTTCCACCTTTTGAATTTATGAAGACTAGCACAAAATATAGACAAAAAAAAGGGATGCTTGTTCCTATTATGAAATTGATGTTATGCTTTTACAATATCACTGCATAAGTCAAACTACAAATACCACTGTTTGAGGACTATCACAAATCAATACCAACAAAACATTGACTTCACAAAAAGCGCCAAACCTCAGTTGGATGGAAGACAATATTATCAATTCGAAAGTCTCCATGTACGAGACCACCTGCTGACTGAGATGAATCTTCTGGAGGTATATTCCGGTGCAGCCAGCTGATTAGCTCAAGCATCTTTGAGCTTCTCTGTGGCTTACCTCCTGCAGTTGATGCCATATACTGTTTTCCCCACCTCTCTACCTGTTAACAAACTCTTAATAAGGAAAGTTTCCTTCTACATGAAGGTTGAACCCATATGAGGTGCCAAAAAAAAAATGGTTGCTGTTTGCAAAGCAAAGTATTCGATTTGTAGAAAAGGAGACTGAATCAGGACAGTGATTGCAACTTTTTCGGAAACTGTTAGAGCCTGAGAAATCAGCAGGCCGTTAGTTGCAACCAAAAGGTCATCAATAATACCCTGACAACATCAACTTTATTCAGTGGTAGAAGTTAACTACCTGTCTCTTGCAATAGTTGTCACGGCGCCCAAACCTTCCAAGACCAATCGCATCCACATCAGCTTGATGCACAGAAGCTAATGCTCGAGCAGATTCCCTATATATTGCATTTCTGTTAGCCGCATCCAGACCCTAACAAAATCAATAACAATGGTCAACCAGCAACCACACTCAGGTCAGACGTAAACTTGATTACAGACAAAGAGCTACATCAAACTTCATCCATGCTATAGTTAACAGGATAGATATGCACCGGCAAGGTTGGATCTAAAAATATGCGACCATTCAGGTACTCCATAATGTAGAATGATGTTCCAATCACATTGGGATCAGTGCACAAACAAAACACCTTAGGAACTGGTACTTCTGTATGAGTGCCCAGTGCATGTAAAACCTACAAGTCCAGTTTTAACCAGAATCCAAGGATAACATGAGTTCCCAACAACAGCCTTGACTGCAAAATCATACATAAACATAAAACTCATTGAAAATTATGGACAAAGTGCAGCATAAGATGTATGAGTCACCTGATATTCTCTCTCCACAGCATGAGCAGAAGGAAGCAATTTTCCAGGAGGTTTCTTTCTCAATACATACCGCATCATGAACCCATTCACACTAACTTCCAATAAGAATGTTGGATTTGATTGCCCATGCCCAAACTACTCCATATAAGTAACCAATTAGACTTGAGATTATCACACAGTCTCAAATGATCACACAAACAACACAATAATGTTACCAATAACAGAATAAATTTTATCATAAGCTCCACAAGTTTTATGAAGGGCCGGGTGTTAGAGACCAAAGAATTTCCATTGAAGCCTTGCTTGGTACTCCCTCCGTTCCATATTATTAGTCATTTCGGACTTCTGGGGGAGTATCAATATTTCACTAAAAAACATAGTAGTTGAAAACAAATGACTATGTGCTATAATTAATGAGCATAGATATTAGTGAGAGACGGACGAAAAGTAATGAACAAGGGGCAAAACTGGTAAGCTAGTAATCAGTGTGTCATTGAAATTGTAAAATGACAAATATTGTAGAACAAAAAAAGTTTAGTTAAAGTGACAGATAATATGAAACGGAGGATTAAATGGTTAAGGAGACTCGTCAATGAGAAATCCATCATTTGGAGACGTGTAATTTGCACTAAATATTGTGAAGAAGGATTTGGGTGGATTCATTCTACGACAAATGGTACATATGGGTGAGAGAGTCAAGATCTTATCCCCATTTCTGTTCTTATATTGACAATGGGTCTGCAATCTGCTCCCTTGAGAACCCTTTTTCCCTCTTTCTATGCCCTTGCAGCAAATAAATATGCGATTGTGGCTGGTTTATTGTTCATTGTTTTGGATCTTGTGTTCGGTTACCAACCTTCAGAAGGGATGCCTTCAACTCTTGCAAGCTTTCTTACACAACTAAACAGGATTACTGTTGACAAGTCTTCTCTTGATGCAATAAAAAGCGCAAAGTATACCGCACATTGTGGAGGGCCTACCTAGGTCCACCACATGCATTAGGAGTGCGTTTGGTTTGAAAGAAAATGATTTTGGTGGAAATAGTTTCCAAGGAAAATAGCTTTCCATGTCAAACTTTCTCTTGTTTGGAAGGAGACAAACTGTTTTTTGGAAAATGACAATATATGTCGACATAAGTGGCAATATATGTTAAAAATGAAAATATTTGGAACTCAAAATTCATACTTGAACTTTTTTCACTCCATCATAACATATTATAACGTTTCGATTCAAATAGCTAAATTTGAATTATGCTTTAAAGTTTTAGTTAGTTTTAGCGGAAAAAAGTATTGGTGTATGTGTTAATATATGTTATCAGATAAAAATATTTTGAGCTCAAAATTCATATTTGAGCTTTTTTTAATCAATTCTATTGTATTATTATAAACTTTCGAGCAATCGAGCCAAACCATTGAAATTGAACTTTGCTCTTAAGTTTCAATCAGGTTTAGCAGCAAAAAATGTCTGACATAATTGGCGATTTATGTCGTAAATGAAAATATTTGGAGCCCAAAATTCATATTCATGCTTTTTTTACTCCATCCTATCATATCATAAAGTTTCGATTCAAAAAGTTGAATTTAAATTTGCTTTAAAGTTTCAGTTAATTTTAGCGGCACAAAAGTTAATATATGTGGCGATATATGTTAGTAGATAAAAATATTTTGAGCTCAAAATTCATATCGAGCTTTTTTTAATCAATTCTATCCGACTAGAAAATTTCGAGCCAAACAGTTGAAGTTGAGTTCCACTCTTAAATTTCAGTCAGATTAGCAGTGAAAAATGTCAACAATAGTCATCATACATGTTGTGAAAACCTTTTTTTTAAATAAAGAGTTCAAAATTCTTATTTATACTTTCATGATCAACGCTGTCATATTATAAAGTTCCTTTGAAAAACAGATCCAACAATCAAAGGCAGAAAATATTTTTCTAGGTTGAACAAAGGAAGTCAATTTCCTTCCTTTAACAGAGTCAATTTCCTTCCTTTAACGGAAGATAATTTTCTTTGGAAATTATTTCTCCCCCTTTTTTGTACCAAACACTAGAAAATTGGGAACCCACTGCCAAACATACAAGTCAATTTTTACATAATGAATTTGTGTAAAATGTTGTTAAATTTAAAACTATAGATGAATTTTGTGATAATATTGATAAAGTGATTGATAAATTGATGAATTTTTCAATACAATTTAACACCATGAAGGATCCAGTAGTAGTCCAAGGTGTAGCATCATAACAATTGGGATGAATAACACAAGGAAAATGGATGAATTTGAAAGTTTGCAGATAGAGATGAGAGACCTGGCGAACAGAAAAGTGAGAAGGAGTAGCGGAAGCAGGGAAGCCATGGACGTTGGAGCGGCAATAGTTGAAGAGCGAAACGACGTCGAATTGGGGGTCCAACGATGGTGATCCTTCTGCTATGAGCTCCGACGTCAGCCTGGCCATCACTTTTCACGGATGATGATTATTGATGGCGTATCAAAACACCAATTACGGTGGGATGGGATGAACCAGACGAAATCAAATCAATTGAAATGATTGTACTGAGTATTTGAGTAATGAACTGCAACTATGCTTCAACCAACCTATTTACGAAAGCCCCCAAAACTGACCATTTGCTGCCGCTGGAGCCTGGAAGAGTAAAACTGAGTATTTGAGTATATGATAATATCTTATAAATATACTCCATTATGAACGTCTTTCTTTAATCGCTGCCCTTTCTTGAAAAAAAGGAACTCAATTTTAATACTTTCTGACTATTCTATCATAATATTATCATACTAGATTTGTGGTCCTCTTATGGCCCTGTTCTTTTGTAATACTAGACTTGTGCCCGTCCGTAGGTTTTGTGTTTGTTACCGACGTTATTTGTCTTATTCATAATACCTAAATAAAAATTATAAACTATATATTTCAAAATTCACATAATTAAATTATGTGACTGATGTAATTTAGATTTTCAATCACTATCCCATCCACAAACTCTATTCCACATTTCTCACCTGCCAACTAACTTACAGTTTTCTTATATATATTGGGTGTACTAATGTACATAAAATATATTATATTAAACACATTTTAGTTTACCTTAGATTTTGATAAGTATGAAAAATTACAAACAATAATACAAGTATTTACAATTTTATATGTAATACTATGTTCATTTTTCAAAAATAATGCACATGAATTTAGTTTGCATACTCATAAAAGTTATAATGATTTAAAAATGGTCATATGTTAAGACTCTTAGCGGTTTCTATTGTCAAATACTATCCAACCCTCATTTAATTACTTGGATTCGAAAATATACCGGACTCGTGTTGACCCGAATCCAAAATACACTTAACCGATATTTACTTGAACTTGAAATACACCTAATTCATTTTTATTTTTTTTGAGGAAACACCTAATTTGTATTTACCCGGACTCGAATATACCGGACCCGTATTTACCTTATCTAGATATGCAACCGACACGTATTTAACCCACTTCCCGAATTTATTGGTTTAGACATAAAGTTTTATTTTATGCTAGACTCCTTAGTTACTGTAGCATGGGTTAAAAGCTACACTTTTATCATATATATTTGGTGTAATAATGCACATAAAATAAATTTATTAATCATATTTTAATTTACCT
Source organism: Portulaca oleracea (assembly GCA_029582165.1). Taxonomy (NCBI): domain Eukaryota; kingdom Viridiplantae; phylum Streptophyta; class Magnoliopsida; order Caryophyllales; family Portulacaceae; genus Portulaca; species Portulaca oleracea. The sequence continues at coordinate 22,875,168 of CM055883.1, read as the reverse complement.
TGGATTTCAATAAGTATAAAAAAATTAAAAATACAAGTATTTATAATTTTATATGTAATATTATGTTCATCTTTCAAATAAATGGCACACTAATTTAGTTTATATACTCATAAAAATTATGACACTTTAAAAATTGTCAAATAATATCCAACCCGTATTTACCCGATTTCGAAATCTACTTGACCCCCTGTACTCGAAATACACTTAAACCCATATTTACTTAATCCCAAAATACACTTAACTCATATTTACCCGAACCCAAAATATGTCGAAACCGTATTTACCTTATCTAGATATACACCGTTTAGGGAGCAAGAGGCTATAGGTGTTAAGGGTGGGAAATATAATTGAGGGGAAATTGGATTCTAATAATTCCTACTTTTGCAAATTGGATGGCAATAATCCCTACTTTCAATTTGTATTTTGGTGGTCCAAAAAAAAAAATAAAATTGTATTGTAGTGGTACCAAATCCATCACCACATTCTTTTTATTTTTTTCATGCCTTCCCCATATAGTTTTTGTTTTTTTGGTTCCTGCCCTCAGATAGGTAATGAAGTGTAGTTACTAAAACGTTTTTTAAATTATTTTTTTGAGATTCCGAGCAATTATTATGATTTTTTATAGGGAATAAAATTGAAAAAATCATAAAAAATTGAAAAAAATTGGGAGAAATGCTATAAATTCATTCAAAATCATGGTAAACTGTTATACAAAGTTTTGAATCAAATGCAACACAAAATCTATGATATTTAGGGTATACTCTCGATTTTGTCCCACTACAATACAATTTTTTTTTTTGGACCATTAGAATACAAATTGAAAGTAGGGATTATTGTCATCCAATTTGCAAAAGTAGAGATTATTAGAATCCAATTTCTCTATAATTGACACACCTGTAATTATAAAGAATCAAATACAACCACGTGTTATATTAGATGAGAACTTCTTCAAATTACTGACCCTTTTTCTTTTACTTAACCCCACCCTGACTCTTGAGGCCCAAGAGGCTGTCGGCCCAGTTCACAATCCTCAACCCACTCTCAAACATTTTTTTGGTTCACCAAAGAGACATACGCCTCTTTTATTGTATAGTAGAAATGATAAATTTATCTTATCTATCACATTCTTAGTTACATTATTTCACTTTTTTCACATTATTAATTCTTTCCTATTCATTTTATATAATATCTATTTATAAATTCATATATTTAATAAATAATGTCGCTTATATGATTTGTCTTATTCATAATATCTTAGTAAAAATTATAAACTATATATTTAAAAATTCATATACTTAAATTATGTGACTTAGATTCTCAGTCACTATTCTATCCATCACTCTATTCCACTTTTCCTACCCGCTAACTATCTTATAGTTTTTTTTATATGTATATTTGGTGTACTAATGCACATAAAATACATTACATTAAACACATTTTAGTTTACCTTAGATTTTGATAAGTAAGAAAAATTACAAACAACAATACAAGTATTTATAATTTCATATGTAATACTATGTTCATTTTTCAAAAACAATGCACATTAATTTAGTTTGCATACTCATAAAAATTATGACACTTTAAAAATCGTCATATATTAAAACTGTTAACGGTTTCTATTGTCCAATAATATCCAACCCGTATTTATCCGATTTTGAAATATACATGTAAAACCCCTGAAAATTGGATTATAATTGTCGTTACATCGTTAGTATTATTTTACGTCCGTTTATTATTTTGTGTTTAAATTGTTAACACTTGAGCTCGTAGGACCGTCGTGGGATTATTAAAGGTAATATAGTCTTTTCTACGTGTATGGTTATGCATGGGAATGGGCGTATTTTGGTAAATTACATGTTAATTATTGATGATTATGTGTTAGTTTTAATTAGTTATTTGTGTTTTTTTAAGTATTATTATCATTATTATTAGTATTATTATTATTTTCAGAATTTAAAAACCATAAATTCCCAATTACTATTTTTAGTGGTCGGTTATCGGGAAGCTTTTACCCCAAGTTTTATTAACATTACTAATTATTATTATTAGAGCATCCGCAATGGTGAGGGTGAGTTTTGCTCACCGGATGATGTGGAAGTAGTGGGATCCACTGAAAGAGTTAGAGTTTGACGGAAAAAGTTTAACTGACCCACTGGGTCAAAAACCCACCTGCCAGCTCATAACATAGTATGACATGGCATTACAACCTGGAACTCCATGCTGGCCATATATCATATACCCTCCCTCCTCATTAAATACTACCTCTCTCTCCTATTTCCCATACAGCCGCCCACATTTCCCAAAACCCGTGCATGGTTCAACTCCATCATCATTCTCCTTCCTTTTCCATCTCCACAGCCAAAAGAAACCGCCTCTCCCCCACATCCATCGACGGCGAGGAAACCGTAGACGCCGGAGATGTCGACGACGGCTCCCAATCTCCCCAGCGAGACCCTAACCACTCACCACCACCCACCAGTACCATAAAAAGAAGTCGGAGATGTAGATGACGCCGGAACCATAAACGTCGAAGAAAGTATAAGATTGCGTATCCGACGACATATTCCTTCACCACCACCATCAATGAAGACGACAATTTTATTGAACGATTCAGATATGTTGATTCGTTTCTCTTCAATTGTTTATCATTTTTGTCCTATTTTTTTATTCCTACTCTTTTCTTGGTTCAGATTCCTTCGTTTTTGTTAAATTTTTACGGTTTCTTGAGTTGATTTGTGATTTTCTTGGTTCAGATTTATTTTTTTCAAATTTTTACGATTTCTTCCGTTGATTTGGGGTTTTCTGGGTTAAGATGTATTTTTTTCTGTGTTAGGGTGTATTTTTTCCTTTTATTTTCTCGGTTCAGAATTTTTTTAGATATAGCTGAATGAAAGCAACTAAAGGCAATGAAAGCAATTGAAAAATAGTAACAAAAGAAGCTAACTTCATTGATGAACTGTCGAAAAATAAGAAGAGAAGGGCAACATAAAAACCGAAAAATTAAAAAAAAAAAGAAAAAGAAAAACATACTGCCGAAAAACATAAAAACCAACACAAAAAATTGATGGGGGAGTGGGGGACCTAATCAATGTCGATAATGGGGGTGCCTTCTGGGATTGGGGAGGATGCTTCAGGGGTCGACTTCCGCTTTCTGCCCAGATTACTTCCTGGGGAATTGAAGGGGTGGAGTTGCTTTGCAATGCTCCATCTCCCCGGAGTTGATTGGGCTTCCTTCAGTATAATATCCAGCTCGACCAATCCCTTCCCACGCCAAATGTAGTCCTTGAGCATCACCCCGTTGTCATTTTGAGATAATCGTGCGAACAGCTCTTGAATGTCAGCCTTTAAACTTTCGTATTTGACTTCGTAAGGTTGGGCATCTGCATTTGGAGTTTTAGGGGTTAGTTTTCTCCGGGTTGTTCTGGGTGTGCTTGGAGATGGTTTGGGCGATGGGTTTGGTGATGGATCTGGTGTTTCTTTTTTTTATTGTAGTTAGAGATGGAGGAGATGTAAGATGAACATTGTCATTTTCAGTGGGTTGGGTGTCTGCTAGAAGTTTCAGGGTTGAGTTAGGAGAATCCATTTGAATTGGGGAAAATAATGTGTTTGAAAGATAATGGAAGAAGAGATGCGTTTGTATGAGATGGTTAATGTATAAGAGGTAGTAGTATTTATAAGGTGATTTCTTTGATTTGAATTTTGATCATAAATTTGCATGCTGAAAAGTAATTAAGGCATAATTAATTTTGTTGTGGAAAACGAAGGGTCATGTCTGAATTTGCATGTTTTATCTTTTTTTAGGGTTAAGTTGGGAGGGTGTTAGAGGGATTCAAATCAGGCATTTTCGATATTTCATTACAAACTCTGGTGTTATGTTTGAGCTTAAAAAAATTGTTTGTGATGTTATTTTGAAATTTTAAGATAGACTATGGCTATTTTAACCCTTGAAATCTTGTTGATTCTGGTTTTATGGTATATGGATGCAAATCTGGGTATGTTCGTTTAGCTATTTGGATGCAAATAAAGTAGATAGAGTTAATGTATATTTTTCAAACCTGATATTTGGATTCAAATCAGTTTAGCAAATGTTAGGTTTTACTAGTTTTTTGATGTGTGTTCAACACCTTGCAGTGGATAATCCATGGATTGAAGACACAGATATATGAAGTTTTTTCTGGCTTGTATTACTTATATATGTATAATTGAAATGTAATGCTTTTCATAAAATCTGTATGCTGGAAAGAAGCAGGTTGTAATCTTATTTATTATTCAATCAATTTGTATTTATTTTTGTCTCAATTTCCCAATCTCTATTGTTACTAAAATTTCTGACAATGTTTTTTGTCCAAATCAGTATTCTTAGTAACAATTTGTTTTTTTTTTCCCAATTCGTATTCTTACTAACATTTCAAGTCACTAATATTTGAAGGCACTGATATATTATTCAATTTGAAGGCACTGATATATTATTCAATTTGGATTCATCCTTTCCATTGATTGAAAATGAAATTTTTATAAACAATAAAATGTTGCATAAATCCATATGTTACATGACTTTCATATGAACTACAAATTATTAGCATAAATAAACCCATTTCCCTAATCTACAAACTAAGCCCATCATCTTCATCTTCATCATCTTCATGTTCATCTTGTTTGTTTGGAATGATGTGTTTGACCCCGACCCTGCGTGTATAAATATTGTTAGGTTTAATGCACTTGACATACATCATTGACATAATGCGGTTATATCAAATAATAATCTTACCGGCGTAAAATGGGTAGGAGGAATAGTTAGGGGGTTGTTGAACAATACTTGCATAATTATAGGTGAAACATTATTTGTAATGTGAATTTTTTGATAATCATTACCTTGTAAAATAAAAGGGTTATATTACATTACCTGGGGGTACATTTGGAACTCATTTGGAGCTTTAGATCCTTGCGGCATTTGATACCCAAAGCCAGGTGTGATTTGGAATCGTGGGTGAACAATGGCACCAGGTGGCATTTGGAAGCCTGGTGGAACACTGGTGGTCGGAGGCGTTTGTTGTGTTCTCCTTCTGGTACGGGGCTGTTCATTGTGATAACCTGCTCTCCTTGACTGTCTTCTACCTCTACCCCTTTTATCGACGGGGTCGTTCACATGGATAGAGTCGTTGGTGTTGTCATTGGCACCCGTTCGAGTAGTTCCCTCCTCGGCAGGCCTCCTACCGTATGTTCTGCCGATCTTGTTTATGCACCGGGACACGATCCCACTTACGGTCCCCCATAATGGATGGTGCCTTCTTAGTCAACTCTGAAAGGGCTGTGATCGTCTGTTTGAACATTTTCTCGTCCATCATGGCCAATGGCGAAACAGGCTCGAATGCACTTTGCAGTTTTTGAAATCGGATAACCTCTTTTGTTTTGGACCGGTGCAGTTCGTAGTACGGAACTTTGATTGTTAGATGTTTTCTCGGCAAGTCCTTCCTCCACCGGTCGAGAATGTACCTATCCGGAACGTAATCCAGTCCCTCCTCGCCAAAAACCCGCAGTATGTGGCAGCACAATATTCTCTTGAACTCAAACTTCTTGCAGTCACACTTCATTTCTAGGGTCTCCCTATCTACTATGACGGTAAACCTAGATCGTCTAGTTGTGATTTCTTTCAATGGTGGCCTCCTAAAAATCGCCTCGTAAGTGCATGTGCTCTCGTCGTCATGTGTCTTCTCGGCGTTTACAACATAGATCAGGCTTTTCACCTTGTTTTGAAGCTCAACAAACTTGTTTGAAGTGTATCGCTGCTGGAATACATGCTCATAAAAAAAGTCCGATGCACACTGGACTGGTTTATCCTTTGAACGGAACGTTTCTTTGTCCTCTTCTCTGACTCTCTTTGCTAGAGCAAATCCGAATTGATCAACAAATTGTTTGAGTGTGGTGTTGACATTCACGAATCCTTTGAAGAAGTAGTTCATTCCCTCACTTCTTTGAGTGCTTGACATTCCTGCCCAAAACTCGTCCTTGAAGTATACGGGCACCCATCTATGTCTTTTATCGTACATGTCATTGCACCAGTTGGAGTTGTGTAGGCCGTACGTGTCAACCCACTGTTTCCATTTTGCTTCGAATTCCTCAACATCAAGAGAATCATAAAGAGTATCTCTTAGCCCTCGAAGAATATCTTTCCCTTCTGGTTTGTTGCATAGATGTTTCTTCGCATTCTTCATCACGTGCCATATGCACCATCTGTGTCGCGCATTTGGAAATACCTTTGCGATAGCCTTACCTGCACATCAAACATTTAACTTGTTACAAAATGTCAATCATGTGGTAAACTTAAGTGCATATAAAAAAATAGAATAGGATTATTAAATATAACCTATGGATTGGCATTGATCTGTTACGATCGCGGTTGGTGCTTTCCCCGACATGCATTTCAACCACGTCTCAAACGACCATATGAAGTTATCGGCTTCTTCTCCAGCCAACAATGCACAGCCGAGCAGGATGGACTGCCCGTGATTGTTAACTCCAATGAAAGGAGCGAATGGCATCTTATAACGGTTGGACACATAAGTCGCGTCGAACGACACAACGTCCCCGAAGTCCTCGCAAGCTGCTCTGCTCCTCCCATCCGCTCAAAATACGTTCCTCAGAGTTCCGACGTCGTCGGTGTCATACATGTAGAAAAAGTTAGAGTTACTCGACATCATCTCCTGAAAATGTTCCGCCATCGCCTTGAAGTCTTCGTCTTGCAATGCGAGTCTCCTTACCTTGCTGATAACGTTGCGGCAATCTCTCTTGTCGAAAGGAACTTGATCATGCCCACCGTATTGCACCGTAATTGAATTGAAGTTCTTGGAGATCGGTACGCCGGCCGTGTCGTTATTTATCATCCTCCTCCGATTCCCGAAACTTATGACTTGTAGTTTCACATGTATTTCGTGTCTGCGGGATTACACTCGTAGTTGTGGTTTGTGTCGACTCTAGTCAACTTGTATTTGTCGCTTTGTTGTTGGAATGTGGCGGTGACTTTGAAACCACACCCGGTGATAGAAGTGCTAGATGATCGGTTTGGATTTGAACTGTTTGACTTGAACATGCCATGTTTTGTGCAAACCATCCTTAGCCTCTGGTAGACTGCTTCATTTTCCGTGGTATGTTGTGTAGTTAACTTTTCGGAGCTCCTAATACGTACTTGGAACCCATTGGCACGACTGTACTCATGCATGTGGATTTCAAATTTCGCGACCGAATCAAACTCCATCCCCAAAAAAGGGGCAGTGACATCACCAACATCGAGAATAGTCGTGTCATCCACATCATCTACGTGCATGAAACCGCCACCCAACCCATCATCCGCCTTAGAGTCGGGTATACCAACATCGTGTTCATCTCCGAATAAATCACGAAATAAGTCGTTACAATTACTGTCAGCAGCCGGTCCGTCATCATGTTTCAACAACTCCTCTAACGGATCATACTCGGAATCACTGTCACAGTCCTCGTTCAAGTCTATTTGTCTGGATCCCATGATTGTAGCGATTAAAATCTACAAATTAGAGAAGGGGACAATAAAATTAATAAACAAATACATTAATTAGTCATTAAAAAAATATTGGAGTAGCGATTAAATTCTACAAATTAAAGAAGTGGACAATAACATTAATAAACAAATACATTAGTCAATAAACAAATATTGAAATTTAATAAAAAATAGGGATTAATTAAATAAAATTAATAAAACAATTAATAAAATTTCACAACCAACAAACAATTGTATCAAACTAATAAATTTTATGTCATTGACTTATTATAATTAGTAAAGCCATCCTTGTAATTTATATGTAGCATATGATCATTAAAAAATATAACAATCCTTGTATTTGATATTTGATTAGTCAGTGATTTGGGACATGGATTGCTGACAGTTGAAATGATAGTGAATATGGATCGTCGGATTGATTAAAATGTGACGGCCAAGATCGTATACCCTTTCCCGCCCACTTTCCCCAAAAACCCTACCCAAATTCCCGCCCACTTTTCAACTTGTTTCCCCCAAACCCTAGTTCTTGCTATTGAAAAAAGCCCCTTCAACTCTCTAAAGCCCCCACGTACCCCAATCTCTCTCTCTCTCTCTCTCTCTCTCTCTCTCTCTATGTATCTATGGCATCTAAACCTAAACCCCATTTCCTCAACACCAATTCCTCAACCCCTTAAATCGAATTTGGTTTCCATCCACAATATTTGTGGATAATCTGGTTTCCATCTTCCATATATTCTAAAAGGTAAATTTTTGGTTTCTGGGTTTTTGACAATATGTGGGAATTATGTAAAAAATTGAAAATGGAGGTCAGTGTGGATTACCGTATTTAATTTGGATTATATTCTGATCATCTGATTTCTCCCTTCTTCTCTTGCACAAAACGTTGGTATTGATATGTTGATGATGTTCTTGGATTTTTCTCCTTGTATTTTATTTGGAGGTTAGTGTGGATATCTATCTCTGTATTTTGTTTCCCATATACAAGTGTCAGAATGTTGGTATTTATCTGTTTGAATGATTTGTAACAGTTAGATTTGTAATGGTAAAATGGAGTTATGATTAATGTAGGTTTTTCAAGACAATTGTTATCATTTTATTTGATTTGAAAAAGAAACATCAGATGCTTCTTATTGTTCTGTTATTGATGTAGGTTATCTGACGTATTGGTTTTGTATAAGAAATTGATCTAACTGTGGTTTTGACTCCCATCTTAAATTCTATGATTCATGGAAGAAGAATATACGGATGAAGAAGAAGAAGTTTTTTATGAAGAAGAAGAAGAAGAAGAAGAAGAAGAAGAAGAAGAAGAAGAAGAAGAAGAAGAAGAAGAAGGTTATTGCAGAAGAAGAAGAAGAAGAAGACTTAACAAGAAGATGGTCTGTAAGACGAGGGAGATCAAAAAACCCAAAAATTGTATTAATAATATTGATTAATTAACAACAATCATGCTTTGTATTTGTTTGGTGACAAATATTAGTAATTTGTTTTTTAATTATGGTATTGATTTTGTTCACTGCCATATTGGTTTTGTATATGAAATTAATCTAACTGTTGTTTTTGATTCCCATCTTAAATTCTATGATTAATGGAAGAAGAAGATGCAGATGAAGTAGAAGAAGAAGAAGTTTATGCAGAAGAAGAAGAAGAATTAACAAGAAGATGCAGATGAAGTAGAAGATGCAGACGACTAGACGAGGGAGAAAAACCCAAAAATTGTATTAATAATATTAATTAATTAACAACAATCATGCTCTGTATTTGTTTGGTGACATCCTGTATTGAATTTTTTTTTAATTATGGTATGGATTTTGTTTACATAATCTTAATTTTTAGAAATATTTTATTAATGTTAAGTAACATCCTGTATTGTATTTTTTTTTTATTAAAATGGTGATTGAGGGTCGAAAAATAATTAACAAGCTTCAAAATATTTGGTAATCTAGTAATTATGTAATTGAAAATGTTGACTTCCAAAATGAAAAAATATTATGAAACCGAAAATAGTTAGTTAAGGTGACAAAAAATATAATAATTTGAAAGTTTTTTTGGCCAAAGAGATCATAAAACTTAATTTGAAAAATACTATGTAAAATGAGAAGTTGTCAATAAAATACCCTAAAATTAATTTGAAAACTATTAAATTGGCCTTAGAATAATTTTTTATCAATAAAATACCCTTAAACTGGGTAAAACCGTTTGAAACTATGGAAATGGAGAAAATTGAAAGATCATATTTACCACCCCTGACATTATTAAGAGAGATGAAAGGGCAGTTTTTACACAGTTTTCCCAGTATAAGGGTATATTAATGATAAAAATTATTTCCCAAAGGCAGTTTTTGTTAGGATTTAGGTTATCTATTTCCTAAACAGATATAAATTAATTGGCGGAAAATTATAACAGTTATAAACAATTAATCAAAACAACTGCAGAGGCTTTAGTAATTATACCTGATCGCTAATTCCTGCTGAAGAAGAGGTTGACCTTCCAGATTCCAATGCTGAAACCCTCTATTGAAAAGTCCACGCAGCACTCCAAGAACCCGATTGCTAGATCGACCCGATCGAGACAAATCTCAATCTAAGATGTATGTGAGATTGTTTCAGGAAACTGATAGTATTTCCTGAAACTAGAACTGCAAACTAAAAGAGAGAGGAACTCAGAAAACAACGACGGCGCGTTTTCTGGGCCCAACACGGTCCGTGTTGGACTCCAGAGAATCCAATTATTCGGCCCATGGACACCACGGACCGTGGTGTCTCAACACGGACCGTGTTGGGTCAACACGGTCCGTGTTGAGCCCGATTCGGTCCGTGTTGATTTCTGTACAATCGATTTCCAACTTTTCTAAACTTGATACAATATCATTTAGGTTACATACATTGTTCCAGGCAATCGACTTGTGTGACAAGAGGACCAAATAATATAGTTGTAATTAAACATATTTAATTACTAATTATAGAGGTCTCTAGCAAGACATATAATTACTATATTACTTTGGTTTAATCTCCGTGTAAATCGAACATTGTCGGGACATTCCCAACAATCTCCCACTTGTCCCACAAGTGTTCGATTCCTTGAATTCCCTTGTCACTTACTGTCTCATGTTCGGATAAGGTAAGCTGATGTCATCCTTATGTAAGGTCCGAAACGTTCCTCGATCTCCGAGTTTAGACTTTCAAAAATAGATGATCAACTGTTGATTCAACTGAGCTCGGCCAAGCATTTTCAGTCCAATCTCACCGAGTTGCCAAAAGACAACTGTCCCTAATAGGGAGGACAATGCCATCTTGTTCAGACACACATTCTCACATGATCCAATCAGAACCTGCATAATCGCCTTTATAGCCTCATCACGAAAGGCGTTTGACGCGCTCCAAAGTCACAGCAGACCATGTAGTCTGTGTACTGAACTCAGGATTCAGGAATTTTTGAGTGGTGAAAGCTCCTATGACAATTCCCAACTTAAAGAGCTCCCACTGGGGGTCAGTTCGGTAGTTGTTCTCAACAATACCCATGTGATTGATTTATGACGTCAATACGTCAATATGATCATAAAACTCGATCATCATTTCAATCCTACATGCTAATTGTGTTAATATCATCACTGTCCCTATGTGATAATACAATCAGGAAACAGGTCGACGATCGGCCAAGATTAGCGTCATCAAGTTCACTAATGGGGTTTCAGAAATTAGACGTCATCCAATTTCCCATTTTGAATTCGCTAATCCTTTTGGACATTCACATAATTCTAAACCAAAATTATGTAAAGTTTTGAATTTATTATTAATAAATGATGAATAAATAACTATTACAAACCATGAGCCATCTTATGTTCAAAATGTAACTTAATAACATCATTCAAGATGTCTAATTCCTATTGCATGAGTAAGACTCTCATACTTCGCTTGCGACAGGGGTTTAGTAAGCGGATCACGACGTTCTCATCCGTATGAACCTTGCACACATTAATATCACCTTCCTCGATGAACTTTCGAATGATGTGATACTTTCTGGACACATCCTTAGCTTTGTTGTGTGCTCTAAGTTCCTTTGCTTGAGCAATGGCCCCACTGTTGTCACAGTATAGGTCCACGCCTTCCGCAATACTAGGCACAACTTCAAGCTCCTTGATGAACTTCTTCACCCACATTGCCTCCTTCGCAGCTTCAGATGCTGCGATGTATTCTGCCTCAGTTGTAGAATCAGCGACAGTGTTTTACTTGGAACTTTTCCAGCTCACTGCCCCACCATTTAAACAAAAGACGTATCCAAATTGGCTACTGTAGTCATCCTTATCCGTCATGAAACTGGCATCAGTGTAACCTTTTACACTCAGCTGTCTCTCACCTCCATAGATTAAGGACAACTCCTTAGTTCTATTCAGATACTTAAGTATGTTCTTCACAGTAGTCCAGTGTTTCTCACCAGGGCTGGCTTGAAACCTGCTGCACATACTTAAAGCAAATGCTATATCTGGCCTTGTACATCTCATAGCATACATTATAGACCCTACAGCCGAAGCATAAGGTATATTTTTCATCTTTTCCTGGTCTTCAGATGTCTGAGGACAATATGTTTTACCAAGTGATGTGCCATGAACCATGGGAATGAATCCCTTCTTGGAGTTCTGCATGTTGAACCGATTCAACACCTTATCAATATAAGTTGTTTGATTTAATGCAATCAAACGCCTTGATCTATCTCTATAGATCTTTACTCCAAGAATGTACTGGGCCTCACCGAGATCCTTCATTTGGAAATTTTTCCTAAGCCATGTCTTACAAGACTCCAGCATAGGAACGTCATTTCGAATGAGGAGTATATCATCCACATACAAAACTAGAAAGACTATTTTGCTCCCATTGAGTTTTCTAAAAACACAAGGCTCTTCTTGGTTTTTCAAGAAACCAAACTCTTTGATTACTTGAGTAAACCTTTGATTCCAACTCCTTGAAGCTTGCTTGAGGCCATAAATGGCCCTTTGCAGCTTACAGACCTTCCCAAAACCTTTGGGATCTTCAAAACCTTCAGGTTGTGTCATATACACTTCCTCTTCCAGAATCCCATTCAAGAATGCAGTCTTGACGTCCATTTGCCATATTTCATAGTCATACCATGCAGCTATGGCAAGGAGTATCTTGATAGATTCAAAAGCCGCTACTGGGGAAAAAGTCTCTTCATAGTCAATACCATGAATTTGAGTGAAACCTTTTGCCACCAGCCGTGCTTTGTAAACACTAGGTTTACCATCCATGTCGGTTTTCACTTTGAAGACCCATTTGTTTCTGATGGCTCTAGCGCCTTCAGGCAAGTCAACCAAGGTCCAAACCTTGTTTTCGTACATGGAGTCTATCTCGGATTTCATGGCTTCAAGCCATTTCTTGGAGTCTGGGCTCGCTAAAGCTTGTTTGTAGGTCTCGGGCTCATCATATTCTACAAGGAACATGTTGATTTCCGATGTTATGAGATAACCGTATCTCTAAGGAGGGTGAATTTCCCTAATGGACCTACGAAGGGGTATGTCCACATTCCCTACTTCTTCATCGACCTGTCCCCCGACTACCTGTTCATAATTCCTTTCTAGTTGAGGATCAACGGAGATTGGAATGCAAGTAGTGGTGACGGGGTATGGGATAAGATTCGAAGTGGTTTGTGGCTCTTGAACTTCACCTAGTTCAATTTCTCTCCCACTCTTTCTCTTAGAGATAAATTCGTTCTCTATGAAGAAAGCATTCCGAGACATAAACACTTTGTTCTCAGAACGGTTGTAGAAGTAATACCCTTTGGTTTCCTTAGGATAGCCCACAAAGAAAACCTTTTCAGATCTGGGTGCAAGCTTGCTGTCAGGTAAAACCTTAACATAGGCTTCACATCCCCAAATCTTTAGAAAAGACAAACTAGGAACTCTTCCTCTCCATATCTCGTATGGTGTCTTTTCAGTAGCTTTAGTCGGAGTCCTATTTAGAATGAACGATGCGGTTTCAAGAGCATGCCCCCAAAAGCTAAGTGGTAACTGATCACATCATTGATCGCACCATATCTAATAGGGTGCGATTTCTCCTTTCAGATACACCATTGTGTTGTGGGGTTCCTGGAGGAGACAGCTGTGAGACAATCCCACAAGTTCTTAGATGGTTAATGAATTCTTGGCTCAAATATTCTCCACCTCAATCTGATCGAAGAGTTTTTATTGTTTTGCCAAGTTGATTCTGTACTTCATTTTGGAATTCTTTGAACTTTTCAAAGGATTCGGATTTATGATGCATTAGGTAGATATACCCATATCTACTAAAGTCATCAGTAAAAGTAATGAAATAGTAGAATCCTCCTCTAACATTAGTGCTCATTGGTCCGCATACATCAGTATGTATGAGCCCTAATAAGTCATCGTCTGCTCACCGCCCAAAGAAAGGGTGACTTAGTCATTTTTCCCATTAGACATGCCTCACAAACTTCAAACTTTTCAAAGTTTAGGTTTTCCAGAATTCCTGTACTTTGCAGTTTCTGGATGCGATTCTGATTAATATGACCTAGCCTGCAATGCCAAAGGTATGTTTCATTTGAGTCTTTTGTTTTAGCCTTTTTGGATTCGATGTGACAAATTTATTTATCTAAATCTAATATGTAGAGGCCATTCATGCGAATACCCGCACCATAAAAGATTTCATTTTTTGTAAATGAAAAACGACCATTCGTAATATTAAAAGAATAACCTTCAATCTCAAGTACAACTACTGAAATTAAATTCTGACTAATAGCGGGAACAAAATAACAATTATTTAGTTCTAATATAAGTCCTGAAGGTAAAGATAAACTATAAGTTCCTACGAAGACAGCCGCAACTCTTTGCCCGTTTCCTGTGCGTAGGTTTACTTCATTCTCACGACTCGTGCCTACTGCTTAGGCCTGACATTTCCACAAATGTGAGCTTCACAACCGTATCTAATACCCATAAAGTAGAAATAGTAAGATTTATATCGATCACATCTATACTGCTTTGTGACCTTCCTGGTCTTGAGATCATCTAAGTAAGTGGGGCGATTTCTTTTCCAGTGTCCTTTGCCTTTACAAGAAAAGCACTCTTCATCCGGCTTAGGTCCCGCTTTAGGTTTGGCCGACAATGAGCTTTGTTCTTGCCTTTCTTACTTGCAGGTCCCTTCTTGCTCTTGTTAGCCTTCTTGAATTTTCTTTTCCCCTTGCTGACCACTAGGACATTCGAGTTAACCTTATGGGCTATCTTAATGTCCCTCTCTGCTGTAACCAACATCGCATGAAGATCCATTAGAGACTTCTTATGCCCTTGCATGTTGTAATTCAGCTTGAAGGTGCTGAATCCTTCATGCAGTGAGCTAAGAAGAATGTCAGTAGCTAACTCTGGAGTGTAGGGGAACCCTAGTCGCTCCATGGACTCAAAAAGACCAATCATCTTCAATACATGGGGCCCAACGGGCTTGCCAATCTCAAGACGGGTGCGAACAATTTGCTCATTGATCTGACATCTCTCAATTCGAGCGTGTTCTTGAAACATGCTTTTCAGTTGAGTGATTGTTTCATGTGCCTTTTTGTTTTCAAACTGTCTTTGAAGCTCAGGAGTCATAGTAGCCAACATGATACAGCTGACTTGGACATCATCATCAGAATGACGCTGCCACTTGTCTTTTTCAGCTTGAGTCGCATTTTCTTTGGGCTTGTTCTTCAAGGCTCTTTCTAGAACATATTCTTTCTGCTCTGCCCTAAGGACAATCCTCAGGTTTCGGTGCCAATCAAGGAAATTGGCCCCGGTGAGTTTCTCTTTTTCCAAAAGAGAACGGAGGTTGACTGTGTTATTGGTGGGTGTGTTAGACATCTTTGATTCTGACAAGACATAAAGGTTCAAATTATTAATCATCAAAGAAATTAAACTAATTTTAACTTCAAATCAAAAGACTTTTATCAACTCTCACTTAGTGTTTTAATTTAACCAAGACCCACAAGACCCATGGGCTCAAGTGGACTTTGGCCCAACAAAACTCAATCCCATGTTATCTTTGGTGGATCATCTTATGATCGATCATTCAAAATGACTCTTGGCAAGAAATTTGTATGGAATACAATATTTCTCTTCCTCTGCTCTTGGCCCAAAACTATTTTGATAGCCAATTTGAATTGACCTAGCTCCCACCCTACTTATTAATGATGGACAAATAATTCGCTTTGGCTTTCTTTATTTATCCATCTAAGTGGTGTTTCGATAGGTTGAGCAATAATTCAATTATGAGAGTAGATTTTATTATCCTAAGAATGCAATTCTAGGTGAACTCTTTCGAAAAGCATAAAAGGCATAATAAAACATGCAATAACAAAATTAAAGCATAAATAAAACCCCTAGTATGACCACCTAGATTTAATCAACTAATTTAACTAAGCCTTGATAGTCTTCAAGAAAACCTTCTTCGGTCATGCAACTTCATTGGATGGGCTCCCACTCGAATCACCACCTCTATTGTTGTTGGGCTCCCACTCAATTTGATGTCTCCAATTACAACCAATTTACAAATTGGACCTCACAATTGAGTCCTTACATGAATTAAAAATAAACTTAACTGAAATTTAAATTTAAAATTTAATTCAAAGACGGTACGCAGACCGTATTTCACCCAACCCGGTACGCAGACCGGTAAAATTGACTATCTATGGCCATACTAGAAGCACATGCAAACATGTAATATTGCAATAAACACATGCTCAAATAACAAATTATAAAGGCATATAAATAATTGCAATATAACACATAAGGAAATAAATACTAAATAAAATTTCCTAAAGGTTTGCATGATTAATAAAATAAATAAAATCCAAATTTTATCTTAGTTACCTAAACAGATTTAGGATTTTATACCTATACATACAAAATACTTGACTTTCCTAAAATCAAGGGGTCTAAAAGATACTATATTTTTCAAAGGTATTGTAGGTTTCCTAAACATTACAAAATAATAGATTTTATGCCTATTATCTGATTTAGTAGTAATAGGATTTAATAATTAATTTCTAAAATTAATTACAAACCCTAAAATACACGAATTCACTAAAACTGCTGGCAACACAGTCCATGTTGATCCAACACGGTCCGTGTTGCTTCCCAGTTTTGGTTAATTTCGTGAATGAAAAACTTAAATAAAACTATCGTAACTTATCGAATTTAAAGATTTCATATCACAGCGTTATCTAATATCCCAATATGAATATTTTCCAGAATTTTAACAATTTTCAAAAGATTGTAAAATTTTAGGGAATTAAACATTTTTAATTCTCCATTTAAGAGGAAAAAAAATAACAACAATCCGATAAGTTTAAAAATCAAATTTTATAATTTTTCCATACGGTAGGTTCATCTAATATGCTACTGTAAAAATTTCAGATTTTTATCAAATTTCGAAAATTAGAATAAAATTCAGAAAAGTAAACGATTATACTTTTCTGTTAATCTGGAAATTAAAGGAAAACTAATAAACGATTTCGAAAATTCATGAAAAATTTATCCATAGCAGTATGGTTACCCAGTAACCTACTGTAAAATTTTCAGAAATTTGCAAATTTCTATAAATATACAAAATTCAGAGAAGCAACAAATTTATTTCTCTGAGATCTGAAAATCTAAATTAAAAAATATAATTTGATCGGACAAATTAACGGAAAATTTTTTCCCTAAAAGTATGGTTACCCAGTAACGTACTGTAAAAATTTCAGAAATTTTACAAATTTCTACAAATTTATAAAATTCAGAGAATTAAACGAATTTTAATTCACTTCAGATCTGAAAACTCAATTAAAAATCCATTTTAATTGGGAAAAATCTACAAAAATTATGGAAAGTCCAGAATACTTCCAGACACCTCTAGTAAAAATTTCAGAAATTTTTGAGTTTTTTTGATACTTTATTTCGATTTTTCATATTTGCCGTAAATAAACTAAATCAGAAAATTAATTCTACAAAACCCTATTTTGCGAATTTAAACCTATTTCATGTATCGCCTACTGTTTAACAACATTAAACGTGATTGCTTCTAAAACATTCAAAATTAAATCGAGTTCATGCTATGTTTAACAATTAAACAAACATAAAATCGATTAATTAAAGGCAATAAGAAACAAGCAATAACAAAGCATGAAATTTTACAATAAAATTTCATATTTACTATCAAGAACATTAAAAACTTTCATAAAGATTCAAAATTTTAGGCATAAATCTACTCTAGCATATTCATAATATAATTCAACTATTGACAAAATTAATTATGAATACAAGTACAATACTTTAGCATGCAATTGGTGGCTCTGATACCACTGTTAGGATTTAGGTTATCTATTTCCTAAACAGATACAGATTAATTGACGGAAAATTATAGCAGTTATAAACAATTAATCAAAACAACTGCAGAGGCTTTAGTAATTATACCTGATCGCTAATTCCTGCTGAAGAAGAGGTTGACCTTCCATTCCAATGTCAAACCTCTACTGAAAAGTCCACGCAGCACTCCGAGAAACCGATTGCTAGATCGACCCGATCGAGACGAATCTCAATCTAAGATGTATGTGAGATTGTTTCAGGAAATTGATAGTATTTCCTGAAACTAGAACTGCAAACTAAAAGAGAGAGGAACTCAGGAAATCACCCTGGTATCTCTCTAAGAGTCGAAGGCAGTTGGTGTGGAATAATCTCTCCCAGAGACCCCTTTATATAGTGTTTAGAAAATCTAGGGAAAGGGTTCAAAACCCTAAAGGGCCAAATTAAAACGACGGCGCGTTTTCTGGGCCCAACACGGTCCATGTTGAAACAACACGGTCCGTGTTGGACTCCAGAGAATCCAATTATTCGGCCCATGGACACCACGGACCGTGGTGTCTCAACACGGACCATGTTGGGTCAACACGGTCCGTGTTGAGCCCAATTCGGTCCGTGTTGGGCTGATTTCTCACAGAAATCAGTTTCCAACTTTTCTAAACTTGATACAATATCATTTAGGTTACATACATTGCTCCAGGGCACTGACTTGTGTGACCCAATAGGACCAAATAATATAGTTGTAATTAAACATATTTAATTACTAATTATAGAGGTCTCTAGCAAGACATATAATTACTATATTACTTTGGTTTAATCTCCGTGTATATCGAACATTGTCGGGACATTCCTAATAGTTTTTATACGGTTTTCCAAATTGAAGCGTATATTAATGACAAAAATTATTTCCCAAAGGCAGTTTTAACAGTATTTCCCAATTTAAGTGTATATTAATGATAAAAAATATTATCCACAGGCAGTTTATAAAAGGATTTTCCCAGTTTAATTGTATATTAATGACAAAAAATATTTCCCAAAGGCAGTTTTTACATAGTTTTTCCAGTTTAAGTGTTTATTAATGTTAATAAATATTTCCCAAAGGCATGTTTATCATAATTAATGCACGTTGGTTCAATTGTTACTTAATTCAATTCAGATCTAAAATTTTAAATTTTAGAAGATGAAGAGCTTGCTGAAAAATAGTTCTGATTTGACAAGATTGTAACTTTATTTTTTATTTTTTCACACTGTAGTCGGATGGTTGTAAAAGAATTTAATCAAATTTTTAACACTTAACACTTTTACATTTGGTCATTTAAAAAAAATATTAAAAATAAAACAAAAAAAAAAAGATGGGTGAAGATGAAACATAGCAGGATAAAAAGAACTTGAAGTTGATGAAGAAAAAGATAAATACCACATCCAATGTACTAGATTTGAACCGCAACCTTCTTGTTATCACAATACCAATATTGCCAATGTTCTAGTGTACCAAGGTGTACCACATCAAATGCACTTCTCAATCTCCCCAACTTCCGTTTCTTCTTTAAAAACCCAGAGTACACCCCCATTTCATATTCATATTCTTCTTCTTCTTCTTCTTCTTCTTCTTCTTCTTCTTCTTCTTCTTCTTCTTCTTCTTCTTCTTCTTCTGTTATTCGTTCTCTCTCTGTAGTCGACAGTTAGGGTTACCTCTTCTCTTGATCATCATCTTCTTCAAGCCCCCAAATTTCTCAGTTCTCCTCCTTTCCCCTCCTCAACCATGGCGGATGGTGCGATTCTAGACCATGCCAATGTTATGGCCTGCCGATCATGCCCTTGTTACTCAGACACCGACAGGACATGCAAGTGTGGAATTCCTTGTGTGGTTCGGGTGTCTATGACACCATCGGACCCACTGAGGAGGTTTGCATTGTGCAGGTTCCATGGTGCCCCCCAAGGGCGTGATTACCACGACTGGATTGATGACCCCCTTTGCGCAACCCTAACCACCCCTGCCGTTGCAACCATTGTCAGAAACACGAGTTTGGCTGCAGAATTGGCAAGGACGACAAGGAAACTCTCCAAGTCGAGGAGAGATCACCAGGAGACTTTGGGCAAGCTCATCGATACAGAGATCCAAGTTTGGGAGATGAAGAAGTCTCGAAAGAGGCTTCTTGTGTTTATGGGTATGCCGGTTGTGGTCATGGTGGGGGTGTTGTTGAAGAAGGTGTAGGCAGGGGGGCAAGGAAGGTGAAGGTCATATAAGGTCATGCAAGGTCAGGGAAGGTCAAGCAAAGTCATGCAAGGTCTAGGTCAAGGTCAAGGTCAAGGAAGCAAGGAAGAATCTTTATTTCGTTTTTGTGGGTGTTGTTACTGGTAATTTGAGTAACATACCATTGGGAATTTTCAGTATTTTGTGTTTGAAATTAGTTTTTTTTTGTTGTTGTAAATGATCGAAATGGTGGATGATGTATGCTTCTTGTTGAATGAATGAATTTCCTTCCTTTGGGCAAAATACTTATTTGAGTTGGAAATATTTTGTTTCTGTTTAGGGTATATTTGACAGTATTGATTTGGTGTGTTTTAAATGGTTAGAGTGGATGATTAGATTGCCTTGTTCTTATTTGGTATACAAACATGCCGGAGTTTCAACCTTTCCCCTTCCCCATCGATTTGTAAATTAAAAACCAGACTAACCCAACATCTGCCATGTATTTTCTTCTTCTTTATATCCTGCTCCAAACAACATTCAAATCAAACTCCAAATTATAACAATAACAGTACATGTGCAATGGATCTCATAACATTTCAAATATAAAACTTATAACATTTCTATACCATGGAAGCATAATAATCTGTTCAATTTACAACAATTAAAAAAACAAAAAGGACAGAACCACCAACATTATTTGTTCAGTTTTTAAAATGATTTGAAGAAGAAATTAATTTCACGATCACATCTACAAGTATTACAGACAAGATTCTGCTCCAAGTCTTCGTTGTCGTAACACTCCTGATGCAATCCTTTATACCAGACAGTATGTTCTTCATAGTTGGGGCACTCAAAATAGGGCTTATTTTGCCGGAATCTAGCATTCTTCATCCAAATTCTCGACATAGAGTGCCTTACTTTATTCCTGTACTCTACGATTGCCCGTGCCTTAAACACATCCATAATGAGCGAAACCCCTTTATTCCTGCGAGCTTCATCGTCACCACACAAAAAAATGATGGCGACAACATAAGCATATGGCTTGTGTCCAAGTTCTGCTGCCTCATACAGGCTTTTTATCCCTTCTTCCTCCTCTAATTTGGTGATGTATTTCTCCTGCACAATAGTTTCAAAGTATGTAAGCATTAAACTACAATTTATGACAGTATTTACGCTAATTAATTCATGCAGAAGGACCGAAAAAGAAACGGTTCAAGTACATACCATTCCAATCTGGAAGAGGGCTTCACAATTGCCGCTTTGCCGGCACTTCTCTCTGAATAGTTTGGCTTCCACGGGGTGGCGCCATATATGTGTGGAAAAGTTGTTTAGAGCAGCATGTTGCAGAACATAACTATCGTTTCCAATTTTATTCAATGATTTACAACTTCATAATCTATGTCCATGCAAACAGTTCACAGAAAAAAGTCAGATTTACAGAAAAAGTATTAGATAATATTCAAAACAAAACTTAAAAGTAAACAATGGAAGTATATATTATATAACATGCAAACAATTTACCTTTGTCTGCAACGACAAAGATCGACGATGTCAGATGCAGCAACGCGAGCAACCACTTCTTTGATCATTTCATATGGTAGGTCATTGGTCAAGCATTTGCATCTTTTACATGCACTGTGTTGTTGGCCAAATGAGAATGATGAAGAAGAAGAAGGACTGAAGAAGATGAAGGACTGAAGAAAATTGATGAGAAGGATGAAGCAAAGAAAGAGGAAGAGAATGATGAAGAAGAAAGTGGTGACTTGGGGAGAAGAAAGTAATGATTATATAAAGCAGGGAATTGTCAAATAAGAGTGTTTCATATACCAAGGAAGGGGGATGAAAACCCCCATGAATATCCGCGTCAGTTAGATAATATTAGTAAAACGTGTCAAAACGACGTTAAAAACGACCCTTCAGTTTTCAAAAAATTTAAAAAACACCAATGCAGTTTCATTGTAAAGTTCTCAATAGCTATAATAGTTTTACTGTTGATAATAATATGCTCTTCAAGTTACAAGTTAAGTTTTTATAAAACGCCCCAACACTATTCACCCGATTAATTAATGACCATCTCCGTCAGTCATGTCAATGGAGGGTTTGCATTTTCAACATTTGTCATAATTTTTTTACACCACAAAACTGTTCACTAAAAGATCATTTTTTCTCTTTATAAGCAACACATACCCATGTAGTATTGTAAGCACTGCCCATTAATTACCTTCAACATTGAGCACTTTATTTTCTTCATCCTCATCTAGTTCCTTCATCATCTAATCTCCCAAAAAAAATGTCATTTAACTCCGATCCCAACCTTTGGAATGCCTTGAAGGCTTTCTTGGAGGAGGTCCTTGTGAACAAGAAAATGATGGATGAGAGGGAGACACAATTAAGCAACAAGCTCAAGGCATTTGAGGAGGCCCTTGAGAAACAGAAGATCATTAATGTTGTACTGTTGGTGTTTTTGGGCATCATGTTTGGATATGTTTTGGGACACCTCTATAATGTACGTATTTAGAAAGAATTATTATGCAAAATAATATTTGTTCATCCTTATTATGAAGATTTGCTATTGAAGTTTTAATGTTGATTATAATCTGCTATTAAACTTACCACTTCAGTTTTTATAAAACGCCCCAACAATATTCACCTGATCAATAATACCAGTTCAGTTTTTGTGATAATCAAAAAATGCCCATATCTTTTAGAACCAGTTTCATTATCACAACTTATATATTTGCTAATGCATTTTTTGATAATTGAAAAGATATTGACATTAAAAAGATATTGTCATTAAAAACTCATCCTCCAATATCTCCCTCACTACTAGTTCAACAGAAAATTAATATTAAAAAAATAAAAATTAAATAATCCCCCAAAGTAAAATAACTCAAACATCTTATCAATTGTCTATGGTAATATAAGTCTTTTTAGGAAACTTCAATGTCCTCAGCCTTCCAGATCTCCTTGGTGGTGCTTTTGGTTTGGGAGGAGCATTTGAAGTTGCATCGTTTGCAGCAGCTGAGACATTGGCTGAAGATGAAGAACAGTTAAACCAAGAAAAAGCTGAGGTATTGCCAATCTTTGGGACAACATCAGCAGAAGCAACATCAGCAGGAGCAACATCAGCGGAAGGGCCACAAGCAGCTACGAATGCAGTCTTGTCAGTTGTTGGCTTGCAGCTGCGGGGAAGGATGACCCTTGTCCCTGATGGTGTAACTGTCATACGTGTCTTCTTGGCACGTTGTGAATTCTTCCCACCAACAACCTTGGCATGATGTGAATTCCAATATTATTATGAATATAAAAAACAAATTAAACAAATTAAAAAACAAATATAACAAACATATATAGTACCTTAAAGTTAGCACGTCTTTCTGGTAGTGATGGGGGTGGGGGTTAAGCTGGTTGGCTTACTGGTGGTGGTGGTGGTACAGGAGAATGGTGTGGTGGTGATTGAGGTTATGGTGGTGGTGATTGAGGTTGTAGAGGTGGTGACTGAGGTTGTGGTGGTGGTGACTGAGGTTGTGGTGACTCGGGTTGGGGTGGTTGTGACTGAGGTTGTGGTGGTGGTGACTGAGGTTGGGGTGACTCGGGTTGGGGTGGTTGTGACTCAGGTTGTGGTGGTGGTGACTCAGGTTGTTGTTGTTGTGGTCGTGGTTGTTCTAGTGGTTGTTCTTGTGGTGCTGACTGGGGTTGTGGTGGTCTCCCCTGTGGCATAAACAGATATAATTAAATTACACATTGTGTAAAAGTCAAATTAACTTGACAATAGCAAACACATCAATTTCATATTACATGTTGCTGCGATACTAATGATGGAGCTTTGTCACAACATCTCTTATTGTGACCTTCATCTCCACAAAATGAGCAATGCATTTTTTTCCCAACCCTACTGACTCTCCCTTGACTAAGTCCAGGCTGACAACCATCTTTTGGCCTCCTAAAGTACTTGGAGGTTGTCTTCTTCTTAGGCTTAAAATAAGGTGTATAAACTGTCTCGCTTGCTGCTTTGGGCCACATTCCTTCACCATTGGTTTGCTTCAATGTATGGGAGTATGTTGTCTTTAAGTGTTGCAGTGAGTAACACTCATGCACATAATCCTCTGGTTTCAGTCTCTCTTCCCTAAAAATAGCAACTGCATGAATACAAGGGATGCCACTCAACTCCCAAGACCTACATGTGCATGTTCTGTTGTTCAGATCGACAACAAACTCATCTCTTCCATGAGTGGCACTATACAATCCTCCCCCTGCCCTCACAGCCTCCCAATGTCTTGCATGGTCAAGTCTTTTGTCCAATTTCTTCCTTATCCTAGGTCCTATTGGATCCTTAAGTGCGTCTGCCCATACTTGCTTCTGACCAATCCTCTTCATCACAAGCTTGAAAATAGTTCTAAGCATGGATAATATTGGTTGGTACATAGCCTCGTTGATAAATGCATTGAAAATCTCACCCATTTTATTGTCAACAGAATCACATTGAGCATTAGTCCCAAAGTACCTTCTGTTAAAACGTTCAAGACCTTTATTTTTCAAAAATTCAAAAGCATTGGGATCTAGACCCTTCATATCATTCACATACCTCTCTAATTGATAATCATTTGTTGCCTTTGTTATCCTCCAAAAAACATTTCTAAATGCTTGACCTCTCCAACTCTCTCTAAAATTGGCATACACATGCCTTGCACACATTTTATGCTCAGCTCTAGGGAAAGCCTCCTTGATTATAGAGTCCAATCCCTAATTGCAAAAGAAGAAAAACACAGTGATCACTAAATCAATCAACCAAAAATTTAAAATTAAAGAATTTCAACGATTACAATGATATAAGGTCAATTACCTTCTGCTGATCTGAAATGTAAGTCTATTTGAAACCATCACTGATGTTCAAATCCCTTTGTAATTCCTCCAAGAAACAACTCCAACTATCATTGCTTTCAGTTTCCCCAACCCCCCATGCAACAGGGTACATTTGATCATTGGCATCTCTACCAACAGCGACAAACACTTTACCATCCCACGGTCCCTTCAAGGAACATGCATCCAAAGAAACTACTCTCCTGCATCCTTCTAAAAACCCTTGCTTTAAAGGGCCAGGACATATGTACAGAAACTTGAATACATGCTTCTCTTCTTCATTCAGGGTTGTCATCAGCTTCACTATCGTACCTGGGTTCTTATTGCACACCTCAGATAGGTAGTCCTTGGGTTGTTCAAACTGTGTCCTATAGTCACCTAATATTGTTGACAAAGCCATCCTCCTTGCTCTAACACACATGCAAAGTGTTGCATTGAACTTCAAGTCTTTCAATATTTTGTCATGTAAATCCCTTCCTCTAAATGAAGGTTGCAGTCTAAAAAGGCCAACATATTTCTCTGCCAACCACTTAGTCGAAAAGGTCCTCTTCCCTGCCTGGAAACTGAAGGGTGTGCATGTGTGTGGCTTATCTAGTGTCTTCACTTCAAAAGACCACATTTTTCAGTTTGGCAGCATAAATTCTCCATTCACATCCCTCACCCAAACATTTCAATTGGAGTCTCCCCCTGTCACTCTTGGTCACCCTCAAATTGTACCCCCCTTTAATCCTGTAGTCATCAGCTGCCTTCTTGAATGATCTCTTGTCAGGAAAGACCATGCCAGCCTTTAACATTTTCAATCCATGATGGTACCTTCCAGACCTAACCCTCTTCTTCCTCTTTTTATTAATCTCATCAATCATACTACTCATATCCTTGTCACCTTTGTTTCTAACCAAATCTCTTAGAACAGCTCCAACATCACTATCTGTATTATCTGAATCATGGTAATGACCCTCTACATTTTCACCATCAACTTCCCTAATATTCTCATCTGCAATTGCCTCCCTCTCAGCTTCAACTGCCTCTTTTAATTGAATAGTCATATTCCTGGCCTCTAATTCCTCTTCATCATCAACATCAGAGCCACTATCACATGAAAAATCCCAATATGTATACTCCTCACCATCTTCTTCAGGAAAATATTCATCATCATCATCATCATCATCAATATCATCATCATCATCATCACCACTACCCTCCATGTCCACCTCTATGTCATTCACCCCCTTACTTAGATCTTGTTCTTCATACTCCACATATACAGAAATAGAATCATTACGAACCAGCAATTCCATAAGATCCTTCATCTTATTGTCTCCATCAATAGCCACTAAACCACCCTCTAATCCACAACCAGGTTTAACATGGTGCAATTTTTTTATACTCCGCCCTCGGTAACCTCTCTTCACAACCATCTCCTTTAGATCATCTAGACTAATATGATCTGTGTCACAAACCACTTCACTGCACTCTCCTTCACTGTAAACTAAATGGGGAGCCCTATCAAATTCACCCCCATGGAACAACAATATTTTGAATGCCATTATATTATGGGTTCTGCAATAAAACACTCTAATCAAATTGCATTCACTATGTTCAAACCATCAAACACAACCACCTCATCAAATTCATTCTCAACAGTTTCAATTTTAGCAAAACACAAACCAATACAAACATAAAATTTACAATTTTTCCCACAAATCAGATTTCCATACAAATTTATGTTACCTTATTCCAAATTGCACTGTTTCATCACAAGCTTTGATCGATTACAGCAACATCAACATCGTCGACCTGAACTAAATCCGACCACCATCCAACCTTACTTCACTTCAACCGTTATTGACTACGCCAGTATAAGGGTTTTGGGTTTTATGTTTTAGGTTTTAGGGTTTATAGTTTAGGGTTTGGGGTTTACAGTTTGTTCTTTCAGGATGGTTGTTTGTATGAACTACGAAGAGGAAAGGTCCTGGAGTGTGGTCAGACACAAGACAATAATGGAGGGGATATAAACCAATAATACATTAGTTTAATAAACAATAATACATTAATCTCAATACCAACACATTAGTTATTGGAGGGAATTTAAACCCTATGAATACATGTTTGAACTTGGTGATTCTAATGATGATTATTATTTATTGGTGTAGTTTTATCATTAATCTTTGCCAATCGATAAGTGTGAATTATATTGTTATTCTATGTAAATTTATGTTAGTATATGTGTAAATCGACCTTAGTTGTGCTATGAGAGTGAAAAGGGAAGTAGTGGAACCTAGTAGACTGGTTAGAACCTCAATTTGGAGTCCCGGGATAGTATGGTTGGAATTAGGATCGAAAATTCCAAAATAAAAATCCGGTCAGTTGGATAGAATTTATGAGTCGTACGATATCGGTCACCAATTATTGTGTAGTCAATATTTAGCCCTACCTTTTGGTCTGGAAATACCTTAGGATGTTAGCTTTCATAGGGATTTTACAGATCGAGATTTGGAGGTGTATATTCTGAGTTACGACCCAAAATGTACACCTAGGTCAGAACTGGACAGATTGTGTAATTGGCTGTTTTTGAGGACCTTAGGGGGTGTTTTGGGTCTCGAGGTCAACATAAGAGTTTTAGTAGAGATCCCAATGTTTCCAGAACGTCCAAAACCATACCCATAGGATGTCGGGAAGTCAAGTTATGGTTCATTTTATTGGAGTATTAAATTCTGTCCAGTTTACTCTTTTGAATTAATGTGTTGTTATGTGTGAATTATTAGATTGATTGTAATAGGAAAGTGTTTGTGATATGTGATAGTTAGATGATGTGAGATATGTTTAAAATGTTAATTTTATAAATGATGGGAACCTTATAGTGTTTCTAGGGGTGGGCTAGGTAGAAAATAGATTGCGTTAACTCAGTGCGACACGTTTTAATTTTAGAAATTTCGTTATTTTTAGGCGCGTTCTAAACCGTTCGATCTAGTGAGCTCAAGTGTGTTATGAAGTAAGGAGAAGAATTGTCAGGTAATGTCTATGTCCTAAATCCCGCTGGGGTGCACTTTAATTGTTTTGATTGATTTGAAGTTATTTTGCATTTTTGCATCCCGAAGGGATTTTATGGTGAAATTTGGCCGTCTAATTTGGATATTGTTTATGTTCTTAGAGTTGGAAAAATGTGGAAAGTCGTTTATGTGTGATTTGGAAATGGCTTTGGAAATTCAGGATTGGATTGGATTGGATTGTTTGAATTGAGATGGTATGATACTAAACCTGATTAATAAATTAAATGTGACGTAAATGCGGGTTCGGGCAACACCCCCGAAGACCAGGTTCTCGGCATCCTATAGGGGGGTTGTCAAGAGATCAGGGATGCCTGATAAGTGCTACTTCCCGGGGATTAGTTATATGCACGTGTGTGAAATGGATGGCCATCCGTATGAATGAGATTGTGATTGATTGAGATTGATATTGAGATTGAGATTATGATGAGATTGTGATATGATTATAGCAAAGTCATTGGACTTCAAGGGCTAAATAAGCAAGGTCCGCCCGCTTAATAATTCTGAAAGATGGTTATGGTTGGTTGGGAAAGAAACTTGGTTTTGAAAGGTTTTGACTTGTTCACTTCTCCCCCAAAAATGAATTGAAATGAATTTTAAATGATTTTAACGGTTAGGGGTAGACATTATTGAGTCCTCATGTTTTAAATGTTTTGTTTTCAGGTGAAGAGTTCTGTGATGGGAATGAGAACTAGCAGTGAGGACGACGAAGTTAATTGAGAATAAGTTTAGTTTATGTTTTAGAATTGAACTTAGTAATGCTTAGTTTGTGTTGTTCTAGAATTTGAAAGTTATCTTGTTGTTAAATTGAAGTTAATAATGATTAGTTGTTAGTTTTGCTTTCTTGCCTTGGATTCCTTCGGGGATACGGCAGTAACACCCAATTAAAAAGAAAAAAAAGAGTCTTCCACTGTTAATGTCAGTCAACGTTTGACTTTGACCGTTAAGTTTAGAATTAAATTTCCAGAGCATTACAATACGTGACCCACATTGATCCGAACCCGAAACACACCTAAGCCCATATTTTACTTGTATTCGAAATACACCTAACTTGTATCCACCCGAACCCGAAATATGTCGGACCCTTATTTATCTTATCTAGATATAGAGTTGACATGTATTTATACGAATTTAATGATGATAATTTTATATAACGACTCATTTATATTTTGAAAAAATTATTGTCAAATTTTTTGAAATTTTATGATACAATTTTCATAGATGACAATTAATGTAGAGCGGAGTAATTATCATCCTCTAACCCTAACCCATAAGCTTCTAGTAATTTCTATCTTCTACAGGTCAAGCCTCAACACTCTCCCTCTTTCGTTTGTCATCCTCATATTGTACACAAAGCCACCGAACACTACAGTCCACTGCCAAACACTATCATCATCCATTCATCCCTCTCCCCTTTTACACCATCCCCCAACATTCCATTTTCAATTTCATTTTATAAGCCATTACCAATGTATACGCTTGTTCACAATACCCAATCCTCCCTTGTTATTCTCCTCGAATCCCAAACATCATTTTCAATCTTACACCATCCCCCAACATTCCATTTTCAATTTCATTTTATAAGCCATTACCAACATATACGCTTGTTCATAATACCCAATCCTCCCTTGTTATTCTCCTCGAATCCCAAACATCATTTTCAATCTTACTTCATCATCAATCAATCTTTCAGTTTCTTGATCAAGTTTAGAAGACAATGAAATTAATTAGAATAAAACTTGAAAATATCCCAAACATCCTTGTTAGGCCCTGTCAAATTCATGGGTAAAAAACAGTTGGGTAAAAGTTAAATTTTGTTAACTTCGGTAATTTTTGGTAACTTTTGGTAAATTCTATTAACTTTTGGCATATTGATGCCAATATATCAAAATTAAGTTTTTTGTTTTTTTTAAATTTGGTAGTTTTTGGTAATTTTTGGTAATTTTTGGTAAATTTAGGTAAAAACTGGTTATTTGAGTAAGTTAGACTTACCCATGAATTTGATAGGACCTTAGTCTCCTCGAATCTCTCTCTTCTAAAGTATCAAGCACATGAGAGCTGCGGACCAAAACAATCCCAAAAGCTTGTGCATAAAGAGAGATTGGAATAGAGGACGAAGGAAAGTGCACAGAGAACGAGAAACCCGCGACCCGTTTTGTTTCACTTAAGCCCGGCCCAACCCAAAGGCCACCATCAAACATTTTTTCGTCCCCTCCAACCCCCATAAGCCTCTTTATATTATGTAAGGATAAGGATCTTATACTATACTCAGTGACGGATCCAGACAATTAATTTAGGGGTGTCCAATATACTTGTTGTTACCTAAGCGCTTTTGAAAACAAAAATAACAAATTTAAATTTAAATAAATAATGATTTAATAAATGTTAAATGACATATTCAGAAGCTTAACAAAATTTTACATCATTATATAAATATGCCCACCAAATAAATTTAATTTTGCATTAACTATATTTTAAACTTATATTAGTACCCAATTACCCAATCCATTGACTTACATTTTCAGTTTATAAAAAAATAATTTGATACTCCCTCCGTCCCAATTAATTTGTCCAGTTTATTTTTTCACGGTCTTCGATGCAACACTTTGATCATTGTTAATTTTTTTTTATCTTAGCAAGACTAATAATATTGTATTTAGGTAAAAATATTTTTCATCACAAATCTAATGGTGGTAGTCTTGTAATAACTCAACATAAAATTTGATAAATTAACAATTAAAATTTAAAATTTTGACCTAATTAGTTTATGTGGACAATTTATTTGGGACAGAAGGAGTAATATTTTAGGGTTTTTGGGCTATTAGAAAATTGGACACCCCTATTATGTTTTTTGGGACTTTTTTTTACAGTGTCCTCTTACTCCAATTAAGAAAATTTCTTGCGAATAATATTAGAGAATTACAAATTTTTCTTTGGCTAATGGTTTCCGTGCGTGGACACCCCTACACTCCACATATATCCGCCCATGATTACACTATCGTTAACTCTAAGGCTATCCACAATGACATTCTTCAAAATGGAGAACACCAAGTACATAAATAGTATATTTGATATTATTTTAATAGAGATAGTGGATCATAGGTATTGTTAATGGTGGAGAATGGGTTGAAGAATGAGATAAAGAACAAGTGGGGTAGAGGGTAATATTTTATTGGATTGTAGGATCCACTTGTAATATTTAATTGTTTTCAATAATTGACAAAATTGAATAATTTACAATAGATAAAATATAAACAAATAAATAAATTACTGCAAAGCATTTACTAATAAATATTTTTTAATAAAATATTAATATTATATTTTTACTAAAAAATATTATTTAATTATTATGCAATTATATATAATTGGAATGTAATGAGAAATATGTTATAGTATTTTCAAAATTACTTCTAAAAACCGAAAAACAAAATTATAACTAGAAGTCGAAAAATAACCCTAAATTAATATAAAAGGTAGCCACACAATTTAGAAATTACATTAAAAATTCAATTACATTAATGCAATAAGAAGGTTTCACACAATTTTGAAATTACATTAAAAATCTTCCAAATACAACCTTAAACAAAATATAAATGCAATATAAAAACATGGATTAAGCACACATAACAATAATTGAAAATACAAAAAACTGAAACTACAATAAATATTGAGTCTGCCATAGCTAATTAATACAACATAGTAATAGATAACGTAAATGGAGATATTAGTTTTGATTGTATGTAGCTCCATAATGGTTCCATATATGATTAACCAATGCATTTTGGAGGCGCATACCATCTTTTAAATCACGAGTCTTCAATTTCTTTCTCAACCATTCTTTGAAAGCTGGAGTTCAACCAATGGTTGGTGTTGTAAGTCTTGCTTCGTCTAACGGTATGTCATATTGTAATGCACCAAAGCTATAGTTGAATGTGTCTCGCTCATCCTCAACGATCATGTTATGGAGTATGACACATGCTCTCATAACTTTTTGCATTGTTGAAACATCCCAAAACCAAGCTAGACGTCGAACTATAGCAAATCGAGCTTTCAAGATGCCAAATGCTCGTTAGACATCTTTTCTAGCTCCTTCTTGGTAAGCTACAAACAACTTGTGCTTGGGCAACTGTGGTTTTAATATGGATTTGACGAGGGTGGGTCTGTATGGATAAATCCCATCGGTAAGGTAATATCCATAATTAAAATGTTCACCGCCAACAGTGAATTGAACTTCTGTCGCTCGACCTTCGAGTAAATCGTCAAATAATGGCGACTGCTCAAGCACATTTATGTCATTGTTTGATCCAGCGGTGCCAAAGAACATATGCCATATCCAAGTGTCAAATGAAGCAACTACTTCGAGCACTGCAGTTGTTGTGCCTTGGCAGCGACCTTAGTATTGACCTTGCCATGCAACAGGACATCTCTGTCCCATTCCCAATCATGAAATCAACACTCCCCAGCATGCCTGGGAAGCCACGTTGTTCTGCGACTCGAAGAAGACGATGCATATGTTCTTCATTTGGTTTCCGCAAGTACTCAAGCCCAAAACATTCTTCAATTGCTGCACAGAATTTCTTGATGCATTCAAGGATAATTGTCTCCCCCATGCGGAAGTACTCATCTAATGAGTCTGCGCATGATCCATAAGATAATGCCCACAACACACATTTTAGAAGTGGGGATGTGATGTATGTGCAGACCAAAGGAGATCAGAGTGCACTGGCCTGGACAAACACCAAGGACCTTGCCGTCCTGCTCTTGTTCAACCTAAGCTCTTCCTAAGGATGGAATAGCATCAAGGAACGAAAAACAAATAAAAGAAGATAGAAAACCTGTGCAACCAACTGATACATACGACACCACAGTAGGAAACACAAGGGCAAGACTCAGCTCATGCACTAGGTACAGTCCACACCACCAGAACATAAACCAAGCTCTACTCAACACCTTCTAAGCTTGCCAAAGCTTAGTTACAGACAAGTAGAAACAATGGAGAGTTTTTAGAGACACTCACAAACACACAGGAGCAAGCTCGACTAGTTTCTCATTCATTTACTCATAATCGAACGCTATTACACAGGAGCCTCGCTTATATTGCTACTTTCAGCAAGTAGCTGGCTGTAACCGAGTAATTAAAGCTTTCCTAAGTATTAGGAAACCTCTAATATATGTCTAAGCTAGCTTATGATACATAGAAAGCTGCTTAAAACTAATACAAGGCCTAATTACATCAAATTGTATTAAGAAAACAACAAAATAAAATCAAAAGTTGCTGGCTGAAGCTGGAACTGCCAGCAACTGCTTCCTGGGCCTTAGTCATGCTTCCACTAAGGTTATTATAATCTTGTTCTTGGTTGTTAAAGTAGCTGATTGTATTAGACATTAAGGACTCTCGATCATTAAGGATAAAATGACCAAATGACCTTATTAATGCTGAAAATGCCAACACTGTCCAGATGCATGATGCTTGTCTTTTACTAACTCAAACAGGCTGTAGAAAATGCACAAGGACATCAGTCACCTGCACTCCTCGATGAGTGGTAGTAGATGACCTTAGGAACATATGGAAACCACCAAATGTCATTGCCTTGAGATGTTGCAGCTTGTATCAAACCTTGAGATAACCTGAACCCTGATTTCACAGGTTGGGGTTCTGCCAAGGTCCAATTGCATCAATTGGACTTAGGTTCTAAGGCCAAGGCTTCCCCCTGCACAGGATCCTGGGGTGAACAACTTGCTGCCTTTGAATGCTTTAAAATTCCCCTAGGACCAGACTGCCATAATTCTCCTATGCTTGCTGCAGGAAGGACTTGATCCCTCCTGAATTCCCAGCTAGATCCCATTGAGTGAAGGACCCGCTGAGGACCTCAGGACTGAAAGTCCTCTCTTCTTTCCTTGCTGACTCGATTAACATTGTTGTTGTAGATGGACCTCCATCAGGATGGCCCCGATTTCCTAGTGGCGTCTCTCCTTTGAGTGAAGAACTGGAAACGTTCTCGGAAGGTGTTCACAATACGAAGGAACAAATGTCGACGCAAATATTTCATCAGTATACACCAAATTTTCGGAGAAGTAGTCCTGTAGACACCGAATTTTGTACAGGGACAAGTGTACAAATCAGGAGTAACAAGAAAAAAGGCTAGAAGGAAAGCCAAGCCATGGGGCCTTCATCAATCAAGAGTTACTGGGCCAACCCACCACAAAAAGCCTTCATTTTCCACCATTTCCACATACATATGCCCACCATTTCAAATCTCATTTTTTCCACAAGTCTCGTTGGCCCTATTTGTTTTGATGAGAGTAAATTACACATCATAAGCTTTCCAATGCCTTTTGAATTGCCTCAATCGAAGTCCGGATTAAAGAGTTATGGCCGTTTGAAGATCTGACCCACTAGCTCAGACAAAACCCGCACGGGTTTTAATTAACAGGGACGGCCCAGAAGCAGATTCGGCCCAGCGACTTCAAAACCCGCGCGGGTTATCATGCAGCCAAAACGCGTCGTTCATCGTCCACGTCAGCGATTCGTGTGTTGGTATTTTAAAACCCGCGCGGGTTTATATTCAAGAATCCGGTGCCAAAAAATGTGATCATCCTCCCTTGATATTAGCCCCATGTGCTTTGACCTTGGCCTTGACTTGGAAGCTACGTGATTGCATGGCATGATCATGGGGATGTGTCCCCCATGATTTTCCCTCCTAAACCTCACCTCCTCCACCTATAAATACCCCCTTCCATTCCATTCATTTTCATCAACAATTACCCCCTCTATCACCATTAGTCTACCAACTATCATCATAATCCTACCTACACTCTCCTAAACTCTCTCTATTATAAGCATTCTCATCATCTACTACCATTACTCTACCCTCATTCCATCAACTATCCTTCACAACACTCATACTCTACTTAAATCTCCCCTCAAAATTCCATATTTCTATCCATTCCATCAATAATTCTCATAGAACCACCACTATTATACCTCCATTCTCACCAACTACCATTAACTAATACCATCATTCTACCCAAACTCTCATCATTCTCATACTCTCTTAAAACTCTCATTATTCTCATATTACCATCTCCTACTCTATCAAAACCATCACTCATATACTATCCTACTACCATTCTCACATTCACCCTTTCAATCCTCAAGTCAAGGCAAAGTCAAGGATTTCAAACCGGCACATACGGGCTCCTAAATCAAAAGAGGTTCGATTCATTCCTTTCTTATTGTCACTGTTTAAATCATGTAATTCATACTTTAATTTCGTTACTTGTACATATTTTGTAAATCAAAAAACCTCATTTTTATATTGCATGATGATGAATATAATTTCGTGAAATTAATTAAACTTCTCTTCGCTCTTTTTCATTTTAATGTAGATTTTAGTAGAGTCTGTTTTCTAACAGGCGAATTCGAGAGTTCTTATAATTCTTGAATTCGTAACCTTACTCCCGGGCTTAGAATCGGGTTTCGTAGACCGGAGTTATTTTTATTGTTTTTATGGTTTGTCGGTTTCCTTAAATCGGCTGGCGACTCTTAACTCTTTTATAAGCCGTTTAATTATTTTAAACATACGGATTTACACCAAAATACTTAAAAATGATTTAGTCTTTTCTATATATTAATCCAAGGATAAAACCGAGAGAAAATGGGCCAGAAATTGATAAAACCCTCGCGGGTTTTATCAGTTTCAGCCCATGTTCTCTGGCCCAGGGAAAGGCACGGTCCAGCCCATGGACACTTAAAACCTGCGCGGGTTTTAACAGCCCATGGCGGCCCGTTTGCCTTCTGTTGGGCCTGGATTTGGTATTTGGGCCAAAACTGAATTATTTTAAAAGTATTTCGGTGTAATTTCATGTGTTTAAATAAATAAAAACGGATTTATAAATAAATAAAGTTTCATCATCCCGAAAATGAGTTTCATAAAATGAAAATATCCTTATTTAAGGATTAAGCAACCTTAGTAGGCTCCCGATCAATTAAGTAGCGCATCCGAGAACAATTTCCCCGAACGGGAATTTTTCGGGTCCTACAAATTGGCGACTCCACTGGGAACTTAAACTTAAAAAGAGGGTAAAACTTGAAAAAATCGAATTAAATTGAAATTGTAAAAGGGAGAAGTTGATTTATTTCACGATTTTATAATTCTTTTTAGGCATCCTTTGCATACCGGGCCACTAATCGCGTCTTTTGACATGTTAGCACAAAGGCGACGGTTAAGTTATACCTAGGTGATTCCTTCGAGAGCGGGTAGGCCACTACTTGTGTGATGCACTCTACATCGCCAAGCATTTGGTCTCTCCTCTCCCCGCGTTACACTCAAAGGGCTTCCTTGAAGTTCTTAGAGCAATACCTTACACTCCTTACCTAAAGGTATGGGGTACGGAGATGAAAATGTGCGGTAGGCCATGTAATCCAACCATAGAAAAATCCATGAACATAAAACCTTGGTTTAAGGTATCCCGTCATGTTGTATGCTATGTGCTATGTGCTACCCCCTTCCCTTTTTCTTCTTTTGTTTTAGAGTCGGCCCTAGTTTAGAGGTTTTGCTCTAGTCCATATAAAATTCATTGGGTTGAGAAAATGATTATTCATCAATTAAAATAATTAACCCAAAAAGCATCATGGTTAGCCCAAGTGGAAGGGCCCATTTATGCTTGAAGGATGATTATTTTAGTTAATAAATAAAAATTGACTCGTCTTTGATGATATTATATGGCCCTTTACAAAATTCTCCTAACAAAGGTAAAAAAAAATCAATTAATTAAAAGTACCACAAAGTTAACGGATAGCGTTTTAGACTGCATAATAGTTACAAGGCTTGAGTAAATTAATTTGCCGATTTAATCAATAAATCCATCACATATATGGCCGGCCCATTGTTAGGCCCAACCATATTGGATTTGTCAATTAAACCCATAAATTAGTTATAACTCGCTTATTGTTGACTTTATTCAGTCCTTTACAATATCTATTTTCCTTGAGTAAATAAATAAAGCTTGTTGTATACTATGTGTAAATACGTGTCTGTATGTTGGATCTTCATTAGAGTCGGATCTAATTTTGAGATATTATTTTAGTCCACGTAATAATCGTTGTGTTTGAGAAGAAATAAGTTTATAAACTCGATTAATTAACCTTAAATTTTACGATCGGCCCGGTGGTGAGGCCCATCCATTTTAAAGGTTAATTATCCTTGTTTATCGATTCATTTTAACTCACCTTTGATGATTTTATTCGACCCTTCTCAATATTCTTACTCATGGTCCAAAGAAAATTGATTAATAATAAACAAAGTCAGTATATGTTGTTCTAGGCCCCGTAATAGTCTCAAGGTTAGAGAAGATAGATTCATAAACTTGATCATTAAGTCTAACAAATCCATGGTCGGCTCGTTGTTAAGCCCATCCATGGTGGAATTAATAATTGAGTTTATAAGTCTGTTTTGGCTCGCCTTTTGACGGCTTTATTCGGTCCTTTACGACATCCACTTTCTATGAGTTAAATAAATAAATGTGTTGCATCACAAAAAAAAGATAAAAAAACGTGTCGTCAGTTTTGTCGAGCATTATTCTAGTCCGCATAATAGCCAATAAAGCTCGAGTTGTCTGAGTTGTTGGGCCAAGTTACGGATTCTCCTTAAAACGGTCGGCCTGTGGATTAGGCCCATCCGAATCGAGAAACACTGACTTGTGCTTTCCGACTAATGTCGACTCGCTATATTTTACTTTATCCGGCGCTTTATAATGCTCTTGTTGTAAAAAAAAGTGTTGTTGAGGGTCTTCATGAGTCAGTGTATAGGTGTCTTACATGTTAGGAGGTATCCTATATAGTCTAGTAAACCCAGGTCATAGATGAGTCTTTTTTTCAGAGTCTACATGTAAATATCTTTCAGTCTTTAGAAAGTCTCATACAAGGTCGTGTCATATGAAAGCCTAAACCCGGGTCATGGGTGAGTCTTAGGTCTAGGTCATAAGTGAGTCTTTTCTTGGGTCAATGTGTGTTTGTCTCTTTTAGAAAGTCCAGTGTAAACCCAGGTCATGAGTGAGTCTTTGTTTTAGAGTCAGGATATAAGTGTATTGCATTCTTTAGAAAGCATCATATAAGGTTTAGGATGAATCTTTGTGTTAGTGTCTGCATGTAAGTGTCTTGCATTCATTAGAAAGCATCATATAAGGTCAGAATGGGTCTTTGTGTTAGTGTCTTCGTGTAAGTGTCTTGCATTCTTTAGAAAGTCTCATATAGATTCATAAGTCATGTAAACCCATGTCATGGGTGAGTCATTTTCCAGAGTCAACATATGAATGTCTTGCATTATAGAAGTCTCCTATAGGGTCTGGGTCGTGCAAACCCATGCCATGAGTCAGTCGTTGAGTCGTTTCTCGAGTTAGTGTCTATTATTCTTAGAAATTCTCATATAAGGTCTAAGTCATGGGCAAGTTTGTGTCTAGAGTCATCATGTAAATATATGTCTTTCTTTAGAAGTCTAATGCAAACCCATGTCGTAGGTTAGTCCTTCCGGGTCAGCATATACGCATTTGCACTTTAGGAGGTCTCATATAGAACATGTAGACCCATGTCGTAGGTAAGTCTTTTCCTTAAGTCAGCATGTAGAGGTCTTGCATCCTAGGAAGTCTCATGTAGATCAATTAGCACTTTCAAACCCATGTCCTGGGTGAGTCTCTCCTGAGTCAACATATAGGTGTTTTTCATCTTAGGAAGTCCATATAGGTCATTTAGGTCATGCATGCATTGGGACGTGTTTTTCTTCATTTGTCAAGTGTCAGGGTCAAGACCTGAGCTGACCATAAAGGGAATATTTGGATGATGAGAAATTTTGCAGCTAACATAGATCACGAGGGAACAACATAGAGCATTGTTAGACTTTGGAGCACATGATCCAGTCAGGGAAACTGCCCCCACCGAAAGTAGCACAGAGGACCAGACATAACATGGATTCCCTATAATAGGACAAGGAGGCCACATCATCAAA
Source organism: Portulaca oleracea (assembly GCA_029582165.1). Taxonomy (NCBI): domain Eukaryota; kingdom Viridiplantae; phylum Streptophyta; class Magnoliopsida; order Caryophyllales; family Portulacaceae; genus Portulaca; species Portulaca oleracea. The sequence goes on along the minus strand of CM055883.1, from coordinate 22,836,203 downwards.
GGAGCTTTAGAAGTAGCTACAGTCTTGGTTGTCAAGCATTTCATGCTTAGAGTCTGTTATAGTAAGTTCTTCATTCATTTCTTTGCTCTTGTTGCTATGTGATCAAACATAATTTTGTGCTTGTGTTTTTTGACTTGAGTTTAGAAGTTCTCTCATCTATCCATCATCCGTACAAACCAATTATGACAAATTTTATTTTCCTTCCATCTTTGTTGTATGCCTCGTTCCCATCTTTTATTTTATCGAATCCAGGGTTTAAAAAAAAAAGAGAAAAAAAGAGAGAAGTCAGTATGCACTCATCAAGCAGGCTGGGCAAAAGGAGAGAAGACCAAAATCACCAATCTCTTGAAAATGGACATCTCTATGCTCCTAGACTAGCAGCCTAACCAAATGTGCCAAGGACAGGGGACTTGGACCCGACCTTCATTTCACCACCTTACCTTCATCTTTTCATCCAATCCCGACTTACACCTACCATTCACATCTTTGACCTCTCCATCAAACCTCAACCCTTTTTAAACCCTTAACCCAATCCAAAAGGTGTGCTATGACCAAAGGCGAACATGAGTCAATCCCATGGAGAAGAAAGTCAAAAAAAAAAAAAAAGAAAGCCAGAAAAATGGAGTTCAAAAAAAAAAAAAAAAGAAAGAGAAGGAAATGAAACAAGAAAAAGGAAGAAAGAAAGAAAAAAAAGGGGATTAGAGGAGAATAAGAAGTGAGAATGGGAAAATAAGAGTCATGCACACCTCAGAAAATGTCAAACACTCGCCTCATCATCCATACACCTCAGCCTTCTATAACCTTCACAAACCTTTCATCCATCCATAACCTGCATATGAACCCTCAAACCTTCGTAACCATCTTTTTGAACCGTTAAGCCTTCCTCGAGGCACTATCCATCAAAGTTGCGCTTAAACAACTACGACTGGCCTGATTCCACCTTGGATACGTAGGAAAACCTCTTTGAGGCCCGACCGCTACAAGGAGCATCCTTTGTCCTCAAAATGTTGGTCTTTGAGAGAAGAAAAAAAAACAAGAGAGGCTAGATTGGAATCCCATGCTAGGCAAAAGGATAGGGAGAGAATAAGAGAGGCTAGCTTGGAATCCCAGGCTAGGAAAAAGGAGAGTGAGAGAATAAGAGAGGCTAGCCTGAAAACCCGTCAGGGCAGGTTAGGCAAAAGGAGAGGAAACCCTGGATTCTATCTATCATCGTCATCAACCGTCCATCTTCCTTCCGTCAGACTTGGACATTATTTCATAACCATGATTCAACCTTTTCCGAAGAGATGATGTCTATCCCTTTGACAATCTCTTCAAGACACAATCATTCTTGAGTGTCTCCCTATCTCACTCATCAATAAACTCTCATCTACCATCCCTTTCAACTCTTTCTCAAGAGATGATGTCTATCCCATTTGACCATCACTTCAAGACACGATCATTCTTGAGTGTCTCCCTATCTCATTCATCAATAAAGTCTCATCTACCATCCCTTTCAGCCCTTTCTCAAGAGATGATGTCTATCCCATTTGACCATCTCTTCTCCCTTCAAGACACGATCATTCTTAAGTGTCTCCACATCCCATTCACCATCGTCCATCGTCCATCGTCCATCGTCTCTTTCCCCAAACATCTTCCAACCTTTTCTAGCCTCCTCATCCCATGTTATCCTTTGAGGACCTTTCAGCTCAGTCATTAGTGCAAGTATGAGGCTCTGTTCTTAATGCACACACTTAAGCACGCCTAAGTGTGGCTTACTTCTGAGCAAGAGCAAGAGCCGTCCACATCAGATCAGCGACTAATTGACAACCACATGATCATGAACAGACTCAGAAACAAGCTACTCTAAACTGGGGGCTCGTGCTACCTTTGTGACATCGTTCAAGACATTCATCGGAGATAGTTTCAAAGAGGACACTTACTCCTTATCCTACAATGTCCTGCATCTTCAATCTCATAGACGTCCTAATAATGGTCTCATCAAGAAAGAAAAAAAAAGAGAGAAAGAAAAAAGAAAAGAAAAAAAAGAAAAAGAAGAAAAAAAAAGAAAAAAAGAGAAAAAAGAAAAGAAAAGAGGGGCTAACTTGAAAACCCTTTGGGGAAGTTAGGCAAAAGGAGAGATTGAGACTCACTACTAAGGACGATGCCTCCTCCTATTCTATGGTCCCCGTGCATCATCTCGTCAATCCACATCGAAACTGGGGGCTTGCAAATCTCCAAGGTGCTCTCCAAAGCAGGACAGTGTCATCAAGAGTCTACGCCGAACCGGGGGCTTGTCATACATCAGCATACATTTGCAAGCAATCAAGGTCATCTACATGGTCATTCAAGAAACGCGTCCTTCAGGCTTGTTGCCTCCATCATTGTTCCCTATTCCATGGATCGAAACATTACTCATCCTGAATTTTCCTGAAATTCCCCTCGAGTGGCCTCGATCCTTAGAAAGCATTGTCTTAGGGAGTCATGGTTTTATGAAAGCATTGTCTTAGGAAAGGATTGTTCAAGAAAATCTTTCTCTAAATATAGAGTCGGGGGGTTGCCTACATATAGAATAACATAAAGCATCATACGTGTCTCCTGTCTAAGCATTAATAGGTTTGCATTGCATATAGAGTCAATTTGTCTTGCATAGAATCGGTCTGTCATGCATCAAGTCAGTCTGTCATGCATTGAGTCAGTCTGTTGTGCACTGAGTCAGTCTGTCATACATTGAGTCAATTTGACTGTCATTTAGTCAATCTGTCATGCATCAAGTCAGTCTATCATGCACATTGAGTCAGTCTGTCAGTCTGTTGTGCATTGAGTCGGTCTGTCATGTATCGAGTTAGTCTGTCATGCATCAAGTCAGTCTATTATGTATCAAGTTAGTCTGTTGTATATCGAGTCAATTTGTCATACATAAAGTCAATGCATGAGTGCATGAATGCTTGTGTCAAAAAAATAAGAAAAAGAAAAAAAAAAGAAATGCATTGTTTGTGCAAAAGTTTAGTAGACTAGTTGGATGCATACCCGCACCTCTGAAACTAAAAAAAAAAGAGAAAGAAGAAGAAACAAGGAAGTGCTACATTGTTGCTCCAAAACGCAACATAGGGGGGTTGTTCAAACCCAATCAGACCGGTCCACATGGTTTCTAGTCACTAAGAGCAAGATTAGAGCAATCTCTAATCCAACTCTTGGTGGACAAGTTAGCATCCAGTCAAGTCATGCATCATCAGCCAGGCACGAATGGCGCATGTCCGACACAAAAGACCGAATCTTCACTTGACTAGTACGGATCAACGACCGGGCAAATTCAAGAATCCATTCCCCATAGTGAAATTTTGGCACCTATGTGCCTGAAGCAAAATTTAAGGAAAATCGACAAAGTTTTGGTGAAGTTCCTCAGCATTAAATTGCCATTACCAAGAGCCGCCGGCAGAGCTCGGCGCAATCGCACCAATAAAAGTCACCAACATCGGGAAAATCCGATCTGCCTCGGGAAAATCCGTAGGGCACCACCAACTGCTTCGGGAAAATCCAATCAACCTCGGGAAAATCCGTTGGGCATCGTCATCAATCTGCCAGACAGGTAATTCTCTATATCTCCAGCCATTTTTCAAAATGATCTGACATTCTGCTTTGGTTTCTGTGCAGGGAGCAATCACTGACACCAGGTCGCCGCTAAAAGGCGCCATCATCATCCATCATCTGACAACCACATAAAAGAGCGCCGACAGCATCCATCTTCCGGTCGCCACATAAAAGAGCACCGACGTCATTCACCCTCACAACCCAAAACCGATGGCCCTAAGACTGTAGCCCGAAGATTTCCAAAACTCAGGTAAAAATCTGAACCCATTTGCATTTCCAAAAACTAATACTTAATTTTCTTGTGATTTTCAGGTTGCCACATAAAAGAGCACCATCATCCGATCGCCGCTGAAAGGGACCATCCATCGTCAGATTGCCGTATAAAAGAGCACCATCATTCGGTCGCCACATAAAAGAGCACCACCATCTGGTAGCCACATAAAAGAGCACCACCATCCGGTTGCCACATAAAAGAGCACCACCATCCGGTAGCCACATAAAAGAGCACCATCAACGACAGTCGTCCAACGGTTGCCACCTAAAGGCCTCTAACGATGTCGTCAGCAACAGTCGTCCAACGGTTACCACCGAAAGGTCTCCGACGATGTCGTCAGCAACAATCGTCCGAGGGATTCCACATAAAGGTCTCTGACGATGTTAGCAACAATAGTCGTTCAACGTATGCCAATTAAAGGTCTCCAACGACATCCTCAGCATCAGTCGTCCAACGGTTGCTACCTAAAGATTACCGACGACCTCATCATCAACATCTCCAGTCGTCCAACGGTTGCCACCTAAAGGTTTCCGACGACATCATCATCATCAACATCATCAGTCATCCAACGGTTGCCCCCTAAAGGCCTCTGACGACATCACCAGCATCTTCAGTCGTCCAACGGTTGCCACCTAAAGGCCTCCGGCGACACCATCATCAGCATCAGTCATCTAATGGTTGCCACCTAAAGGTTTCTGATGACATCATCGACATCTCCAATCATCTAACGGTTGCCACCTAAAGGCCTCCGACGACATGAAAGCGACCATCTTCATTCAGGACGCCGTTGAATGGCATCATCTTCGCAGAAGACCACCGACAGCATCCATCTTAAAGTCAGACGTCAACCAGTCAACATCTCAGGCTACTTTGACCTTCGTCCTATTCGGACTCGATCAAAGTGGGGGCTCTCTATAGACACCGGATTTTGTATCGGGACAAGTGTACAAATCAGGAGCAACAAGAAAAAAGGCTAGAAGGAAAGCCAAGCCACGGGGCCTTCATCAATCAAGAGTTACTGGGCCAACCCACCACAAAAAGCCTTCATTTTTCACCCTTTCCACATACACATGCCCACCATTTCGAATCCCATTTTTTCCACAAGTCTCGTAGGCCCTATTTCTTTTGATGGGAGTAAAGTACACATCATAAGCTTTCCAATGCCTTTAGAATTGCCTCAATCGGAGTCCGGATGAAAGAGTTACGACCTTTTGAAGATCTGGCCCACTAGCTAAGACAAAACCCCACGGGTTTTAATCAACAGAGACGGCCCAGGAGAAAGGCGGACCAGAAGCAGATCCGGCCCAGCGCTTTCAAAACCCGCGCGGGTTATCATGCGGCCAAAACGCGGCGTTCAGCGTCCATGTCAGCGATCCGTGTGTGGGTATTTTAAAACCCGCGCGGGTTTATATTCAAGAATCTGGCGCAAAAAATGTGATCATCCTCCCATGATATTAACCCCATGTGCTTTGACCTTGGCCTTGACTTGGAAGCTACGTGATTGCATGGCATGATCATGGGGATGTGTCCCCCATGATTTTTCCTCAAAAACCTCACCTCCTCCACCTATAAATACCCCCTTCCATTCCATTCATTTTCATCAACAATTACCCCCTCTATCACCATTAGTCTACCAACTATCATCATAATCCTACCTACACTGTCCTAAACTCTCTCTATTATAAGCATTCTCGTCATCTATTACCATTACTCTACCCTCATTCCATCAAATATCCTTCACAACACTCATACTCTACTTAAATCTCCCCTCAAAATTCCATATTTCTATCCATTCCATCAATAATTCTCATAGAACCACCACTATTATACCTCCATTCTCACAAACTACCATCAACTAATACCATCATTCTACCCAAACTCTCATCATTCTCATACTCTCTTAAAACTCTCATTATTCTCATATTACCATCCCCTACTCTATCAAAACCATCACTCATATACTATCCTACTACCATTCTCACATTCACCCTTCCAATCCTCAAGTCAAGGCAAAGTCAAGGATTTCAAACCGGCACATTCGGGCTCCTAAATCAAAAGAGGTTCGATTCATTCCTTTCTTATTGTCATTGTTTAAATCATGTAATTCGTACTTTAATTTCGTTACTTGTACATATTTTGTAAATAAAAAAACCTCATTTTTAAATTGCATGACGATGAATATAATTTCGTGAAATTAATTAAACTTCTCTCCGCTCTTTTTCATTTTAATGTCGATTTTAGTAGAGTCTGTTTTCTAACAGGCGAATTCGAGAGTTCTTATAATTCTCGAATTCGTAACCTTACCCCCGGGCTTAGAATCGGGTTTCGTAGACCGGAGTTATTTTTATTATTTTTATGGTTTGTCGGTTTCCTTAAATCGGCTGGCGACTCTTAATTCTTTTATAAGCCCTTTAATTATTTTAAACATACGGATTTACACCAAAATACTTAAAAATGATTTAGTGTTTTCCATACACTAATCCAAGGATAAAACCGAGAGAAAATGGGCCAGAAATTGATAAAACCCTCGCGGGTTTTATCAGTTTCAGCCCATGTTCTTTGGCCCAGGGAATGGAACGGTCCAGCCCATGGACACTTAAAACCGGTTGGGCCTAGATCTGGTATTTGGGCCAAAACTGAATTATTTTAAAAGTATTTCGGTGTAATTTCGAGTGTTTAAATAAATAAAAACGGATTTATAAATAAATAAAGTTTCATCATCCCGAAAATGAATTTCATAAAATAAAAATATCATTATTTAAGGATTAAGCAACCTTAGTCGGCTCTCGATCATTTAAGTAGCGCATCCGAGAACAATTTCCCCGAACGGGAATTTTCCGGGTCCTACAAGTATAGACGGTTATTTGCTTCTACATGGTCACATTTGATGTTTCTTCGACTTCGATTAATAGAATTGGGCACTAGGGGATGATTTGCAGTGTAGTTAGGATAATACATTTGCACTAATAGTTGTGCTCTCTGGAAAGTCGAACCAGAGGTAGCCTCTTGTTCAATAGCCTCATCAATTACAGCATCAAGCTCTAGATCTTCATCATCCTCGTATGGATGGTTAGACATTTTTTTATAAGGATTTAGAAGGTAGTTTGTGGATAGGTGTTTTCAAAGTGTTTATGGATGATATATGTTGTCCCCTTTGATAGTAGTGTATATAGAAAGGAAGTAGTTGTAGGTGAAACATGTTTTCAAAGTTTGTATTGTTGTGATAAGTGTACATTGATATCTAATTTCGCAATTTGAGCAGACAACACATGAAAGTAGGGGTGAGCGGTTCCGAGTACCCTCACCTAAACCTAGAAACCTTACCCTTACCCGTTTGACCGGTTCCTAAAGTTTAAGAACCTTACCCTTACCCGTTTAAACCGGTTCCTAAATTTTAAGAACCTTACCCTTACCCGCGGTTCCGGTTCCGGTTACGGGTACCCACCTACTATACGCTAAGTATGTTTTTTGACATGTTTATTATTATTATTATTATTATTATTATTATTATTATTATTTATTATTTTTTTTAAAAAAGGAAAATTGGATGATAATATACCCACCTTTGGGGGTATTGGATCGTAATATACCGACTTTTACTTTTGGACAGTAATATACCCGACTTTTATATCTAGGTGATGTTATTATACCAATCATGGTTTATAGGGCGGTGAACCGGTTCTGTTGATGATGTGGCAGGCGGAGCAAAAAAAAAAAAAAAACCGGCTGAAATGTTATACCCCCACTAACCCCGTTACTTCCCCGTTACCCCTAATGTTTTTCACCCACTTCAAACTCCCTTTGTTAATTTTTTTCACCCCACTTCAAAAAGTAAAAGTTACCTTTACTATTTTTTTTTCCCGTAAATGTTGAATTAGGTGAAAGTAATTCAACCCAATTAACTTTCTACCAACCTTTCAATGCCCTAATTGTGACATTCCTGTTTGATGTCAACACAACTCCGTAGCTTCCCTCTTGCTTCCCCATTCAAACTGCTTCTCAAATTCATCTTGTTCTTCATATCCCAGTTTGATTGCGACGAACGATGGTACAGAGAGGAAGAATTGGGCGATTTTGTTGATTTTTGCACATCCCTGAGTTGATTTCGACCAACGACGATACTTAAATTTATGTTGAATTTTGTTGTGATTTGTATTTGTGACAATTTATTTAGGGTTTGGTATTTTGTTGGTGAGAAAGAAAATGGGTTTTGTTTTAGGCCGGGCTAGGGTTCTTTTTGCGATTAATGTGTATTTGGGGTGAGGTTGAGTTCTTCCATTTCTGGGTTTTTGGTGAGATTATATGTCAGTTTAAATTGTTTAGTTTGTTTAATTGTAGGGTGCAAAAAATGGAGGTGTTGGATGTCCTCAATATGAGGGGAGATTAAAGATGGGCAGGAAGTTGGTTTATGAGGGTGGTAATTGCAAAACCATAAAAAATGTTGAGTTGGATAAACTTTCATACTTTGAACTGAAACCATATGTGAATGAGGTAGTTGCTGGGTCATGGACATTAATGTATAGAGTTTCTGGGTTGAGTCTACAGTGTGGTGGGTTGTGTAGGCTTTTGACTGATGAGGAATCAAGAGATATGATCAACAAGTTGGTAGGGGAAAAAGAAGTTCATATGTATGTGGAAGAAGACAATGTGGAGGGGAGTGGGGAACAAACTATTGTAGAAAGCCCAATAGCACAACCCACAACAGGGCTTAATATAGGGCAAACCTCATAACCCAAGTCTCCTGTACCCAAAATCCCAACCTCAAAGACAAAATCCCCAATAGCCAAAAGCCCAAAATCAAAGCCCAAATCCCCTTAACCCAAAATCCCAAAATCTGTACCAAAATCCCCTACACCCAAAAAAAAACAACAACCAAATGCCCAACACCAAAACACCCAGTTACAAGATCTCAAACATCAACTTCCCTTAGCCTAACCCAATCACCCCCTTGTAAAACCCAAAATGCATATATCCTTACCCAAAAGTTATCTGTGGATTATGATTGGGAAGATCCTAGGCCAGAATCCCCTATACCTATATCCATTTTGTTTGGAAGTAGAGATTTTAGTAGTGACTCATCAGACAAGGAGTACCAACCTACAGAGTTAGAGGTTGAGGAGTGTGAGAATGAACCAGGCTCAAATGCTAAGAGGAAAGGGAAGAGGAAGGGGAGTGATTTTTTAGAGCTAGCTGAAGATGGTGGCGATGGATATCAGGGGGACAGTGATGATACAGACTATCCAGACATTGAGACAAGCGATGATGATCATGAAGTGGCTGTGAGGAATGTTAAAGGCTTTAGGCAAAATAGAAATGCAACCCCTACATCAAACCAAGTGGTTACATTTGAAAATGCAGTTGAGGATGGTAGTATCAATGCATATGATGGGGGTGATATCAACATTGCTGATGGTGGTGGTATGAATGTGTCAGCTTCTGGTGGACATGTTATTGAAAGCGAGTATGAAGATTCTCAGGATATGAACACACCTGCGTCAAGTGATCCTGAAAAGATTGGTCGTAGGAAAAGTAATGGTCCACCGAGGGTTGACAAGAACACTGACTTCAAGAGGCTTAAATGGCAAACTGGGATGGTTTTTGGTACACATGAAAGGTTTAGAGATGCGATAGCCCGCTATGCTTTAGCACAAGGCTTTAATTTGAAGATCAGCATTTCAGATCCTAGTAGGAAAAGAGTACATGCTGTTTGCACCGAGCCTTGCAAGTTTAGGGTTTATGCTTCTTATGATAGAAAGTTGGGAAGTTATTTGGTTAGGACGGTTGTTAGCCAACACAGGTGCAAGCGGAATATGCTTAGAAACCACTCACTTAAACCAAGATGGACTGCTGCACATTACATACTGAAGTTCAAGCAAGCCCCACATTGGTCAACTAAAGAAATCTGTTTTGAGGTTAAAAAAGATTTCGGAATTGTGATAACAAAATGGGTGGCATACAAAATAAGAGCAGCTGCTGGGAGGTTATTACATGGTTCGATGTAAGAGCATTACAACAAGGTTGGCAAATATATAGAGGAGCTTAAAAGAAGCAACAAGCATAGCATGTTCAAGCTGAAGACTAAGTTGCCACGCCAACAAGCCGATGAACATGTCCCTAACCTAATTCCTGTGTTCCAACGGATGTTTGTCTGCTTTGATGGTTTGCGCAAAGGGTTATTGGAAGGTTGTCGACCAGTGTTGTCATTGATGCAACCTTTTTGAAAACCTTCTTGGGCGGCGTATTGATGGCAGCAGTAGCTATGGATGGGAATAACCAGATGTACCCCATCGCATGGGCTGTAACTGAAGGGGAGAGTATTAACAGATGGAGTTGGTTTTTTCATATCAAGGAGCGCATTCAATCGACTGATGGTAGTGGCTGGACTATTATATCGGATGAACATCATGTATCTATTCCGCTATAAAATTTTTGTAACCTGAGAAACTAAATAAGAGTTTGTTTTATGAGAAACTAAATAAACTGCTATCTGTCTTTAGTCTTTGCACCAACTCAGGTCTGATAAATAAACACTAGATATCCACTCTCCATCAAAGTTATTAAGCACTTGGTACAACCATACATTGACATTTCAGAACCACCTTATTATAGTTTCTTGTAGTGGATATGCTCATTCATTATCTTACTACATTCAACACTATTGTGTTTCACAGGCTATTATCAGTTCTGTGGGGAATGAATTGCCAGCGAGTGAGCACAGGAGAGAAATGCACGACACATATATGCTAATTGGAAGAAGACACATGAAGGGGATGAGTTGAAGATGCACTTCTAGAAAATTGCAAGAGCTTACAAAGAAACTGAGTTTAACCTTGCTTTGGCCGAGTTGAAGCAATTTTCCCCTCAAGCAGCTGAAGACCTAGTAGCGGTCGATCCAACAAAATTTTGTAGGGCTTTCATATGCACTGAAAGCAAGTGTGACACCATTGTCAGCAACATTGCAGAGACATTTAATGCATATATAATAGAAGCAAGGGCGAAGCACCTTATCTATTTGCTTGAAAATATTAGGGTATCTTTTGATGGAGAGGATTGTCACAAAGAAGGCTCTCATGGACCAATCAATTGATGAGATATGCCCTAGAGTCAGAACTAAGCTGGAAAAAGAGAGGGAGGAAGCCAGGAAATGTGACATACATGCATCACTCAACAGAGTTTTCGAATTGGATAATGGCCTTGATTCTTACGTTGCAGATAAGGAGAATAAAACGTGTTCGTGCAGGAAGTTTGATCTGACTGGAATCCCTTGCTCACATGCCATTGCTTGCTTTACGTGGTTGAAAGAAGACTGTGAAAGCCATGTCCACCCTTATTTCAAGAAAGAGATGTATTGCAAAGCTTATGAGAATCCTATCATGCCTTGTGTTGGAGAGAAGCATTGACCACAAAAAGAGATGCCCTTAGACCCTCTTCCTATCAGAGTAATGCCTGGTAGGTCAAAGAAAAACAGGCGGAAGGATCCACATGAAGATCCTAAAAAAGCTGGGAAGCTCACTCGCCATGGGATGGAGATGGAATGCTCTATTTGCCATCGTGTAGGCCATAACAAGAGGACTTGTCCAGACAAGAACAAGTCTATCCCGAGCTCCGCACCACCTGCAAAAAGGCCAAGGGGTAGACCTAAGAAGCAAACCCAAACCCCTGTTGCTATTGGAGATGTCACTGTAGTTCCCCAAACAACAAATGGACGAGGAAGAAGAGCAAACACAAATGAGAGTGCAGGGGTTCAAAACAGAAGAACATCATCAAGGGTTAATACATCTTCTTTCAGTTTTAGATCTAAATAAGAGTTTAAAAAGTAGCTAATTATTCTTTTTTTTTTTAAAATCCAGATGCAACAAAATGGGGCAACAAGTCAGCCTTTGGTGTCCTCTCAAAGTGTCTACCACATGCTCTTATATTGGAGATTCCGACTTGTATTGAACTTAGTGAACTTTTATTTAAATTTTGCAGCCCTGCTAAATGGCTCCTTTTGTTTATGTATTTCGGTTCATTGTTTGGTTTAGGGTTGAACTTATGCGTTTGGATTGAACTTAAATATTTGGATATCCAGATCAATGAAGGCCTTCTTTTGAAAATCAGAGTGTCCTAAACTGCCCCACTTTATTAATTACTGAGTAATATCCTTTTAACAGTAAGCATGATTTCTCCAGGTTGATTGGTTTTTCTTGCTGCTGTTGGAGCATGATTTTTCCAGATTAATAAATGGGGAGATTTGATGTTGGTTTGAATCCAGTTAAGCACACCATAATTGTCTTCAAATGAAGTGTACTCATTTATGAATCCAATTTACCAACTTCATTAGATGCCCTCAACCACAATAATGACATCCAAAAAGTAAAGGTAACTCATTTATGAAAATACCAAGCAACGATTGAAATTTGAAAGGAAAGAAAATAGGAAGTGAACAGTGAGCGAGGGAGATTTACCGGAAAAAGATATAAAGGTAACTTTACTTTTTGAAGTCAGGTGAAAAAAATTAACAAAGGAAGTTTGAGGAAGATTTACGGGAAAAAATATAAAGGTAACTTTACTTTTTGAAGTTGGGTGAAAAAAAATTAACAAAGGGAGTTTGAAGTGGGGTGAAAAAAATTAGGAGTAACGGGGAAGTAACGGGGTTAGTGGGGTTTAACACTTCAGCCGGTTTTTTTTTTTTGCTCCGCCTGCCACGTCATCAACAGAACCGATTCATCACCCTATAAACCATGAGTGGTATAATAACATCACCTAGATATAAAGGTCGGGTATATTACCGTCCAAAAGTAAAGGTCGGTATATTACGATCCAATACCCCCAAAGGTGGGTATATTATCATCCAATTTTCCTTTTTAAAAAAGTATGTCGTGCTAAAGTCTCACATTTTTTTTAAAAGAATAATAAAGTCTAACATGTCATTATTTCATCCATAACATTTATACGTTAAGTACCATATACCAATCTCACATTGTTCTAAAGTACAAGCAAACCAAACATTTCAAATTGTCTTACAAGTTGGTTTTACGGAAACAAACGATACAAAATTACAAATAGTCTTAATAAATATTAAGTCTCAACATAAATTACAACTTTACGAAAAATAACTAAGTCATATAACAAGCTTAAAATTCCATGAAATTTTCAAATTCAGTGACAATACCCGAAACCTAACTCTAATTGACAGGTTCCAGGTTCCGGTTCAGAGTAGTAGTTCAGGAACCTTGCCCTTACCCATTTGACAGGTTCCTAAATTTTAGGAACCTTACCCTTACCCGTTTGACTAGTTCCGGTTAGTTTCTGGATCTGGAACCACTCCTCCCTACATGAAACTTTATGACAAAAATTGACATAATTGCTTGCTTTTCAGAAAGAATTGACAACACACTGAACTTTATGTCAAGTTTGTATATAATTGACAACTTTTCAAACAGAATTGACCACACCATGCATTTATGACATTTTTTTTGGATGTAATTGACAACACCATGCATTTATTGTCATAGGTAGGGTATATTGAACGAGCCATATTGTGCCTACAACAGGGCTAAGGCAGGGAGATCCGTTGTCGCCATATTTATTTATTTTGTGTATGGAAGCTTTGTCTTCATTGATCCTTGGCGAAGCAGAAAGATACACTATTAGAGGAGTACAGATTGCTAGAGGGGCGCCGACAGTGTCTCACTTGTTTTCTGCGGATGATGCTTTATTTTTCACTGAGATGAAAGTTGCTGCGTGCTTGACGCTAAAGAAAACCATTGAAAAGTATAATTATGTTTCTGGGCAAATGATTAATGTTAGCAAATCGTCCATGTGCTTCTCTAAAGGGGCTACACCGGATGATAAGGATGGGATGAGGGTGATCTTTGGCTATAGGGAGGGTGGATTTTTTTGAACGGTATTTGGGGGTGACGACAATTACCCCGAGAAGGAGAACATATCATTTTGGCTTTATGGTGGAGGATGTTAAAAAACGGCTAGAGGGTTGTTGACATCGGATGGGAAGGTTATTCTCATAAATGCGGTATTGATTTTCCTTCACTAATATATTTTCAGTATATACCTGATTCCGAAGAAGGTAACTTCTAAGATTGTGTCCCTCGTCTTGAATTTTTTCTGGGGAAAATCGGATGGGTCTAGATCTGTTCATTGGAAGAGCCAAGAAAAGGTTTTCAGACCAAGAGGGGCTGGAGGGTTGGGAGTTCGACATGTTGGGAGTTTGAATAAAGCTTTAATGCTAAAACAGAGTTAAAGAGTCTACAATAACTCGCAATTGTTAATTGCAAGGATTTGGAAAGCAAAATATGGTTACCCCGTGCCTGTAGAGCTCCCGGAAAATTATAGAGCCTCGTCTACAAGATCCCAGGTTTGGAAAGGGATGTGTCAAGTTGTTGCTGATAGTAGACATAGATTTAGATGGATTGTGGGAGATGGAAGGCGTATACTAGTTTTAGATTCAAGATGGACCCCAACCTAGGGGATTCAACTAAGAGAGGAAGGCAGAAGGGACGACTTGAAAGATATTGTAGTGTCTCAGCTGACGAAGAGGAATAAGGGTAGAGTGGAGTAGGATGGGGATGTGTTACGAAGGTATTTTGGGGAGAGCATGATAAAATCAATTTACAAAGTTTTCTCCCCACATATGTACGGGGAAGATCGCCTGGTCTGGGAAGGGAAAAGCTCTTCTGAGTATACTGTTAAAGAAGGGTATTATCACGTCCTTATGAGAGATTATGGTGGGAGTAACCCTTCTAATGCAAAAACAAGATTCTGGAAATGTTTTTGGCATACAAATATGCCTTCAAAGTGGAAGTTCTTTGGTTGGAAGAGTATTGTTGATGCTTTACCAACTGGAGAAAACAAATTGAAAAGAGGGTTTGACAGTACAAGAGATTACTTCTGTGGGTAGGGAGTTGAATCGGTGGATCATAGATTTGGGTTTTGTGCTATAGTTGATAGATTGTGGAAAGGATCGGACCTAGGTATCAATCCATCGATAAATCATGATGTGAGCTAGATGGAATGGTTGAAGGGCTGGCTTCGTTTACTCGCGGGGAAGAGGGCTGAAGGATTTGATCAGGTAAGGAGATTCTTTGGAATTATTGGGCTATTTGGAAAACAAGGAATTCTATATGTATGGAAGAAGCACAAATGGACGACCAGTTGCTGGAGGACATAATGAAGAAGATTAATGGGGACGAGATGGATTGGCTGAAAGGAAGAGAGAGGGTTGGACAAGGGGAAGGAGGGACAACAACACTAAGGGATAACAGGTTTGTGGGGGGGGGGCAATAGAAGGGAGGATGGTGGGGAGGAGGGGGAATACTAATGTTTTTGGTGGATAGTGCTTATGATAAAAAAGATGGTGCAGCGGCTGGTGCGTGGGCTCTGAGACAGAGTTGGCTCTTTGCTGGGGAGGGTGCGAAATGGTGTAGAGCGGAATCAACCACTCAAGCCAAATTGTTTTCTGTGTTCCTTACGTTGTTGAAAGATAAACTTTGAGAGTTCACTGAGGTAATTATTTGGTCGGACTCCAAGTCGGGGGTGGACATGTTGAAGAAACCACTCGGGGCAACGCTGGAGTGCAGTAGCTTAGCAACTTTATATGCTAAAATCAGTGACGGCTTCACTAGGGTTACGGTGCTCAAAGTGGACAGACAGGATATTCAACCAGCACATAGCTTGGCGAAACAAGCGAAGCAGGGGGAGTCGCGACCTCGGCGTTAAAGTTCGCTTTTCTTTCGTTTTTCTTTATTGTACTAATCTGTGTTTGTTACTGTGTTGTCTTATTTGGCCAAAACAAATAGTGTGTCAACATAACTAAAAGATACTCCCTCCGTTCCATATTATTTGTCCTTTTGTTGAATGTCACGGTCTCCGATGTTACTCTTTGATTGATAATTTCTTATATAATATCTTATTGACAATCAATATTATACTTTTAGGATAATATTTTTCGTTACGAATCTAATGATAGTAATTTTATCTGACAAATCAATGTATATATTGAAAAATTTATGGTCAAAATTTTTACAATTTGACTACACAATTTCCAAAGAGGACAAATAATATGGAACGGACGTAGTAAATTGCAAACTGAAAAATAAATCGAGTTAACAACAACAAAGTAAAACAAGTCATATATACTTACAACATAAAGGAACATGATGCAAATGATTAACAAAATAAACTAACATAAAGTCTATAGTGGTATTTTCTTCAGTCGTTGTTCCTGCTTAATCGCTCAAAGGCCTGTCTCCGTAATTTCATATATATATATATATATATATATATATATATATATATATATATATATATATATATATATATATATATATCTCTTTCTTGGTCGTCCAATATCTGGGACATGTCCATGTTAATGATTCGCAGATCCATCTATCTTTCCTTTAACATCAAAGTTTGAGCCTTCAACTCTGCAAGCCTTCCAAGTGTCTCCGCCTTTGTCTCATCATGTCTTGACATTAAATTCAGTTGTTGAATAACCTTAGCCGGTGGAGCGCCACCGTTAGAAGATGAAGCCTTGCCTTAATTTACCCTTCCCCTTTCTTTTTGCAGTATCCCTTCCAATTGGGCGGCTAGTAGGCGTTTGGGTAGGAGGTTGTTCTTCCTCATCCGCATCAATTGGAATCCAATTTGAATTTGAACCCAAACTTGTGTATGCTCCACTAGTTGTGTTCTTTGTTCTTTTATTCGATGGTGTTGGTGCATTCTCTTCTCCGCTAAGGTGCATCTTCCATTTCTCTTCATCGCGCAATAATTGCCAACAATGGAGAAATGTGAAGTTATGCCCATGAATCTCATTGTATGTAACCATGGCTTCTCTAATATAATCAGCCTCATTACAGCCACCGTTAGAAGATGAAGCCTTGATAGAGGACTATTGCATTTATAAATTTGAACGAAACTAGAGGAAAACCTTTTTTCTAATCTTATTCAAGTTGTTATCGTTCTGATATTTTCTACTTGAAATATTCTTGAATTCTATTCTTTATTGAAGTTAAGTTAGAATCAATGAAAAATAAGGATTGGCTCTTTTCTGTCACTTTGCTTGATGTATTATCTTTAATTCATTCTTTTATGCATTTACCTTTTATGTGCATCCTTTTTGGGTTATTACCCCCTTTTTCGTTCCTTTATTATGATGTTTGCTTAGTTTTAGATAAGATCCATGTATGAGGATTGGGTCATGGTGATGGAGGTCCATCTACAACAGCAATGCTAGCCGAGCTAGTAAGAAAAGAAGAGAGGACTTTCTATTCTGAGGTCCTTAACAGGTCCTTCACTCAATGGGACTTAGCTGGGAATTTAGGAGGGATCAAGTCCTTCCTGAAGCAAGCATGAAGTGTTATGGCAGACAGTTCCTAAGGGAATTTTGAATTATTCAACGGCAGCAAGGTGATCACCCTAGGATCCTGTGAAGGAGGCAGCCTTGGCCTTAGAACTTAAGTCCAGTTGGTGCAATTGGACCTTGGCAGAACCCCAACCTGTGAAATCAGGGTTCATGTCTAATTCAAGGTCTACTACAAGCTGCAACAGCTCAAGGCAATGACATTTGGTGGTTGCCCTGTGTTCCTAAGGTCATTTACTACTACTGTTCGAGGAGTGCAGGTGACTGATGTCCTTGGGTATTTTCTACAGCATGTTGATTCATGAAGTGCAGGCAACACAGTAGCTGGGACAGTGTTAGCATTTTCAGCAGCATTGAGGTCATTTGGTCATTTTCCTTTCAATAATCGAATGTCCTTTAGTTGCTAATATTACCAGCACCCTCAGCAACCATGATGAAGATTATAGTAAGCTTAGTGGAGCATGACTAAGGCCCGATAAGCAGCTGCTGGCAGTTCCAGCTCCAGCCAGCAACATTTATATTTTATTTTGCTGTTTTCTTCATATAATCAGATGTAATTAGGCCTTGTATTAATTTAAGAAGCTTTCTTATGTATCTTAAGCTAGCTTAGGCACATATTAGAGGTTTTCTAATGCTTAGGAAAGCCTTAATCAGTCGGTTACAGCCAGCTACTTGCTGAAAGTAGCAATATAAGCAGCTCCTGTTGTATTTTACATTCAACTTTGAGTGGATGAATGAGAAACTAGTCGAGCTTGCTCCTGTGTGTTTGTGAGTGTCTCTAAAAACTCTCCATTGTTTCTACTTGTCTGTAACTAAGCTTTGGCAGGCTTAGAAGGTGTTAAGTAGAGCTCGGTTCATGTTCTGGTGGTGTGGACTGTATCTAGTGCATAGCTGAGTTTGCCCTTGTGCTTCTTGCTATGGTGTGGTCTGTATTAGTGACAGTCACAGGTTTTCTAGCTTCTTTAATTTGTTTTTCGTTCCTTGATGCTATTCCATCCCTAGGAAGAGCTTAAGTTAAACAGAAACAGGACAATAAGGAGCTTGGTGTAGTCCAGGCTAGTTCACTCTGATTCCCTTTTGGTCTGCACATACATCAGCTTTGGTATCAGAGCTGTGTGACTTTCTTAGTGAGCGTCTTGCTGATTATAGGATGTCTTCTAGTAAAACTACCGAGGAAGTGGCTGAACAAGCTCTTAGGGAGAAGGCTGAGTTGGAGAAACAGGTGCAATATTTGACAGATTAGTTGAAGAACTATTTTTATTTGAAGAAGCAAAATTTTAAGGAAGACTCTGATTATGAAGAAGAAGGGAGTACTTATTCCAGTAATCCTTTTGGAGAAGAAGAGGGTCCTAGTGGAGGTAAGAAAGTCAGGACTAGACAGAGGAAGGCTGGAATGGATGACAAATTAGATTTCAAGGTGGAAATTCCTGAATTTGAAGGACAGTTGGACACTGAGGTGTTCTTGGACTGGTTGTAGACTGTGGAAAGGGTTTTTGATCTGAAGGAGGTATCTGAAGAGAAGAAGGTCAAGCTTATTGCTCTGAAATTGAAGAAACATGCTTAAACCTGGTGGTCTAATATGCAAAAGAGAAGAGTAGAGAAGGGAAAAGAGAAAGTTAAGACTTGGGAACAGATGAGGGAAAAGCTGAAGTCTAAGTTCTTGCCTGTGAACTATCTTAAGGAGAATTATGAGAAATTGCAACATTTGGTGCAAGGTAGTAAGTCTCTGGAGGAATACACAAAGGAGTTTGAACATCTTTTGTGGAGATGTGATCTCAAGGAAAATGAAACACAAGTTCTGGTGAGATTTCTGGCAGGATTGAATGAAGGCATTAGGAATGTGGTGGAACTGCATCCCTATACTACTTTGGATGAGCTTAGCTCTCTGGCTCACAAGGTAGAATTGCAAAGGAGGTCCAAAGGAAAGGAGTTTGCTGTGAAAACCCCCTATAAACCTCAACCCAAGCCCTTTACCTATCCCAGAACCTACCCCACAGCCCAAAGAACCCCTTTTATCCTAAGATATCCCACAAAACAACCTACCCCCTCACAAAAACAACCCCCAGCTCCTCAAAAAACCCCAAACCCCATTGCTACTGACAACAGGAGATGTTTCAGATGTCAAGGACTAGGGCACATAGCTTCAGAATGTCCTACTAAAAGAGTGGTGACCTTGGCTAATTATCAAGCTTCATGGTTTGCTGAACCTGAAGTTGAGGAGGAAGAGGAAGTACATCCAGAAGGAGAGTTGCTTGATCCAGTGTATGATGAAGTAGAGGAAGGTCCTGATGAAGGAGAGCTATTGGTGATAAGGAGAGCCCTTAACAGTTCTTCTGTGGAGACAGGCCAGGAACAAAGAGAAGCCTTATTTCATACAAGATACACTGTGAAAGGCAAGGTCTGCTCAATCATTGTGGATGGTGGCAGCTGTACAAATGCAGCTTCACAGGAAATGGTGGACAAGTTGCAGTTGGAGACTTCATCACATCCGACACCCTATTCTATTCAGTGGCTGAAGTCCACCAGAGACATCCCTATCACAGAAAGGTGTTTGGTGAGTTTTTCAATAGGCAAATCATATCATGATTCTATTTGGTGTGATGTCTTGCCTATGGATGCATGTCATTTGTTGCTGGGAAGGCCTTGGATGTTTGATAGGTCTGTGCAACATGATGGAAGGGCTAATACCTATACCTTCGTGGTAAACCACAAGAAAATAACCTTAACCCCACTCAAACATACCTAGCCCACAAAGAACCTTTACTATGAGCCTACCGTTGATCTTTTACTAGCTGCTGAGCATTATGAGTTCAGTGCTTGTAAGGATCTCATTCTATTATCCCCTGATGAACCACAAACCCCACAAAATAACCATCCCCTACTTTTCCCACTCCTGGAAGAGTATGCATTTCTATTTCCAGATGAGATGCCCCCAGGATTGCCCCCTAAAAGAGACATCCAGCACAAGATTGATAGTTCCAAGATCAGTTTTGCCCAATAAACCTGCTTACAGGATGGCTCCAGCAGAAACTGCAGAGATTCAAAGGCAAGTGGATGATCTTGTCAGCAAGGGAATGATCAGGGAGAGCCTAAGTCCATGTGCAGTAGCTGCTCTATTGGTCCCTAAGAAAGATGGTAGCCAAAGAATGTGTACGGATTGCAGAGCTATAAATAAAATCACAATCAAGTACAGGTTCCCAATACCTAGACTTGAAGATCTTCTTGATGAACTCCATGGGTCTCAGGTGTTTTCCAAGATAGATTTGAGAAGTGGTTATTATCAAATCAAAATCTATGAAGGTGATGAATGGAAGACAACATTTAAAACAAAGGGAGGTCTGTTTGAATGGCTTGTAATGCCCTTTGGCCTTACAAATCCTCCTTCTACATTCATGAGGCTTATGAACCAGGTACTGAAGCCTTTGATTGGAAGTTGTGTAGTTGTTTATTTTGATGATATTTTGGTTTATAGTAAGACAGAGGCAGAGCATCAACAGCATTTGAAACAAGTGATGGATATTCTATCTAAGGAGAAACTTTATGGGAATTTGAAGAAATGTCAGTTCGTTACAGACCAAGTTATTTTTCTTGGCTACATAGTATCTGTTGATGGCATTCAAGTTGATCAGGAGAAGATCAAGGCCATTCAAGAGTGGCCTACCCCCAGTTCTATTCAAAAAGTAAGGAGTTTTCATGGGTTAGCTTCATTTTACAGAAGCTTTGTGAGAAATTTCAGCACTGTTATGGCACCCAAGACTGAAGTTATCAAAGGAAGTCTTTTCATTAGACTTCAGCAGCACAAAGGTCCTTTGAACAAATCAAAGAGAAGCTTACAACAGCACCAGTTCTTGCTTTACCTAGCTTTTCTAAGATCTTTGAAGTAGAGTGTGATGCCTCAGGAGTTGGCATAGGAGCTGTCTTATCTCAAGAAGGCATGCCTATAGCTTACTTCAGTGAGAAACTGAATGAAGCAAAGAAGAAGTACAACACTTATGATAAGGAGTTTTATGCAATTATTCGAGCTCTTGAGCATTGGAGGCATTATTTGGTTGGTGGAGAATTTATTCTGCATAGTGATCATGAAGCCCTGAAATATATTCAAGGACAGCACAAGCTTAATCCCAGACATGCTAAATGGGTCGAGTTTATGCAGTCTTTCCACTTCATGATCCATTATAACTCAGGCAATATGAACAAGGGAGCTGATGCACTTTCCAGAAGATTTTTCTTATTGCACATCCTGGATTCCAGAATCCTAGGATTTGAGCAACTGAAGGTCCTTTATGCCACAGATGATGATTTCAAGGACAAGTTTCAGGCTTGTCAACAGCATCCTCAGGGTATGTACCATACAGATCAGGGATTTTTATTTAAAGGCAGCAGATTATGTATTCCTAGAAGCAGTATAAGGGAATTATTAATCTCAGAAGTGCATGGAGGAGGATTAGCAGGACATTTTGGCATAGAGAAGACATTGCTTATGCTTAAAGAACATTATTTCTGGCCAAAGATGGGAAGAGATGTAGAGCATTTGGTCAAGAGATGCAGCATATGCCAATTATCCAAGAGTCAAAGTCTACCTCAAGGACTTTATACCCCTTTACCAGTTCCTAAAGGTCCCTGGGAAGATGTTAGTCTTGATTTCATTGTGGGACTTCCAAGAACTCAGAGAGGTAAAGACTCTATTATAGTTGTTGTTGATAGATTCTCAAAAATGGCTCATTTTATTCCTTGCAATACTACCTATGATGCTGTTAAAGTTGCTGATTTATATTTTCAAGAGGTAGTCAAGTTACATGGCATTCCTAGGTCTATGGTTTCAGACAGGGATACCAAGTTTCTTAGCCATTTCTGGGTTACATTATGGAAGAAGATGGGAACTCAACTCAAGTTTAGCACTACCTGTCATCCCCAGACAGATGGTCAAACTGAGGTTACCAACAGAACCTTAGGTGCACTCTTGAGAAGCCTTGTAGCAAGAAACAAAGGAAGTTGGGATATTATGCTACCACAGGCAGATCCTTTAAATAGAGCCCCCAGCAAAGCTACTGGTCATTCACCTTTTCAAGTGGTTTATGGTCTGAATCCAATCACCCCTTTGGATTTGGTACCCCAAGCTACTTCAATCAAGTTTAGCTATGAAGCTGATTTAAGAGCCAAGCAAATTAAAGAGTTCCATCAACAAATCCAGCAGCAAATTGAGAAGCACAATGAAAAGGTAGCAGCAGCAGCAAATCAAAAGAGGAGAAGAGTTGTGTTTACTTCAGGTGACTTGGTATGGGTACACCTCAGGAAAGACAGGTTTCCCAGTAGGAGGAAATGGAAGCTTGTTCCAGGGCTGATGGTCCATTCGAAGTGCTTGAGCAAGTCAATGAGAATGCTTATAAGTTGGCTTTATCTGAAGATTATGGAGGGAGTGCAACCTTCAATATTGCTGATCTTAGACCTTATTATCCAGCAGAGGAGGGTTTACCAAGTTTGAAGTAAAACTTTTCTGAACCAGAGGAGAATGATGGAGGTCCATCTACAATAGCAATGCTAGCCGAGCTAGTAAGGAAAGAAGAGAGGACTTTCTGTCCTGAGGTCCTTAGCATGTCCTTCACTCAATGGGACTTAGCTGGGAATTCAGGAGGGATCAAGTCCTTCCTGCAGCAAGCATGAAGTGTTATGGCAGACAGGTCCTAGGGGAATTTTGAATTATTCAACGGCAGCAAGGTGATCACCCTAGGATCCTGTGCAGGAGGCAACCTTGGCCTTAGAACTTAAGTCCAGTTGGTGCAATTGGACCTTGGCAGAACCCCAACTTGTGAAATCAGGGTTCATGTCTAATTCAAGGTCTACTACAAGCTGCAACAGCTCAAGGCAATGACATTTGGTGGTTGCCCTGTGTTCCTAAGGTCATTTACTACTACTGTTCAAGGAGTGCAGGTGACTGATGTCCTTGGGCATTTTCTACAGCATGTTGATTCATGAAGTGCAGGCAACACAGTAGCTGGGACAATGTTAGCATTTTCAGCAACATTGAGGTCATTTGGTCATTTTCCTTTCAATAATCGAATGTCCTTTAGTTGCTAATATTACCAGCACCCTCAGCAACCATGATGAAGATTATAGTAAGCTTAGTGGAGCATGACTAAGGCGATATTCGATGATTCCGACCCAAACAAAGAACATTTATATTTTATTTTGCTGTTTTCTTCATATAATCAGATGTAATTAGGCCTTGTATTAGTTTAAGAAGCTTTCTTATGTATCTTAAGCTAGCTTAGGCACATATTAGAGGTTTTCTAATGCTTAGGAAAGCCTTAATCAGTCGGTTACAGCCAGCTACTTGCTGAAAGTAGCAATATAAGCAGCTCCTGTTGTATTTTACATTCAACTTTGAGTGGATGAATGAGAAACTAGTCGAGCTTGCTCCTGTGTGTTTGTGAGTGTCTCTAAAAACTCTCCATTGTTTCTACTTATCTGTAACTAAGCTTTGGCAGGCTTAGAAGGTGTTAAGTAGAGCTCGGTTCATGTTCTAGTGGTGTGGACTGTATCCAGTGCATAGCTGAGTTTTCCCTTGTGCTTCTTGCTATGGTGTTGTCTGTATTAGTGAGAGTCACAGGTTTTCTATGTTCTTTAATTGTTTTTCGTTCCTTGATGCTATTCCATCCCTAGGAAGAGCTTAAGTTGAACAGAAACAGGACATCAAGGTCCTTGGTGTAGTCCAGGCCAGTGCACTCTGATTCCCTTTTGGTCTGCACATACATCACATGGGCATAAATCTTTGGTTGGGATAAATTTTCTTTACTGAAACTCTGAAGTTCTAGGAATTGATTTCAGTCCTAATTCCTACATTAATTCACCGCATTGCTTAGAATTTCCAAGCATCTTTGGGAAGCATTTTCTTAATTGAGTGAGATCCTCTTTCAGAATCTATCCTTCATAGATGACAATATCTAGGGCAATTGTTGAAGGTGAGGATGGACAAACACCTATCTATATTGAGAAAGGTTCATTGTTGTCCCAATTAATGGTGAACTTGATTAGCAAATGCAAATATATGATAACCAAAAAAAAAAAAAGGTTGCCAGTACATGGCCATACAGCAGGACAGGAGATAGAATATGCCTACTAACTACTAAGTATTAATCCAGTGATAAAGACCAAAAATGACAGTTATACCAGAAAATTTGGCCAAAGTAGCATGTAGGTCAAATAAGTGGATGATATGCATTATATCCAGTTTTCATACAGCTTACTATTATTGGCTCAATGTTTGTGTTGAATTGTTTGCTTAGTCATTGCCTGTGGACAATTAACTAAAGTTAGGTTCATGGTGTCAAGTTTGTGTAAAATTGTGATTTTTTAATTGAGACATGAGTTATTACAATAATTTATGGATTCCCTGATTCATGGGCCTTTTCATTTTTGTCTTCCCCTTTATTAATTTTTTTTAAGTTGTCCTTATTTACGCTTGATTTTGCGTATCTAATTTGTTATTAGCTTACTTTTGTTATTTGCTGTTATTACTGGTTTTATTGCTTTTGTTGGAAATTTTTCTTCCACTAATTATGTATATCTTTTTCGATTCTATTGCAATGTGATTCACAAGACAACGAAAGGGAGTCTTCAAGAAACTGAGTGAAGGAAAGGGATAAAGATCGAGACTAGGAAAGAAGTCACGACAGAGAGAGGGGTAAAGGTAAGGACGAGGATTTGCACACAAATATGGACCATGATGATGAGCATGACAAAGATAGAGAACAGGATCACCAAAGGGATCGACACAGGGAACAGAGTAGAGGCAGAGAAGATGATGATCACTATCGTAGGCACAACAATAGAGATTATGAAAGGTATGCCAATTCATTTATATGTACTTATATGTATACTTATATATACTTGTTGGTTAGGCATATGAGGATTTAATAGACCATTATTTATTTGCTCAATGTTGTGTACTTGTGCTGATGTTGCACAAATAATCTTGGGAATGTTGTCTACTTTCATATTAGTAACTGCTAATATGCATATGACCTACCTTCACTATGAATTGTGAGTTTAATGACATGGCATCATGTGCAGGTGAAGGGATTATGATGAGCATCGAGAGGATAGGCATAGGCATGGTTGTTCCCGTTCCAGGATCATATCACACCACTAATCAAATTCCCGTTCCCGTTCTTGCTCCAGGTCACGTTCACGTTCACGTTCTTTCTAAAAGGTGTGGAAGATATACCTTTTCCCTTTAAATTAATAGTTAGTTGTTCTTTTTCACAACTAAGAGCTTTTAGCTATTGTTGATCAGGGAAAGAGTCGGGCCCAGGCATATTGTAGCGGTAATCCTCGCTTGTAAATTTTATGAACTATATAGTTATAACAGAATGCATGCATGGTAGCCAATTAGCCAATTACTTTCATATATTGCTTAGTTATGCGAATTTGATATTGCTAAAGAAACTTTTATTCTTGAGATAAGGTATAGGCATGTGGAGCGGTTCCCGATGCGCGGTGGATTAAATAATAGACTTAGCTTGAGTAGTTCTTGGCGAGAAGATGAGAGAAGTCCACTTGAGGATCCATAGTCAATATAATAGAGAGAGAATGGAGCACACTTCAAGCAACCATGCTTGAATCATCACAATAGTAATCAAGAACTTGCATAATAATCAAAATCATCCAATATCAATAACCTTGAACACCAACGGGATTGGATATGACCTTGGATAAAGGAGAATCCACCACCAAAGCCTAACACCCCACCATGACCATCCTAAAGGAGAACTCCACCAAATGATCAATAAAGGAATGACTTGCTAACACCACCATTAACAATGGATAAAGTAAGAACAAGATTTTTGAGAGAAAAGGGAGCAAACCCTAACAATGCGCAATTCATTCAATATCATAATCTACCTAGAAAAGGGTGCTAAACAAGGTATTTATACTAAACAGGAAATTAGGTTAAAAACAGGACAAAAATACGAAACAGCGCGTCCATCGCAGAAGGGTGACTCGGGCGAGTCACCGAGTGGCGCGGGCGAGACAACATCATCCGCCATGGCCTCACATCGCCAAGAGGGGTCATGGTGCGACTGTGGCTTCATGGCGTGACAGATACCGACTGGCGAGTCACCGGTGACTTCGGGAAGTCGATCTTTGGGCAACTTTTCCCTGCCGACTTCAAACGTGCATAACTTCTTCATCCGGATTTGTTTTAGGCTCGTAAGATATCGTTGGAAAGCTCTCAATGTGTACTTTAAGCTCCCAAAATTTGAGACCTATCGCAATTGTATTGAAGGAGTTATGACCCAAAGCGTGAAGGCGCATCCATTCTGACAACCCACGCTGATCCGTTTGCGCTTATTCTTGCCGAAGGACTCCGAACCCTTTTAAAGGCCCAAAGTAGGTCTCGATGTGGACCCGTAGCTCCACTCCCATGGTCCGGGGTCCCATTTGAAGTGGATGCCACACCCGATGGCGTTCAGCTCATGATTCCAGGGTCCCGGGTCCACCTTAAAGTGTACTCCGCACCTGACCCCGACGTCGTTTTCCTCGTGTTTCATGGAGGGGTTGCGGGAAAAGTTGGTGACCATGAGAATCGAAACTAAGGCCCCGACTCGATACCCTCTAGCATGTTTCTCCCTTCTTTTTTCCTTATAGGGGGCCATCGATTTGTGAAGCTATGGTGTTAAACTATATTATTGTTTTTGTGCTTCCAGGTTTTATAGTTCAACTGAATTTTCATTACCTAATTCTTTTTTTGTTTGCTTCTGAGAGTGGCTTCTATAAGACATTGATGAATGAAGCTGAACGAGGGATCGATGCAATATGCAAATGCTTTGGGATGCATCTTTTTTGTTTGTAGCCTTATAATCAACAATGTTCATATACAAGGCTACAATATCTCCATTTTAAGCTCAATGTATCTTTTTGTATGAAGAATGTCAAGCAAGACATCTTTTATATATAATTAATAGCTATTATTATCGATATCCATCTAACAGTTATGATTGTCGGGTCAGCGCGTGCGGAGCACGCGCTGGCCAGACTAGTATTTTGTAAAGGACAATTTCGGAAAGCTATAAGTGTTCATTTCTATTGTTTTTAAATATCTTCTTCAAGCTAATTGAAAGATAAGTTACTACTAGCAATAAAAAAACTAGCATTAACTACTTACAAATTTCCCTTAAAAAATAATTTAAAACATATATGTAAATCATATAACCTTTTTATATTTGATATAAAATTAATTATTAATCAAAAAATTACATTAAATTCTTTTTAATGTAAATAAAATATTTAAGCAATTAAATAAAATGAATCATACATTGATTTTAATAGAGAATATCAATATTTAGTTTCTAATGCTCAAGAAAAGTTGCAGCCTTGGAAGGCTAAGTACATTTCTAAAGCTGGTCGGGTCGTGCTTATTCAGTCTCATCTAGCGTCTGTTCCGTCCCATGCTTTGCAATGCTTTAAGATTCCTACAAGTATTGTGAATCAGATTGATTCGATAAATACGGCCTTCTTTTGGAAGGATTTGAACGCTAATAGAGGATTGCCTATGGTTGCTTGGGACAAGGTTTGTAGACGAAAAGCTTTAGGAGGCTTGGGATTAAGAAAAGCAGAGGCGGTAAATACGACCTTCATGTGTAAGCTCCTCTGGAAAGTGATGTTTGGGGCTGGGATCTGGGTAGATCAAGTCCGGGCTAGATATGTGAAGAATAAAGATATTTTTTCGATCAAGCCAAATGGTACGGATTCTTGGGCTTGGAAGTCAATTTTGAAAGTCACGGATACATTTGCGAAGGGTCTTCGTTGGCAGGTTGGTAATGGTGAACAGATAAACTTCTGGCTGGATAATTGGTGTGGACAAATGAGCCTTGCGGAAAAAATTCACGGCTCTGATTTTTCCAATTTAAATACCTCTTTAAGAGTGGCTCATTTCATTAAGGAGGATAAAACGTGGAATGAGGAGCTTCTTGGTTCCCTGGCCCCCCCTGATGTGTTAGGATCCATTAAAGCGATCCCAATTCCTTTTAATTCGATGGATGATGCCCTTTGTTGGGGTCTGACTAGTTCAGGAGAATTTTCAACAAAATCTGCTACTTGGCTAGCTCATAATTGTGCAGATTTCCAGAATACGTGGGAATTCAAGTGGATTTGGAAGTTGAATATCCAACCCAAATTGAAAGTGTTTCTCTGGAAAATGTTCCAAGATGTGCTCCCTGTTAAAGCACATCTTGCCTATCGTGGCATGAATATCCTTACTTTTTGTCCTCTTTGTAATTCTTCTCATGAGAGTGAGGATCATCTATTTCTGCATTGTGATTATGCTCAGGAAGTTTGGCAGCTGGCCAAGCTTCATGTGTGGCTCCCACTAGCCTCGGACTCCAATGATACACTTGACTCCTTTCTCAACAGGTGTTGGAGACATTCTTCTAAGTCTGTAATTGATAGAGTTGTAGCCTTGTTGTGGAGTGTTTGGAAGTCTAAGAATCTGGTGGTTTTCAGTCAACAATCAACGTTGCCTGGTAGTTCATTGTTGCGTGCTAAGCGTGCCTCTGCGGAGTGGAGAATTAGGAACAAATTGGCTGATTCTGTTGGTGGGGGGATAACAAAATCTTCCTCTCCTCCAGCGACTGGGAGATGGGTTTCTTGGTCTAAACCTCCTGCGGGAATGATCAAAATCAATTCGGATGGGGCTAGGAGTGCTAGCTGTGCTGGTGGGGGTTACATCATAAGAAATGATCAATGTCGGGTTCTTCGAGTAGCAGCCTTCAATTTGAACAACTCCTTTGTTTTAGTTGTTGAAGCTGTTGCTATGCGTAATGGGATTAGAGATGTTGTTTCCAATAGATACCGAAGGTTGGTCGTGGAAGGGGATAATATCACTCTTGTTAATGCGGTGAATGACATCTTTCATGTTCCTTGGGAGATCGCGTCGTTAGTTAAAGATATTCGAGCTTTTATGAGGGAATGCAACGAAGTTGTGGTATACCATAAATTGTGTGAAGGGAATCGTGCTGCAGATTGGTTAGCTAAATTTTGGTTATTTTCGCAATCGCCTTGTTATTTTAGTTATAGTTTTCATAGAGATCTTTCTGTTATTGTAAGTGATGATGCGCTTGGGAGATCCCTTGAGAGAAGGGCTCCCTAGTGTTTGTTGCTTTATCCTTTCTAAAAAAAAAAAAAAACATTATGCTCTCCTTCTTAAAACCATACATCATATTCTCAAGCCTAATTCCTTAATTATCTAATCCACCAAAAAATGGTATGATATAAAGTGTTTATGGGTTATTCGGTTTTTTTTGGTACATGTACAATAATTATTATTTTTATATTTTTCAATAACATGCTTCAGTTTAATTTGCATAAGAAATTTATTTGTTGATTTCTCTTGCAAGGTTGTATCTGTAATGAGCATATTTTGAATAGATTTTTATTTACAAGGAAATAACCTAAGTAGTAGAGATATTTTCTTCTTCTATTAAATTTTAACATATATCAATCAAATTTTAATATTCTTCAAATAAACATAAAATTAATCTATATACAAGTGTAGTGGTATTTTTTTCTGTCTTTTCGTTGTAGCTGTTGGTATTTTCATATATGTATGTGTTTCAAAGTATTTCATATCATGTAATAATATTCATTTATATCTTTCTCTTATAAAGATTGTTAATTTGTAATATTCATGTAAGGGTATTTTCTAATTTTCTGATTCCCTAATTCTTATTACCGGTGTAATATTGCAGAGCATATATTCCACTTGGGATATTATTTTGTCAATAATTAATTAGCTTCAAATATTAATGCAAAGAATATTAAGTTGTAATTCATAGATTTTATTTCATATTAGATGGTTCAATTGAAGATACCTAACTGGTATATCTCAATATTTAAAAAAATATAGAAAATAAATTATGATATTATAATTATGAGCTTCTTTATAATTTTACAAACAATAAGCATGGTTGAATGTTTCCTACCAATATGTGTAATTTAATGTTGTCCCGTGCAACGCACGAGTCTAAGGACTAGTATATATATATATTTATGGGTACAAAGGGCGAAAGTCGGAATATGTGAAGTTTAATGAGGGTATTTTTGGTAAATTAAATTGTTTATTTCTACTTTTTTTTTAAAAAAAAAATTGACTATACATACTAATTATTCAACTATTAAATGATATTGTTTTTTAAATGTCCATCTTTAAATGCAAATATTGACTACAATATTAGTAAAGTGGTATCTTGGTAAAATAAATAAATTTTTAAATTTTTTAAAAATATTTTCAAATCACTCTCATTGGGAAATGTTTGTGATATTTTGTAATAGAACATTATTTTACTATTAATTGTTTATTAATCATTTATGACTTTTAATGAATTTGGTTATATTGTAAAATCTCTATTATATAATCTTTCAATGATGACTATTGAGGCTTGCAAAAGATAAAATATGATGTGTGTTAGCTGTCTTTTTTTTTTTACGATATGTTTTCAATTAGTTTTATTATTTATAACATTTGAAATTTTTACATATTACATTTGAATATTGTACATGCTTTATGGTTTTTGTTGTTGCAAAGAATATCATGGATTATTGAAATATAATGAAATGTCAATTTGCATTTCATATACAATAATAGCTAATCAATAAGAGAAATATTAATTAAAGTGATCTTTTTTCAACTGGAAAAATAATTTGAATAATAGAATAATATGTAAGTTTGAATTCAATATCTAAAATATAATTATCACTCTTATAAAACATTATACATATGTATTATTAAAATAATTGTGAGAACGTTTTGATAACAGTAGATACAAATGCTAATAGATAAATTAAAATGCAAAATTTAAAAATATAGACCCTGATAAAAAACAGGAAGAAAGATAATAGTAATTTTACTTTATATTAAATAGAATGTATAATATTATTAATTACTGAAGTAATTGATTAAGACATACAATGATACAAACGTTTTCTTTGCATGACATGACTATCCAATACCCATAACGTTAGGGGAAAGTTAATTGTATAATGCATTAATATTACCAAAGATTAATAATAATTTATTAGTATTTATTATGTATATTATCCTCATCTCTTTTTATATAATTTTGTGGGTAAGACCTCTGTTTATAAGCCCACTCTTCCAATCTCAAGTTCTCTACTTCATCGGTCATGAGTTTTTAATTCTCCCTTTTTAGATTAAATGGATCAAGTTTCATTCTCCCTTTTTTGGGATCGTATGAAAAATCATAAATTATAATGACAATTGGATTACACTATTATTTTTTCAATATATAAGAATTCATCAAATTGGTTATTTTTTGAATTGTGCAGGTGTCATCACCGTATCATTAGGGGAGCCTCGTTAAAGCTTGAAAATTTTCTAATGAATAGACAATTTGGGAGTTGTTCCTCATTGGGAAGAATTCATCAAAATCATTATTATTGATTGTGGTTCGTCATATGAATCATTCAGGTATGATATAATAGTATAATCCTTTAATTTATATGACTATCTAATTCATAAAGACTGAGGCTTAATTGCATGATTATGTAATATATTCGTAATTACTAATTGATTAGTGTTTATGACTTATGTTATTCCAATGAATATTAATAATTATATTAATTTTTTTAATGGTTCTTTAAACTTGAAAATTCTGCAAATGTTTAAGCTTTATAATATTTAAGTTAAGGAATGATTTATCAAATGGAGAATACATGATAGTTCAAATTAAGCCTCATTCCTTAAGATATTTAATCCATCATAAATGAATAGTATAGGTGTTTTTCGACTAATCATTTCTTTTATCATATGATGATATATATGCTTTTTTATATTATCAATAATGTTTTGAGTTTAATTTGTTTAAATAATGTTAATTTATTTGCTACTTTTATTTGCAAGGCTGTATCCAAAACCATTACATAGTTGGGCCTATTTTTAATAGACTTTCATTCATCCAAAAAACCTTTTCTTTTATTATTTTTTTCTTTTGAGAAACCTACATAAGAATTAACATAACTTTCTATTTATATGAGTTTTTTTTTATTAATTGGCGATTATTATAATTAATGGATTATTATTATTATTATTATTATTATTATTATTATTATTATTATGATAATTAGTAGTCATAAGTGGTCTGTTACATGTAACTATATCAAAATAATAATGATTTTATACAGAATATTGTAACTTATTTTCATGAAGATGAATAACCATTGCAACTTATACGGTTTTCTATTTTTCCATCCATTGTAAGTGATTTGGATAGACATTAAAAGTTTTCTAACAATAATTTATGCATTAATAACAATAGTCAATTATATTCTTTATTTCAGCTACAAGATTATTAATATTAGAAATTTAGTGCAAGTCAAGTCTGTATATTTTCTTATGCATATGTATCCACTATGTTATTTCCTATAAATCCCTCTGTATACAAATGAAGAAATATATATATATATATATATATATATATATATATATATATATATATATATATATATATATATATTTCATCAAACTTGAGAGAATATCCCAAAAAAATGGTTCAATCCGACGACAATTTGTTTCTTAAAAACATTTACATACTTTTTAATGTTAGTTTTCACACCTTAAACTCTATTTGTGATGTGAATTACTACATTTATTAATTTGTTTCTTTTAAATGTAGTTGTTAAAATATAGATAAATATGTACAACGTACACAAGGATATACCACTGGTCAACTACTAGCTACAAAGGGTTACATAATCTATTAAATATATTAGAATACAAGCTTCTAAGGAAAATCCAAACCTAAAAGAAATAATTTAAAAAGTTTGGTAAATTCCAAAGCGAATTCCAAACCTACATAATTTATTACTACATTCATAAATATAATATTAATAAAAATGAAAAAAAAAATCTAAAGTCATACATAAGTTACCAATATGGCAATATTTAATGCATACACAATTAGAACATTTTAAATTTTTTTAAAAATGAAAAAGAAATACTAAGGTCATACTCCCTCCGTTTTTTTTAATTGTCACCTTGGTAATTGTGATAAAAACTTTGACCGCTAATATCTTAATTTGTACAATGATTCATCAAACAAAATTGATGTTGTTAGATTTGCTATAAAAAATACTATAAGAAAAGTATAATATCGTAGATCTCTATAAAAGTATTATGTGTAAAATTGTTGATTAAAGACGGACCTCAAAAAGCGTGAAAGACAAATAAAAATAAACGGAGGGAGTACATACATAAATTACAAATATCTAATACAAAACTAGAGCAATTTTTAATTTTTCTTTCATCAATTTACTATTATGATGACCATAACCTTAGAAATAAAATATAATAATAGATAGACCATAACCTTAGAAATAAAATATAATAATAGATAATAGATACTAAAGGAAAATTTTCATGAAAAAACTATACTATTGTAACTATCTTTTTAGTAACTATCTTACAAAATAAAATTTTCATTGAAACTAGGTACTATATGTATTTTTAACAATAAAAAAATTCAAATTATATGTAAGCTACCAAAATAAGAAATAAGAAATTCGAATAAGTATAGATTAAAAAGTGGAAAAAGAGGTTAAAAGACACAAATATAAAATGGAAAATAATAAGAAAGTAGAATTGTCAAGTAGTTGTTGTCGTAACAATTTTTTCAAAAAACAAACATCCTTCTTACGACGAAAAATAAAATTAAACTATTTACCCATAATTATCATGGTCATGGAATACAATAAACTCAGGTGATAGTTTATTCCATACAAAAATAATATTTTTTATAAAATTAGATTAATAATTATTATAAAATTACTCTAGAAAATAAATAACGTAAACTAATGAGCATAACAACAAATACAAATGTATATCTTGCACCCTTCTTTTTATTTCTTTTTTTTTTTTTGGTTAATTTTGTGTACTATTTTTAATTATTTTTAATTATTGTTGGTTGTACAATTTTTCATTTTTAATGTTTTTCTCTATCTTTTTAAATATAGTCTCAGCAATGTCTTCGATAATATGTACGGTTTACTTGCGTCCCGTGTAACGCACGGGTCTAATCACTAGTTCGTAATAATAATTAAGTATGATGGCAATATCGGTATTTAATACCGACTAATGAATTCTCAGTGTTAATTACCATCACCCTCCTTGGTAATAGATGGGTGTGAGGTGGGGCCTTCTATTATCATTCCCATTCTTCTCCTTTTTTCAATTACCATCAAGCAAACATGGTAATTGTACTCCCAATTCTTCTATTCCCATTCCTAAACCCATATTCCCTCATACCAAACGACCTAAAAGAAAGAGAGAGTTACTTGGGCTTTGGGCCTTTGTGAGTAGCTTATTTTGTTAGCAGCCTGCTAGAGTGCTAATTCCTAGGGTTTTACACTTCACACTGATCCTTCTCTCTCACTTCTCATCGCCTCTCCTCTTTCTACTAGGTTCATGCTAATCACCCTCTCACACTCTCTACATCACCATATGGGTTCATACTATCGCCCGATGCCCTCACCTGCACTACCATATTATTCTTTCTCTAATCCGTCTCTGAAATCACATACAATGACCCAAGGTACATGCTTTACTTTCTGCTTTCATCTTTGGTTAGATAAGTTATTTGCAGGATTTCTCCTCCGCTTGCTTCTAGATTTCCGTGATTCCTATTATGTCTTGTGAATTTACTTGCTTTTGAGTCTATCTGTCGCTCATCTGCATATTTATCATCTTCGCTTAATAGATCTACATCACCTGAAAATAGGAAACATGAAATTCGAAAAAAGCGAAGAGAATCTTACTTTCAAAAGAAAATAAACCATAGTAATAACATCCAAAAAAAGATGCATTAAAAATCAAAGGAAATGCAACACGTTCAATTCATCTCCAAGAGAGTTTACATGAAGGTATTCATTGCATATTTCTTAACTTTTTCCTGCTCACATATATATAATCATTTATCGATTTATCACTCCTTTACATTTGTGAAGATAAAGAAACTAATAAATTTAAAGGAAAAGCATAGATTACTCGATACACAGTTCTTTTGAGAGGTATGTTTTAACATTTTTCTTGATATTCTTTCCCTTTTGCATATTTTTTTGGGTTTTGGACGCTAATACACTGTACTTTGGGGGTGTTGGACAATAACGCACTGAACTTTTTTCTTGGACGATAATATATTGTACTTTGAGGGGGTTGGACAATAATGCACTTAAAACGAATCCGACAGTAACTAACTCGGTGATGATCTTGCGTGATAGATTGACCTGTAAATTTGGTAGGTAAGTTGTGGTATGGTAAATGTTGGAGTGTTGGTAAATTTTGGTAATTTTTGATAACGGTAAATTCTTTGAATTTTGATGAGATTTTTTTAAATTGATGAAAAGGAAAAAAAAATATATATTTAATGAAAAAGGAAAAAATTATTGAAAAAATTAAACAACCTTTCCACGTGGCATATTTTTTAACCGTTCCACCTCTATGGTTTCGTCTTCTTCAATAGCTTGGGTTTTGAGAGATTCCTAAAATGTCACGAGAGCACGCCTCCCCTCCCATATCTGCACCAAAAGCAATGGAAAAGGTGTAATTTCATATCAACACGCAACTCCCATACGCGACCAACTATGAGCTTCTGCCGTCCTCAACTGCATAATCTGTTTGGAATTCAAATCAGTAATGGTTGCCACTGTAGGAAAATTGTTGGCAGTTGGGTTCAATAATTGCACGCCCGCCTTTAAAATAAAGCGGAAGAGGTGTGAAGGGGAAACATTCGAATTTGGGTGTGGAAGGTAAACTATCCTCAACTTCTTCTTTCAATTTTAGTTTTGGGGTTGGTTGCATTCGATTTTCTAGAGTTGTAATTGTGCCAAAGTGAGTTAGATCTGGAATTGCAAATAACCTTTGATTTGTCTGGGGTTGTCAATTTCTTTTGGTCCTTTTGGGGGTAGGCGTTTTTTGGTTAATTGGATGCAATGGCTGATGTGTTTATCTTGTTACAGATCTGGGATTAGCTTTGGTTCATTTGAAGAAGCGAAAGAGGCCATCTGCATTAAAAAAGGTAAACTTTGCGTCGAGTTTTTTCAGCCAACTGACAGTGCCGCAAGCGGACGGGTATTGTTGTAGCAATGTCAAGGTCGATCCCACAGGGACTTAGTCTAGTAACGCAGTGAACTATCCCTCTACTTAATTGCTAAGCCAATCGGGTTGATGGTTTTTAATGAGTTCTAACGAACTAACTAAAACTAAGGTTGACAGGAAAAACTAAGCTGGGGGTAATTAATGGATGAAGGCTTCTAGGGTTTTACTCACCTAACAACAGGGTCTGAAAGACAAGTTAAAGCATGCGCAAGAAAGTAACTCAAACGAATCAAGAATCGATAACCTCTAAATTCTATCGCCCTTTCGATGCTAAAAGGAATTATCCTGACTAACCTAATCAACAACTTTCGTCTGCCTTTCAGGTTAAACAGAATTGAAGTCTCAAAAAGTCAGGTTATCAAATGATCCCTAGTTTACTACTTGTTTAGATCCGATTTCGGAGTCTAAATACCGCCTAAATCCTTAGGCCTTTGACTTGTCTCATAGCTCGTTTTAATAACTTTTAATGCGTTTTGTTTATTTTTGTAGTTTCCGAAGGTTTTACTCAAAACGATGCTAAATGGGCTATTTTTGCACCAATCTTGGGAATCCTGAGATTCCCTAAGATTCCCCGAGCCCTGGTCGTGTCAAAGGCAGCAGAGACGGAAGGGCCGAACATGTCGGAAGCGCGGAAACGCAAGTATCGGGTCGAAGAGCACCGAAAGGTAGCCCCTGCCACCAACTTCGTAGCGGGCGCTACGCCCTGAAGAAAACTGTGGCCGAGATAGAACGTGGCCACGGTCACCTTGACCGTAGCCACGGTAAGATGGAGCCAAATTCCTAAGGAAGGAGAGTTGCAACCCGAGATGGACCGTGGTCACGGTCAACCTGGCCGTAGCCACGGTGAGATCACTGTCCTGCCCAAGGAAGAGGTTGGCCGAACAAGACCGTGGCCACGGTCTCCCATGACCGTAGCCACGGTGGTGGGAAGGAGCGAAGAGTTGCCAACCCTAAATCGCCTACACCGTGCCCACGGTGCACGAAGTCTGCGTGCCCGCGTGCTGCGAAGCGAATGAATTTTTCCACGCTTTACGCAAGGCCACGGTCTCCTTGACCGTGCCCATGGTCCCCTGCGGGACACGTTTTGTCTGTAGCGTTAAATGATGAGTTTTGAGTAACAACCTGAGTTATTATATATGGTTTTAGGCCATTTTAGCAGAGGGAGGATCTTTTAATCAACTTTTACCTAGCTTTTATGATACTTTAGCCTTCTTTTATCACATTTTAAGCTTTGGATTAGAGAGTTAGTGAAGATCTTTGCTGAGTTTATTGATTCTTGTATTGGATTCTCTCAAGTTTTATTTTAAGTTTGAAGATTATTATCATATTTGGAGCATTGGAGCATTTATTATTCAGAGTTTTTGCCTCTTTGTCATCAATCAATGAGCATTTCTTAACCTTTCTCTTTTTTATTTCATAGTTTATCTTTAAATCTCTGTTTTTGCTATTGTTGTCATTTTTGATTTTATTGATTGTCTTTTGTTATCTTGTCTATCTTTTTGAGCATGATTAGAGTTGTTAATGTTAGTATCATGTTAGTTAGGATGTTTAGTGGCTAGAACCCTAATGGGTTAGGGAGATATTAAGGGTGTGAATGGGTGATTAGGTTTGGGTTAGCAATATTAGTGAGTAACTAGTTAGGAAATCAACTTCCCAACCCTATCCTTCCCTCAAGTGGGATGTAATTGGGTGCGAAAGCATCCCGAATACATCCAATGCTTGTTGGAAGGTAGGAATTAGGATAGTTAGTGTTCTAGTTCGCGAAAGCGAATAGAAACTAACTAGGAAATCCGTTTCATCGACTCCCCGGGTCTATCTATGGACTTTAGGGAAGTCAATCCGGACTATTCTTGAAAGAGGAAGCCCGGTGGGTATTTTCCAACGGAGTTACCATTTGATTTCCCCTTCTCGTTACTCTCTTGCTGCGAAACCCATTTCCTTATCCCCGTTTGCATCCCGAAAGTCTCTCGACACCCATTGTCTCACCTTTTTGACCGAACCTAGTGTGTTTGTGCTGTTTTTACCCCAAAAATCTATCACCCTTTCTTGATCCTAAACCCTACCTAGAGTCAAGTAATTGCAGTGAAGGCCCCTAGCTCCCTGTGGAAGAACGATATTACCGAGGTCTGACAAACCGCTGTACAACACTACTCCTTTTTTAACTTTCGTAAGCCTAGGTAGACAGGTTGGTAGTCAAATTCCCTTAATTCACCTTTCGGTACTTCTCAGGTTAATCTCAAAATTAGAAACATCCAAGACCTTAAGAACGTTCGTAAGCATGAAAAACGCAACCTTCTATTGATGCAATCAAGAATTCAAGCGCAAACTAAAACATTCTAATCAAACACCATAATGTTGGTTCATAAAACCCAAGAAAATCTACTCACTAATAGTCATTGAAAACAAGAAATACGTCATAAGCATAGTAATCAATTCTAGAAACTAAGAAAGAACTAGGAGAAGAGTAAAGCAAACACTAGGATGAACTCCGTAGAGTCACTCGATCTCCAGGCGGAAAGTACTTCACGAGCGTTGCGTACTTCCTCTCGAATCTCAATTCTTCGAATTCTTCGGATTGATTCTCGATCAATGGAGATGTTTTGGTGGTGAATTACTCTCAAAAACTGTCTTTTACGCGGTGATTGATAACAAGCGTCCCCCTTCTTTCCCGGTTTATTTCGCAAAATAAGCGCCAAAGCGAAAAGCGCCCACCACGGTCCGTGGCAGTCACCTTGGGCAGCCAGTGGTTGGCAATGTCTGGTTGTTCTCTGCTCGTTTTTTGCTGAAATCTGTTCCACGGTCTGATCAACAGTAGTTGATGCCTGGGTACCCTTGGTCTTCCCAAATTTGCTCCTAAAATCGACTTTTTGGCCCTGAACCTGCAAATCAATACCAAAAACACAAAGACCAAGCGTAAATAGAGAAATGGGGAAGATTAAATACATTTTTGGCCTAAATCTACCGTGATTATGCTTCTAAAACACCTAAAAATAAGTGCAAATAATGCACTTATCAAACCCCTCTATGCTAAAACCTTGTTTGTCCCCAAGCAAGTACTAGACTCAAAAGAAGAATAAAAATGAAAACGAAAGAAAACTCAATCATTCTATGTACAAGCCCCCTCAGGTAAGCGTTAGCAGAACTCTCAAGCAACTAGGCCTAACCAAAACACAGCCCAAAAGTGATTAAAATATTTTGGCACAAGAAAGAGGGAAATTTTCGAAAAGGATTTAGAGGAGTTACACCATCAAGAACAAATCAATCACCCCTCCCTCACCAAATTAGTGAGAAAAGATATGTATGAGTATGAAACTAAGACAGTTGAGAGCAATCCTCACTCTTGGGAATGTAGAAACACTCCTCTCATGTGTTTTGAAAATAAATTCAATGTTTGGTTCTCTCAATACTCTAGCCTAGGAGACAATCTACCATGTGCTTGTTAAACATCTCAATTCTCTACTGCTATATGCAAAATGCGAATGACAATCAAGAGGTCTTTGAAGGGGTTGTAACGGGGCTAAGGTTAGGCGTAAGGGACAAAAAGTATTTGGATAAGTGGAGCTCGAAGCCAAGCTTGGAGTTATACTTTGCCAAATTCATGCAATATTATCGAACCTTACTCACCCATAAACAATCGTAATAATCCCGAAACATTTATTGGGAACCGCCTCAATACTAGATTCCTCACTTGCCGACACACTTGTGCTTCCCCCCCCCCTTTTTTTTCTTCTTCTTCTTCTCTTTTTCTTCTTTCTTTTTTTCTTTTTTTTTTCTTTTTGATTTTGCATTCTTTTTTTTTCAAAGCGTGTGAATGGCACGTGCAGATTATATACGAAATTCAACACAAAACTCGGCGGGTTTCACTAACATAATCAAGCCATATTGAAACTACATAAGTGGGAACACCCCATCACTTCCTATTCATGTCATTCCCAACACACCATTCTACGAATGTATTCACAAATAACCCTACCAATCACACTCAATAAACTCCAAGCAATGGCTTAGGGTAGGAAGATATGTAATTGGCCAAGGTTTATAATTTCGGTTTATTTCAAGAAGGAAGGAGTAATCAAAGGTTAAAAGAAAGGATTAAAGGCGGGAAATCACATGATTCGGGTGGCTATCTGGCTATGTAGCTACAATAAGTGTGAGTGAATGCCTCAATCATATTGTCAATGCATGATGCAAAATGTAGTTTCAAAGAGATGAAAAGCAAGTTCTAGAGATCGCAACCAAGGTTGCGTCACACATGGGAATATGAGACTAATAAAAATTATTAGTAGTGGTCTCACGGGTTTGTGCTCAACGACCAATCAGAGAACATAAACGTTCATATGCCAAGCTCACATCAATGGGTCAAGAAGGGCAATCAATCTTTACTATCAAGATGCAACCCCAAATCAAGATGTTTTCGAAAATTCTTTTCACAACTTTGAATCACAATCGGGCTGTGCAAAGGCTAAACAAAGCTACAAAAACACTACTTAGCTTACAATCATCACCGGAGGATTACCTAACCTAACCTAAAGCTATTCTAATTTTTTTCCTTTTTCATGATTTTCTAAATTTTTTTTTTGGGCTTTTACTTTTTTTGCACTTTTTGTTTTCTCTTTTTTTTCCGACTAAAGAAACTAAAAACAAACTAAACTAAATGCAACCTATACGCTCAAGTAACTACCTATGAGGAGAAAAGAAAAACAAAGGAAAGGAAAGATACTTCTAGATACTGAAATATAACTATATGTCGTGCACACTATATGTATGATGCAAGAATATGTACAAATGTATATGCACACAAGTCACTCTCCCAGAGTTATCACTAAACATCAAACATGACAAGCAAATCAATCAAATGAGATAATCAAATCACTCAAAACCCACCCCTCCATGCTAGGACACAACATTGTCCTCAATGCTAAGAAAAGGCAATCATCATAGAGGGGAAGAGAGAAAGGTCAAAGACCAAATCATCACTCTTCAGGAGGAGGCAGAGGGTAAGGGTTAGGAATCTGGGCTCCATGGCTCTCGAACCAACCACGCATCGCGTATAGACACTTGCTCATGTTGGTCAAGTGTTGGTTTTGCGACGTAATCATGCCCCGGAGCTCAACATGCTCCGATTGGACATACTCCCTAAGGGAGGTTTGCTCGTCGCGGATCTCACGAAGTGCACTAGAGAAGTCATCCATGTTAAAGGCGTGAGAGAATGAAGGGACAGAGGAAGGAGGGGGTTGGGGTTGCTCTTGGTCGGATTCAGGCTCGTACTCAATAAGGTCTAGGGGAGCTGGGTCACCATCCTCCCCTGGTAGAAAGGAGAAGGGGCCGGTTTTGGATCGTTGTTCGGGTTACATTAGGCAACCGCATGAGCTGCCTATTAGGGTACCTCTAATAAATGCTACCTCCACGAGAGACAATAAAGAGCATGGTAGTCAAAGTGTTGTGATCTAGCCTCTCAGAACCTGGAATCCTAGATTCCTCATTCGGTAGGACCCCTAAGGATTTTGCAATCCTAGTGACAACCCCCCCCCCCCCCCCGCAAGTAATCTTTCCTTTACTCCTATTAGCTATCTCCTGTAGATGCGTTATTAAAAAGGAGCCTGGGTCCATTTGTTCACTTTCATACATTTTCCTCATCAAAAACAACTCCGTCATCCGAGGCATATTCATATTGTCATCTCTCGTGAAAAAGCTCGTCGCGAAGATGCGTTGAGCTACTCTAATCACGGGGTTCTTAATGTCAGTCGCTTTTGATCTACTAGAATCCAATTGTGGCTGCTCGGTGATCAATTCTCAAAAGGGATCCGGGTTATACCTCGTAGGCACACGACGCTCACTCATATCTAAGGGAGGCGGTAGGTGGAAAATGTTATTGAAAGCACACAAATTCAACTGATAATCTCGGCCACGTAGACGGAACCTAATGACCCCCTCATGACAATTTTGACCATTTTGAACCTTAGTGTATAGAGTACTCAGAAACTCTAAGGTCAAGTCTGAATATGAGGGTTCCTTGATGTTTAGGTAGTCACCCATCCCCCCTCTAGCAAACAACCATCTTATATCATCTAAAATACCCAAAGATTGAAGCAAAGCATCATCCATATAACGAGTAGCAACAAATCCACGAGATTTTAAACGCAAGTACTTAGCAGTATGCATAGGGCTATTAAACTGAAAAGGAATAGGATCGTTACCTTGTTCTATAGCGGCACGGTTAGCAGCTCGCTGTGCACGAAGCTCCCTTGGATTCGGCTGGTTCGAGGGTCCTGCAGCATCGGTTCTCCTCTTCTTGGGTGCCAATGCAACTTGAAGCTTCAACAATGGTGAATTGTGGGAAGTGAGAGTGAAGGATGGAAGAGATGGAGGTGGGGTTCAAATTTGTGGAATTTGCGGTCGAATGGGGGTTGTGGGGGCTCGAGCCTGTGACTAGAGTAAGGCTAATGCTCAAGTAGGGTTGGGGTTAGGGTTCGCGTGAGTGTGGGTGGGGTGCGAATGAGAGATAGAAAGAATGGTGGAAGAATGGGGATGAAGAAGAAGAAGAAGAAGAAGGGTGAATTGGTGGCTGAGGATGGCTCGAATGGTGGTTGTGGTTAGGGTTAGGTTTTGTGAGGGAGGAAGAAAAGAAGGAGTAGAATGGAGATTGAGAGTTAGGGTTTAGGGTCGCGCGAGGTTCAAGAAGAAGGAGATAAAGGAATTGGGCGAAAACAAAAGAAAAGAAA
Organism: Portulaca oleracea; assembly: GCA_029582165.1. Lineage (NCBI taxonomy): Eukaryota > Viridiplantae > Streptophyta > Magnoliopsida > Caryophyllales > Portulacaceae > Portulaca > Portulaca oleracea. The sequence goes on along the minus strand of CM055883.1, from coordinate 22,793,112 downwards.
GAAGTTCTATGCGATTTCCAGCCGCCACGGTTTCTGGCAGGTGTTTAGTCCCATTTTAGGGGCTAAATACCACTCGTTTACGCCCAAGTCTATTGCCGTTCCCTAATAAAATGGTTATTTATTACGTGTTTTGTGATTTTTAGGTATTAAATTCGGAGAATAATAAAAGGGGGGCGAAGTTGCGAAAAAGGGCGATAACTCGGTCATCCCGAGACCTTTGGAGCTGATTTGATGCCGTGGTGAAGACCCGGGAAGCATGGGAGACCAATCGTGCCTAAAAAAGAGGGAGTTCGGGCTAAAAGGCTATGTATGGGGGCATCCATGTTCGTAGCGTTCGCTACAACGACTGCAGCGACCGCTACGCCCCTTTACGTGGCTGGAAGATCAATTGAAGACCGTAGCGTCCCTACGTCGGTCGTAGCGAACGCTACGACTGTAGCATTCCTTAGGCCGGACGTAGCGAACGCTACGAGCCCAGACAGAAGGTTCTGCCCAAGACCGTAGCGGTCGCTACGAAGGGTGTAGCGAACGCTACGATAAAGCCCAGATTTCCCAATTTTCAAGGCCGGTCATGGCGTTAGCTCGCCCGCCGTGGCGTTAAGCTCGCTACGGATCATTGACTGGGTCGCGACGCTGGGTATAGCGGACGCCTTGGAGCTGCCGAGAGTTAGAGTTTTCGCCTGTCTTGGGTCGTAGCGAACGCTACGATGCCCGTAGCGGTCGCGACGACCCTTTTTCCAGCATAATTTTAGGCAAAAACGACTGTGTATTGGCCCTTCTTCCCCTTTTGTTTAAATAGCCCGTCTTGGGGCATGAATCTAGGATCTATTATCTAATCTAGGGAGATATCTAGGAGTAGCTAGGGCATCTAGGTTTAGACTTAGATTTTATTTTCAGTTTGTAATTAGTAGATTTTAGAGGGAGATTAGTGAGAGATTAATCTAGTGTTTTGGAGATTTGAGTTTATTATTGAAGATTTGAGGATTCAATCAATTGAGAGATTGTTGGATCATCTTTTTATTGCTTTCCATTGTTCATCTACAACATTTTGATAAATATTCTCTTCCCTTAACTCTTTATTTAATTACTTTGCTAATTACTTTGCTTGTTCTTAATTTCCTTACTTGCTATTTCATTGTTCTTGTTTGTCTATGGTTGTTGATTTCTCCATCATGTCTAGAGGCTAATCTTTCTTGAGGTGAGGGAGTGATTAAGGCTTTAATGGATTTTGGCGAAGGTGTTTATTGATTAAAGTGTGTTTTAGTTGGAGGAGTCTATTTCCACCTAGTGTCTTCTCATTGGTGGTGGCGGTTCAAGGTCCGAGAGCACTTTCAATCGTTACACTCAATGGGAAGTCTAGAGTGGGATAGTTAAGCCCACACTTACTAGGGTAAGTGTAGGCTTAACTAGGAATTAACGCGATTTTCAACCCCGATGGTCCATGGTGGACATAGGGTAGTTAATTTGAATCTTCCTCGAGGGAGGGGATTCATCGTGGCCTTTTTCCCGCGTTGTTCCATAGATGAATCTAACTTTATGCATTTTAATCATGAAAACTTCTAGATCAAAAGTTCCGTTAAGTGTCTAAAACCCCCGAACCTTTTCCATTCCTTGACCGACCTTAGTTTTATTTCTTGCTTTGTGATCTTTCAGACCAATATCCTTACCTTAGCAATCTCAACCCGACCATTGGCCTAGTTCCTTTGACCAAGGCCGCCAGCTCCCTGAGAGAGAACGACAAAACCGAGGTCTTACAAGCCGCTGGTACACAAAATGGCGCCGTTGCCAGGGAGCCAACGCCCCTAGTTTTAGTTTCTTGGTCTTTGGTTAATTGAGTTTGCTTTCACGCTAGAAATTAGTTTGTGTCATTCCAAATGAATTTGATGCTTCTATCGGTTCTTGTTGATGCATGTAGGTACGCCATAATGTTCTACCGAGCATCGTAGGAGGTTTCAAGTCCTAATGGGTGAAGTCCAAGCTGATTCACCCCGTACCCTTCTATCATACGCCGTTCCATCGCCAGTGCGGGAGGCAATCCTATCATCCTACCGCCACTACCACCCACCGCAACATTCGAGTTCAAACCATGCCTGCTGGACGCTTTTGAGAGAAACCAATTCTATGGAGATGCCTTCGAGGACCCTATCGATCATATTAGAAGATTTGAAGGTCGGATCGGTTTTGTGCATATGCCAGAGGTATCTTCGAAGTTTTTGAAATTGAAGCTTTTCCCTCTCACCTTGGGAGGAAAAGCTAAGATGTGGCTCGATATTTGTCCACCCGGTACATATACTACTTGGGATGCATTGAGCCGGGATTTTCTTCACCATTTCTTTCCGGCTGATGAGACGCATAGGCTTCGAGAGGCTATCTTGAATTTCAAGCAAGAGCCGGGAGAAACTCTTTTCGATTCATGGGCAAGGTTTAAACTTCTTCAAAGGCGATGTCCACATCACAATCTTCCGGATTGGTTATTGTTACATCAGTTTTACCATGGGCTTCAAGACGATCTTAAAGACTCAATTGATATTGCATCAGGAGGAATGTTCCTTATGAAGACCGTGCATCAAGCAAATGTTTTCCTTCACGAGCTATTTCAACATTCTCCTTCTTGGGGAAGCCGTCGGAGTTTAGGAAGTAGAGGCTATTCCTTGGAGAGCGAACCTACTATCAAATTCCTTATGGGCGTCGTCCAAGAGATCTGAGAAGATGGTATCTAATGGAACAACCAACCAATTGGGAGTCGTGCAGGAGACCCAACCCTCCACCCAAAACATCCAATATTTCTCACCCAACCACCAAAACCAAGAAGTTTGGCAACCCACTTATCACCAACCTACTCCTCATCTTCAAGAACCCCAACCATCTCAAGGGTCCAACATAGAGAAGTTGCTGAAGCAAATTGTTGAAAATCAAGAGAATGATAGGGCTCGCTTCGAGAACATTGAAAATCAATGGGCCCAAACGGCTCATATAGACTACATCCCTCAAACCGTCCCCATACAACCTCAACCTACTCCAATGGTGCCGGCGAATCTTATTACCCTCCGGAGTGAAGGGGAAGCGATAGTACCAAATTTTGCGGAAGAGGGATGTTTGAGAGAAGAAGAAAAAGCGAGTGAGTTGGAGATGAATGAAGAAAGGGAGGTGTTTCTTGAAGAAGCTGAAAGTGAGAATGAGGAGAAGTTGAGTGAGGAAGAAGAATTCAATGAGGAAATAGGTGGGTGCTTGATAGAACCTTATAGTTTTGAGCTTTCATGTGAGCGTCCTTTGGAGGAGATCCTTCTTGAGCCTATCCACGTTGAGCCCGATGGTAGTGAGGTCGTGTTCCTCACTAATCTTACTGATGGGGCATATACTCGAGAGGTGGAGGATGTTCCCTTGGAGGAACCTTTATTTGAGCGTATGGAGGTCCATGATTTTATTATCAATGATGAAGCATCTTTGGAGTTTCCCCTTCCTCAAGTAGAGTTTGAGTACTTCCCGATCACTTCGAATTATTTCATTGAAGAAGAATTCAAAGAAGGGGTTGAGAAGGAAGAAGAATTCTCGAAGGAAGATGACTGTCATCAACTCATGCTTGCTCCCAAGGCTCCAGAACTCCGGAAAACAAGTAAAGTGAAGTTTAAATTGCCTCCTCATCTATTCCACTCTGTTCGACCGCCGGAGGAGCAACTTTCTTGGTTCACTATGGTAGTTGGGAGATGTTGGAAGAAGATGAGAAAAAGAAGGTGGAAGAAACATAAGAAGCCACTGCCTTTCTTCGCCCCGAGGCCAACTACAAACTGGTTAGATCATCTTGACCTTTATGCTTGCAAAGTGGGGAATTGTTGGAAAGGGAGGAAAAGAAAATGGTGGAAGAGATGGAAAATGTTCCTATCTTGTTCACCCCGTCTTTCAAGAATCAAACGGGTATTTAGGTCAAGCTAGGGACCTAAACCAAGCACTACATGGGAGGTAACCCATACTTCCGTTTTGATTAATTTCTTTTCTTTTGTTTCTTTTTCTTGTTTCTAATCCTGCATGCGGATCTTACGAGCCTTGCTTGTTTTTACTTGAATATCCTAACCCTTTGCTCGATTATCACGGATCGCGGATTGAGTAATCATTTATTTTGAAGAACTCGAGGTAATATCTCTCCACTCTTCTCTTTTTGAGTTGAATATCCTATGATCCATGCTGCACGCTTGATTTTCTTTTGGGTGGCGAACCCCTTTGAGTGTTTATGTTGGGGTATATTGCTGTTGGAGCCGTGTGGGCTCGGGTCGCCACCACTTTGGTTTGCTAGTTGTTCTTGTTTGTTTGTTCTTTTCGGTTCTCTACCCTTTTTCTTGTGACACCTTCCCACAATGAGGACATTGTGGCATTTTAAGTGTGGGGGGGGGGTGAGAGATATTTGCTTCAAGGGTAGATCACCTAGCTGTTTTTGTTTTTATTTTCTTAGTTTTTACTTAAAATAAAAAAAAATTCGTGTGAAAAAGGAGAAAAAAGGGAGTGAAAACCTTTAAAGTTTTTCTTTTAGTTTTGTTTTTGTTCTGCTTTGTTTCCTGGATCTCGTTATCGAAGTTGAGAAGCCGTTCTTAAGCTTCTTTAAAAGTAACCAGTTGGAGCATTTTCGACCCCATCTCGGGTTTTAGTCAAGACTTACCCCTAATAGACTCCCTTCATTAAGTGTCTATTGAGACTCCTGTTCTTTTCACGTTCTAATTGGAACCGAGAGATTTTAGGGGCTCGTGACCGAGTTTGTTTTGTTGCTCATTTAGCAAATTCGAAAACGAAGAAAAGAAAAAGAAAAAATTTCGTAAGGTACAATAACATGAATAAGTGGAGCGTGTCGCTGAATGACACTAACCACCTACACTTAGCCATCTACACGGGGCCGGTTTCGGTGGTACGGCACTGATACCCCTTAACCCTCCTCCTATATCGCTTTGCGACGGAGAGGCGAATGGAAAAGACCGTGTTGGGAGGGTATACCCCTTATATGGGCCGTCCAATTCCCGAAAGTAAGGCTAATACCGACCTTTAAAAAGAAAATGAAAAAAAATATAGGAGAAAGTGAAACGGAAAAAGTTTCTTGCTTCTAAATAAAGTGGGGCCTCTCCTTGCATCACCTACGGCCCTCACCAAGCCAAGGGCGACCAAATGCGAGGGAGGGCAACATTTCTCTTGGTTGTTTCGTTGTTTCCAAATTTGGACACGAGTCTTTAAAACCTTTTGATTCCCGTTAGAACCCACTTGCACATATTTGCACATGGGGTTTCGCTTGGTATAAGGTGTAGGGAGTTAAAAACCTTCAAGATTGACCTTTATCTGAGTGTGGTGTTTGTGAGATGCTCCTAACGGTTACTTTTGGAGGCTTAATAACGTTTTCTTAGTTTGGATTGCGAGATCTTTTGAATCAAAGCCTTTGTTTTTCTTTCTTTTTGTTTTCTTCGGTTTTGTTTTCACTTTCCCTCTCTCCTTTTTCTTTGGCTTTTGTGGGTACAGCCGCTATAAACCCTCACGAGACCCACCTCGTCCACCCGGGCTACCGGGGGGTTTAAAGGGCTTGATGCATGTGCTAAATGCATCCGTGATTTCTGCGAAAGTGAGTTAGTTGCTTTTGTTTAGTTCTAATTTCTTAGTTTCTTTTGTTTAGTTTTGCTCGGGACCAGCAAAAGGCTAAGTGTGGGGGGGGGGGGGTGTTTAGTCCCATTTTTGGGGCTAAATACCACTCGTTTACGTCCAAGTCTATTGCCGTTCCCTAATAAAATGGTTATTTATTACGTTTTTTGTGATTTTTAGGTATTAAGTTCGGAGAATAATAAAAGGGGGGCGAAGTTGTGAAAAAGGGCGATAACTCGGTCATCATGAGACCTTTGGAGCTGATTTGATGCCGTGGTGAAGACCCGGGAAGCATGGGAGACCAATCGTGCCTAAAAGAGAGGGAGTTCGGGCCAAAAGGCTAAGTATGGGGGCATCCATGTTCGTAGCGTTCGCTACAACGACTACAGCGACCGCTACGCCCCTTTACTTGGCTGGAAGATCAATTGAAGACCGTAGCGTTCCCTACGCCGGTCGTAGCGAACGCTTCCTTACGCCGGTCGTAGCGAACGCTATGAGCCCAGGCAGAAGGTTCTGCCCAAGACCGTAGCGGTCGCTACGAAGGGTGTAGCGAACGCTACGATAAAGCCCAAATTTCCCAATTTTCCAGCTGACGGTCATAGCGTTCGCTTCCCCCTTTCGTAGCGTTTGCTACGGATCATTGACTGGGTCGCGACGCTGGGCATAGCGAACGCCTTGGAGCTGCCGAGAGTTAGAGTTTTCGCCTGTCTTGGGTCGTAGCGAACGCTACGATGCCCGTAGCGGTCGCGACGACCCTTTTTCCAGCATAATTTTAGGCCAAAACGACGGTGTTTTGGCCCTTCTTCCCCTTTTGTTTAAATAGCCCGTCTTGGGGCATGAATCTAGGATCTATTATCTAATCTAGGGAGATATCTAGGAGTAGCTAGGGCATCTACGTTTAGACTTAGATTTTATTTTCAGTTTGTAATTAGTAGATTTTAGAGGGAGATTAGTGAGAGATTAATCTAGGGTTTTGGAGATTTGAGTTTATTATTGAAGATTTGGGGATTCAATCAATTGAGAGATTGTTGGATCATCTTGTTATGCTTTCCATTGTTCATCTACAACATTTTGATAAGTATTCTCTTCCCTTAACTCTTTATTTAATTACTTTGCTAATTACTTTGCTTGTTCTTAATTTCCTTACTTGCTATTTCATTGTTCTTGTTTGTCTATGGTTGTTGATTTCTCCATCATGTCTAGAGGCTAATCTTTCTTGAGGTGAGGGGGTGATTAAGGCTTTAATGGATTTTGGCTAAGTTGTTTATTGATTAAAGTGTGTTTTAGTTGGAGGAGTCTATTTCCACCTAGTGTCTTCTCATTGGGGGTGGCGGTTCAAGGTCCGAGAGCTCTTTGAATCGTTATACACTCAATGGGAAGTCTAGAGTGGGATAGTTAAGCCCACACTTACGAGGGTAAGTGTAGGCTTAACTAGGAATTAACGCGATTTTCAACCCCGATGGTCCATGGTTGACATAGGGTAGTTAATTTTAATCTTCCTCGAGGGAGGGGATTCATCGTGGCCTTTTTCCCGCGTTGTTCCATAGATGAATCTAACTTTATGCATTTTAATCATGAAAACTTCTTGATCAAAAGTTCCGTTAAGTGTCTAAAACCCCCGAACCTTTTCCATTCCTTGACCGACCTTAGTTTTATTTCTTGCTTTGTGATCTTTCAGACCAATATCCTTACCTTAGCAATCTCAAACCGACCATTAACCTAGTTCCTTTGACCAAGGCCGCCAGCTCCCTGAGAGAGAACGACAAAACTGAGGTCTTACAAGCCGCTGGTACAGCAGGTGCCACAGGAAGACCGTGGTTGGCGCTGGAAGTGGGTGTTTCGAGGGAGTTTTTTGGAGAGAGGGGAGGATGGATGCCACGGTCCGTGGTCAAGCCCACGGGCTGACCGTGATTGCCGCTCGAAGTGGAGTTTGCTAGGGAAAAACTAGCCTAGATGGCCACGGTCCGTGGTGAGGACCTTGGGCAGTTCGTGGTTGGCGCTGGAGCGCCATATCGAGCCGGTTTTCTGAGCACACCTTCCACACTTCTCTCTATCATCTTTTCACTCATATTTACAAATTCCAACTCTACTTACTCCTTCCTTCTCTCTCACCTTCAACCATATACACACATTTTCCCTCTCTTGTTTTACTTTCATTTCTCACTCAAAGCTCTTCTTCACTCTCAAAAACCTTCAAGACTCCCTCAATCTCACCCGTCTTTGCTAGTTCTTTTGTTATCATTCAACTTTTTCACTCCCTCGAAATTCTCTTTTCTTCACTCTCTCTCCCTTTTTTCTTTTTTTTCAATATACTCACACTATACAAAAGAAGCACACGGTTAAAACAACAAAAGGGAAGGCAAAGAAAAGAAACTAAAAGGAAGGAAAGGAATTAGGGAAACGAGAAAACTAGGAAAGGGGAAAGAAATGAAAAACAAGGAAAATCAAACTCCTACAAAAGACTAAAGGAATGAAAAGGGAAGAAAAGCAACTAAAAAGCTTAGGTTGCCTCCCAAGAAGCGTAGTTTAACGTCTTAAGCTAAACGATACTTACCTCAAGTCATACGGGGTCGGCGAGGGCATAACATGCAACTTTCTCCTCAATTTGGCGCGTGATGTAGGGCTTTAGTCGCTGCCCGTTGACTTTAAATGTGCCGGTAGACTCACTCCAAACTTCCATAGCTCTATGGGGATACACTTTTATCACTTGGAATGGCCCGGACCACCGGGATTTTAGCTTTCCCGGAAAGAATCTCAACCTTGAGTTGAACAAAAGAACCATGACTCCTTCCTTGAACCTCTGTGGAAAGATGAACTTGTCATGCCGATTCTTGGTCCTCTCCTTGTAGATCCTCGAACTCTCATAAGCTTGCAACCGCAATTCCTCTAATTCTTGTAATTGAAGCATTCGCTTCTCTCCGGTTGCCTTGGCATCAAAATTTAGAGTTCGGACCGCCCAAAATGCTCGATGTTCCATCTTTACGGGCAAATGACAAGGCTTCCCATACACTAACCGGAATGGAGTGGTGCCAATGGGAGTCTTGAATGCGTGCGGTACGCCCACAAGGCGTCATCAAGCTTCAACGATCAATCCTTCCGGTATCGGTCAACCGTCTTCTCGAGAATACTCTTCAACTCCCTATTAGATAGCTCCACTTGACCACTTGTTTGAGGATGGTAAGGCGTTGCCACCTTGTGGAATACCCCATACTTCTTCAAGAGCGTTTCAAGCGGTCGGTTGTGAAAATGGGTTCCATTGTCACTCAACAAGGCTCTAGGAGTGCCAAATCGAGTGAAAATGATCTTCTTGAGGAATTTGATGACGACCCTTGAATCATTGGTCGGAGATGCAATCGCCTCCACCCATTTGGAAACGTAATCCACAGCAACAAGGATGTAGAGGTTCTTGTGAGATGGAGGGAAAGGACCCATAAAGTCTATCCCCCACACGTCGAAGAGCTCAACCTCTAGAATTCCGCTTTGGGGCATCTCGTGCCTCTTGGAAATGTTGCTCATCCTTTGACAACGATCACATGCGAGTATATACTCCCTTGCATCCTTGGTGAGAGTTGGCCAGAAGAACCCGGCTTGTAAGACCTTGGAAGCAGTTTTGTCGAAGCCGAAATGTCCACCATAAGTAGTGGAATGACAATGGTGCAACACTCCTTGAACCTCCTCCTCCGCAATACATCTTCGATACACCCCATTGGCACATAGCTTGAAAAGAAGTAGTTCTTCCCAGACATAGCTCTTCACCTTGAATAAAAACCGTTTCTTTTGTTGATACGATAGATCCGGCGGAGCACTCCACATACAAGGTAATTGACGTAGTCGGCATACCATGGAATGAATGGGGTACACACAACCATGAGCTTCTCTTCTGGAAAGTAATCATCAATAGGGTGCTTCTCCTTCGGAACATCCTCCAATCGAGAGAGATGATCGGCCACCACGTTTTGCAATCCGGGCTTGTCCCGAATCTCTAAATCGAACTCTTGGAGCAATAACACCCAGAGAATGAGTCGAGGTTTAGAGTCCGACTTCTTCATGAGGTGTCGAATGGCGGCATGATCGGTGAACACAATCACCTTGGAGTTGATCAAGTATGGTCGAAACTTCTACAAGGCGAAAACAACCGCCAAGAATTCCTTCTCCGTGGTGGCGTAGTTGACTTGAGCCTCATCCAGAGTTCGGCTCGCATAGTAGATGGCAAAAGGCTTGCCACCTCTTCTTTGCCCCAAAACAGCCCCCAATGCGCAGTCGCTCGCATCGCACATCACTTCAAAAGGAAAATTCCAATCTGGGGTTTGCATAACGGGCACGGTGATCAAAGCTTTTTTTAACCTGTTGAAAGCACTCAAACAAACATCATCAAATACAAAAGGCACATCTTTGACAAGCAATCGGGTGAGAGGTCTAGCAATTTTTGAAAAATCCTTTATGAACCGTCGGTAGAAACCAACGTTTCCAAGAAAACTCCTAACACCCTTAACAGAGGTTGGAGGTGGTAGTCTTTCAACCACCTCAACCTTTGCTTTGTCAACTTCAATGCCTTTACTTGACACAACATGACCAAGGACTACACCCTCTTGTACCATGAAATGACACTTCTCCCAATTCAAAACCAAATTCACTTCTTCACATCGAGACAACACTTTAGCAAGATTTCTCAAACAATGATCAAAAGAATTGCCATAGACTGAAAAATCATCCATAAAACCTCCATAATGTCCTCAATAAAATCAGAGAAAATAACCATCATGCATCGTTGAAAGGTAGCAGGTGTGTTACACAACCCAAATGGCATTCTCCTATAGGCAAAGGTACCGTAAGGACATGTAAAAGTAGTCTTTTCCTGATCACTAGGGTGGATAGGGATTTGAAAAAACCCGGAATACCCATCAAGATAACAGAAGTATGAATTATTCGCCAGTCTTTCAAGCATTAGGTCAATAAAGGGGAGAGGGAAATGGTTTTTACGGGTGGCATCATTCAGTTTTTGATAGTCAATACACATCCTCCACCCCGTAACAGTCCTGGTAGGAATCAGCTCATTGTTCTCATTTTTCAATACAGTCTTCTCCCTTCTTAGGCACATCATGCACCGGACTCACTCACTCACTATCAGAAATAGGGTAGATAATCCCAGCATCAAGTAATCTCAAGATCTCCTTTTGCACCACCTCTTTCATGTTAGGGTTCAACCTTCTTTGATTTTCTATGGTGGGCTTATAGTCATCTTCCATCAAAATCCTATGCATGCAAACTGAGGGACTAATGCCCTTAAGGTCATCTATGGTATAACCAATGGCCTTACGATGCGTCCTAAGGACTCTCAACAATGAATCAATCTCAGCATCATTCAAACTTGCATTCAAAATAACAAGATAAGAGGAATTAGTGCCAAGAAATTCATACCTTATAGAAGAAGGGAGAGGTTTCAATTCTACCTTTGGAGCTTCCTTCTCACTCGAAGCTTTCTTGCTTTCGCTTTCAGTCTCTAATGCCTCCACCCTTTCCAGCGTTGGTGGAATTTCTGGGGATGCCTGCAAGAGCTTCAACAATGGGCAACCTCGGGATCCTGATCCTGAGTTTTACTGTTAGACAACAACAAAGCTTAAGAGGATCGTGAGAACGAATGATAGTGCTATCTTCCCTAAGAATGGAATCAAGGATATCCACTCTAAGGCAATCATCAGCAAATGCAGGGAATTTAGCAGCTTCAAACAGATTAAATTCAGCTTTCTCACCTCCTATACTAAAGGACATCCTACCATTTTTCACATCAATGCAACACCCAGCCGTAGCCATGAAAGTTCTACCAAGAATAATAGGGGTACGGGTGTCTTCCTACATCTCAAGGATAACAAAGTCAACAGGAACAAAGAAACTACCCAACTTAATGGGAACATCCTCTAAGATTCCTATGGCAAAATTGACCGATCGGTCGGCCAACTGGAGGGAAATGGTAGTGGGCTTTAGTTCACCCATACCAAGATTTTGGGATAAAGAGATAGGCATAAGACTCACACTAGAACCAAGTTCACATAATGCGCGGTCAATGGAAATCTTTCCAACTTCACAAGGAATGGTGAAGTTGCCGGGATCCTTAAGCTTCGGGGGAAGCTTATTTTGGAGCACGGCACTACACTGTTCCGTCAATGCCACTGTCTCATGCTCTTCCAATTTCCTTTTGTTTGTCCAAATTTTCTTCAAAACTTTAGCGTAGGAAGGCATTTAAGACAGGGCATCGGTGAAGGGAATATTAATATGGAGTTTCTTGAGGACCTCCAAGAACTTCCCGAATTGCTTATCACTCTTAGCCTTAGCCAATCTTTGAGGGAAGGGCAAAGGTGAAGTATAGACTCTTTGGGGAGTTCTCGTTGCATCCTAGAAACTTTTTCACTTTGCACGTCAACATCAATCACAGGTTCTTTAGGGGGCACATCTACCTCTTCATGCACACCAACACTCACATCAGCATTTACATTCGCATCACTAGTAACATTCTCAACATCAATCACATTCTCAGCAGCATCATCATGCACATCAACAACAAAATGCTCATCACATATAGCCCTAGGCCCCGCCAATTGCGTCCCACTTCTTAAGGTTATGGCATTGCATTGGTCTTTTGGGTTCGCTACAGGTTGGCTAGGGAGCGTTCCTGGAGGAGTGGTGGAAGTACTAGCCTGGCTAGCAATATGAGACTCAAGTATTTTGTTGTGAGTTGCCAACTGGTCAACTCTATCAACCAAAAGCTTGATGGTCTCTTCATGCTGATTATGAGACACCATCATACGTTCCACCAATGCCTTCCAGTCAGGCTCTTGGGTTTGTCGAGGTTGACGTTGGGGTTGGGGTTGGGCTTGTTGTCTTTGGAAACCAGGTGGTCTCTGGGCCTATTGTTGTTGGTGGGGTCCCGTGGGATTGTTATTCTGATAGGAAAAATTAGGATGATATCTCAATCCTGGGTTGTAGACATTAGAATACAGGTCAAAGTTCTGTCTTGGGTTTCCAATGTAATTGGCCTGGTCTGAGGTCTCGGGACTAGCTAACCCAACAGGACAAAACATAGTCTCATGCTCAAATGAACTACAAGAAGGACACGGTTGGGGAGGATTGGCATTTACATGCAACCGGTCTATCTTTTGAGGCACAACATCTATTTTAGTAGTTAAAACAGAAATGGCATCGACATCATACTTACCTCCCGTTCTCGAGGAACGGGGCTTGGACCATTGATGACTGTTGGACGCCATTTGCTCAATTAGAGTGTAGAGCTCATCAACCCCCTTGCTCATGATGTTCAACAAGCAACTGCGAGGATCATCGCCCTCAATTGATCATCCACTCCATTGTAGAAAGAATGGATGGGCACCCATGGCTCAAAACCATGTTGTGGACATCGACGAAGTAGATCTTTGAACAGTTCCCAAGCCTCATACAGGTTCTCATCCGCCTCTTGGACAAAGGTGGATATCTGGTTGCGGAAGCTTGTCAACTTACTTGGCGGGAAATATTTGTTAAGAAATGCACTCGCCATCTGATCGAAAGTGGTGATGGAGTTCGCCGGAAGGGAGTCTAGCCACTCTCATGCTCAGTCCTCCAGGAAGAACGGAAACAACCGCAGTTTGATTGCATCCGGTGAGGCCCCGTTGGCCTTGAACGTATCGGGCACTTGGCGGAAGATACGGAGGTGTTGGTTGGGGTCCTCACTAGGATGACCATGGAATGGCGTAGCTTTGACCAGATTGATCAAGGAGTTCTTCAGCTCAAAGTCATTGTTGGCGATGTTGGGAGGGTTGATGGTCGTGGGAGGGTCTGTGACATTCGGGGCCATGTATTGGGCCAACGTCTTTGGTCGTTCTTCTCCACCGGCCATTTTTGGTTTCGGTGCAGATTTCTCCTCTTCCCTCTTGCTAGCTTTCTCTATTCGCAGCCTCTTTCTCCGAGAACGGAAAGTGCTTTCAATCTCGGGATCGAACTCAAATTCTGGAGCTTTTTGCATACACTAAGAGTACCTAGCAAAAACAAGAAATGAAACACAATCAAGATCAAGAAAGGATCACAAGAAAGGGTAAGAAAAGAAAGAAAATAAAAAAAAAAACAGCTTAGTCAATTAGAGAGTCTTCGTTTAATGGCTACTAGGGACAAAATCCCCGGCAACGGCGTCAAAAACTTGACAGGGCCGCAAGCGCACGGGTACTGTTGTAGCAATGTCAAGGTCGATCCCACAGGGACTTAGTCTAGTAACGCAGTGAACTATCCCTCTACTTAATTGCTAAGCCAATCGGGTTGATGATTTTTAATGATTTCTAACGAACTAACTAAAACTAAGGTTGACAGGAAAAACTAAGTTGGGGGTAATTCAATGGATGAAGGCTTCTAGGGTTTTACTCACCTAACAACAGGGTCTGAAAGACAAGTTAAAGTATGCGCAAGAAAGTAACTCAAACGAATCAAGAATCGATAACCTCTAAACTCTATCGCCCTTTCGATGCTAAATAGAATTATCCTGACTAACCTAATCAATAACTTTCGTCTGCCTTTCAGGTTAAACAAAATTGAAGGTCTCCAAAAGTTATATTATCAAATGATTCCCTAGTTTACTACTCCTTTTTCAACTTTCGTAAGCCTAGGTAGACAGGTTGGTAGTCAAATTTCCCTAATTCACCTTTCGGTACTTCTCAGGTTAATCTTCTATTGATGCAATCAAGAATTCAAATTCCCCTAATTCACCTTTCGGTACAAACATCCAAGGCCTTAAGAACGTTTGTAAGTATGAAAAACGCAACCTTCTATTGATGCAATCAAGAATTCAAGCGCAAACTAAAACGATCTAATCAAACACCATAATGTTGGTTCATAAAACCCTAGAAAGAACGAAATCTACTCACAAATAGTCATTGGAAACAAGAAATACGTCTAAACATAGTAATCAATTCTAGAAAATAAGAAAGAACTAGGAGAAGAGTAAAGCAAACACTAGGATGAACTCCGTAGAGTCTCTCGATCTCCGGGCGGAAAGTACTTCACGAGCGTTGCGTGCTTCCTCTCGAATCTCAATTCTTCGAATTCTTCGAATTGATTCTCGATCAATGGAGATGTTTTGTGGTGAATTACTCTAAAAAACTGTCTTTTCTGCCCAACTGAATGATAACCGGCGTCCCCCCCTTCTTTTCCCAGTTTATTTCCGCAAAAATAACTGCCAAAGCGAGAAAATAGCGCCCACCACGGTCCGTGGCAGTCACCTCGGGCAAACCGTGGTTGGCGCTGTCTGGCTGTTCTCTTCTCACATCATTCATCCCATGGCAGTTCGGTGCATGAAGTGCAACCATTCTTCAGAGAAAGAAAACACCAATATCTTTTCCACCTCCAAGTAAACTTGAAAGTTTTTTAATTGTGTACATCAAAACATAACTGTTCAATATTTTTGGGATGTTATTTCTATTGTGTTTCAGGATGCAATTGGAGCATTGGACGACACGCATATCAAGTATGTGGTTGATGACGACACAGGACTCTCGCTCAGAAATAGAAAAGGCACGAAGACATGGAATGTCTTGGCAGCTGTTACATTTGATTCCCTATTCACCTTCATTTGCTAAGGATGGGAAGGAAGTGCGCATGATTTTACTGTTTTGCGTGGTTGCATTGAGAACCCTGAATATCAATTCCCCTACCTTCCTCCAGGTACGCATCACTAGCCCAAGTTTGTTACGACTTCAATATTTGCTGAGTTGGGATGACTACATGGAGCTGTTATATTGGAATGTTGTTTTGGACAAATCTGCCTCATGAAATGCATGATCTGTTTTGAAATGCATATTGTCATGTATGAATACGGTATGGTAATGTGGTCAGTGACAAAGATGCATGAGTGAAATTTATAAGCAAATAACAGTTCAGAAAACTGAAACAGAAAATTCAATCAAATGGGCATTTGTCTTTCAGCATCAAAACCCCAAATCATGACTGAAATTAGAAAAGGCTTTCACATTCTATGAATCAACCCATAACTAGGGAATTCATGGAATTTTTGAAGATAGAGAGAGGGTTGAAATGTTAAAAAAATATAGAAAGATATAAACTGGCCGGGGAAAAGCAATGATCTTGCATGGAATTTAATGGAAAAGATGGGAACTTTAGAGTGCACACTAACCTTGTTTGGGGTAAATGCAATGAATGTATGGTTTGTCAATTGCTGCAGAGTTTACTTTGTGGAGGTATGAAGTAGGATGGCATAACATTTTTATCTTTTCTGAGTTGTAACTTGGTCTAATTGACAGATTGCACTTTTCTTAAACTCACTTCAATGTTTCTTCACAGGCAAATACTATTTGGTGGACCCTGCATACCCTAACTCTATCGGGTACTTGGCATATTACGGGGAGAATAACATATATCATATTTCAGATTTTCAAGCGCAGCGAAGAGCCGGTAGGAAAAGACACGGGGAAACTCAAGAGTTTAATTATCGACACTCTGTTGTTAGAGGGCATGTGGAGCGTACATTTGGTGTGTTGAAGGAAACTTGGCAGATTCTGGATAACATATCACAACATAATTTAGACTTCTAATTAAAGATCATCATAGCCAAAATGACACTACATAACTTCATAAGGCTTTACCAGGCCGGGATTCCAATCACACCTTGCCCTCCTGCTGGTCCACCTCCCGCTCCATACGATTTAGCAAACCCAGCTGCTCAAGAACATATGAGGTTTTTCCGTGATCATTTGACTGCCGTACAAATACACGTTCAAGGCGTGACAAGAAGAAGACATATTAGTACTGTTGATTAATGTTTCCACAATAACTTTAATTAGTATGTTTCCAAAACAACTTTATTATGTAATATTTTAGCCTTGTTACAATTCGAACAACTTAAGTTTGGCAAAGGTATGCAACTTTTATTTCATCTGAAGATGGTTGGAGATGATCAACGTAGGTGATTGTCAACATTTTGCTCATAGCTGGTTGTATTGTGGTTATTCTAAATTGTACTATGTCTCGGATTATATTATCAAGATTTTAATGAAACTGGAGGATCATGTTTACGTACATATCTGTATTGAAACTGTTAAGCAGGGTCAAATATCTGAATTTTCTAATGTTCGTGTTATTTCATGGTTTGTGAGCCATGAACTTTCAGGGTTTGATGATTGTTTTGAGATTTTGATAACCAACTATGTGGAATACGTACAGGAAACTGGTCACAATTAGGTAGCATCGACAACTGCTTGACAAGGTCTAGCACCATAGCTGCTACACGTCAACCAAATCATTGGAAGTCTTTTATATAAATGAAGCACATATAAGGCAAAGATGTTTCCATAATACTTCCAAGCTGTCTTTCAAGCAAACAGCACATAGTGCTGTCTCATTTTCATGTGTCTGTTCCCTTTCTACAGACCATATTATCCAAATTGCCAACCGACTACTCCTGAAGGAGATGACGAAGTTTTTACAACACCTATTTCGATGAGAGTAAAGTACACAAGTCTCATTGGTCCTATTTCTTTTGATGAGAGTAAAGTACACATCATAAGTATTCCAACGCCTTTTGAATCACCTAAATCGGAGTCCGGATGAAGGAATTATGGTCGTTTGAAGTTGGCTTAGCCAAATAAGAAGGCCCAACGACCTTGCTCAATTTTTAGCCCAAAAATCGGCCCAAAACAGCTGGAATTTCTGTAGGATAAAGAAGGCCCGACGACCTTCCTCACTTCCAGGGACCGGGGATGGGTTGCCATGCTGGCAATCCGTGTGCTAATTAAATCAACGGCCCAACGACCTTCCTATTTAACTCGGATTTTTGCCGCCAACTTTTTCCCTCCATCCTATCATCATCCCATGATCATAGCATGAGAATTTTTACCCATGATCATAGCACATTTGTCTAAAGGGCAAGGTCCATGGGATCATGTTCGTCACCGTCCATCTCCATTCATCCACCCTCCATTTATAAATACCCCCTCATTTTTCCATCCATTAATTTCATCAATTATTCCCATCATAAAATCATCACCAACTTCTCATCATTATATACTCTCTCCATCACTCTCTACTCTCTCTATAATCATCATCCTATATCCTTATTCTCTCCATTCTTTAATCTCATTATACTTCATTCATATTCTCTTCCATAATCCACAATCATCATCCATAACCATCATACTTATCATCATCACGCCGATCATAAACCACATCCACCACTGAATAATCTTCATTCCAAGCCATATTCAAGTCGCGGTCAAGGGTCATCATAAGGAGTTCGATCTTCCATCCATCCTACCGAAGTTTCAAGTGAGGTTCTTTATCCTTTAAGTTTCAATAATGTAGTTTATTTCATGTAAACGTATTTGTACATTCATTTTGTAAAAATCGTCATTCTTTTATTTTTATTTGCATGTTCGAATAATACTTTCGTGAAATTTATTGAAAGTTCTCCCCGCTCAATTTCGTTTCAAGTTTGATTTTAGTAGAGTTTGTTTTCTAACAGGTGGATTTGAGAATTATATTAATTCTCAAATTTGTAACCTTACCCCCGAATTTAGAATTCTATTTCGTAGACCGGAGTCATTTTTATTATTTTATGGTTTGTCGGTTTCCTTAAATCGGCTGGCGTCTCTTTCTTTTTTATATAATCTCTTTTTATTATTTAAACATGAATGTTTATTACGTCGAATGAATTTACAAAATAATTTACATAATTCCATATTCTGATTCGGAGTCCGCTTAAGAGAAAATACCATAGAAATTATTTAAGGTTACATGACCTTTGAATTTTCTAAGTATTCTCTATTGGGCTTTGGCCCAGGTTCGAATCGGATTTTACGTAAAATTATTTGTAAATTAATTTGATGTAATTTCAAACATGTGAATAATAAAAATTGATTATGAATTAAATAAAAAGTTACCCCTTGAAAATGAATTTCATAAAGCAAAAATATCCTTATTTATGGATTAAGCAACCTTAGTCGGCTCCCTATCGTTTAAGTAGCGCATCGCGGAAAGAGGTTACTCTTTTTCCGGGGTCCTACAGATTGACGACTCCACTGGGGACTTAACTTAAAAAGAGGGTAAAACTTGAAAAGTCAAGTTGTTTTGAAATTGTAAAAGGGAGAAAGTTTATTTATTTGATGATTTTATTATTCTTTAGGCATGTTGCGTACTAGGCTACTCTGCGGGCCTTTTAACACTGGAGCGCAAAAGCGATGGTTTTGGTAACCTAGGATTTTACCCGAGAGCGGGCGGCCACTACTTGTGTAATGCATTTTACATCGCCAAACATTTGGTCTCCTCTCACCCATGTTATATATACTCGAAGGCCAGTGGCAAAGGCAGGATTTAAATCTTTGGGTGTCAAGATAAAAAAAAATAAATCAATGAGTGTATATTCGACGACCTTTAATAATATATCACATTCAAAAAGCATAATTTAAAATAGCATATATACGTTACAATGGATATCTTGATAATAAACCATTACTAATAAGTGAGTATTATAATATATCGTCTAATCACTACTAAAAATATATATATTACCAACCATTCTTTTCTAACCAATTGAAACAGTTGGAAAAACCAACCGTTTTAGCAATCATTTTATATGTTTTTTAATTTGCCAACTATTTTATATTTTTAAGTAGGAAAAATGGTTAGTAATTCCAACCATTTTTGCTTAAATCGTGGGAAATTTTTCCTACCATCATTTTTCTTACTGTTCGTAAATGGTTGGGAAAATGGTTGGATTATCAACCGTTTTCCCAACCATTTACGAACAGTAGGAAAATGATTGGTAGGAAAAGTTTCCCACCATTTTAGCCAAAGTGGTTGAAATTTTCAGCCATTTTTCCCACTTAAAAGTAGAAAAATAGTTGAAAAATTAGAAAAATATGAAATGATAGATACAACGGTTGATTTTTTCCAACCACTTTAAATTGGTTGGAAAAAACGGCCGGTAATACACATATTTTTAATAGTGAATACGAAATGTTACTAATAATTTAGCAAGTGATGATTGCTATTAAAGTCCCTTGAAATAAATTATTACTCACCTTTATATTTATTTATAATAATTGAGAACAAAATCTGTCTGACAATAAATTTAAATTTACCAATTTAAAAAATTGAGACTAGCGTAGTTTTATATAACTTTGAAAAAACTAGGAACAACGTGAATCGAACTATGACACAAAACTAACTAATCTAATATATTGCAAAAAGTCAATATGAAAGTTGGATGTAACAAGACTCGAAAGGTGCAGTAAGGATTGAACACAAAACCTCAAGGAAGACACATTGGATTACTTACCAGCCCACCCGTCCTACTCTTCGACTTCTTCTTTCTACACATTTTGCTTATATTTGTTATAATTATACAACATAAGCTTTAATTGTTTTTAAAAAAAAAAAAACCTAGGGGGGTCAATTGACACCCCTTGACTCCATATAGCATCGTCACTGTCCAAGGCTTCCTTGAAGTCCGACGAGCAACACCTCACACACTTTACCCATAAACCTTATATGGGTGAAGTGCACCGAGGGGAGAACATGTGTTATGTCATCTTATCCCAACCTTAGTAATCCATGAACATAAAACCTTGGTTTAGGATACCCCTCATGTTGTATACTATGTGAATACATGTTCCCCTTTCCCTTTTCTTTTTGTAAAGAGTCAATCCTAATTTAGAGGCTTTGTTCTAGTCCATATGAAATTCATTGGGTTGAGAAGAGGATTATTTATTAATTAGTATATTAACCCAAAGGCATTATGGCTAGCCCAGTGGAAGGGCCCATTTATGTACAAGGGTTGATTATTTTAATTAATAAATAAAAATTGACTCACTTTTGTTGATATTATATGACCCTTTACGATGTTCTCTTAATAAAGGTCCAAAAAAATCTAATTAAAGTCCCAACAAAGTTAATGGATAACGTCTTAAACTACATAATAGTCACTAAGCTTGAGTAAATTAATTTATAGATTTAATTATTAAATCCATCACATTTATGGTCGGCCTGTTGATAGGCCCAACCATATTGGATTTACCAATTAAGCCTATAAACTAATTATAACCCCCTTATTGTTGGCTTTATCCAGTCCTTTACAATGTCCGTTTTCCCTGAGTAAATAAATAAAGTTTGTTGTATAATATGTGTAAATACGTGTCTGTATGTTGGATCTTCATTAGAGTCGGACCTAATTTTGAGATATTGTTTTAGTCTGCGTAGTGATCGTTAGGTTTGAGAAGAAATAAGTTTATAAACTTGATTAATTGACCTTAAAGTTTACGGTCGGCCCAGTGGTGAGGCCCATCCGTTTTAAAGGTTAATTATCCTTGTTTATCAATTCATTTTAACTCACCTTTGATGATTTTATTCGGCCTTTCTCAATATTCTCTTACTCATGGTCCAAAGAAATTTGATAAATAATCAAACAAAGTCAGTGTGTGATGTTCTAATCCGCATAATAGTCTCAAGGTTCGAGAAAATAAACTTATAAACTTAATTATTAAGTCTAACAAATCCATGGACGGCCCGTTGTTAAGCTCATTTAGTGTGGAATTAATATTTGAGTTTGTTTTAACTCGCCTTTTGACGGCTTTATTCGGTCCTTTAAATGTGTTGGGGTCACAATAAAAAAAGAGTGTCAGTGTGTTAAGCATTATTATAGTCCGTATAATAGCCAACATAGCTTGAGTTAACCCGAGTTTGTTAGTTCAAGTGACGGATTCTCCTTAAAACGGTCGACTTGTGGTTTAAGCCCATCCGAATTGAGAAACACTCACTTGCACTTTCCAACTTATGCCGACTCGCTATATTTGACTTTATCCGACCCTTTATAATGCTCTTGTTGTAAAAAAACTATTGTTGTTTGTCTTAGGATCATGTAGAGGTTATCACATGCAAACCTGTTGTTTCCTGAATCAGTATATAGGTGTGTTACACGTTAGGAGGTGTTAATGTGGTCTAGTAAACCCCGGTCATGGATGAGTCTTTGTTTCAGAGTCTACATGTAAATGTCTTTCAGTCTTTAGAAACTCTCATACAAGGTCATGCCATATGTGAGTCTTTTCTTAATTCAATATGTGTGTTTTGTTTTTGGAAGTCTAAACCCGGGTCATGGGTGAGTCTTTGGTCTGGGTCATAAGTGAGTGTTTTCCTGGGTCAATGTGTGTTTGTCTCTTTTAGAAAGTCTAGTGTAAACCTAGGTCATGGGTGAGTCTTTGTTTTAGAGTTAGGATATGAGTGTCTTTTTCTTTAGAAAGTATCATATAAGGTCTAGGATGAATCTTTGTGTTAGTGTCTACACGTAAGTGTCTTGCATTCTTTAGAAAGTATCATATAAGGTCTAGGATGAGTCTTTGTGTTAGTGTCTGCATGTAAATGTATTGCCTTCTTTAGGAGGTCTCATACAGGTTCGTAGGGCATGTAAGCCCATGTCATGGGTGAGTCTTTTTCTAGAGTCAACATATGAATGTCATGCATTATAGAAGTCTCCTATAGGGTCTAAGTCGTGCAAACCTATATCATGGGTGAGTCGTTAAATCCTTTTCTTGAGTTAGCATGTAAGTATTAGTCATTCTTTAGAATTCTCATATAGTTTCATAGGTCATGAAAACCCATGTCGTGGGAGAGTCTGTGCCTGGAGTCATCAATCTGTCTTTTTATTAAGAGGTCTAGTGTAAGCCCATGTCATAGGTGAGTCTTTTCTCGTGTTAGCATATCATGTGAAAGTCTTTCTTTTTAGGAAGTCTTATGTAAATCCATGTTATAGGTTAGTCTTTCCAGGTCAGCTTATAGGCATTTGCACTTTAAGAAGTCCTATATACAATTTTGGACATATAGACCCATGTCGTCGGTAAGTCTTTCCCTTAAGTCAGCATGTAGCGGTCTTGCATTCTTAGGAAGTCTCATGTAGGTCAGTTAGCACATTCAAACCCATGTCTTGGGTGAGTCTATCCCGAGTCAGCATATAGGCATTTTTCATTTTAGGAAGTCCATATAGGTCATTTAGGGCATGTATGCATTGGGATGGGTTTTCCTTCATTTGTCTAAGTGTCAAGGTCAAGGCTTGAGCCAACAATAAAGGAAATATTGGGATGACGAGAAATTTTGCGACTACCATAGTTCCCGAGGGAACAACATGGAGAATTGTTAGACTTTGGAGCACATGATCCTGTCAGGGAAACTGCCCCTACCGAAAGCAGCACAGAGGACCAGATATAACATGGATTCTCCATATGAAGATAGGGAGGGCACATCATCAAGGGGCTTGGGTCCTAGCTGTCAAGCATTTCATGCTCAGACTCTGTTAGAGTCAGTTCTTCATTCATTTCATGAATTCGGTTGCTCTTGTTGTTATTTGATCAAATAGAATTTCGAGCTTGTGTTTTTTACTTGAGTTGAAAAGTTCTCTCATCCATTCATCATTCGTACAAACCAAGTCTGACAAATTCACCTTCTCTTATCCTTCCATCTTTGTCATATACCTCGTTCCCATCCTTCATTTTTCTTGAATACAGGGTTAGAGAGATGAAGAGGGAAATTAAAAAAAAATTAAAAAAAAGAGTGAAAAACTATAGAGTGACCGGTTTGAAAACCTTATTGAGGCAAATCGGGAAAAAGGAGAGAAAAAAATTGATTGAGAGAAGTCAACCTACACCTTCCCTCAAACAGGCTGAGCAAAAGGAGAGAATGTCATCAGAAATCTCGCAGCTTACCCAAATGTGCCGAGGACAGGGGGCTCGAACCCAACCTTTATTTACCACGACACCACCCATATTACCTTCATCTTTTCATCCAGTCTCGAGTCACCTACCATTTACATTTTTGACCTTTCCATCAAACCTCAACCTTTTCAAACCCTTAACCCAATCCAAAAGGCGTGCTATGACACCTCAACTTTTTCAAACCCTTAACCCAATCCAAAAGGCGTGCTATGACCAAAGGAGAATAAGAGTCAACCCATGAAGGAGTTCGAGAAAAAAAGTGAAAAAAAGGAAAAAAAAAAAAAAAAGAGTCTACCGGGGACTAGACGTCCTAACATTGGTTTTAAAAAAAAATAGAAAAAGAAAAAGAAAAAAAAGGGAAAAAGAGGGGCTAACTTGAAAACCCTTTGGGCAAGTTAGGCAAAAAGAGAGATTGAGACTCACTACTAAGGACTATGCCTTCTCTTATTCCATGGTTTCCGTGCATCATATCATCAATTCACACGAAACTAGGGGCTTACAAATCTCCAAGGTGCCCTCCAAAGCAAGACAATGTCATCAAGAGTCTACCGGGGACTAGGTGTACATTAACATGGATTTGGAAGCAATCAAGGTCATCTACATGAACATCCAAGAAGCACATTCTTCAGGCCTAGCGCCTCCACCATCATTCCTTGTCCCACGGACCGAATTTACTCATCCTGAATTTTCCTGAAATTCCCCACGAGTGGCTTTGATCCTTAGAAAGCATTGTCTTAGGAAAGTATTGTCCTAGAGAGTCATTGTCTAAATATAAAGTTGGGGGGTTGTTTGCATGTAGAGTTGCATGTATAGGAGCATAAATCATCATGCGTCTGTCGTGTCTAAGCATTAATAGGTTTGCATTGCATCCATAAGTTGCATTAAAGTCACATAGAGCCAGTTTGTCTTGCATTGAGTCAGTCTGTCATGCATTGAGTTAGTCCGTCATGCATTGAGCCAGTCTGTCATGCATTGAGTCAGTCTGTCATGCATTGAGTCAGTTTGTCCTGCATAAAGTCGATTGTCATGCATAAATGCATGAATACTAGTGTAAAAAAATAAAAATAAAAATTGCATTGTTTGTGCAAGAGTTTAGTAGATCATTTGCATGTATACCTGCATATTGAAAAAAAAGCAAAGAAGTGTCACATCATTGCTCCAGAACGCTACATAGGGGGCTGGTTAAGCCCATATTCTATCTCATTCTGACCGGTGGACATGGTTTCCAATCACCAAGAGCAACATTAGATTAACCTTTAATCCAACTCCAACAAGTCAAGCATCAAGTCAAGTCATGAATTATCGTCCGCCAGACACGAATGGCGACCGTCAGACCTGGATGACGGAATCCTCACAAATGACTGATGTAGATCAATGACCGGGCAAATTCAAGAATCCCTTCCCCACAATCAAATTTTGGTACCTATGCGCTTGAAGCAAAATTAATGGAAAATAAGAGCCATCGACAGAGTTTCAGTGAAGTTCCTCGGTATTAAATTGCCATCATCAGATCAAAAATCTAGAGCTGTCGGCTGAGCTCGACGCAATCGCAGTAATAAGAGTCGTCGTCGTCGGGTTCGACGTAATCTTAAGAATAAGAGCCACCGGCATCGTGTCCAGTGAAGTCTCATCGGCATAAAAAATGCCACCGTCATAAAAAAAACAAAAATATGGTCGCCAGGAGCGATCGGCGTAAGTCCCCAACATCAGAGCCACCGATATCGTAACGGTGAAGTCTCAATCTCCGAGCCATCGGCATCGTGCCCGATGAAGTCTCGACCCCCAGGGCAATCGACATCGCGATCGGTGAAGTCCCTCGGCATTGAACATGCCAACAATCAACAACAACGACACCGGGAAAGACTGGAATGACACCAAGAAATACTGGAACAACACCGGGAAAGACTGGATTGATACCGGGAAAGACTGGACCGACACCAGAAAAGTTCGATCTGCCTCGGGAAAAATGCGTTAGGCGCCACCAACATCGAGAAAATTCAATCCGCCTTGGGAAAATCCCTTGGGCATCATCGACAGTTCGGATCAATTATGATCAATTTGCCAAACAGGTAATTCTCTATATCTCCAATCATTGTTCAAAATGATCTAACATTCTGGTTTGGTTTCTGTGCAGGGAACCATCACCAACCACCTTCTGATCGCCATATAAAAGAGCAGAGACAACATCCACCTTCCGATCGCCACATAAAAGAACACCGACACCATCCACCTTCCGGTTGCCACATAAAGGAGCATCGACTGCATCCACCTTCCAGTTGCCACATAAAAGAGCACCTACACAATCTTCCGGCTGTCGTTAAAAGAGCGTTGACCTTTCGGTCGCCGCTAAAATAGCACCAACAACACCCATCTCCTAGTCAGACGTCAAGCAGTCAGCATCTCAGGCTACTTTGACTTTCGTCCTATTCGAACTCGATCAAAGTGGGGGCTCTCTGTAGACACCTAATTTTGTACCGATGAATTTTTCTTAGGAAAATTGGGCCATAACAGTTAGACCTTGCCAAAAGAAAATAAGAAGGCCACTGGGCCTTGCCCATTTTCAAGGGAAGCCCAACACCAAACCGAACACAACAAGAAAAGAGGTTAGAAGGAAAGCAAAGCCACCGGACCTTCCTCAATCAAAAGCTACCAGGTCAACCCACTACAAAAAAAAAACCTTCATTTTCCGCCCTTTCCACATACATGTACCCACCATTTCAAATCCCATTTCTTCTACAAGTCTCATTGGTCCTATTTCTTTTGATGAGAGTAAATTACACATCATAAGCTTTCCAACGCCTTTTGAATTACCTAAATCGGAGTCTGGATGAAGGAATTATGGTCGTTTGAAGTTGGCTTAGCCGGCCAAATAAGAAGGCCAGGCGGCCTTGCTCCATTTTTAGCCCAAAAATCGGCCCAAAAGCGCTAGAATTTCTGTAGGAAAAAGAAGGCCCAATGGCCTTCTTCGCTTCCAGGGACCGGGGACGGGTTGCCACGCTGGCAATCCGTGTGCTAATTAAATCAACGGCACAGCGACTTTCCTATTTAATTCAGATTTTTGCAGCCAACTTTTTCCCTTCATCCAATCATCATCCCATGATCATAGCATGAGAATTTTGACCCATGATCGTAGCATATTTGTCTAAAAGGCATGATCCATCGGATCAAGTGCCTGACCTTCCATCTCCATTCATCCACCCTCCACTTATAAATACCCCGTCATTCTTCCATCCATTTCATCAACTCTTCCAATCATAATATCACCAACTTCTCATCATTCTATACTCTCTCCATCACTCTCTACCCTATCTATAATCATCATCCTATATTCTTATTTTCTCCATTGTTTACTCTCATTATACATCACTCATATTCTCTTGCGTCATCCATAATCATCATCCATAACCATCATACATATCATCATCACACCGATCATAAACCACATCCACCACTGAATAATCTCCATTCCTAGCCATATTCAAGTCACGGTCAAGGGTCATCATAAGGAGTTCGATCTTCCATCTATCCTACCGAAGTTTCAAGTGAGGTTCGTTTATCCTTTAAGTTTCAATAATGTAGTTTATTTCATGTAAACGTGTTATTTGTACATTCATTTTGTAAAAACCGTCATTCTTTTATTTTCATTTGCATGTTCGAATAATAATTTCGTGAAATTTATTTAAAGTTCTCGCCGCTCAATTTCATTTCAAGTTTGATTTTAGTAGAATCTGTTTTCTAACAGGTGGATTTGAGAATTATATTAATTCTCAAATTTGTAACCTTACCCCCGAATTTAGAATTTGGGTTGGTAGACCGGAGCCATTGATATTATTTTATGGTTTGTCGGTTTCCTTAAATCGGCTGCCGACTCTTTCTTTTTTATATAATCTCTTTTTATTATTTAAACATGAATTTTTATCACGTCGAATGAATTTATAATTCAATATTCTGATCTGGAGTCCGCTCAAGAGAAAATACCATAAGAATTATTAAAGGTCACATGACCTTTGAATTTTCTAAGTATTCTCTATTGGGCTTTGGTCTGGATTTGAATCGGATTTTATGTAGAATTATTTGTAAATTAATTTGATGTAATTTCAAACATGTGAATAATAAAAATTGATTGTGGAATAAATAAAAAGTTACCCCTTGAAAATGAATTTCATAAAGCAAAAATATCTTTATTTAAGGATTAAACAACCTTAGTCGGCTCCCGATCGTTTAAGTAGCGCATCGCGGAAAAAGGGTCACCCTTTCTCCGAGGTCCTACAAAAAATTCTATTTTTTTTTTATTTAGTATAAAGTCAATACATGCTTTCTATTTTTTTTTTATATTGCAGGTTCCACATCTTCTACGATTAGAATTTCAATTTCCCTATACATAGAATTTACAAAAGAAAAATTAATAGAAACACTCAGAATATCAAACCATTGAAAAACATCCCCCAAATGGGAACTATATTACTGTCAGTTCAAGGATGCAAACATTGTAGAGTTAAGATGTTCTATGGTGAACCTACGGGCTTTTATTGTTCTGATGGAGAAATCTTATTAGCATCTACATACGCTACACTTGATGAATTACATTATTTATAGACATCAACTTCTGTACATGCAAAACATTTCCAGACATATATACGAACTTACAATAATACTCTTGCTTTTACCTCTTTTGGAATAAAATATGATAAATCTGTTTAAACGAAAGAAAGGCATCTACACGTTTCGAATCCAAGGACAAGTATGTCACTTTATTAATGAGTTAATTCCCAATAATACACAAATATCATATATGAAATATTTTTATGACACCGAGCATGAACTTCCAAATTGCATGAATCTTTCAAGTAAAATGAACTATGATATATTACAACGAGTTACTAATTATTTAAATATAAATCCTTATGTCTCTTTTTTCAAATGCTTAATAATATTCCCGAATTAGAAACTTGCAACACAAGTATAAAAGAAAATTCGGATTTGAATCAATAGGTCTCGTACTGCCTCCCAAATAGGAGCAATTTGGCTAGAAAATAATCCATGCCCACAATTAAAGGAAAGGGATGTTATTGTTTATGGAAATTCTGATTGTAATTATAAAGTACAATATTATTATGGGTGCTACAAGCCTATAATATTAGTAATACAAAGGATTTTTGGATGCTAATATAATGAACTTTTGGGGTATTGAACAATAATGCAATGAACTTTGACCTTGGACAATAATACACTATACTTTGGGAGGTGTTGAACAATAATGCACCCCGAACGATTTTGGCAGTGACTGACTTGGTAGCAATCCTATGTAGTACATAGAGGAGATGAATTGATCAAAAAATATTTAATTTATGACATGTTAGCCAATCCACATATAAGCAAAGAGAAAAAACTTTGAAAATAGTAAAAAAAACATAAAATCACATTTATTTAAACGTGTTTCTGTTGAGAGATTGTTGATGTAATTGTATAAAACAACGTTTGCTTATTGGCTACCCTAAGCGACACTGCAATGAACAAGCCAATTAGAGCGTCACATCGGACCATATGACACCAAATGCATTTACAATCAATAGGGTAAAAAATCAGACTACGAACAAGCCAAATCAAACGTAGTTGATCAGTATGACTCACTGTGAAGTGTGAATATAGTTGTTTTGAATGTGATCACATACTACATCGAACCCGTATTACAACTACGGATGCGGGGTGATTATAATACAGTAATATAAGTCATTATGTCCACTACGAAAAATGTATATGGCCATAGTGTACATACTTTTGTTAATGTGGCCACAAACATACTGACTATGGTTACAGTGTACTAGGGATGAGTGTATATATAGCATAACGTGGCTGCAACCATGCTAACTGTGGTTATACTTTTGCCAATTATAGATTAGATGATATGTCATAAATTTAGAAATTATTTAGTCTATTCATGTTCTCGATCTGTTACTTAAGATCGCTACAAAGTAATCCATCGTTGAAATTGTTTCGGGTGCATTATTGTCCAACACTCCTCAAAGTTCAGTGCATTATTGTCCGAGGTCAAAGTTCAGTGCATTATTGTCTAATACCCCAAAAGTTCAGTATATTAGCGTCCAAAAATCTTAATACAAAAATGGGATTTTGATATAAAAGTTCATTCCACCTATTGAACACCTTGAAGTTGATGTTGTAGAAATTAGCACGATTCATGGATTGACATATCTTCAGAAACTGGAAAGGGAGCATTCTTGTCTCTCTATTTCCTAATCTAGTTCTGGCATCAAATTGGTAAACTGATTTATGCTTGATTCTTGCAGAAAATTGAGTACTTCCTATTGTTAAAAAGTATCAATTGTAATGGAATGAGGTCACACAAATTGTAAAATAACGATATTGACAACAAAAAATCAAGGAAATTAAAGATCTACATCAGTAAAGGTTATAAAATTGGCTCTATCCATCAAGAAAGGACTGAGATTTGAACAAAGAAACTGAGCAATCCTAATAGAGTAATTTGTGAAACATTTTGTAGGTGATCGGCGAATTCTCTGAGTTTCTAGATGTTGACAATCAAGAGTAATTATGCAGTATGTAGCCAATAGTGAGCTCTGGTGAGAATTGTAGCCAAGAGAAGCTTGGTGAGTTGTCAGTGTATAGCAGAGAAAGGCTTTTGGTTCTCTGTTAAGACAAGCTTGGCCAACGTGGCTGGTGTGTTAACAAGTGCTCTAACTGACAAAGGCTATTGATGCTTGGGTAGTGAGAATTTTTTTGTATTCCTTATATTTCATAGTTTTATTCATCTCTATCAATAGAAATATTTAAATTCATTACTGTGTAATCATCTTGAAGGAATTCAAGGTTATTAGTTTAACGTCCTTAGTTTAAGTTCTGCAGAATTTTTTAATAATCATATTACCCTCCCCCCTCCCCCTCTAGTGTTCTTCCAAATCGAATAATTAAAGGTGGAAAATATTTCTTCTTTGATGATGAAAAGAAATCGAATTCCCTTCCCTACAGGAAAGTATTTTCTTTTAAGAAATTATTTTCCCAAATTTTTTGATTCTAAACACTAAAAGGTAGGAAAAATATTTTCCTAGAACATATTTTCTCCTCTACCAAATACCCGAACCTTGACTGTGCTTCCAGGCGTACGGGAGCTATGTCCGCCCACTAGGCACTTCCATTTTTATTTCTTTTTCCTTGCAACAATTAGTTCTACTTTCATTTTTCTTTTCTCTTTTATTTTTGTACAACCGTCATTAATTATTTCACAATTACCAGTTATGCTTTCATTTTTCTTTTCTTTTTATTTTTTGTCTATCGTTAATTATTTTAGAATTTATCGGTTAAAAACAAATTATGTTTCTAAGTTGATTAAATTATAATTATTATTTTTTTCTCTATCAATTATTATTATTATTATTATTATTATTATTATTATTATTATTATTAAGTTGATTGAACTATAGTTATAATAATTTTTTTTGAATTTCAGTGCATTCAAGTATTCAACATTTAATTACTTTTTATACTTGATATGCAATTTTTTTGGTTATGAGAACTAATGTTGAAGGTTATGAATATTAATATACTGGTTTATGAGCATATTCATATGCTAGTTTATGAGCATTGTTGTTCAACAAAGAAAAAAGCAAAAGATGTACATTTTATGTTTATTCATCCTTTTTTCGTTTTGATTTTCTTTTGAATTTGATTGCATTTAACTATTGAACATTTAATTATTTTTAATAATTGATATATAAATTTTTTTGTTCGTGAGCATTCGTGTTGGTGGTTATGAGCATTCACATTAATGGTTATGAACATTTATCTACTTGTTTATGAGCATTAATTTAAGATATGCTAGTTAATTACTCCCTCTGTTCCAAATTAATTGACAAAATTGGAGTTTTCACATACCAATATATAATTATAAAAACTACCAACCTCAATTGCACTTGGCTTTTTTCTCTTTAATGAATAACGTAAAATAATTGAATTAGGTATTGGAAATAGGGAAGTGACAATTATTTTGAAATGAAATAAATTAGTTAAAGTGTCAATTAATATGAAATGGAGGGAGTAAATTGATAAATGAATACAATTACTAAAAAGGAAATGGTTCAGATTTGCAAATGCTCATTTTACAGTTTACACACTCTCCTCCAAACTCCCATAAATAAAAAGGACTTTATTTCACGCAGTCTCCATGGCATCTTAGAGACTTAGAGCATCCATGGCACTACTCCCCATCCAAACTTGAAATGTCCATCTTCATTGAATTGAGAGTTGCAATTTGAGCACTTGTTAAATTCAAACGAGAGCTGAGCACTTGTTAAAATAAATTCACTATATTACCGACCTAAAGGCTTATTGTTTCTTGATTGTATTCATTAACTTAATTTTCCTTTTTTAACTACAGAATAAATGTGGTAGCATGCTCGTGATTGTTGCTTCTTGATTTGGGTGCGAGTAAGTCCAATTTGCTCTCGAGATTTATGAATAACGAGTTCAATTTGATTCCTTGTTTGTTCCACACAAGTATTACATGTACCATTCAAATTTTATGAAATCCAAGTAGCCTTGTTTGTTCCGCATAAGTACTGTGTTCGTGTTAGCAACATGTCCTGATCTAGAACCTTTGATTTCCTTTTCAAAAGTCATTGATAATATTATAGGTGAGAACATGGAACCATGCTTGTTAAAGTTTCAACCTAATTTGGTGAAACTAAAGAGATGAGGGAGTGAGATTTGAGAAATGATGAAATATTATTGATGGGAATTTATAATCTCAACTCAAGAGATAAAAGAGGGAGATGAAGGCTATATATAACCAACCTTCCTTGTCTAACAAATCAAGAAAAAGAAAAAGAACCAAAGAAACAAGATTGTCTACAAAATGGAAACCAATACAAGATTTCACTATTCCTAACACTCTCCCTCAAATTGGAGGGTGACAAAACCCCCAGTTTGCTAAGAATTTCCAGATGCCAATTTAATCTGGCTAACAAAACCAGAATTGAGCATCCAATCAACAGGAATGTGAAAAGACTTGAACCAATTAGTCCCACTCCGCACAATCAGAGCATCACATAGCGAGATCTTGGTGTTGAGCCTTTCTGGGCTTAGGTTGTACGAGCAACCAATGTTGGCTTGGGCCTGAGATTCAGGAATGAGTTCCCTATATGAAGTTATGACTTCTGGATCTCTTAGTATCCTCTGTCTGCGTAGGACATTCACAATCAAAAAATACAACACTTGCCATAGGGTGTAAGCTATCAAGGGAACTAGAAACAACCAAGTCCACAGAAATGATTTATTCTCTACGTAGGGCCATGATACTCTCCGAGCAGCTCCTTCAGGATGCATAGCCGCAAAAGTAATCGGATTCCACAATCGAATTGTGAAGAACACCAAACCCGGCAATAGATGTATGAGGACACTAGTAATCTTATCAATGGAATTGAAAACCAAGCTACACCTCCACACAATAATTGCCAACTCTAATGGTCCCTCTGCAAATGAAAAGCAAACCATGAAGAGCTTTTCATTTCTGGGATACATGAGAAGAGTGACCAAGAAGATGGTATTGGCATAGTAGTGGAAATATAGTAGATAGTAATGCCATTTCTTGTACCGGTAATATATCCATCGCAGTGGAACAAATATGACATAGAATAGACAGTACAAAGCAGAGCTGTTGAAGGTGATGATGCCGCTATTTCTGAAGGAGCTATTGTAAACCCCATCAACATTCATAGTCAATGTAGAAGTCTTCCCAACAAGCAAGAACATAGCAAGATTCAACACGAAAGCACAGAAGGAATTCGTCCCAAAGATGAACCGATCAAGCTGAAAAATCGACGAATCCTTCAACACAGGATACTCCACAAGAATCCATGGCACCGACAAGAAGATTAAGCAACAAGGGGCGACATAGTAAAGCAAAGTAATAGGGTTAAAACTGATACCCTTTGAAGTTAACAAGATCTAAATCATCACAAGCCTCACAGCCTTGAATGCAACCGCTCCGAGCTGCAATGTCACTCCCCATTCATCGAATTTCGCCTCTCCATACGCAGCAATTGCAACTCCGACTGAAATTGACAGTCATAGCGAGAATGCGTAGATAGCTCCGATGGGGACGACGGATTCCTGCAGAACAATAAGAGGTTTTAGGTTAACCAAACCACTGTGGTTATACACAAGCAACATCTTGTGTGATTTCGTGCTCCCATCCACAACCAACGGCTTCGCAATCACCGGATTGAACGGCGACCGATCTTCAGCATTGCGACGACTACGCCGGATCCTAAGGCTGGACGTAATCTGCTCGGAATTCGTATTTCCGATGACGTACCTCGGAAAACGAGGCCGTCAGGAATCCGACTGATGAAGAGGCGAATCGATTTCTTCAACGAACCCGGATTGACAATCTGGGCAAGAAATCGAAGAATCTCTAAAACTGCTCCAAACCCCAACGAATCGATTGCATCTGTAGCACCAGTACGACGGAGATGACGCTGCCGCCGATGACATCTGCAACCCTAGCCCTAACAATGGCATAACAGAGTTCAAAGCGGTTTTTCGGCGATGCGAAGTGTATTATGACAATGCCGACTGGAACCTTATCAAAATTCTGGCGAAATTAGGGTTTCAATCCGACGAAGAAATCAAAGGAAGCCGACATAAATGGCTGGATGAAGAGAGAGAAGTAGAAGTAGAAGATGGAAGATGATGATGAGGAAGAAGAAGAAGAAGAATGTGAAATGAATTTGTGGAAACTCTCCTCTCGTGTTTTAGAGAGAGAGAGAAAGAGAGAGATAATCAAGATCAATAGCCTCTCTGCTCTTATACCATGTTAAAGTTTCAACCTAATTTGGTGAAACTAAAGAGAAGAGTGAGTGAGATTTGAGAAATGATGAAATATTATTGATAGGAATTTACAATCTCAACTCAAGAGATAAAAGAGGGAGAGGATGGCTATATATAACCAACATTCCTTGTCTAACAAATCAAGAAAAAGAAAAAGAACCAAAGAAACAAGATTGTCAACAAAATGGAAACCAATACAAGATTTCACTATTCCTAACAATGCTAGTTTATAAGAAGATGAAAATAGCTAAATAAAATACTTACTTCCCTATAATATGTTCATTTCATTAGTCGAAGTTGATGTTCGACTGGAAAAGTGCCCATGCATTCCTTTTCAAAAGTCATCGTTGATGACGAACTAATTTGGCTATTTTGCAGCATTAAAATATCGTCGATTATTTCCTAAAACCAATAATATAATCAACTTTATACTCTAATCTAGGAAAAAGGAATATAAAGAGATAATTTAAAATAGTTAAATAGATAATGATATATAAGATTTTTATAAATTTGATTAGATAATAACATATATATTTTGGAAAAAAGGTAATCTTTTATTATATACTAGTACTAGTGATAATGCCTAATAACATATATTTTGGTAAAAAGGTAATCTTTTATTATATACTAGTGATAATGCCCGTTCACAGGACGTGTCATTTTATAATGTACAGTGCACCATAATATTATCCCGCTTGTTTTTCGTCGCCCCCCTTTTTACTATTGTCGCCCACCTTTCGCATAATATTTCCAATCACTGCCCTTGAACCTCATAACTTCACTCTCCACCTTCTC
Organism: Portulaca oleracea; assembly: GCA_029582165.1. Classification (NCBI taxonomy): domain Eukaryota; kingdom Viridiplantae; phylum Streptophyta; class Magnoliopsida; order Caryophyllales; family Portulacaceae; genus Portulaca; species Portulaca oleracea. The sequence goes on along the minus strand of CM055883.1, from coordinate 22,758,103 downwards.
TCTAGTTTATCTCTCTAGAAAACGCTCTCAACGAACGACCACCACAAACCACCGTCATCCCGGGATTGAATCGAAGAATTTGAGTTATGTTTCGAATTTGTGTTTTGAATTTGTGGTTTTGTGTTTTGTAATTTTTTAATTTGATGAAAAACGAAAAAAAGAAGAAAAATCATGGACAATTTGCGCAAGAAAGCGCATGGCATTGATACGTGCCAGATCCCGGCAATTATTAGCGATTAAAATTAAATATTATTATTATTAATATTATTAATATTAATATTGTTATTATTAAATTTGATAATTATTAATATTGTTATTATTAATATTATTGTTAAGTATGTGTTAATATGATAATTATTAGCGATTAATTATGTTATTATTTGTGTTATAAAAATTTGATTAATAAGCATGTGTTAAATTTGATTAATTGTGTTATAAAAATTTGGTTAATATTAATATCTTTATTATTAAAATTATTGTTAAGCATGTGTTAATATGATAATTATTAGTGATTAATATTAGTGATTCGTTGTTAATATTAAAAATTTTGATGCGTTGATATTAGTGATTAAGCATGTGTTAATATTAGTGATTAATTGTGTTATAAAAAATTGTAATTGTGATGTTAATTTAGAGGATTAAGTTAGGGTTTAGGGTATTCCGAGTAGTTTATATGTAGTTGTGTTAAAAGGATGTTGAGTTTGGATGATTTTGGTTGTTATTAGTAAGTGAGTTGGCGTTGAAAGTTGGTTTGGGTAATTTATTGATAATCCAACTTAATTGTTAACTTATGTACTCATAACTCCAAATGAAGACATAAATTATATAAATAGTTATGTCACATCCATTTAATAACTTAGGTACTCAACAACCAGTTGCTACGTAAGTAAATAGGTTATTTGTGATGGTAGTTTAGGATAATAATTATGTTAATGTATAGTTCTAGTATGTTAGTTGTATGCGTCATAAAAAGAGGTTGAGTTTTGGGTCCTGTTAGTGTCCAAAGAGAGTGTGTGTTGTAACCTGATAATATATGGCTGAAAAGGTTAAGCAATGTCTCGTATCTACTCTCATTTATTTGTTTTGTTCCCAAGAAGTAGCGCAATGTCAGCAGTGAAATTGCGCGAGGTCTATAGTGCTCTGAGAATTAGAAGCGTTTGAGATTCGGTAAAATGCATTGTTTCTATTGTGCAACCTGGTGGGTAGCAAGACAAGGCGGATCTGAAAGAGAAGCTAGTAGTGAACGGTCTAATAGAAATCGTGTTGGGCTTTCTTGCATGTAAGACTCAATTGTCCCTCAAAGCATTGAATTTGCAGCATCGTGCGTTACTTTGATGGACCTATAAATCTTACATGCAAGAAAGCCCAACACGATTTCTATTAGACCCTTCACTACTAGCTTCTCTTTCAGATCCGCCTTGTCTTGCTGCACACCAGGCTGCACAATAGAAACACTACATTGTACCGAATCTCAGACGCTTCTAACTCTTAGAGCACTATAGACCTCGCGCAATTTCACTGCTGACATTGCGTTATTTTTTGGGAACCAAACAAATAAACGAGAAGTTGGTACGGCTGATGAAAGTCTTTTTCAGCCATAGATTAACAGTTAACAAACACACTCTCCTTGGACAATAAAAAGATCCTCCTGCCTCGTGACACGACTTAGTTATAAATGCGATAAGGCAGACATCAAAAACTATCAAATATTGGAAGGGAGGGGGTATTTGTAGGAAATGGGTGAAAAATCAAAACATGGGAAAACACGCGCAGAAAGAGGGAGACCGCAGCTGCGGTCCTGGAGACCGTAGGTGCGGTCTCCGTCGGTCCAGGTGCGGTCTTGGAGACCGCAGGTGCGGTCCCGAGAGGCCCAGCAAGTGCGGTCTCCGTCATACGTAAGTGGTGCGGTCTCCGTCGGTCCAGTGTGGTCCTGGAGACCGTAGGTGCGGTCTCCGTCGGTCCAGGGGAGGTATCGGCCAGTTTTTCCCTGCCGACTTCAAACGCGCACAACTTCTTCATCCGAACTCCATTTTAAGCCCGTAAGATATTGATGGAAAGCTCTTGGTGTGTAGTTCAGGCTCCCAAAATTTGAAACCCATCAGAGTTAAATTGAAGGAGTTATGACCCAAAGAGTGAACGCACGTCCATTCGGACAACCCACATTAACCCGTTTGCGCTTATTCTTGCCGATAAAATGAAGGAGTTAGGATTGATAACGTATGTCTGTCGATAAAATGATTATTATGTTATATGTCTTCATTTTGCAGGTGATCTAAAATGGTAGGCAAGGGCAAGGGTCGAGGGTTTTTGGACCGGAATCGCTTACTGGTCGGTTGGTTGGAGGGTGATTCGGTGACCCCACGGGTGCAGATGATGATGCGGGTGGCCAGCCCGAGGGCACGGGGAGTCAGACGACGCGAGGTTTCGTTGACCATCTCAACCAAGTCATGGATGAGTCAACCGGCACAGAGATATCGGGGGACGATTCGACAGGGGAGCCCGAGACACAAATGATCCCGACTTCAGTCGCGCTACCTAGTGGGCCGATTTTCAGGCCAACTGGTTTCATGCCGATGAGGGATGCATCGGGTAAGTTTGCCCCAATTCGACAGGGTGGGCAGGGAAGCGATTCATCGCGGTGAAGTGGTCCAGCAGATATAGGAAGAGGATGCGGAGCGGTGACAACTCCTGGAAGATTGATGGTAATGTGCCCGGGGGACCTGCAATTGGGTCCGTTATACCGAGCTTTGGAGGTCACATTGCTCGGGTAATATGGAAGGGCCGCGAGCGTTCGCCCCATGTTGTTCTTGATTGTGTGACGAAGAAGAATGCGTTGAGGGAATTGAGGCGATCTGATTCGGGATGGATCCGCATGTACGCCAGATCGCGCGGATCCAAATCACCAATTTGGCGGAGTTGAAGTATGACAACATCGACATGACGTTGATTTCGGCGTTCGTTGAGAGGTGACAACCCGACACAAACACATTTCACCTTCCCTTCGGTGAAATGACGATCATGTTGCATGATGTGCAACATATATTGGGTATTGCAGTTGATGGCCTGATGCCTGAAGGTCTTCCTCGAGAAGTGGTTAACCAGTACGTGCCCGAGATTTTTGATAAAGGAATGGCAGAGCTGAAGGCTGGGAACATTTATGATAAGGGTGGCATAGCTGACTCCCAGATGAGGTTGATTAGTTTATTGACCAGTTGTCCCATTCCCCATAGGATAAGGGCATGGTTTTTGAGCATGTTGGGAAACACTATCCTCGTGGACAAATCGAGGGATAGAGTTAGGCCGCATCCGTGGCCTAGCACTGACGTTATCGTTGATCGCATTACTTGGGGTACGGTGACCTTGGCGATCCTTTTCTGGCAGTTAGGGACGGTGAGTAGGACTGGGACAGCCAAGATGGCCGGGTGTTTGACCCTTTTGCAGGCTTGGATCTTCGAGTACTTTCCTGATTTCAGGTCACACGGGGAGCGGCCGGTTAATGGGCCTCGCGCGAGCAGGTGGTTCTCCATTTGCCAGCTGAGTTCTGTACAGCGCCTACGACAGTTGAGGGCCTCCTTGGATGCGTTCACGCCGGATCGTGTGAGTTGGGCCCCATACGGACATGCCCCATACAGGTCATGCAGCAGGACGTTGTACAAGGGCGGCATTCGAGCATACGACATCACTGAGTTGTACATGCGTGATCACGTCGCCCGTCAGTTAGGGCACCTACAACATATCCCACGCAGAGGGAGGGAGGCATCCACCCCAACCGGATGAAGAGACAGTGCTAGTGAGTCGTGGGTGGTATGATGAGATGGTCGACTTGCACGGGCGTTGGTGCCGTCAGATGCATATCGTGGTCCCCGAGCAGCAAGATGATGAGCAGGAGGAGTAGAATGTGTTTTTCAATTTCATTGTTGTTAATATACCCTAAACTTAGTGTTAATTTGTGTTGAACTAATTAACTGATTTTGTGTTGTGTTTACTAATTGAACTGATTTTGTATTGCCCGTGACATTGCGTTTCCATGGTAATTTGTGTTAATTTATGTTGTGTTTTACGATTTCCAATTTACTGCACGAGTTTCAATATAAATATAATTAGACATTCATAAATACATAAGGGTACAACTACAATCATCACCGGCGTTGAGCGACCCTAATAGCCTGCCATCTATCAATACGAGCCTGGAAAGGCTCATCCCAACCTTGAACAGTTACATCTCTAGCTGCTCGCCATCCAACATGAATCGGCGGTAGAGGGAAGTCATCCCGTAAATGGATAAGCATGAAGTGGTTGTTCACTCGCACTATTCCCTGAACTTTCGCAGGTGCCGTAAGTCTAGGCCCTCCTCGTATGGGTAATACTGATATGCATAGCTCAGCTGTCTGCGATTGTGGACCAGGAGGTGTTGACAAGAAGATCCACATAATATTCATTAGTGTCGCAGCTGGAATAAATAATTTGGAGCCGACATCCAATGTTCGTACGGGGCTGGCCAAACCAAGTGGCAACCTATCCTTGTGAAGGATTCAAGGAACATCTCCTTGCTGTTAAAAAACGCATTAACATATGCATTTTCGCTCGTCTGCAACTCAATGCTCATTGACCACCTAGAAGTTGCCCATAATTTCTCATCCCCGTAACCTGCCTCGGCTACGCATCTGAACCCGCAGTTGCCATCAGCGCCAACATCCGTCCATCCAGCGACGTATGGTAGAATGAAATGTGGCAAAGCGTCCTCAAACGAGAACGGATCTTGACACATCCGGGGGATATCTGCGCATGAGATTATCTTAAGTTATAAGCAACAATGTATAGTCATTTTGAAAGCCCTAAACATGTGGTTAACATCGGCTATAAAGATAAAGAAATCCACACCTGTTGAACCCATCCCAACTGATGAAGAACTGGTTCCCTTTTTCCTCGAGGAGTTCGTTGTAGTCTTGCTACCCCGACCCTCTGTTCGACCATACTCAAACACACTGAGGCTGCATCGCGTGGATCTTGAAGTCTTTGGTCTCCCGGGGCGTGGGAGGCTTGTCTGCTGATCAGGAATATCCTGACTGTAGGAATTCAACTCTCCATTGAGGACCTGGGTTACGTGTCATACAACTACTGGATCACTCTCCCGAACCTGTTTAGCGAGTTCCTCAAATTCTTCCAAGTCCGTACCTGATGGAACATCATTTGAACAAGGAGTTTCACCATCGCCAGTTACTTTTAGTTGTCTCCAAAACATGTTTATCCGTGTAAGCGGAATTGGCTCTCCAGTTGCGTAAACTTCCATCATAGAACACACGTACGGGAGGAGGTGGGTTCTCGACACCCGGTGATCGCATAAGTCGCAACCTCCTTCATACCTCATTGCCAGCATCCTATTGAGCTTCAACGACAACAGGTCCAATGCGTGATGAGATACACGCCCGTGCAAATTCTTAAAGAAATGACAATTACCAAAATTCCTGTGCGTGCTCCTAGACTGTTCAAGCTCCCACTTAATCTCAGTATGTTGATTGTCCAAGTGTTGGTGAATCTTCGCAAACACACTATCGAAGGTGCCTCTAGAACTGCCGATATAATACTTCAGTGAAGAATGCTGGCTCTCAACTCTAGAAGTCGCCGTGATCCCCATGTGAGGGACATTGTCGGTAAAAGCACAAACAAATTTTTATTTATGACTCAGCCACGTCTCAGTAAGATAATAAACTATCGGTTTGTTTTGCGCAATCCATGCCTTAACAACATTGTTCCACTTGAGCTTGAACTCTCCAACAGTCTTCGCATGTACAATGCCGTTCCAGAAATGATGTCTGAAATGAAGCCCGAGTCTGAGCTTAGGGCCCCTAGTAAGTTTGTTTACTTTGTTCTCCACATCATTCCCAATATGCCACACGCACAACAGTTGGTGCGCATTTGGGTAAACCTTGGCAACATCCCCCAACAAAGCATCCTGCTTGTCCGTCACAAACACGGATGGAATAACATCAAGACCCAACAATTCATGCACCTTCCACATCAGCCACTCATATGATTCCATCTTCTCGTCTCGCATGAACGAGTAAGCAATCTAGAAGTTGGGGTTTGTCGGTGTCACGCCAACCAGCTCACATAAAGGCCACTTTGCCTTGTTTGTCTTGTACGTAGTGTCAATGAGAATGACATGCGGGTACGTACGTAGCAACTTCAACGAGTAAGGGTGACATAAAAAAACATGACGAAGCTCGTCATCATCATCATAATCAACAAATGAGACGTACTTGCCGAGTTTCGCCATGTACAGACATTGTTGCGCATGCGTCCTACCATCCATTTCCTCGGTGCGCATCTTTGCCCGCTCATTGTATACTTGCTTCATGTTTATCTTAGAGGCAGGGAACCTAATCTTCAACGATGTTTGTATCGTGGCCGGTGTGCACCCCGTGTTGGTCATATCCCGGACATGTTCTTTCATTTCAGAAGTTAATGGATGTCCGTGACGATGCCCTTCCTCGTACACGATGAAGGTATGATTGTGCTTCCCCCGGTCACCGTTGCACACACGAACTTGCCATTCCGTTTCATTGCGAGTCCACGCAACAATGGCGAATTTACATTGGCATGCCTTCGTTGACGTACTCCGACGAGTCGCATCATCGAGATTATTCAGTTTCCCACGATATTTACCGTACCTCCAACACTTCAAGTAACACTTTAACGGACTCTCTGCATCTTTTCTCTTGTATGAAGCCCGTACAAACCTAAATCTGATTCCCGCAGCTATTCCATTGGCCTATTCTTGCAATGCTTCTATACTCTCAAAAACATTTTGCGTTACAAAATAAGTTGAATAATCAACGTCGTCCCCACCAAAGTCCTCCAAATAAACCTACAAACAATAGAAAATAATTATCATACTAATAATAACTGGGATACTAATTCCTAATACTTAATAATAATAATAGCTTTAACATTAATAATTAACCTACAATTCTAATTAACATAACAACATAACAATATTTATAATTAAAATATTTATAATAATTACCAACACTTATAAATAACATATTTTAATAATATTAACAATAATAATTAGCATAATTAACTTAATAATAATAATTAACATATTAGAATAATAATAACAACACTTATAAATAACATATTATAATAATATTAATAATATTAATTAACATAATAATAATAATAATATTATAAATAAATAAATAATAATATTTATAATTTTAACATAATAATAATAATTAACAGCATTAATTAACTTAATAATAATATTATAAATAAATAAATAATAATATTAACATATTATTAATAAATAATAATATTAACATTTTATAAATATATTTTAAAAAAATAAAAAATAAAATTCCGGAAAAATGACCGGTGTCATGCCAGAAAGGCCCGCATAGTTTGCAGACAAGCGCGCATGGCCCCTTTCGCGCGCGACGGTCATTTTTCCGGAAATTTTATTATTTTTTTATTTTTCCAAAATTAAAAGTTACAAACTAACCTCTTGCTCTTCACTTGAATTGTCACCTTCTCTTGACATGTGTTAAATTTCAAAAACAAATCAAAATTTTAGATAGAGAATGTGAGAGGAGAGTGAGAAGAGAGTGAGAGAATGTGAGTTAGAGAGAGAAGTGAGTTCGAAATATATGAGGGGCAAAAACGTCTTTTGTGGGGGCGACATTAGTAAAAAGGGGGGCGACGTTAAGCAAAGCCCAATATTATTAGTATATTGTCAAAAAACGAATAAAGGAATCTCATATTTTGGTGCAATAATTTTAAAAATCCTATATTATGAAAAATAATTGTGGGGTGACATTATTTTTTATGTAAATATTTAGGAGGGACATTCTGATCAATTTCCAATAGAAAAATGACACAGACAATAGTGGGTTTTTATGTTCAACGTGAAGGCCGTTTAGTCATTTTTTATTAGTATTATTGTTAGAGAATAATACACCTCTGAATAATGATAACACGTCCTTTATTCTTGTTCCCTAAACTCCATTTCTCTTCTACTATGTTTACACTTTCCCCTTCTTTTCATTCTTCCTAAATTGAGTAAATTCTCACTCCTCATACACACCTCACATAGAAACACCTCCACCCTATTCTTCTTCTTTTTCAGTTGTTACCCATTTTTGAAATCTCCTAATCTCTTTCAATTTAAACCCCTTTTCCCAACCTATCCCATCTTCTTCCTCTAACTTCACAAATTATAACCCCCTTTCTCCTTTTTTAATTCATACACTTCTAATTCTGGGCAAAAGAGAAATTCAGATTAGAGCTTCAATGTTGTTGGTTTTACAGTACCCACGCAGAGAGAAGACAAAACAGAAAGGTACGAAGAAAAAGGTGATAGGGAGTTGGGAAAAAAAAAAGAAATATGCAAAAGCTATCAAGAAGCATGATACTATGTAAATTGGACAAATAAATGAATAGGGTAAGTGAGGTGATGTATTGATGTAATTTATTGTTTAGAAGAAAGAAGTATCCAACAGAGAGAATTGATAGCATATTGAAAATTAGAGGGAGGACAGTGAGAATTGGGGTACATAGATCTCAAAGCTTCAAAGATAGAAAATAGAGAAGGGAAGGAAATTTCTTTATTTGATACACTGTAGCAGTACAGTAGGACATCTGTAATATTACACAATAACAACAGTAGAGGGACACCTATATTTTATGGGCCACATGCCTTGTCCAAATTATTTAATCCAAGCGGTCCAATAAGTGCAAGCCAAGCCCAGACTAACTGCCTAAACAGTGAATCATATAGGTTGCAAATAAACTGGACCGGACCGGCCAAATAAAAGAAGCAGGCAATCCTGAATAAAAGCCACAACAAAAATTGTCCTTTTTATTATAGTTATAGTTAAAGGATCTTGAATTATATAATAGTGTAAGATTTATGAAAAAATAAATAAAAGTGAATAAAATTTTTTTATTAACCACCGTATCTGGAACAACGATTAGCCGGTTGTTTTAAAAAGGCAAAGTCGAAGATCCTCCGCCCTTCTTCTCTGGTTGATCTAATTTATGAAACTTTCGCCTTAACTTTCCTCTCCTTGACTGACGACAGACAATGCAGAACATTAAAAAAATAAAAAAAAAACAGCTAGGACTAGACCTGACAGTTTCTGACCCGAAACCTCTCGAGATTTCTGGGTTTTGAATCCAAATTTTTTCAACTGAACCCGAAGTATATCGAACCCGAAAACTAGCGGGTTAAACCCGACCCGTCCGTTTGTCCCGAAATATTAATTTTTAAGTTCAAGTTTATTAGAATTTGTGATTTTTCTTTGTAATTCTTAACGTTAAACTATAAGCGCAACTTATTTATTTATGATTTCTCTAATATAAGTTAAAATAGTTACAATAATCTATCATTACTAGAAGATAATCATATTTTATTATGTATATTGTACAAAAAAATTAGTAAGAGACCATTTTTTAAAAAGGAAAAGCAGAAAAAGGTCGCAATCATAATGCATTGGGTTGACCCAAACCCAAAATATGCTGCCAGTATTTTTCCGAACGCGAAGTACACCACCGACCCGTATTTATCCGAACCCGATATATGACCGACCCAAAATCCACTGCCCGAGCAAATACCGATCCGAAACTCACCGCCCGACCGAATTGACAGGTGTAGCTCAGACTGTGCTTCCAAATTGCAAGGTCATATACAGTATACACAAACCCAAGTATCAACTAGATGGTACCCCATGTTCATTGTGGACAGCCTTTTTCTGCGACTGTCAACCACGTGTCATAATTTACTCACAAAGCTTCAAATCAACCCATACGTCAACTCTCACTTGCCCTTTTGGCACGTGTCCCGCACCGTATAACTTCACAATTGTAACGTAAAACTCGTGTCAACTCAATCCATAGAAGCTGTTGCTACGTTGCATGCATCCATGCAATCATTAATTACGTGACTTTGCCTATAAATATACATGTTTTCGCCTTTTTTGAGACTTCAAGTTGTGATTTCGTAGGGTGAAAGATCATTAACAAGAACAAAATGAAGTTGAAGGTCTTACTGCTGGTCGGTCTGTTGTTTGCTTCCGTGCTGTTTATTTCTTCATCTGCTCTAGCAGTCACTTCAAGTAAGTGCCAAGTCACCTTCGGGTAGAGTCCTTTTGTATTTATATTTGGAGTTTTTTTTTTTAAATTGCGTAAAAATTTAAGTTTTTGAATGTGTATTACTAGGAGTCTTTCTTTTCTGATTGTGATAGGAATTTAAGTCCTTGAATAGGATCTCTTTCACATTTTTTCTTTATCTGTTTTAAATTAATTGATATTTTGACTAAATTTTGATAGTTAATTATTCATATATATTGTAATGAGTTATAATATTAATTAGAAAGATACTTTGAAAAAAAATATAATGGACATAGTTTCACTTGATAATTTGTAAATAATTAATGGTTAAAATTTAGTCAGTATCAATTAATTAATTTGGCACTGAGGAAGTACAAAGTATTATCTTTCCGTCACAAATAATTTGTCTCATTTATTATTTTGCTGTCATGGAGATAAGATTTTGACTAGTAATTTTCAGATTTTACGTTCGCCAAACTTGTAATATTATATATATTAAGCAAGGACATTATTGATAAATTAATGGCCAAAATTTAGAACTCTTGACAAGTCAAAAAAGAATACTTTATCTGGGACGGACGGGTGAGGGATGGAGTATATATGAGGAATCACGTGCACCAAAACTTTTTAACGAGCAAAGAGGAGGGTCCATATCATGAAGATTGGTTTTAGTTCGGGTTATGGTCATTTCAATATGGTATACCGAAAACTTTTTTCCCCCGTTGGTACTTCCAAAATTGTGGTCTTGATATCTAACTCTTGATATCTAACTTTGATAGTGGTTGGAGCAGTGGAAAACAATATAATTACTCAACTTTCTTCTTTGTTTTGTCTATTTTCTGATTCTGTAAATTTGAAGAAAATGACGTTGATGTACTACTAATCTCCCATATTCCTGTGTGTGAATCGTTGAAATTTCAGTTGATCAGTGACAAACTGACAATGTCTGTTCTTTGTCTATTTATAGAATACGGAGCTGAAAATGAAGCAACGGAGCCAATTTCCAATGATGATGAACATGGTAAGCTACTATTTCTTTTTATACTTCTGTAGTTTTGTGAAGTATCTTTTGGATCATGCTTATATATATCAATGTATTTGGGAACAGTGCATTTAATATAGAAATATACATGTGAAAACCTGTCTGACGTACGTGGTGGGCACTCGTGTGTGGGCAGAACTTGAGAAAGGAGTAGACAAACCTTTGGAGGATATAACTCCTTTACAAGGTGGTCGTCAGGGTGGGGGCCAAGGTGGAAAGGGAGGAGGTCAAGGTGGTGGACAAGGTGGCGGCCAAGGTGGACGAGGTGGCAGTCAAGGTGGTCAAGGTGGAAGAGGCGGTGGTCAAGGCGGAGGTCAAGGGGGAAGAGGTGGTGGTGGGTTGGAAGACATCACACCCCTACAAGGTGGCGGCCGAGGAGGCCAAGGGCAGGGAGGCCGAGGTGGAGGTCAAGGAGGACAAGGTGGTGGTCAGGGAGGAAGAGGTGGTGGCCAAGGTGGACAAGGAGGCCAAGGTGGTGGTCAGGGAGGAAGAGGTGGTGGCCAAGGTGGACGAGGAGGTGGCGGCGGACAAGGAGGGAGAGGTGGTGGGGGTGGAGGGTTGGAAGACATCACACCGCTACAAGGTGGCGGTAGAGGAGGGCAAGGGCAAGGAGGCCGAGGTGGGGGTCAAGGAGGCCAAGGTGGTGGTCAAGGAGGAAGAGGTGGTGGCCAAGGTGGACAAGGAGGACAAGGTGGTGGTCAGGGAGGAAGAGGTGGAGGCCAAGGTGGTGGTCAGGGAGGAAGAGGTGGAGGCCAAGGTGGTGGTCAAGGAGGAAGAGGTGGTGGCCAAGGTGGACGAGGAGGTGGTGGCCAAGGTGGACGTGGCGGAGGAATATAAGCCTATCCAATGTAAGTGTTGTCACACGTGTATTATCATGCATATACAGTGTTTTAGTTCTATTCAAAAAAATGCTATGTGAGATATTTCAACATTTTTATCTACCTATGTTATGTTCTGCATGAGCAGGGTGACGTCCAAGTGAAGCCCTCGGCTGTGGAAAGATGAGCGGAACAAGCTTTCAACTTGGGCGTTCCAGTTGAATTATATGTTTTTGCGTAGAAGGAGATAAATATAATATGCACATGTACAACTTGCGTGTAGTTTAGTTTAGTGCTATGAATAAGATCAGCGTACAAGATCAGTGTACGTGTAACCCACCCTATGTTTCGATCCAAATAGGTTGCATATAATTATTGTATAAAACACACACACGTGTGTGTGTGGGTGTATATATATATATATATATATATATATATATATATATATATATATATATATATATATATAGATATGTTGCATCTAATTGCTTGTAAAATGCTACACATTATGATTCAATATGGTTGTTAATTATCTTGTATTTTATCTAAATTATTAATAAAATTAAATGTAGGTGTGAGGTATACATATGTTTCAATATTTTAAAGTTACTACAATTGATAAACAATTTAAAAATTTAAAAAAAATTATTTATTGATATTTATTTTATAAATATAAAATTATGTATAAAATGTGTATTTTCTACTATAATTTATAAAATTAGACTATTATTAAATTTTTTGACCTAGCTAATAAGTATTATATTATTATAATTGATAAATATATATAATTTAAAAATTACAAAATAAGAAATATGGACAATTCAAAATGATTATTAATCATTTTGAGTCAATATGGTTATCATAATTCAGATTTAGCAAAATGATAAATATTTTGATGCTTGCATTATCTAAGTCACGTAAATACATTGTAAAGATATGTTTCTTACAAATAATATAAAATAATTATTTATTTATATTTTTTCACACTACTACAAATATGTATATTATCGACAAGTTTTCCAACCAATTTAAAATGGTTTGAAAAAACCAACAGTTTTAGCAATTATTTCATTTTTTCTAATTTTCTAAATATTTAATTTGTCTACTTTTAAGTCGGGAAAATAGTTGGAAATTCTAATCACTTTGGCTAAAATGGTGGGAAAATTTTCTTATCAATCACTTTCCTACTGTGTGAAAATAGATGGAAAAACAACCGACTGTTTTTCCAACCATTTTCAAATAGTAAAATAAAAAATGTTTGAAAAATTTCCTATCATTTTAGCAAAATGTTTTTGAATGATAATATAATGATATCTGTGGGTGTTGGATTGTAATATACCAACCTTTATTGTTGGACAACAATATCTCTGACCTTTATACATATGTGACATTATTATAACAAGAGTAATTGGGGGAATGACGAACCGATCTCCATATTGATGTGGCTGGCGGAGGGAAAAAACACACCGTCTCAAGCCAATAAACCTGTTAACTCCTCCGTTTTCTCACTAACCCACATCACAAAACATTGGTCAGTTATGTGTCATGTCAATACAAAGATAGGTTCACCACCCCCTTAGTCATTGTGTTAAAGCCGTTTTTTTATTTTTTATTTTTACGTGGGTTAGTGACGCGGAGGAGTTACCAGGGTTACTGGACAATGACCGGTTGTTTTCACTCCACCTGTCACGTTAGAATAGAGATAAGTTAATCAACACGAGCCCCTTAGTCATTGTTGGTATAATAATCTCACCTAAGCATAAAGGTCAGGGATATTGTTGTCCAATAGCAAAGGTCGGTTTATTACAATCTAATATCCCCAAAGGTCAGTATACATTGTCATCCAATTATCTATTTAGCAAAAGTTGTTGGAATTTCCAACCCTTTTTCCCACATAAAATTTTAAAAATAGTTTGAAATTTAAAAATATATGAAATGGTTGTTAAATAGTTGGTTTTTCCAACCATTTAAATTGATTGAAAAAAATGGTTGGTAATACAGATTTTTAGTACTGTCATAAATATAAAACTATGCATAAAAATGTGCGTTTTCTACTATTGATAAAATGAGGTGACTATTTATATTTTTGACCTAACTAATAAATATTATACTCGTATAGTTGATAAATATATATAATTTTGAAGAAATTTTTTTTAAAAGTTACAAAAATATTAAATATGGACAATTTAAGATGTTTATGAATCATCTTAATAAAAATGTGTATCATTGGTCAATATTTTGAATTTATATATTTTTCTAAATAATCAAATTTCAGCCTTGAGAAACTTTTGCGACACTTGAAATGTGAATTATGTAATGAGTTTACTACTATAGTATAACTCTATTTCTTTCATGTTTGCTAAATCTATTTATTAGAAATTGCACATAAAACCTCACTACAATAAAATAGGGTTCTAGTGGCATTTATTTTTTCCTTTAGTGGCATTTATAGATATTGCAAGACTATTTACAACATTTGTTACAAGTGTCACTAGAGCCAATGTCGCAAAAGGTTCTAGTAGCATTTAAATCATATGATGGTGTAAACTCAAATAAATGTCATTGTAGACCTTTATTCCTATGACAATTTCATTGTCGTCTTTTTTATCAGTTCTATACACATCGGATCATGTACCGGAAAGATCCATCAAAAGAAACCGAGGACAAAGTATGAAGAAACCAGGCCTACAACGAGCTGCCAAGGCCACTTAGCCTTGGTCGACTCAAAGAGCAAGCCCAAAGCGAGAATCAACCCCATAGACTAGAGTGTAGGCTGCTTGGCCTACACTACTCAAATGGGGTCCAAAAAAATTTTGTAGGCCGCTTGGCCTAGCAGACACAAGAAGCAGCCACACCACGTTACCGATCTGTGTGCAGGGCTCCCTTAGGCCGCTTGGCCTACGCAATTTCGAATAGTTTTCGCATCTCGCCACGGTTAACAAATCCCGTCATTACAGCCTTGCCGCCTTTGACTCATGCAGAGTCGTAGGCCAAGCGGCCTTGAGGGGGGATTAGGGGTATGAAAAGGGGATCATGGCCCCCTTTCCTTCCATGTATATATCACCCCTTCACCTATAAATAACCTCCACTTCACCACTGAATTGATCAACAATTCCTCTCAAATTCTCTTTAAAAAATCCCCTCTCATCCCTCACAATTCTGACATAAAAAAGGTCTCGGAGTTATCGCGTTACCGACACCAGAAGAACCCGACGCATTAATTGCGGTTCTTCTTCATCTTCACACTACTTACATTGCTTTGCGATTAAGTAAGGTTTTGGTCATTTATTTATCATTTTGTGACCATGTAACCGTATTGTGATCATCCTTGTAGACAAAAAATCACACTTGCATGATGTGAATATAACATCGCGAAATTTCTTAAACTTCTCTCCGCTCTTTTCAATTCAATTTCGATTATAGTAGAGTTTGTTTTCAAAGCAGGCGAGTCCAAGTGTTTTTCAACCTGTGGACTCGTAACCTTACCCTCGGGCTCGGAATTCGGCTACGTAGATCAGAGTTTTTTTTTGTCATTTCCTTTACACGGTTCGTTGATTTCCTTAAATCAGCTGGTGTCTACTTCTGTATCTTAACTTGCATGAATTACCTTTTGCATTTCTCATTTTAGTTTAACCAGATGGATCAGCATCTCTCCCGAAATCAATATTAAGGAGCCAATCGAGGAGAAATGGGAGTAGATGCTCATGAAGGCCAAGCGGCCTTGACTCACTTCTAGCCCCTTTCTCCAATGTTAGGAACCAGTGGGTCACTGGCCTGGTCCCTACCAAGGTCGCTTGGCCTACGGGTCATTCCAATGAACCCGACGTCCATTTATGACCGTAATATAAAACCAGGGTAAATGTGATTTGACATCTTTAAATTAAGGCTTGAAGTGGGTTTGCATGTGTAGGATATAAAGAATCGGAAAAGGTTTTATTTAAAAAGGTAAAAACATCTTTATTCAAGGATTAAGTGACCTTAGTTAACCCCCAATCACAACCTAAGTAGCGCAACGGGAAAAAGGCAAGCCAACTTTTCCCTGGGTCCTACAGGTTGGCGACTCCACTGGGGACTTAAACTTAAAAAGAAGGTAAAACTTGAAAAAATTGATTTGTTTTGAAATTGAAAAAGGGAGATAGTTGATTTGTTTCGCGATTTTATTATTCTTTTAGGCATCTTGAATACCAGACTACTCCCGAGTCTTTTGACAAGGGGAGCACAAAAGTGTTGGTTTAGGATTAACCTAGGATTTGTCTCGGGAGCGGGCGACCACTACTTGTGTTATTTACCCTACATCGCCAAGCATTTGGTCTCTCCTCTCACCCATGTTATACTCAAAGGCTTCCTTGAAGTTTGATGAGCAACACCTCACACACTTTACCTATAAATTCCATATAGGTGAATGCACCGAGGTGAGAACATATGGTACCTCATCTTATCCCAAACCTAAGTAGCTCCGACGAGCAACACCTCACGCACTTTACCTAGAGCCTTGGCTAAGGCTAACCCTTCATCTATATGTTATGTGCTTACTGTATCCATCCTGTAAAAAAAAGATATACAAAGAAAGGTGGATCGAGTTAGCCCAATTTGTGTCAGATATTGCATTAACGTGCATAAAATCGCTTAAGGAACCAAAGAAATGGGCAAAGGACAAAGGCAAGGCCGCTCGGCCTTCCCTTCCAGTAGGCCCATCTTTGACCCAACAACGTTATTGTCTGGCCTATGGAAAAGCCACAGGGCAGACGACATTAGCCATCTTTAGCCCATTGATTTTTGTTGGATCACCCAATTAGGTGCCCTAAGTCCGGGTCCTGTATGTGGGTTCTATTGGGCCCTTTACGATATTGTAGACACCGGGTTTTGACACCTAAAAATATGTAGCATATCTATATAACAAAAGGCATAAATAAAGAAGAAGGAGCCGGAGAATAAAGCCTAAAGTACATGCACCTTACATGTGCAAGCTCGCCTAAAGTTGCATGCATAATCACATACACAATTTTTATAAAAAGGATGAGCCATTCAAGCCATGCAACCACACATGCAAGTCTCGTGCAAAGAGGCCAGAGGTTCGAAAAATACCTTACAAAAACACTTAATGAAAGCCACCAAAGTGCAATTGCCGTCGAAGTGTGAATCAGCAATATCGAAGCAGACTTGTTCACACCTTCACTGTCCAAAGATGCATGGATGGAAGGAGATTCATCCTCCCTCGTGTGGACGGCCAATCGGTTGGCCATGAGCACCGGTCACACGTGGTTCATTCACCACGTGTTGCCGTCCTCTCTCATACACTCCCCTTCCACTTAGTATTTTGTGCCAGTCAACTGTGCAAATCCGAGGGATGAATGTGATTGCATGCTGTAGACACCATATTTTGGCACATAAATATATAACATAACTATATAAACACGAAGCAAAAATAAAGAAGAAGAAGCCGATCGATGAGCTAGTTTAGACATCGAATATTAGCATAGTTTCGTATACCGTTAATGTAATTTTTATTATTTCCTCTTTATGTATGTACTTTATTTAGAATAAGGAAATTAGGGAAGCCAAGCCAAGCCAAAGATAAGCCAAGACACTTGCTCGCATGCACTCTACATACACAAGTTCGGACGAGCACACATGCACCATTAAATGTGAATTTCCTAGCCTATTACATGCATGATCTTTACGTAAGTGATTAAGCTTCATTTAGCCATGCAAGCCAGGCAAAAGTTAAGTAAAGATCACATGTAAAATGCTTCCAAGAGGTCTCAAGTTCAAGACCTCACAAAAACATGCATAAAGATTGCAAATAAGCTCCCACCGTCCAAGTGTGAACGAACTAACTTCGAGTGCACTCCATTCAAACCGTCACCGTCCAAGAATACACGAATGTAAGCAAGGTTCATCCTCCCTCGATTGAAGGCCGGTCGGCCTTGGGGCTGCTCACACCAAATACATTCACCCACGTGCTGTCGTCCACTCCGAAACACCCTTCTTTGCTGCCTAGTGACTTGCGCATTTGACTAAGACTTGCAAGAGTGGATGAGTGTGCATGTATGCATCTATCTTAAGCTCCTACTAAGACCTATAAATACCCCTCTTGTTGAAGCCAAACTCACTCAATCATTCACTCATCCTTCCCCCTAAACTCTCATTCATCCATTCTCTCATTCCTCTCATCACTCCCTACTAATCTCTATTCTATTATCATCATTTTACCACTCTTTTCCTATCACCTTTCCACCATTCTCTTACTATCCTAATTTCCCTATCCTCATCCTCTTAAACCCCTTAATCCATACTCTCATACTATCCCCACCATTCTTACATAAAACCCTCACAATAGCATCCTAAAATACCACTAAAAACCCACAAAAAAGCACTTTCTTCCTACATCTTTTCTATCACCTTTCCACCATTATCTTACTATCCTATTTTCCCTATCCTCATAATCTTAAACCCCTTAATCCATACTCTCATACTATCCCCACCATTTTTACATAAAACACTCACAAAAGCATCCTAAAACACCATTAAAAACCCACAAAAAAGCCCTTTCTTCCAACACCTTTTCTATCATCTTTCCACCATATTCTTACCATCATAATATCCATTCCTCCACTTTCTTCAATTCCTTAATCCATACTCTCATCCCATCCTCCCTCATCTCCACATAAATATCCCATAAAACCTCCCAAAAAAACATCACAAAACTATCCTAAAACATCACAAAAAGAGCCTTTCTTCCTATCCTTTTCCTACCTTTTTCCTATCCTTTTTCCTACCATTATTATCTCCATTTCTCCACTTCTTTAAGCCCTATTATCTCCATTCTCATATTCCTTCCATTATCCTTCCATGAAACCCTAAAAACTCCACAAAAAGCCTAACTTTCTACTACCCAAAACACCACAAAAAGAGCCCTTTCTACCCTCTCTCTAACCCCTTTTCCTAGCATCTTTTCTATCATCATCTTGGCACTTTGAGAGGAGTTTTCTAAGAGCATCAAAGAGTATTCATCAAGCATCAAAAGGCTAGGCATGGCTTTTCCCAACAAGAGTAGCAATGTAAGCTTTTAAGTGTTCTTCCTTTCTTGTAAACAATTGTGTATTTGTACTATTTTATATTACATTCTTGTTGCATGATTCAATGAAATAATTCTATAAATATTCCTTCGATTTCCTTCCAAACTTTATCGAAAGCACATTTAAAACTTTTAGTAGAATCTTTCCTTTTGTGAGAGGCTGACTCATAAAGTTTACTTTTCGAGTTCGTAGCCTTACCCCCGAATCCATTCTTGGGTTTCGTAGGCGGAGTCTTTCTTTCTTTTCTTTTGGTTTTGTCTTGGCTTTTCCCTTAAAAAGTCGGGTGGCGACTCCCATTTCGAACTAAAATACATCAGAGATTGCATAAACTATGGTTAACATGGTTTTACAATGTATCGATGCAACTTTAGGGTTTCTTTCTTATATTTCTAAATAATATTTGCATAAATCACTCTCTTCCGAGCCTAACATTTAAATGAGCAAATTGGGTAAAATTTAGAAGAGTTTGGAACAAGTGGATGTTCACTCTTAAAGGTTTAATTCCATGACTCATAAAATGCATAAGTAAAGGGAAAGTGATTTTACAAAATATTATTCATGAAATATATGATAGACTTCCTTAACGGGTTTTTCAAAGGTTAAACCCCAGCACAAATCACCAAATCACACCCCAATCCAATGTGGACGTTCGGAAGCCCGAACGGCGAGGAAAAATGTCCACACATGCATACATGTATCTTCTACTCCCTCCTTCCCCTATAAATGCTATCATTCTCTCAAATCCAAACACACTTCCTCTCACTCCATCACACCATCATTCTACTCATCCTTTCTACGCCAACACTTCTTCTCTCATCTCAATCGATCATTCTATATACTCACTCTCCATCTCATCCTAATCTCTCTTCTTATCATTCTATCATCATTCTACGTACTCATTCTCACCATTTCTTAAACTTCTAATCCCATCTTTTTTCATCCCTACACAAATCCACCACAAAAGCTCCCAAAAAGCACCACAAAAAGCCTATCCTAAACTATCCTAAAACCTACAAAAAGACCCCTTTCATCTTCCTCTTTTCTACCTCTTTTCAATTCATTTTTGGCATCTTGAGAGGAGTCATCTAAGGGTATTAAAAGGAGCATCTTCAAGCAACTACAATGGCTAGGCAAGGCCCCTTCTTCAAATACTATAATGTAAGCTTTAAAGTGTTCTCTTTCATGTAAATAAGTGTTGTATTTGTACATTTTCTTTCTTATATTTCATCTTGTATGATTCAATGAAATAATTCTATGAACTCTCTATTTATCTCTCTTCCAAATTTTATCGGAAGCACACTTAAAACTTGTAGTAGAATTTTTCCTTTTGTGAAAGGCGAACTCTTTAGGTTCCTACCTTTCGAGTTCGTAGCCTTACCCCCGGATCCATTCTTGGGTTTCGTAGGCGGAGTCTTTCTTGTATTCTTTTCTAGTTTTTCTTGGCTTTTCTCTTTAAAAAGTCAGGTGGCGACTCCCATTTCGAACCAAAACACATCGGAGATTGCATAAACTATGGTAATGGTTTTACAATGCATCGATGCAACTTTAGGGTGTTCTTTGTATATTTCTAAATAATATTTGCATAAAATTGCTTTCTTCCAAGCCTAACATTTTAATGAGCAAATTGGGTTAAATTTAGAAGAGTTTGGAACAAGTGGATGTTCACTCTTAAAAGTTTAACTCAATGACTCATGAAATGCACAAAGTGAAGGGAAAAAGTGATTTTACAAACTATTATTCCTGAAATGTATGATTAATCCCTAAAAGAGTTTAAAGGTTCAAACCCCAACACAAATCACCGAAGTACACCCCCAATCTGCGTGGACATTCCGGAAGCCCGAATGACGAGGAAAAATGTCCACAGGATTTTTGGCGACTCCACTGGGGAGCGTTCTTAAAGTGGGTAAAACTTGAAAAAAGTTTAGTGTGTTTTAAAATTTTTGGAAGGGAGATAAATCTTTACTTTATATTATTAAGTCATTCTTTTATTAGGAATAATTGCATTGCATATACCGGGCTATTCCTGGCCACGAATGTGGGCTACGTTACACTTGATGCGACAGTTTAGGTTTTCTTTATAACCACAAAAAATAACCCATGGGATGCCGGATCGACTATACTCAATTGGTGCACTTACACCGAGAGAGCCTTAGTCACTACACTCATGCATCACTCTACGAGATCCCCACACGAGCCTCCAAGAGCAACACCCCACACATTCAAGTTACCTTTACAACGAGAATGCACTGGGGCGAGTACATAGAACCTTGGTTTAGGGTACCCTTGTTCTCATATGCATGCTATGTGCTATGTGTTTCCTTTTGTTGCAAAGAGTCAACCCAAGTTTAGAGATGTTGTCTTAGTCCATATAGTAATCATTGGGCTCAGAAGAGTCATGTTAACAACTAGGTTAATTAACCTCAAAAGTTTTGGTTAACCGAGTGATTGGGCCCATTTATCTATAAAGGTTAATTATCTTGGTGCATAAAGTAAACTCAACTCGCCTTCAATGGTTCTATATGGCCCTTTACAAGGTTCTCTTAACAAAGGTCCAAAAACTTGATTAAAAGTCAAAACAAAGTTAGTGGGTAAAGTCTTAGGCAGCATAATAATCACAAGGTTTGAGTAAGTTAACTTATCGAATTAATTATTGAATCCATCACAAATTATGGCCGGTCCATTGCTAAGCCCAACCACATTGGATTCGGCAATTATGTCCATAAATTAATTACAACTCACCTGTTGTTGGTTTTATCCAGTCCTTCACAATATCCACTTTCCTGGGAAAACAAAACAATAAAAAAGGTGCAGAAAGTGTAGACTGTCAGTCCTGTTGATCATTATTCTAGTCCGCGCAATAGTCAGTATGGCTTGAGTTGGCCTGATAAAGTTGTCCAAGTTACGGATTCTCCTTAAAATGGTCGGCCTGTGGATGGGGCCCATCCGAATTGAGAAACACTGATTTGTGATTTCTTAATAAGTCCTGATTCGCCATACTTGGCTTTATTCGGCCCTTTATAATGATCAAGTTGTCTTAGGTTCATGTAAAGTTAGGTCATGCAAACTCGTGTCTCGGGTGAGTCACTTCCTTGAGTCAACATATAGGTCTTGCACTTTAGGTAGTCCCATGTAGGTCAGGTAAGTCATGCATTCATCGGGATGGGTGATGTACCTTTAAAGGTCAATATCTGAACTATGTGTTATTCTTTAGTCAGTATAGGTGACCCAAGTCTTGCTTGGATCCCAGGACCGTCCGACCGTTTGATCCGTAACCCGGATTAAGTCCCGCGGAACCCTATGGCTATGAGCTCTCGCCGTCTACAGTTTGACATGTTTGCCAACGAAAGCCATGGTGATAACTCGGTAAACTGTACTCAGACCGAATTGCTCGAGGAAAAATTCAACTAGATGGAAGGTTCGATTACATTCACCACTTTACAACAGGAAAAAAAAGTCGAGGAGCATAACAGCAGGAACTCATCGAGAAACAAAATAGTCGTATCGAGCAACAACAGGAGACTCTGAATAGTGTGTTGGAAGCCCTGTACAACATTAATGTACATGTAGGTATGAGTAATGATGATGAAGATGCTATGGAGATTATCCCTAATCATGTGACTCCTGTTGATAAAGGAAAAGGAAACCTAAGGGAAGGTCCATGTACGGGAGGAGTCATCCCATGTGCCAGATGACCATCACCACCACTGGTTACCCCTCAAGTTGTGCCGGTTAAGGCCGAAGTTGAGCTACAAGACACCCTTGTCATCTAGAAAATGAAGGCGCAGTTGAATGTGTTTAAGAATGTTGTGAGTCAGATGCCTGCTTTTTCCAACCAGTTCGTAGAATTTGAACGATCTGCTGAGATTAATGACAAAATAGCTGGCAAGATGGACATACCTCTGAAGAAGTTTGGTCCCTCTGAAAACGCGACTCATCACGTATGGGAGTTCAACCGAGTGACGCCACTCCGCGACATCGACATTGAGCATTACAGGCATGTTTTTCCTTCATCACTGTATGATGAAGCATTGGATTGGTATTACACTCTTCCTTTGGAGATATGGGGGGATTGGATTGCCTTACGTAGAGCATTCATCGAACATTACAACAAGATTCAAAAGGACAAGGTGACTTTGACGGATGTTATGGCCATTCGCCAAGGAGATGACGAGCCATTCTTGGCTTACTACGAGAGGTGGCACTCTAAGATGTCCCAAGTAACCAGTATCATTCCAACAGAAGTCCAGTTAGACACCTTTATTCGTAGTCTGAAATCAAGTCTAGTCCAACAATTAGACTTTCATGTGGTGGGGAATTTTGAATACTTAAACAAGTTGTGCCCTAAGCTGGAGGCACGAAAAGAGAGAAATGCAGCGTCTCAGAGTTGGAAAGGCCACAACACGGTAAGGAGAACTATCAATGCTCCAAGGGTGACTGAGACCAATCGTTCGGTTGTGGTATTTTCGGGGTTTATAAGTAGGGTTGTCGAATCCACAGGGATGGTGTGTTAGGTTAATAAGAAATTGGTTTGGTAGGATTTTCAAATACGGAAAGCAGTAAATAATGAAAAGTAACTAAACTAAACATGGATTCGGAATAACAATAATCAAGATAGTATGAATATAAAGATTAACTAAACCTAATTTAACAAGAAAGTAAATCTCTAACTAAGAAAGCAATTAAAAGCAATTAATAACGATGAATGTAAAAACTGAACCAATTACTGAAATTAAGAATGAAATCATTGACCTGGAATGCATTGTACTGAACTTGAATCTTGAATCTTGAATCACGAATCTTCTCCCGAATAAACAAGAAAAAACGTGATTTGGATTACTAAGACTGCTCGAATCCTCACCTGAAGGGAGTATTCGAGAAACCTTAATCCTCCTCTTCACTAAAAATTGGATTTTTGATGTGGACTAACACTAACTGAAATCAAAAGACAAAAACCAAAAGAGAACAAGAACTTGAAGAAATTAATTGCATTGATTTTAGAAAAAGTGAATTACAATCAAAGGCTAAAGAAAACTTCATGAAACTAAGAACTAGGGCTAATAAAACTAAAAGTTATTCTAAAGACTAAGTAGAGCTAAAGATATCCTCTCTAATGAAGTATAATAGTGTTTATAAAGAAAAGAATTAGGAAAAGAAAAAATAATAAAAATCCCAAAAACCCTTGATCGCCGTCGCGTGTTTTTTTATTTCCGGAAATCTGCCTACCGTCGCAGGCGCTAAATATCACCACGGTCCGTGGCGTATGCTACGGTCTGCCTGTGATTGGCTCTATTTCTTCTGTTGGCTGTTGTGAGTGGTAAGGAACTACCACGGTCCTAGGCCATCACAACGGGGTGTCCGTGGTAGCCACTAGCAGGGCGCTTCTTGGTTGTTCTGCGTTTTCACTGCTATTCTCTGTTCAGTCCCGGGCATTACCCACAGTGTAGCGGGCGCTACATTATGAAAGGACAATTCTGATTTCTCGGATGCAGCTGTAGACGATGTCATACATATGTTGCGGGCGCTACTCGCTTTGTAGCGAGCGCTACGTCCTTGACGGAGGACCTTGTTAGCTTGTGGAGGCTGGCGTGGGGTGCTACCCTTGAGGTGGTGGGTGCTACCAGGCAGGTTTTCAGGAAATTTTTAGCTTTTTGGCCCTCTTTTTCCTTCTAACTCTTGATTATCCTACAAAAACACAAAATCATCATAACTAAAACATAATCAAGGGACTAAACAAGCAAAACACCTTATAAATGATATCAAGTCAGCTCGAAACGCGATCGAACAATACTCCCACACAAGGTTTGCTCGCCCCCAGCAAACTAAAACAATGAAGAAAAAGAAACTAACTATCCTAACTCACTTTCTAGGAATCGCGGATGCATTTAGCACATGCATCAAGCCCTCTAAACCCCTTGGCAGACCAAGTGGACGAGGAAGGTCTCGTGAGGGTTTATAGATGTTATACCCACAAAAACAAAGAAAAAGAAAAGAAAAGAAAAGAAAAATAAAGAAAAGAAGAGAAAATGAAATGAAAAGGATGGAAACTCAAAACTAAGGAAAAGAAAGGAGGAGAAACACTTTGTGAGATAAATAGGCGAAATTGAGAGAGGAGTCAACACAAAGGAGGTTCACACACACGGTCGCGAAGCTAACTACTCAAACAATGCATTCACTCATCTCAGAACAGTTGACAAACACTATCAAGGCAACTAGCAAGATTGTTACTAGACTTCACATTTTTCACCTCACTAATGCATAAGCTTGATGGGTTCCTCGTTTTCAAGTGCAATGTTTCTGGCTTGTTTTTGTTCAAGTCAAAGCTCAGTCGGTTAGAGATAACTACTCATGCTAAATATTTAATGAATTATTGGTGGTTCCCCTCTCTATTATATGTCGCCCTTGGCTTGGTGAGGGCCGCAGGTTACAAAGATAAAGGTTCAACATTTATTACCATTAATCTTTTTAGTGTTGGGTTTTTCGATAATTGAACGACCCTGAAAGGGGTCTACTCTTCCTACATAGATCCTTTCCATACACATACAAGGTGCTTAAGGGATATGAATGTCGCACCACTCATGCCGATCTATATAGGTGAACCAACATTTTCAGACTTTCTTGGATCACTAATTTTGTGTTAGTATTTTAAGGAATTAAACGACCCATAAATTGGGTTTACCCTCCCAACATAGGCTACTCCATACACAAACGAAGTGCTTAAGAGGTAAGAATGTTGTACCACTCACTAATTTGTGATATTCAAGAAGCTAAAATTTTCCTCCTAAACCAAGACCATCACATTAACCAACCTAGAAGTGAATTTCTAAGGAGACCACATGGTTGCAAATACAGGTGAGGTTATTATGTTTAGGAAAAACAACAATCAAGCTTGAAGCCTATCAAGTATTCACTAACTATTCCTAACTAAGCAATTGCACTATTCTAGCAATCAACGACACAAGCATATGTAAAAACTACCTCTAGCTGATAAAATTTTTTAAAAGTTCGTCTACTTTCAATGATAACTAAAGTTGTTTCTCTTCCAAAAACTGGTAAGGCACTTGTGCCACCCCACTCCCACACAAAAAACTCCCACACAAAAACCCTACAATGTCCTCATTGTGCATAAGGTGACACTTCACAAAGAAAAACAAAGATCACACAAAAGAAAAACTCACAAAAGAAAAGAAAAACACAAGCCGACATGCATGCCACCCCCACTCCCACACAAAAAGGTTAACAATGTCCCCATTGGAATAGAAGGAAGCAAGCACACAAAAGTAAATAAAAAGAAACACGCCAAAAGAAAGCAAAAGAAACAAAGAAAACAAGCTTGCTAACCGTTTTATAATAAAAAGAAGGGAACGATATTACCTGGTTGAGTACTAAGTATACCCAAATGATGAAATCTTTAGAAAAACCACCTATGGAGCATCAACCACTCCATCTCACCTCAAGATGTCGGGCACTATCTGAGACCAATTCAATGCCCGTAGTAACAATCATGCATCCTTGAATGCATCTTAGAATGGTGGATATAAGAGGATAATCAAAATTCCATCAGCAAACTTTAGTGCTCTCGTCAGTTTATCAAAAGCTTTAGAAAAGTTAGTGAAATGACGAACTACAGGAATGTACACAACTTTCCTAGGCACCATAAATGGAGACATGACAAATGAATCCTCTCATTGACTTGTAAATGGAGATTGAGTATGCAAATCAACAGGACGGGGAAATACAATATATTGCTTAACTTTCTCATGCAAAGACTTGGATGCAAGCAACGACTCATAAAGCATATCACCATAAAAAATTATCATAGTCACAAACCAAGTTCAAACACTTAGGATGAATCCCCATAGACTCAAGTTCATCATCACAAGATTTTACATTATTTTCAATGGACTCGCAGGAAATGGTAGCTAATGCCTCATTAATACATTGATTCTTAATGAAAGTGAATAGTTCAGTATCAAGCACACATTCTATCACAAAGGATTCGATTTCACTCTCAATAAGTTCATGTTCGGTTATATCACAAACACCATGGCATTTCATTGGACCCAACCTTCTCTTCACATAAAAACATGGATAACAGAGCGGACAATGGTTCTACATCATTAACCATGTTTTTATCAAGTTCTACATCCTCACATACAAAATCATCATTTTTCTCATTCTCTCTAGATGTAGCTAGAGCTAAGGGTCTCCTAAGCTCGATACATGCAAAACGAGGTCCGTTAAAGTAAGCATTATCCTCATCAAAATCATACAAAAGAGAATTATGATGCAATTCAAGACTTAAGGATGATGAATACCCTACTTCAGCTATCAAATCAACCACTTGTGAAGAAGAAGTTTCTATCCTAGGGTTAGTCTCATGTAAAAATTCATGTGTGCTCATTCATTCTCGCACAAAATTCATCCACTTTAGCTCGTATGGAAACCCAACCACAAGAGTTAGAATCATGCTACGAAGATTCACAATGTGAACACAAAGGATGAGACTCAACAACATCACATTGGGGAGGATCAAAAGAGTTTTCCATATATTCTCTACCACAAGATTGATCATCAAAATACATGGGATTTTGACCTTATTGTTCAGTTAAAGTCTCCGAGGGTGGTGCAAAGTTTGAAATATGGGTGTCAAAGGGAGAATTTTGTTGTTCAAATTTATAAGTAACCCTAGACAACCATTCAAGAAACTCCCTATAGACACCGGATTTTGTAACAAATTATATAGCACATCTATATAATATAAAAAGGATCAAATAAAGAAGAAGAGGCCGAAAGACAAATGCTAAGATACATGCACTCTACACGTACGAATGTGCTTTAATGTTGTATGTAAGCTCACATGGAAACTTCTACGTAAAATGCAAAGCCATGCAAGCCATGCAAGATCAAGCTCGGGAGGTCATAAGTTCGATTCCTCACAAAAACACATTAGAAACCTCACAAAACTCAAATGCAAATACCTCACCGTTCAAGTGTGAAACACCACTTCCCTAGGCAGAATACATTCACCCCCCACCGTCCATGGATGCATGGACGAGGACCAAAGTCCTCCCCCACGTGCTGGTGGCCGATCGACCTTGACCACCGACCACACGAGGTCAATTGACCTCGTGCCATTGTCCACTTCTCATACACTCCCCCACGACCTAGTGAATTGTGCCCTTGACTGCCCATGGACCAGGTGACTTGTATGTGATTACATGCATGTATTCTACTACCTCTCATTCTCCTATAAATACCCTACTCCTCTCAAAGCTAAACACACTCATTCACTCATACAATCTCACAAGCACCATCTCATTCTCATTCTCATTCTCCCTCTCTTCTACTCTTTATTCTCTCTATTCTCTCCACATATCTTCTAATCCATTATTATATCTCTACTCTCCATTCCTATATTACTCTTATACTATCTTTCTACTCATCTTATCATTATTCCTACCCCTCCATAATCTTCATTTCTTACCATTCCTTATACCTCTAAGCTCATCCTATCCCAAACACCACAAAAAACCCTAAACCTAAACACATAAAACCACAAAAAGCCCTCTTTTCTACCTTCTTTCCCATCACTTTACCCTATCATTCTCGTGGTGGGTTTTTGGCACTTTTGAGGAGTTTTATCCAAGGGTATCAAGAGGAGCATCTTCAAGGCAAGGCCTCTTCTTCAAAGTTAGCACAATTTAAGATTTAAATTTCCTTGGTTTCCTTGTAAATAATGTGTAAATGTTGTACTTTTATCTTATAATTTAGGGTTTTTGGACATCAATAATACCAACTTTGGGGGTATTGGATATTAATAATACAAACTATTTTCTTGGACACTGACAGTATAAACTATTAACCTATTTTCCTCTAACAGTACACCGTCGAATTGTTATGGTTTTAACTCATCGAAAAGATGATGTGGCTCCATAATATATGACATGGAAGACATGTTAGTGTCCACATCAACAATTTCTACCCAACATCCGCCTTCCACGTCACACATCATGGAGCCACGTCATCTTTCCGATGAGTTAAAACTATAACAACTCGGTCGTGTACTATTGGAGGGAAATATGTCGATAGTTGGTACTACTAGTGTTTAAGAAAATAGTTTGTATTATTAGTCTCCAATACCCCCAAAGTTGGTATTATTTGCGTCCAATAATCCTATAATTTATGTTGCATGTTGAATGAAATAATTCTATAAAGTTCTTATTTATTCTTTTTCCAAACTTTCTAAAAGCACACTTAAAACTGTTAGTAATGTCTTTTCTTTTGTGAGAGGCGAACCCCTAAAGTTCCTACTTTTCGAGTTCGTAGCCTTACCCCGAATCCATTCTTGGGTTTCGCAGGCGGGGTCTTTCTTTATTTTTTATTTTTGGTTTGTCTTGGCTTTTCCCTTAAAAAGATAGGTGGCGACTCCCATTTCGAACTAAAAGTACATCAGGTTGCATAAACTTTAAGGCGACTCCCATTTGTCTTGGTTTTACAACGTGCCGATGCAACTTTAAGGCCTTTTTTTTATGTATTTCTAAATAATACTTGCATAAATTACTTTCTTCCGAGCCTAACATTTAAATGAGCAAATTGAATTAAATTTGGAAGAGTTTGGAACAAGTGGGTGTTCACTCTTAAAGGATTAATCTCAACAACTCATAAAATGTACAAGTAAAGGGAAAGTAATTTTACAAATATTATTCCTGAAATGTATAATTAAAAGCCCTTAAAGAGTCTTTTTCAAAAGTTCAAACCCTAGCACAAATCATCAAATCACACCCCAATCCACGTGGACGTTCGGAAGCCCGAACGGCGAGGAAAAATGTCCACAGGATTTTTGACGACTCCACTAGGGAGTTTTAAAAGTGGGTAAAACTTGAAGACAGTTTAGTGTGCTTTAAAAAGTTTTGGAAAGAAAGTAAATTTTTACTTTATAGTATTAAGTCGTTCTTTTTTAGGCATAAATGCATTGCATATACCGGGCTACCTCTCGGCCACGTATGTGGGTTGGGTTGCACTTAAAGCGGCAGTTTAGGTTTTCCTTAAAACTACAAAAAATACGATGGGATGCAGGACCAGCTATACTCTGTTTGTGCCTTTACACCGAGGGAGCCTCACTCACCACATCCACTCATGCATCACTCTTCGAGGTCTCCACACGAGCCACGAAGAGCAAAACCCCACACATTCAAGTTGACTTTACAACGAGAATGCAGCGGGGCTAGCTAGTACATGAGCCACTAAGCCTTATCCAGCCAATAAACCCTTTTGTACATAGAGCCTTGGTTTAGGATACCCCTTGTTCATATGTATGCTATGTGCTATGTGTTTACTTTTGTTGTAAAGAGTCGACCCAAGTCTAGAGATGTCATTCTAGTCCATATAGTAGTCATTGGGTTGAAAAGAGTCATGTTTACAACTAGGTTAATCTGCCTCAAAAATTATGGTTAACCCAGTGGATAGGCCCCTTTATCTATAAAGGTTAATTACCTTAGTCCATAAAATAAACTCAACTCGCCTTTGATGATTCTACATGGCCCTTCACGATATTCTCTCAATAAAGGTCCATGAAATCTGATAAAAGTCAAAACAAAGTTAGTAGGTAAAGGTCTATATCAGATTGTGTAATAATCACCGGGTTTGAGTAAGTGATTTATCGAGTTAATTACTAAGTCCATCTTAATTTTATGGTCGGTCCGTGGTTAGGCCCAACCATATTAGAGTTAATAATTAAGTTCATAAGTTGATTACAACTTACCTATTGTTGGTTTTATCCAGTCCTTTACAATGCCCACTTTCCTGGTAAATATAATAAAACATGTAGAAAGAGTAGCCTGTCAGTCCTGTTGACCATTATTCTAGCCCGCATAGTAGTCGGTATGCTTGAGTTGGACTGATAAATTTTTCGAGTTACATATTCTCCTTAAAACGGTCGGCCTGTGGAAGGGGCCCATCCGAATTGAGAAACACTGACTTGTGATTCCTTATTCAGTCCTGACTCGCCATACCAGGCTTTATTCGGTCCTTTATGGTGATCAAGTTGTCCTAAGGTTTATCTAAAGTTAGGTCATGCAAACCCGTGCCCCGGGTGAGTCTTCCTGTGTGTCAACATTCAGGTCATGCATTTTAGGAAGTCCAATGAAGGTCAGTTAGGTCATGCATTCATCAGGGGAGGGTTGTTTCTTTCAAAAGGTCAATGTTTGAGCTGTGTGTTGTTTCTTAGTCAGTATAGGAGACCTGAGTCTAGCTTGGATCCCAGGACCATCAGCCCGCCTAATCTGCAACCCGGATTACGTCCCACAGAACCCTAAGTCAAAGGTCTCTCGTCATCTGCAATTCGACATGTTTGCCAATGAAAACCAAGCTGACAACTCGGTCAATGTTGCTCTGACCAAGTTCCTCGAGGAAAGGTTTAACAAGATGGAAGGTTCGATCACCTTCGCCACTCTACAACAAGAAAAGAAAGTCGAAGAGCTTACTGCCCAACAATGGGAACTCATTGAAAGACGGAACAACCGTATTGAGCAACAATAAGAAACTTTGAATGGAGTAGTGGAAACTCTGCACCGCATTAGTACGTGTACATAGGGATGAACAATGATGATGAGGATGCCAACAGTAAGGGAAAGTTCCAATACAGCAGGAGTCATCCATATTCCAGATGCCTCCACACATAAGCCACCACCTCTAGTGGCTACCCCTCAAGTTGCGTCGGTTAAAGCCAAGCATGGATTACAAGAAACTTTTGCTATCCGCGAGGTAAAAACACATGTTAATGTGGCCAAGAATGCTATGAGCCAGTTACCTGCCTTCGTCAATCAGTTTGTTGAATTCGAACCACCTGTTGAGATTAATGACAAGATAGCTGGTAAAATGGATATACCTCTGAAGAAGTTCAGTCCTTCTGCGAACCTGGCACATCATGTATGGGAGTTTATGTAAAACCCCAAAAAAAAATGCTATTATGTTTACCGTTAATTTTCCTGACGTGTGTTTTCTTTCTGTTAAATGTGTATATATATATATATATATATATATATATATATAGATATATATATATAGATATATATATATATATATATATATATATATATATATATATATATATATATATATGTTTCACATGGAGGTTCTAGGACCGCGAGTGAGTTCACTTAGAATTTATAGTGACTGAAAAATATCAGTTAGGAAATTTTCGGTTATCGGTCGATTTTATTGGGATCAGTTGTAGGATCCGTTTTAGAAGAAAAAAATGTTGTTTTTAGGAGAAAATTTTATGAGATGTGTTTGGAATTTTTTGTGACCGAAAAATATCAGTTAGGAAATTTTCGGTTATCGGGTAATTTTTATTTGAATCAGTTTGTAAGTTTTTTTTCCCAATTAACCCTAACCCTTTTCCCCCCCATTTTACTAATTCAAATCAGCTTACTTTTCCCCCAAAAAACAACGTTAATCAGTTTTCCCCCCATTTCTCCTATTGACAGCCTCTCCCACTTTCCCTTTTACCCAGTGGGTTTTGCATGAATACAAACCCTTCTTTTCCCCATGCAATTTCTGTACGAAACCCTCCCCGTTCCACTTGCATATACTACTCCCTCTTCTCCTTATTCTCTTCGCTCAATCCACTCTCTCTTTTCTCCTCCATCTGCTATTCTCCTCCCTTCTCTCTTTCTTTCTGCTCTTCATCATTTTCTTTCTGCTCTTCATCATTCACGCAGACAACAATCTCAAACACCACCCTCCTCTCCTTCTTTCTACTACTCGCATTCCCCAGCTCACCCCAACCCCGACCACCTTGCACCACCACCACCAACCACTCTCCGGCGACCCTCTGCTGCAGCCGACGGTTCCCGACCACCGCAGCCCAGAACACCACCGCAACTCCTCTCGTGCCGACCCGAGCTGCAGCTGCCGAGATACCCCGAAGGAAACCCTAGCTGCTGTTGCCGACCCCGACGCACCGCCCTTCGCCGACGAACCCGACATTTCCCGGAGCCCCGGCTACCACCCAGCTCCGGCACCCAATCCCGGCGGGACAAAGCTCCACCCTCCTCCCTCTTATAGTATAACTCTCTCTCTCTCTCCATCCTTCATGCCCTAATGTTTGTGTGCGTGTAAGCTGTGTGCATATGCTAGTATTATGGTGAGTTGAACTTACATTTTTCATGGGTCCTGGTGTTTAGATGAGTTAGACTACTTATACGACAATAAGTGTAATTGTGGGTTTAAGTATGCATGGTTGTTCCTGGTGCAAAAATATGGGGGTTTAGGAGCTTTAGGGGAGGGAGGGGTCTGTGTGTTGGATAAGTTTAGGGTTAGTGTACGTGGGTGTGTTGGTGTATGCATGTGTGCTAGTGTGTGTGTTAAAATGTTCAAGTATGCATGGCTTCTAGGTTGGTTTGAGTCAAGGGTTCGAGGATTATTAGTGTGGGTTGGTATGTGTGGGTGTGGAAAGCGGTGAAGGCTAAAATGGTGGGTTGTGTTAGAATATTAGTAGAGTTTAATAGGTTTAAATTGTGATATTTCATGTTATAGTAAATATTATGTTTTGTAATTTTATTATTATGTTCGTAATATTATTATTTAGTCCGTAAGTTATTAAATTTCATATTATTATTATTATGTTTTCACAAGTTATTAAATTTCATATTATTATTATTATGTTTTCACAAGTTATTAAGTTTCCGTAATATTATTTTTACGTCTCGTAAAATTACATGTTATTATATATTATTATTACGAAGTTTTCGTAAGTTATTATTAAGTTTCAATTTATTATTTTTATGTTATTATTAAAGTTTCACATTATTATTATTCTTGAGTTTTAAGTTATTATTAAAGTTCATAGTATTATTATTATCGTTATTAAGTTCCAAGTATTATTAAGTTTTCATTACACTAATAAGTTCCATATTATTTTAAGATATATGTTAGTATTATTATAAAGTTTCCATGATTTTATTATAAAGTTCCATACTATTATTATTATTATTATTATTATTATTGGTTCCATGAAGTTTACATTAAAGTTTCATATTCTTGTTGGAAAGATTCAAGTTATTACTTACATATTTTATTATTAAAGTTTTAGTATTATTATTTAGTATTAAGTTACTATAAGTTTACATTAGCATCATGTTATTATCATTACTATTATTATGATTATTATTGTTAGTTTCATGAGTGTATATTAAAGTTCATATTTTAGTAACAAAGTTTCATGTTATTATTTTAAATGTTAATACTTTAGAGTTCGTATTATTATTTTAGAGTTCATGTTATTAATGTTATTAAAGTTTCATATATATATTCTTAGTATTAAAGTTCATATGTTATTAATAAAGTTTCATATTTTATTTCATATTTCTTAGTTTTGAAGTTCATATATTTTGGTATCAAAGTTTCATAAATTTGTTTATAAAAGTTCCATATTGTTATTAGTTTATAAGTCTCATGATGCTAGTTTATAAGGTTCATGCATAAGTGTTAAGTTCTCCTTAGTAATTTTTAAATTCATGTTATTACACTAGCTTGCATAAATTTTGACCTAGGAACATGTTAGGAACCCTAAAAGTGTGGTGTTGAATAAGTTTGTGTGATTGTATGACCTAGCATGTTTCTTTAAAGGTTATAATCGCATACTTGTAATTTTTGTGAATAGTACCATGCAAGTTACATGTTAGGAGTCACCCTAGTTAGTCTTTGGCATGATTTTATGTAAGTATGTTTTCCTATGGTACCTTGGAGTATATTAGGTTTAAACTAGTTAGGTTGGGATACCGTTACTTTAATGCGTTCTTTAAATTTTTAACTCTTTGGGAAGTGTTACAATAAGTTGGGAAGTGTTTAGATGTTAGTGGTAGAAATATTAATTTTAGGCCGTTTTTAATCTAGGACCGAGCGAGAATCCGATTAGAAGCTCCTGTGATTTTTCTACGTGAAGACTATCATATTCAGGTAATGTCTATGCCCTAATCCCCATTGGATGCTCTTTAACTGTTTTAATGATTTTACCATATTTTGGAGCTTGCATCTCGAAGGGGACTTTATATTAAATTGACTGTCTATTTATTGAGAAGGTTATGTTCTTTGATTTATAAAGTATGGATAGTCCTTTGGCTTTTATGTTAAAAGTGTTGGTTTTGGAAATGGTTGGTTGATATTGGATTGAACTGGAATTGTAAACCTAACTAAATTAAAGGACATGAGTATAACACGGGTTCGGGCAGTCTCCCAATATCAGGCCGTTACCTGTGAGGGAGTCTGTTAAGAGACCAGGTTACGCCTGGTAGTGTTGGATTGAGATTGCGATGGCCATCCGGATTTTGAATAGTGATTGTGGATTGTTGAGAATGGGAATGAGAATGATATGGAAAGTTGTTGGAAAGGAATATGTATGATTGGCGAGTCTTTGACTCAGGCAATACTGAAGCCACCATGCTAAAAATGGAAAATGGTACAGTTGGTTGGTGAAAGTTATTTTGAAATGTTTGAACTGTTACCCCTTCCCTTAAAATGTGTTAAAATGAATTACATAAGTGTTTTGACTGTTAGGGGTAGACATTATTGAGGTTTCCCCCTCATGTTTGTAAATGTTTTGTTTTCAGGTGCTGATCAATAATTTGGAAGGGTTGGGATCTAGATGTGAGGTCACCAGTCTTGAAGTTGGAAGTTTGTTTTAGTTAGCTGTTTGAACTAGTTAATGTTGTTCTTGAACCTTAAAGTCGTTTAGTTGTTTTCCTTTTTCATTGTCAAACAGTTGTAGTTTTCCTTCTTGCCTTGTATTCCTTCGGGGATACGACAGTGACGCCCGTTTGAAAAGTGAAGTCTTCCGCAAATTTACCGTTACTGTTACTCTTGACTTTGACCTTTTATAATAGAATTTCCGGGGCGTTACAGTTTAACCAGGTGATGCCACTCCGAGGCATCGACACTGAACATTACAAGCAACTATTTCCGTCATCGGTGAATGATAAAGCATTAGACTGATACTATACTCTTCCTTTGGAAACTCGGGGAGATTGGACTGCTTTGCGTCGAGCATTCATCGAACATTACAACAAGATTCAGAAGGACAAGATGACTTTAACGGATGTCATGGCCATTCGCCAATGAGAAGATGAGTCGTTCCTAGCTTACTATGAAAGATGGCATTCTAAAATGTCTCAAGTGACCAGCGTCATTCCAACCGAAGTACAGTTGGATACCTTCATTCGAAGCCTAAAGTCAAGTCTTGCTTAGCAACTAGACTTTCATGTTTTGGAGAATTTTGAGTACCTGAAGAAGTTGTGCCCAAAAATTGGAGACGCGAAAGGAGAGAAATGCGGCATCGCAAAGTTGGAAAGGGAGTAGCACCGCACGAAAAACCATTAGCTCTCCAAGTGCAGTGGAAACCAATGTTATCTAGAATGTGAATCATAGGTCGTCTCAGAAACCAACATTCTTCCATTATGATTCTTATACCCCGCTGGATATGACTTATGCTGAGGCCTTGGACCGATTGTTAAAATCTGACAAGATCAAGGTTCCTACCCCTAGGCCGGAACATGAGAACGAAGGACCTGGATGGAACAGTAATGCCTACTGCAAATATCATCGTACTAGAGGACATGACACCGAGCGGTGCTATATGCTTAAGAACCTCATCAAAAAGATGATTCGCTCTAGCGAATTATAAGCACCTACGTTGGCTAAGAAACCCAACAACAAAAGTAATCCTCTCCCGAATCATGCTATTTTCGTAGGAGAGTGTACTTTTGATCCTTCCGAGTGTATTACGGACGAAGGAGCACCTCTACTCCCTCTTGAAGATCTGACAGCCTTTACTGTCAATGGCATATGGGTAAGTGATGAAGATGATGTCTATAAAGAAGGTCCTGATGATGATTTTTGGTCCGATCAAGAAGAGATTCCACATAGTTCCGCATTTTTTACTAGATCTGGAATGCACAGTGAACCTAGAAGCAATCCTACGGTTCCAACACCGATTCCTCCTCAAACAGAGACACCGGCTACACCCAAGGACGCGGTCCTCACACAAATAAAGAAGACAGTGGCAAATGTCTCCATTTGGCAAGTGATGAAGATTTGCCAATATCTGGTGTAAATAACAACAAGGCCTTGTACTTAACTGCACTTTGTAGTAATAAAGTAATCCCGCTGATTTTGGTAGATAACAAATCTCCTGTGAATGTTTGCCCTTGGCGTACTTCTGCCAAGTTAGGAGTGCAAAGGAATCAGTTAATTCAGGATGTGTGCTACTTCGCGCTTATGACAATACGCCTCGTCAGTCATTGGGCACCATAACCCTACCTGTCACCTTTGATCACATTTCTCTGAATGTCGAGTTCATGGTACTAAATATCCTAGATGCCTTTAATCTCCTGCTAGGTCGGCCATGGTTACACAACTATGATGCAGTGGCGTCAACATTGCATTAGAAGGTGAAGATGATCATTCAAGGTCAAGTAGTTACTCTTTCAGGGGGACTGTCTCCGGAACTTTTGAGCCTAAGCAACCTGTGTTGGAAGTGGAGTATACCTCCACTGATGTGTAGCTCCACAATTTTGAGATTGTTGCGGTTATAAGTGACGAAGAACCTTTTGACTTCGCCCCTTATTCCAATCTGAAGGTGCATGCTATCATGAAGAAACAAGGGTACTTCCCCGGGATGTCTCTAGGGAAAACGCCGGACAAAATCGCTCCAAAGTTCTCCACCTCAACACACTCTTGTCATTTTGGCTTAGGATACAAGCCTACTAATCAAGAAGTTTATCTTGCTAAGATTATGCTGGCTCGGCAAAAGAATAAGTTCGATTCTCCTACGCTGATGGAGACCAAGCTATACCCGCTCGCGCTGAATGGGCAATTCATAAGGCAAGGGGATGATTTCCCTTGGTATGGGTTCCCTGAACCTCGCTACGTCAATGGTGTTCGTGTTCCGATACTGGAGATCTTCAATGACTGTGAAGCTCCAGTGAATGGGGTAGTCAAGCCAAAGTCGGATGAGCCGTTACCTCTTGAGTAGACTCATCTCTTTGGAGGAAACATGTTTGATCTGCAGTTTGGACAGGAAGCTACTAAAGAAGGAAAGGAAGTGGACCCGATGGTTGTTGTGCTGTCCAATCCCGAATTTGATCCAAGCTCCATCATTTCTGCTTATGGAGGTCGCAGCGAGTTGTCCTCGGTCGATTCTACTATTAGTAAATATACTCTAGTGTTAGGAGAACCTTGTAAGGTCTTGTCTGAGTCGAGAACTAGTGGGTCTATAATGGGGTCTGAGTCAGCTGGGATTAGCCCCATGTCTGATGAGTCTATATCCGTTTCTGCATTCAATGAAGTGAACCTTTCAGAGTACGAATTTGATTTGAACCTTTAAAAGATTTTAAAGAATTAATACGAGCTATGAATGAGCGTGAAAATCCCATGTCAGTAGTTGAAGAAACCATCACCATCAATGTGGGGACGCCTGAAACTCCCCGGGAATTGAAAATTGGCAAATCATTAACCCAAAGGGAGCAACAGGAGTTCTCCGCTCTCTTGAGAGAGTTTATCGACGTCTTTGCTTGGTCTTATGAGGACATGCTTGGGATCGACCGAGAGATCGCCGAGCATGCCATACCTCTTAATCCGGATGCTAAACCTGTTCAGCAGGGTCCATGCAGAATTAAGAATGAATGGTCCGATAAGATCCATGATGAAGTTCGGAAACAGTTAGAAGTTGGATTCATCAGGATTGTCGAGTTTCCACAATGGGTAGCTAATATTGTCCCTGTACCGAAGAAGGATGGGAAGGTGAAGATGTGTGTTGATTTTAGGGATATGAACAAGGCTAGCCCGAAGGATTGTTTTCCTTTGCCGCACATCGATGTTCTAGTCGATCATACCTATGGTCACGAACTCTTATCATTTATGGATGGGTATGCTGGTTACAACCAGATCAAAATGGATGAAGAAGACATGGAGAAAACATCTTTTATCACTCCGTGGGGAACCTTTTTCTATGTTGTGATGCCATTCGGTCTGAAGAACGTCGGTGCTAGTTACCAATGCACCGTCACTACCTTACTCCATGACATGATCCACAAGGAAGTTGAAGCATTTGTGGATGACATGATTGTCAAATCCGAAAGGCGTGAAGACCACATCCCTAACTTGCGTAAGTTTTTCCTTAGACTTCGCAAGTACAACATGAGATTAAATCTATATAAGTGTGCATTTTGGGTGACCTCGGGAAAGTTATTAGGGTATATCGTCAGTCAGCGAGGGATTGAAGTTGATCCATCTAAAATCAAGGCTATTCAGGACATGCCACCGCCTCGAACGGAGTAGGAGATTCGTGGTTTCCTAGGGCGAGTTCAATATCTGAGCATGTTTATTTCCAAGCTCACTATTACCTGTGAGCCGTTGTTTAAAAAATTGAAAAAGGGTGCAAAGGTTGAATGGGATGACCAGTGCCAAGCACCGTTCGACAAGATCAAGGCTTATCTAACTAGTCCGCTAATACTAGTTCCGCCTGTGGCTGGAAAGTCGTTGCTACTTTATCTTACCATCAACCAGGGTGCGATGGGCGTCATGTTGGCTAAGAAGGTCGACGATTTAGAGAAGGCTATATACTATACCAGTAAGAAATTCTCAAGGTGTGAATCCCATTACTTTGAGATAGAAAAGATGGCCTTAGCCTTGGTTTGGTTCACGAAGAAGCTCCGCCATTATCTGTTGGCAAACACCGTTTATGTGGTAGCGGCATACAATCCAATCAAGTATATCAAGGAGCAACCTACTATGAACAGCCGAATTTCCCGATGGGTAGTCATGCTATCTGAATTCGACCTTCACTTTCATCATCATAATTCTATCAAAGATCGAGCAATTTCTGATTTTCTGGTTGATTTCCTGACTGAAGACCCTCACACTAGGGG
The DNA here is from genome assembly GCA_029582165.1 of Portulaca oleracea. Lineage (NCBI taxonomy): Eukaryota > Viridiplantae > Streptophyta > Magnoliopsida > Caryophyllales > Portulacaceae > Portulaca > Portulaca oleracea. The sequence continues at coordinate 22,718,130 of CM055883.1, read as the reverse complement.
CTTAGAGTTTAGTGATGAGCAGGTATTCCAAGTGGATGAGGAGACTTGGAATGTAACGCCCTGGCCCTTCCCAGGTCGCGGAGATTACCAATAACTGCTTCAAGGATCGTTGACTGGCCCAATAAATCACCACGAGTCTTTCCAGTGTGCTTCGTCCTCGCTCACACGCTGCTTGGGAAAAACATCCCAGGAGGTCACCCATCCTGAGACTACTCCCAGTCAAGCCACTTAACTGAGGAGTTCCCAACGCATGAGCAACCATAAAAGAAGGTGCACCTTGGTGATATGAGTAGTAATTTCAATCCCTTTAAGCTACACTTAACCATGTATCTGGGGTGTTACAATAGCCCCCACTTAAGCGCACAACGCCCTCGTTGTGCCTCAATACACTCCAGAATGCTTGCCCCGCTAGGTGACTGTCCATGGATCTCCCGTCCACTGGCGCAGCTCACGGTCAGGGTCGGCTCTGATACCATCTGTAACGCACCGGCCCTTCCCGAGCCACGGACATTACCAATAACTTCTTCAAGGATCGCTGACTGGCCCCACAAATCACCACGAGTCTTTCCAGCGTGTTTCGTCCTCGCTCACACGCTGCCTGGGAAAAACTTCCCAGGAGGTCACCCATCCTGAGACTACTCCCAATCAAGCACACATAACTGAGGAGTTCCCAACGCATGAGCTACCATAAAAGAAGGTGCACCTTGGTGATATGAGTAGTCATTTCAATCCCTTTAAGCTACACTTAACCATATATCCGGGGTGTTACAATCACCCCCACTTAAGCGCACAATGCCCCCCTTGTGCCTCAATCACCCCTACTTAACCATATATCTGTAACGCACTGGACCTTCCCGGGCCGTGAACATTACCAATAACTGCTTCAAGGATCGCTGACTGGCCCCACAAATCACCACGAGTCTTTCCAGCGTGGTTCGTCCTCGCTCACACGCTGCCTGGGAAAAACTTCCCAAGAGGTCAGGCATCCTGAGACTACTCCCAGTCAAGCACGTTTAACTGAGGAGTTCCCAACGGATGTGCTACCATAAAAGAAGGTGCACCTTGGTGATATGAGTAGTTATTTCAATCCCTTTAAGCTACAATTAACCATATATCCGGGGTGTTACATGGAAGTTGTACTTCGTTGGTGCTGCAAATCAAATGGGGTGCGGACCCGGGCTCTGTTAATATTTTTTGAAGACTTACATTTTCCTTTGGCGGTCAAGCTGGATTTTGACGCCACAAACAATGCTGCTGAATATGAAGCTTGCATCTTGGGTATACATACAGCTCTGGAAATGGGTATTGAAAGATTACGGGTATTTGGAGACTCCAGTTTAATTGTCAATCAAGCTACTAGTGTGTGGAAAGTAAAGGGTGAGTTTTTGTCATTATATCAGCAACACTTATCTGATTTGGCCAAGAGATTCAAGCATATTGAGTTCAAATACATACCGAGAAGTCACAATGAGTTAGTTGATGCGCTAGCTAAGCTATCGTCTATGGTAGCAATGCCGGAAGCGGGTCAAACTTTGGCAGTTGTGGTTGAAAGGAAGGCTCAGCAAACTCATCAATCTTTAATAGTCAACACTATTAATCCTGAGGCATGGTACTTTGATATCTACACCTTTCTGAAGGATGGTGCATACCCGCCAGATGCTGGGCACCGAGCTCGGAGGGCTATCTGATTGATGGCCGCTCAATATTGCATTATTCAGGACCGTTTATATAAGAAGGTTGCAACTGGTATCAATTTGTTGTGTGTTGATGAAATAGAAGCTAAAGAACTGATGAAGTTAACCCACGATGGAGAATGTGGACCCCACATGAATGAGAGGATGTTAGTGAAGAAAATTCAGCGAGTAGGTTATTATTGGTCTACAATGGAATCTGATTGCCTTCAGTTTGTAAGAAAGTGCTCAAAATGCCAAAAGTATGCTGACCTTAATCATCAACCATCATCTTACTTGACCACTTTGGCCTCGCCTTGGCCATTTTAAGTATGGGGTATTGACATTATCGGAAAGGTTTCTCCTCAGGGTACAGGAGGTCACAAATATGTGCTAGTAGCTGTGGAATACTTTACTAAGTGGGTAGAAGCTGCATCCTATGCAAAGATTACCTCGAAGCATGTTGCCAAATTCATGTTGAAGAACATTATCTGCAGATATGGGGTACTTCATGAAGTGATCAGTGATAATGGGAGTCATTTTATTGGAGAATTCGCCACGCTGTTGGCTAAGTAAAAGATTCAACACCATCATGCTTCTCCTTATTGGCCACAAACAAATGGAGCGGTCGAGGCTGTGAACAAAATTATGGTGAAAATATTAAAAGATGGAAGTCACGTATAAGGATTGGCATGACAAACTCCCTTTCGCATTATGGGGGTATTGAACTTCAATTCGAACTGCAACTAGGGCTACACCCTACTCTTTGGTGTATGGAATGGAGGCTGTTTTGCCTATGGAGATCGTTGTTCCTTCCCTGAGAATCATTGCTGAAAGCCAAATTCCTGAGGTCGAGTATGCTGGAGCCAAGTATGAGGAGCTAACCTTGTTGGATGAACGACGACTCCGTGCTCTACACAATATTCAGCTCTATCAGAGTCGAATTACTCACGCATTTAATAAGAAGGTCAAAGATCGAGACTTAATGGAAGGTGACTTGGTGTTGCAAGAAATGAGGTCCCCTCGTCAGGATCCTCGCTGCAAGTTTGCCCCGAATTGGAAAGAACCTTACATCAATATCTCTATTACACCTGGAGGTGCTGCTCGCTCGGCAACACCTGAAGGAGAAGAGATTATTCAACCGGTGAACTTGGATCAGTTGAAGAGGTATTATGTCTAAGCCACTAAGGGTTGGTACCCCTAGCTACTTAAACATGTATTACCTTATGAAAGCAAGCAACCGAACTGCCAATAGGCCACTTGCTTATGAGAAAAAAAAAAAGAAGAAAAAAAGAAAGAAAAAAAGAAAAAAGAGAAAAAAAAGTAAAAAAAGCTATAGAGTGGCTGACTTAAAAACCCTTTGGGCAAGTCAAGGAAAAGCAAAGAAAAAAGAAAAAAAAAGAAGAAAAAAAAAAGAGAGATTAACTTGATTATCCTTTGCGACGAGTTAGGTAAAAGGAGAGAATGTAAGTGTTGCAGCCGAAGATGCAAGGATTGACAGGAAGAAGACCATAGCTCGTGTTAATTCTTGTAAAACGAAATAAAGTGTATTACTTCTCTGTTCGATCTCGTTCCGAGCTGAATTTATATCATTTATAAGGTGTTTTGCTTGTTTTACCCCTTGAATATATATTAGTTATGATGATTTTGTATTTTCGTAGGATAATAAAGAGTTAGAAGGAAATCGAGCTAAAACGAGGCTTTTTAGGGAATCTCGACCGATTTCTCGAGCCGACCCGAACCGAGAACCAAGGCGAGACCAACCCGGGAACTCTTTCTCAATTTTGGTGAAAAACAGGGGCGTAACACCCGCTACATCCCTTGTAGCGGCCGCTACAGCCCAAGGAAGGAAGTAGAGGGGAAGGAGGCAGAATGGTGTCATAGCCGAGACAAGCTTGGTCACACCCGAGACAGTCGGGCATAATGGTGTCACACCCGAGACAGACTCTGTCACACCTGCGACAAAATGGTGTTACACGCGAGACAGACTTTGTCACACTCGAGACAGTCGGGACGAATGGTGTCACACCCAAGACAGACTTTGCCGCACCCGAGATAGAATGATGTCACACTCGCGACCACTCTGTCACACCTGTAACGGCTGTGAGCGAATGATGGATGGAAGCTTCCAGAGCGATGTCGCACCCGCGACGGTCGGCAGTTTGCAGAAATTATGCGCGGCTGCTGTGACTAATTGTAGGGTTTTGGGATATTCTCTTTCTTTAATAAATACCCACATACTTTCAGTATTAGAATCATCTTAGTTAGGAGTAGGATTAGAGTAGAATTAGGTTTTATTGCATTTCATTTATCTTGCTTTAATCTTTCATTAAGCTTAAATCGTTCTTCAAGTTTTCTTTTCTTTTCATTGTAATCAACTATGTTTCAAGCATTTTCAATTGAAGCACTTTACAAAGTTTTTGTTCTTTCTCTCTCTCTCTCTCTCTCTTTCTTTCTCTCTCTCTCGCCAATGTCCATTGATGCTTTGATTCAAGCTTTCTAGTGCTAGTTCACCACCAATCCATCTTTTAGTGAGGAGGAGGATTAAGAGTCACAAATTCTACTTTCTAGTGAGAATTTAGGGATTCTTAGTAATCCAATTCACAATTTTCTTGTTTGTTCGGGGGAAAATTCCTAGTGAAGGTTTAAGATTAAAGTGAAGATTTGAGCATGCTAGGTATAATTTCTTTATCCTAATTTCATTATTCAAGTTTTTACATTAATTGCTTTTAATCGCTTTCTTAGTTTAATTTGCTTTCTTGTTGAAATTAGGTTTAGTTCATCTTTTCATGCTTACTTGCTTATTGTTATTATGAATCCATGTCTAGACTAGTTTATTTGCTTTCATTATTGCTTTCTATATTTGTTTAAATAGTTTATTGCTTTCTAGATTTTTCTAGAAAAATGTAGAACAAAAATTGAATATTGAAACAAATAAATAGAACAAAAGGTTATGGCTAGTCCCCGAGTTCCCCAATTCGAATAATTTTTTTGAATATATTTTGCTAGATTACATGATTTTCTTGTTGAGTGTGAATCATATGGTGTCTTCTATAGGAGATTAGATATCTTGGGAATTGTGCATGAGGGTGTGAATTATGAGACCCGAAACCTCTTAGATTATTACGGGTTTTCCAATTTAGGAGAAGATAAAGCATGAGAATTACTTGAGTGGCTGTCTGGGGATTCTTATGAATTTGAGCAATAAAATGTCATTCCTATCGGCCAACCTTCTTATTATTCACCACCCTCTGGGACTGTAGCTGAACAATTATGTGAATATCCCATGTATTTTGATGATCAATCTTATGGTAGGGATTATGTTGAAAATTCTTTTGAGCTTCCCCAATGTGATGTTGTTGAGTCTCATCCTTTGTGCTCATATTGTGATTCGCAGTGCCATGATTCTGATTCTTGTTTGCAAGCTGAAATAGATGATTTTCGAGCTAACATGTGTGCAAAAATGAATGATATGTGTGCGAAAACGACTGAGTACACGCGCGAATTTTTACATGAGACTAGACCTAGGGTAGAAATTCCTTTATCACAAGTGGTTGATTCGATAATTGAAGTAGATCATTCATCATCTTTGTGTCATGAAATGCATGTAGATTATTCTATGTATGATTATGATGAGGATGATGACTACTATAATGTACCTCGTTTTGCATGCATAGAGTTTAGGAAGTCCTTAGCTCTAGCCACATCTAGGGAGCATGAGAAAATTGATGATTCTCTGTGTGATAATGTAGAACTTGATGAAAACATGCTTGATGATGAACCATTGTCCACACCATTATCCATGATTTCATGTGAAGTGAAGGTTGAGTCTAGTGAATGCCATGATGCTTGTGATGCAACTGAACATGATCTTGTTGAGAGTGAAATTGAATCCTTTGTGATTGAATGTGTGCTAGATACTGAATTATTTACTTTCATTAAGGATCATCATATGAATGAGGCATTAGCTACCCTTTATTGCAAGTCCATGGATGTAGAATCTTGTGATGATGAGCTTAATTCTTTGGGGATTGATCCTAATTGTTTGAACTTGGATTGTGAGAATGATGCTTTTGATGGGGCTATGCTTTATGAGTCATTCATGGTGGGGTTATGACCCTGAACCTTCCACTTTCACTTTTGATGTTGCTTTGAATGTTGCACCTTTGTCTTCTGATACTGATAGTTCTTCTGATGAGTCTAATATTGATGAAGATGAAGATGTACCTTCTTGTAATGTCGAGAGTGTTTTCATGTGGTCTAACCCTACTTTTTCCTTATCACCCACTAATGATTATGATGAATTGGATGAAAGTTGTGATTTGGAATCAATGTTTGATGAAAATTGCATGGAGATTGAGTTTGAGTCATTGTTTGCATCCAAGTCTGTGCATGAGGACGTTAAGGAGTGTATTGTATTGCCCCCTCCCATTGAGTTGAATACCCAATCTCCATTTACAAGTCAATGGGAGGAATCATTTGTCACGTTTCCTTTTAAAGTGCCTAGGAAAGTTGTGTATATTCCTGAAATCCATCATTACTGATTTTTCTAATGCCTTTGATAAATTGTAGAGAGCACTAATGTTTGTTGGTGTATTTTTGAGAATGTACTCTTATGTCCACCATTCTGAGATGCATTCACGAATGCATGACTTGTCACTACGGGCGTTGAATGGTTCTGACATGGTGCCCGACATCTTGAGGTGAGATGGAGTGGCTGATGCTCTATGGGTGTTTCATAAAATTATTCTGAGATTTCATTGTTTGGGTATACTCAGTACCCAACCAAGTAATGTCCTTCCTTATCTTTCTTTTCTTCTTTTGTTTTCTTTTTGGTGTGTTTCTTTTTTTTTTCTTTCGCGTGCTTGCTTGCTTAGCTCTATTTCCATGAGGACATTGTTGGCCCTTTTGTGTAGGAGTGGGGGTGGCATGCATGCCGACTTGTGTTTTTCTTCTCTTTTGTGTGTTTTTCTTTTGTGTGGTTTTCTTTTCTTTTGTGTGTGGGTTCACGTTAGTCACAATGAGGACATTGTAGAGTTTTTGTGTGGGAGTGGGGTGGCACAAGTGTCTGTACAGTTTTTGGAAGTGAAACAACTTTAGTTGTCATTGAATATAAGCAAAATTTTTAAACTTTTTGTTAGCTAAAAGGTACTTTGTATATATGGTTGTGTAGTTGATTGCGAGAATAGTGTTTTTGTTTAGTTAGGAATAGTTAGTGAATGTTTGATAAGCTTCGAACTTGATTGTTGCTTCTCCTAAACATAATAACCTCACCGGTATTTGCAACCATGTGGTATCCTTAGAAATTCACTTCTAGGCTAGTTGATGTGATGCTTTTGGTTTAGGAGGAAAGTTTTAGCTTCTTGAATATCCATGCTATAAGTAAAGAAAAGCTGAAAAACAGCGGAATGTTAATTAAAGTTAGTACACCTACACGGGTTAGTATGAGTGGTACGACGCTCTTACCCCTTAAGCACTTCGTTTTTGTATGAAGTAGCCCGTGTTGGGAGGGTAGACCCCATTTTTGGGCCGTGCAACTCCCGAAAAGACTAACAACAAAAATAGTTGAGTTAAGTTGGAAATATTGGTTTACGTACATAAATCAGTGTGAGTGGTGCGGCGCTCACGCCCCTTAAGCACTTTGTATATGAATGGAAAGGATCTATGTTGGGAGGGTAAACCCCTTTTTGGGTCATGCAATTCCCGAATAAACTGACATAAAAGCAAAGCGTTGAATGCAATAAGTTGGAACTTATCTCTATATAACCTGCAGCCCTCAACAAGCCAAGGACGACACCAAATAGGGAAAGGAACCGCCATTAATTAATTTAATAAAGAGCATGGAAGTTTGAATAGTTACTTCTATCCAATTTAACCTTGCCTTGATAAAAAACAAGCTAAGAAACACAACAGTTGAGCACAAAGAACCCATCAAGCTTATGCATGAGAGAGGTATAATTGTGAAGTCGAGAAACGGTCTTGTTAGTTGCCTTGAAAGTGTTTATTGACTGTTCTTGGTTGAGTGATAGCATTGTTTGAGTATTTATCTTCGCAACCGTGTGTTGAACCTCCTTAATTGTGCTGACCAGTTTCTTGATTCTGCCTCTTTTATCTCACAAAGTGTTTCTCCTCCCTTCTTTTCTTAAGTTTTGAGTCTTTTTCTTCTTCTTTATTTTCTTTTCTTTTCTTTCTTTTCTTTTCATCTCTTTTCCTTTGTTTTTGTGGGTATAGCATATATAAACCCTCACGAGACCTTCCTCGTCCACTTGGGTTACCAAGGGGTTTAAAGGGCTTGGTGCAGTGCTAAATGCATGCGCAATTCCTGTGAAAGTGAGTTAGGGTAGTTAGTTTCTTTTTCCCTTTCTTTTTCTTTGTTTTTAGTTTGCTCAGGGCGAGCAAACCCTTGTGTTGGAGTGTTGTTCGGATTCATTCCGAGCTGAATTTATATCATTTATAAGGTTTTGCTTGTTTTAGCCCCTTGAATATATATTAGTTATGATGATTTTGTATTTTTGTAGGATAATAAAGAGTTAGAAGGAAATCGAGCTAAAACGAGGCTTTTTAGGGGATCTCAAGCAATTTCTCGAGCCGACTTGAGCCGAGAACTAAGGCGAGACCAATCCGGGAACTCCTTCTCAATTTTGGTGCAAAACAGGGGCGTAACACCCGCTACATCTCGTGTAGTGGGCGCTACAACCCAAGGAAGGAAGTAGAGGGGAAGGAGGCAGAATTTTGTCACACCCGAGACAAGCTTGGTCACACCCGAGACAGTCGGGCAGAATGGTGTCACACCCGAGACCGACTCTGTTATACCCGAGACAGAATGGTGTCACACCCGAGACAGACTTTGTCACACCCGAGACAGTCGGGTAGAATGGTGTCACATCCATGACAGGCTCTGTCACACCCGCGACAGAATGGTGTCACACCCGAGACAGACTTTGTCACACCCGAGACAGAAGGGTATCACACCCGCAACCACTCTTGAACACCTGTGACGACTGTGATCGAATGACGGACGGAAGCTTCTAGAGCGATGTCGCACCCGCGAAGTTAGTGGTCGCACCCGCGACGGTCGGCAGTCTGAGGAAATTACGCGCGGCTGCTGTAACTAATTGTAGGGTTTCAAGATATTTTCTTTCCTTCTGTAAATACCAACATACTTTCAGTATTAGAATCATCTTAGTTAGGAGTAGGATTAGAGTAGTATTAGATTTTATTGCATTTCTTTTATCTTGCTTTATTCTTTCATTAACTTAAATTATTGTTCAAGTTTTCTTTTCTTTTCATTGTAATCAACTCTTTTTCAAGCATTTTCAATTGAAGAAATTTACAAAGTTTTTGCTCTTTCTCTTTCTCTCTCTGTCTCTTTCTCTCTCTCTCTCTCTCTCTCTCTATTTAATGTCCATTAATGCTTTGATTCAAGCTTTCTAGTGCTAGTTCACAATATTCCGCTTTATCAGAGTCGAATTACTCACACATTTAATAAGAAGGTCAAAGATCGAGACTTAATGGAAGGTGACTTGGTTTTGCAAGAAATGAGGTTCCCTCGTCAGGATCCTCGCTGCAAGTTTGCCCCGAATTGGAAAGAACATTACGTCATTATCTCCATTACACCTGGAGGTGCTGCTCGCTTGGCAACACCTGAAGGAGAAGAGATTATTCAACCGGCGAACATGGATCAGTTGAAGAGGTATTATGTCTAAGCCACTAAGGGTTGGTACCCCTTGCTACTTAAACATGTATTACCTTATGAAAGCAAGCAACCGAACTGCCAATAGGCCACTTGCTTATGAGAAAAACAAAAAAAAAAGAAGAAAAAAAGAAAGAAAAAAAGAAAAACGAGAAAAAAAAGTAAAAAAAGCTATAGAGTAGCTGACTTGAAAACCCTTTAGGCAAGTCAAGCAAAAGGAAAGAAAAAAGCAAAAAAAAGAAGAAAAAAGAAAAATGAGAGATTAACTTGACTTTCCTTCGGGACGAGTTAGGTAAAATGAGAGAATGCAAGTGTTGCAGCCGAAGATGCAAGGATTGACAGGAAGAAGATCATAGCTTGTGTTAATTCTTGTAAAACGAAATAAAGTGTATTACTTCTCTGTTCGATCTTGTTCCGAGCCGAATTTATATCATTTATAAGGTGTTTTGCTGTTTTACCCCTTGAATATATATTAGTTATGATGATTTTGTGTTTTCGTAGGATAATAAAAAGTTAGAAGGAAATCGAGCTAAAAGAGGCTTTTTAGTGAATCTCGACCGATTTCTCGAGCCAATCCGAACCAAGAACCAAGGCGAGACCAACTCGAGAACTCTTTCTCAATTTTGGTGAAAAACAGGGGTGTAACACCCGCTATATCCCTTGTAGTGGGAGCTACAGCCCAAGGAAGGAAGTAGAGGGGAAGGAGGCAGAATGGTGTCATAGCCGAGACAAGCTTGGTCACACCCGAGACAGTCGGGCATAATGATGTCACACCCGAGACAGACTCTGTCACACCTGCGACAAAATGGTGTTACACCCGAGACAGACTTTGTCACACTCGAGACAGTCGGGACGAATGGTGTCACACCCAAGACAGACTTTGCCACACCCGAGATAGAATGGTGTCACACTCGCGACCACTCTGTCACTCCCGTGACGGCTGTCAGCGAATGATGGATGGAAGCTTCCAGAGCGATGTCGCACACGCGACGGTCGGCAGTCTGTAGAAATTACGCGCGACTGCTGTGACTAATTGTAGGGTTTTGGGATATTTTCTTTCTTTAATAAATACCCACATACTTTCAGTTTAGAATCATCTTAGTTAAGAGTAGGATTAGAGTAGAATTAGGTTTTATTGCATTTCATTTATCTTGCTTTAATCTTTCATTAAGCTTAAATTGTTCTTCAAGTTTTCTTTTCTTTTCATTGCAATCAACTTTGTTTCAAGCATTTTCAATTGAAGCACTTTACAAAGATTTTGCTCTCTCTCTCTCTCTCTCTCTCTCTCTCTCTCTCTCTCTAATGTCCATTGATGCTTTGGTTCAAGCTTTCTAGTGCTAGTTCACCACGAATCCATCTTTTAGTGAGGAGGAGGATTAAGAGTCACAAATTCTACTTTCTAGTGAGAATTTTGGAATTCTTAGTAATCCAATTCACAATTTTCTTGTTTGTTCGGGGGAAAAACTCCAAGGGAAAGTAGGTTGAAGATTAGAGTGAAGATTTGAGCATGCTAGGTATAATTTCTTTATCATAATTTCATTATTCAAGTTTTTACATTTATTGCTTTTAATCGCTTTCTTAGTTTAATTTTCTTTCTTGTTGAAATTAGGTTTAGTTCATCTTTTCATGCTTACTTGCTTATTGTTATTATGAATCCATGTCTAGACTAGTTTATTTACTTTCATTATTTATTGCTTTCCGCACTTGAAAACCCCAAACCAAACCAATCTCCTCATCAAGCCTAACACTCATCCCTGTGGATTCGATATCCTTACTCCAGAAAAACCCAAATATACCACAACCAAACATTCTGATATCAATAAAAGAAGTACACTCTTGACTCGATACATTTTGTTTTACTAATTTTAATAAAGGAAAAGCATCAAATTAAACAAATACATAGTGTACGCATTCTTTCCTACATTTATTCATTTATTTTCTTTCCATCCTACTTACTAGATGTATGTCAAGTCCTAGTTCGAGTCAGAGTCCTTAGACCTGTTAATGCTCGCTTGACGAGTCTTGCCTGATTTTCCTACACTAGGGAAAGATCCTTTTTGGTTAGAATTCGATCCCGATTCTCCGGTAATGATAATGCTCTTCAATTTTGGAGCCTCTCGTGGAGGTGAGCGAGTGTGTTTCTCGCGCCATTGTGCCGCACCACTTATAGTAGTAAACCAACTTTGATATCCGTCAGTCAACGAAGAGGAAATGCGATGAGGCGGTGAAACCTCAACTCCCGCTGGCTTCTTCCGATATTTAACCCATGATTCGACGACCGAACCTTGGAGACTTGTGAGGTCAAGAATCTCATATGGAAGCAAAGGAATGTCTTGTAGGCATCCCATTTGGCGCATGATCCGGTCAGGGAAGTGGTAGGGGAGTTTCCCCAGGCCCAACAAAGTGATATGAGCTGCCTTACTTGAATGGTTGGAGAAGCATGGGACCTTCCACCATTGAATCCACCATTGAATTTCTTTGTGATCCTTCAAGAAGATCACCAACTCATCAAAGCTACGAGGCGCATCAAATTTCCTCTTGTGTTGGCAAAAGTGAGCCAATTCCGATGGAGTTGTAGGAGAAAACACCATGCTAAGGTGTTCCATGAACCATATCTGAAAGGAAGAGATATGTAGTAAGTCTCTTGGTTGCAAAAAAATATATATATACAACCAAGGAAAATCGACAGATTGATTCCACATGGATTATTCAAATAATTCATGCAAAATCAAGAAAATAAAAAATAAAAAAAGGGATGATGATACGAAAAGAACAAAAAATATGTACACGTCGATACTTACTTGAAGCACAAGGGGGAATCCTCGGAATATTTGCTTAGTACTCCAAGAATGAAGGCCCAGTAGAGTTACAGCCACCATCATAGGAGCCGGGTTGTAGCCACGGACTATTTCATCAACGATGTGGATAAGAGAGAGGGGAGCAAAACCCGAACCACCATGGTAAAATAAAAACTCAGCCAAGATACAAAAAACCAAACCTCTTACTCTTGATGCCGGTTTGAGTTTAAGCGCTTTCGGTGATTAAAAAAATTCTACCATGGCTTGGAGATTCACCATGTTATTCACCAAAATATGCCCAAGTGCACGATGATTGAAGTTGGCTATCTCTTCAAATCTCTCACGATAGTTAGAAGCCAAAGGGGGAGTTGTTGGTGGAGCGTAGAGATCAAAGCCAAAGATGCATGCCCATTCTTCAGGGAGAGGGCACAAGTCCTTCCAAGAAAACCGGAATACGTGAAGCTTCGAGTCCCAGAATGTGAAAGCCGCCTTGAAGAAATCCCAGTTGATTTTTACTTGTTTCAGGCTCAAAATGAGGGATAAGTTGTAAAAGGTGAGAAGGCGTTTCATGGGTTTCGATAAAGAATTCATCCAAAGGTTAAGTTTCTGTTCAAAAGCCATGATTGAAGGGTTAGATGAGAGCAAAATGACAAGATGTGATGGAAAGAAACGACAACGAGTCTTGCTTAAATAATGAAAGGAGTGCTACGAGTACACTATTTCTTCCTCGTGTCTGATTGAACCGAGGGTGAAGGATGACAGCCAGCAACAAGTGGTCGGCGAAGACACGATGTCCTCCACCGTGTCATGGCTGGTCGGCCTCCAGCAGGGGGGGGATGAATCCTCCCTAATGTTGACACCGTGTACGTGTATGCATGGGAAGAAGACGCGACTTGGGATCCCTTAGGCGTGTTAGTGTAAAAAAGATATACATGCGATTGTGTTATTAAATCTATTTTGTAATCTTTAATGTAGTAGACTAGAGAATTTATTTTCTTTTCTTTTGAGTTAAATTCCTTGTAAAACAGTCTGAGGTTGACCGATAAATAAAAAAATTGGGGGGCTTGCATGCATTGCATTAGATTGAGTCCAAAATCATGTGCATAAAAGAGTCGGCTTACATTTTCATTCCTTGTTCTCGTACATATAGTTATTCCTCGTACAAAGTAAAAAAAGAAAAAGAAAAAAAGAAGAGAGCATGGAATAGCATGAAAAGAAAGACGCCTTGTCGGCAATGCCAAAGAAGACTACTGGGGAGGGCCACCAAACAAGCTTCTAAAGGCCGCATCCGCAAAAGAACTGGGCTGAGAATCATCTTAGGTATTATAATGTCCGGGTAAGAACTGGCTGGAAGGCATGTCATAATCCTTGATTATAGCCAGGGGGCTGGCTATAAGGAACAATGGACTGAACATGGTATTCAGGTGCCCATGGACTGAAAACTCTCTCCATTGAACCGTGGAATCCACTCGATTCAGAGCAATCTTCCACCATGAATTCAGGAATGCCGGGAGATCGTTGTCTACTGTTCGGTTGTAATTTTTGTGGTTTTATAAGTTAAGGTTGTCGGTCCACAGGGATGGGTGTGAGGCTTGATTAAGGATAATCGGTTTGTGTAAAGGGGTTTTTCTCAATGCGAAAAGCAATAAATTATGTAAATGAAGCAATAAACTAATCTAGACAAGATAATAATATAGAAAGCAATTAAAAGCATGAAATCAAATAAAGCAATTAAAGCAAGGAATGGAAATCAAGAATGAACAATGAAATTAGAGACAAGAAATTATACCTTTGATGACTAATCTTCAATAAACCTTCAATCTACACTTGAATTTCCCCCGAACAAACAAGAAATTGTGGTTTGGATTACCAAGAATCCCCAAATTCTCACTAGTAAGTAGAATTGGAGTTCCTTAACCCTCCTCCCCACTAAAAATGGAGTTGATTGTGGCTAACACTATAAAGCTTGGAAAACAAGTCAACAATGGAGATGAGAGAGAGAGAGAGAGAGAGAGGAAGAGAGAGAGAGAGAAAGCTTGTAAAACTTCAATGAGAATGCTTGAAAGAAGAGTTTAATAACAATTGCAAGAAAACTTGAAGAAAGCTTGAAGAACAATGGAGAAAACTTGAAGAAAGCTTGAAGAACAATGGAGAAAACTTGAAGAACAATTAAAGAAAGCAATTAAATCTAATCTACTCCTAAAACTACCTAGGCTAATTGATAATTTTAGATTAATACAAGTGGGTATTTATAGAAGAAGGAAAAATACACCCCAAAACCCTAGAAATAATTCTCAGCACGCGCAGCAATTTCTCCGCAGACAGTGTGGCTCGGGCGAGCCACCCTCTGGCTCGGGCAAGCAAGCATTCTGGCTGGTGTTTTTGTTGCCCCAGAAGCCTTGCTCGGGCGAGCCAGCAGATGGCTCGGGCGAGCAAGCGTTCTGGGCAGTTTTTTCCTGCCGACTTCAAACGCGCATAACTTCTTCATCCGAACTCCATTTTAGGCCCGTAAGATATCGATGGAAAGCTCTCGGTGTGTACTTTAAGCTCCCAAAATTTCAGAGCTATCGGAGTTGTAACGAAAGAGTTATGACCCAAAGGGTGAAGGCACACATATTTCAAACCTTTGAGTTTGTACCGCTCTGCTTACGCCAATCTTGATATGGAATTTCCAACTTCGGTTTCGCCTTGGCTCTCGGCTCGGGTTGACTTGGTTTGACTCGGATCTCGGCTCGGGTTGACTTGGTTTGACTCGGGAAATAGCTCGGGATTCCCTAAAAACCTTCAATTAAGCCCAAACTTCTTCTAACTCCTTATTTTCCTACAAAACACTAAATCATTATATCTAATATATAAATAGGGGTTAAAACAAGCAAATATACCTATAAAAGAGGAGAAATTCGGCTCGAAACGAGGCTGAACACCACTCCAACACAAGGGTTTGCTCGCCCCGAGCAAACTAAAAACGAAGAAAAGGACTAAAAAGAAAAACTAAAAACCTAACTCACTTTTGCAGGAATCGCGGATGCATTTAGCACATGCATCAAGCCCTTTAAACCCCCCGGTAGCCCGGGTGGACGAGGTAGGTCTCGTGAGGGTTTATAGCAACTAGACCCACAAAAGCCATAGAAAAAGGAAAGAGGGAAAGAAAAAGAAATGAAAACCGAAAAACGAAACAAAACAAAAGCAAAGAAGATATTCCCGTCCCCAATCATGCACCTAGTTCCCAAACCCGCCTCAACAATCAATTGGAAGAAGCAAGTATAAACAAATTAAGACACGAAGGTTGGAAAACTGCCAATCTTTGAGATTTTGAACCAAAACACTTCCTGATGAGCAAAACACCTCGTGCATATGTGCAAGTGGGCTCTAGTCGGTCCTTCCTATCCTAAACCAGACAATCAGAGTTGTTCTGATGCTCAAGCTCGGGATTATCTATCCTACTTCACTCTTGGTTTTTCTTTTAACCTCTCTTTTCTTTCTTTTTCTTACTTTGCTCTCTTTTCTTTCTTTTTCTTACTTTGCTCTTTTCTTTTTTTACTTTTCTCTTTCTTACCATTCTTTTGCTCAACTCTTTTTTTTCCTTTTTCTTGCTTCGCTCTTTTCTTTCTTTTTCAAAACCTACGCTCTTTTCTTTACACTCAATCAGTTTTGTGTCTTTTAGAGCGTTTGTGTCGGGTTCATGATTTAAGCACCGCCTTCAGAAGGATTACCCTCCCTGCTGGGTTTCTCCATACGTGAGTCATTGCACTTAAGGGGCATAGGGTGCCGATCCACCCAAACCAACCCATGACGGTAGGCCCGACAGTAATTATTTAATGCATTAATTAAGAGCTTAAGCAATTGAACAACTAAAACCGTCTAACTTAGGTAAGAATTCACAGTCAAAGCGTGTAAGAATTGAGGATTCCGCTTTCCCATTCCATGTAAAGGTCTAATAGAGATAATTCATGGCAAAAATCCTTCCTAAGGCCCATCATTATTCATACCGGCCGCTTCCAACTGACTAAATCAGCCGATTAGACAACTATCTACACAACTGTGAACGGAAACATCTTCAAAAAGAAAAACAACTTTTGGGTTTTTCACAACATTTCTTCCCTTTTTCTTTTCACACACAAAATTTTTTTAGATTTTAGACACAAACTACGAAAAACAAAAATAAAAGACTAAAAACTAGGTAATCTACCCTTGAACAATGAAAGATATCACCCCCACTCCAACACAAGACTTCACAATGTCTCCATCATGAGAAGGGTGTCTCAAGCAAGGTAGAAAACCAAGAAGAACATATATACAAAACACTTATCACATAAAAAGCGGTGGCGACCCGAGCCCACACGGCTCCAACAACAATATAATCCCAACATTCACATTCAAGGGGTTCGCCACCCAAAAAGAAAACCAAGCATGCAACATGGATCATCGATATATTCACATAAAGAGAGTGGAAAGAGGTTACCTCGAGGTCTTCAATCAAGCATATTCAATCCACGATCCAAGGAACATCACACCAAAGGTTAGAAATAAACAAGAAAAACATACTATGTGTGATGGTTCACATGCAAGATAAAAAGCAAAAACAAACTATACAAGACGCTAGGGACTAAGAACTAAGAAAACAAACTAAAATATTTACAAAACGACTCTTTTTTTCTTTTCTTAGACTCAAAAAATGGAATGCATGCATGTCTTCCCACTCCCACACAAAGAGGTTGCCGTATACTCAAATGGAAACGGAAGTAGGTAAGCAAGCACCCCAAAATAAAAGAAAATGACACACACAAAAAGAAAATAAAAGAAGAAAAGAAAGACAACTCACTAATTATACAAAAAGGGTGAGGAAGGATATTACCTCAAAGGCATCTTATCGAGAAATTCACTCCTTCTCACCTCAAGATATCGGGCATCATGTCAAAACCATTCAACGCCCGGAGTAACAAATCATGCATCCTCTCATGCATCTCAGAATGGTGGTGGTAAGAGCACACTCGCAATAGCACATAAACAAACATTAGTGCTCTTAAAAATTTATCAAATGCCTTAGAAAAGTCATAGAACTGATGAAATTCATGAATATACAAGACTTTTCTAGGCACGGTGAAAGAAGACATGACAAATGGATCCTCCCATTGACTCGTAAATGGAGATTGGGTATACAAATCAACGAAAGGAGGCAATACAACACATTTATGGACATGCTCATGGGAAGACTTGGATGCAAACAACGACTCATAAAGCATATCACCATAAAAAATATCATTGTCACAAACCAAGTCCAAACACTTAGGATCAATCCCCATAGACTCAAGTTCATCATCACAAGATTGCACATCAATGGATTTACAAGAAAGGGTAGCTAATGCCTCGCTAATGCAATAATTCTCAATGAAAGTGAACAAATCGGTGTCAAGCACACATTCAATCACAACAGATTCAATTTCATTCTCAACAAGATTATGCTCAATTACATCATGGCATTCACTAAACTCAATCTTTTCTTCACATAAAGGCATGAACAATGGTGTGGACAATGGTTCATCGTCTAACATGTTTTCATCAATTTCAACATCATCACACACAGAATCAACAAGTTCATCATGCTCACTAGGTGGGGCTAGAGCTAAGGAATCACTAAGTAGTCCAAGGCATGGTCGGTTATAATAGTCATCATCCTCATCATACACAGAAAAATCAACTTGCATTTTAGGACTAAAAGACGATGAATGACCTACTTCAACATTCGAATCAACCATTTGTGAAGACGGAGTTACTACCCTTTGATTACTCTTATGGACAAATTCACGCATATACTCATTCATGTTCGCACGTAATTTTTCTACTTCTGCCTTGAAGGAAACCACTGTAGCTTGCAAACAAAAAATTGAACTATGATACGGGGAATCACACAAAGAGCACACGGAAGGAGACTCAACATCGACACTTTGGGAAAGATCATAACAGTTTTCCACATATCCCCCATCATAAGATTGATCATCAACATACACGGGGTATTCACATGATTGTTTAGTTTCGGTCCCAAAGGGTGGTGCATAAGGAGGATGGAAGCTAGGACTAACATTTTGTTGCTCAAATTCATAGGAATCCCTAGACAACCATTCAAGTAACTCCCATGTTTTTTCTTCACCTAAACAAGAAAACCCGTAATAATCTAAAAGGTTTCGGGTCTCATAATTCACACCCTCACTAACAATTCCCAAAAGAGATAATGTATCATAAAAGATACCATATAATTCACATTGAACACGGTAGTCATGCAATCTAGCAAAATACTTCCAAAATATTTCCTGCTCAAATTGAGGGAATTGGAGACTATCCATAACTCTCTTTTTTTCTATTTTTCTAATTTTCTATTTTTTTTCTTTTCTTTTCTCACTTTTTTTCGATATTCAATTTTTTTCGCTACATTTTTTCTAGCATAATCAAGAAAGCAATAAACTATGTACACACAAACCAATAGCCTAATCTACCAAATAACGCCATCCCCGGCAACGGCGCCATTGTTCGGTTGTAATTTTTGTGGTTTTATAAGTTAAGGTTGTCGGTCCACAGGGATGGGTGTGAGGCTTGATTAAGGATAATCAGTTTGTGTAAAGGGGTTTTTCTCAATGCGAAAAGCAATAAATTATGTAAATGAAGCAATAAACTAATCTAGACAAGATAATAATAAAGAAAGCAATTAAAAGCATGAAATCAAATAAAGCAATTAAAGCAAGGAATGGAAATCTAGAATGAACAATGAAATTAAAGACAAGAAATTATACCTTTGATAACTAATCTTCAATAAACCTTCAATCTACACTTGAATTTCCCCCGAACAAACAAGAAATTGTGGTTTGGATTACCAAGAATCCCCAAATTCTCACTAGTAAGTAGAATTGGAGTTCCTTGACCCTCCTCCCCACTAAAAATGGAGTTGATTGTGGCTAACACTATAAAGCTTGGAAAACAAGTCAACAATGGAGATGAGAGAGAGAGAGAGAGGAAGAGAGAGAGAGAAAGCTTGTAAAACTTCAATGAGAATGCTTGAAAGAAGAGTTTAATAACAATTGCAAGAAAACTTGAAGAAAGCTTGAAGAACAATGGAGAAAACTTGAATAAAGCTTGAAGAACAATGGAGAAAACTTGAAGAACAATTAAAGAAAGCAATTAAATCTAATCTACTCCTAAAACTACCTAGGCTAATTGATAATTTTAGATTAATACAAGTGGGTATTTATAGAAGAAGGAAAAATACAACCCAAAACCCTAGAAATAATTCTCAGCACGCGCAGCAATTTCTCCGCAGACAGTGTGGCTCGGGCGAGCCACCCTCTGGCTCGGGCGAGCAAGCGTTCTGGCTGGTGTTTTTGTTGCCCCAGAAGCCTTGCTCGGGCGAGCCAGTAGATGGCTCGGGCGAGCAAGCGTTCTGGGCAGTTTTTCCCTGCCGACTTCAAACGCGCATAACTTCTTCATCCGAACTCCGTTTTAGGCCCGTAAGATATCGATGGAAAGCTCTTGGTGTGTACTTTAAGCTCCCACAATTTCAGAGCTATCGGAGTTGTAACGAAAGAGTTATGACCCAAAGGGTGAAGGCACACATATTTCAAACCTTTGAGTTTGTACCGTTCCCCTGTTTTGCGCCAATCTTGATATGGAATTTCCAACTTCGGTTTCGCCTTGGCTCTCGGCTCGGGTTGACTTGGTTTGACTCGGATCTCGGCTCGAGTTGACTTGGTTTGACTCGGGAAATAGCTCGGGATTCCCTAAAAACCTTCAATTAAGCCCAAACTTCTTCTAACTCCTTATTTTCCTACAAAACACTAAATCATTATATCTAATATATAAATAGGGGTTAAAACAAGCAAATATACCCTATAAAAGAGAAGAAATTCGGCTCGAAACGAGGCCGAACACCTACCTCTCAAAGAACTAGCATGGGAAACTCGATGTTCGCCCAACAAATCTTGATCTCTACGTCTGGACGGTCCTGCTTCTGGATCTCCACGATGAGCTCTCCTACAAGTTTCTCCTTCTGAAGAACGGCGAGGAGGATGTTGTAATGAGCTCCTAGAACGCGGCAAGCTCACATGAGAATGAGCTTCATGGTTTTCCTGATTCTCACCACCAAATTTATCAATAATCATCCTCAACTTATCTCTCAAAATCCTCTCTCATTCCCCTCCTGATGTATGCTAACTCCCTAAGATCAGAGTGTTGAGCTAGAACACACCATACAGTCACACAAACACACAGCTGGATGCTTGAACTTTGCAATAACTGATAGAAAGCAACAAGGTGGAATAGAAGACAACCCAACAACAAAATAAAAGGGATAGACTTGCTTACAGTTGATACAGATACACCACAACTGCAATCAAGGGCAAGGGACTCTCACATACATGCCTCTACAGATACACCAAAGCATGGATGATCAAGCTCAGTTTACACTTGCTGGATTTGCCAATTTCCAGTGACAGGAACTGATTGAACCAAGATTGAGAGTTATAGGACACTCACAAAATTTCGCAGGTACTAAGATACTCGAGAATACTATTGAATAAACATTGAGATATCCTTCATTGATAGAAAACTTCAGAATATGAAGAAAGCTAATCAGTTTGATTAGCAGTTGCTTAAGTATAAGCATTCTGCCTAATCTCCCTGGAATATCTTAAGCTACAAAGCCTTAAACTAATACATGTGATTACATCCTAATGATCTCGAGTACAAACTGTAAGAAAATAAAAGGAAATTACTGAGCTAAGCTCTGATTGGACCAAATGCCAAAAGGGTGGCAAAAAAGACCAATAGGAAGCTTTCCTCTCCTAAGGGGTAAAAACTAAGTTACTGAGGTAATTCCCGCGCCAATGCTAACCTGGAAGTAATCTCAACAGGTTAATATCATGCTGGAAAGACCAAAACAACCCCTGTGAAGAGAAATCAAAACACATAGCCCCAGAACTGGGGTTCTGGAAAAACTGATAAAACAACCCTGCTGGGATTGGTTGTTCTGTCTTCTGAATCTTACTCGTGCCATGTTTGATCATGCTGGGACTTGGCTTGGACTTGAAAAGGACAATGCAAGGAACAAAAATCTCCTATGAAACATAGGTTGAAACTTCCTCAATCAAGAGATACAACATTGAGAAAGTCAGGTGCTTGGACTATTGCTGCTGGGAACTGGAAATGGTCTGGATGACCAACGCTGATGGCCTGAGTGGCTGCAAATTCCAGGGCTTGCTTTACTATGGTGTAACAAGCCTGGATGGATGCTGTTGGTGGTGTGGTGGCTGCTGGTGATGCTAGGAACCTCCTGCTGGAACTTTGAACTACTGAGAAGTCTGCTGAGTGGCTTCTTTGTATGTCTTTGGGCTTTGAAAGCCTCATCGCTTCGCTGGAAGGGCTGGTCTAGCTGCTGAGTTGTGTGAAACAACAAGTTCTCCTCCTCCTTGTGCTGCTGTTGCTGTAATTACTGGTGAAGATCCCTTGGAAGCCTCCTTTGTTGATGAAGTTGCTGCTCCTGATTGTTCTCCATGATGGTCTCCATCACCTACATTCTCACATAAAAAAAAAGAGTCTCAAGGTTATCTTGATATTAAGAATTTCTTTGGAATATATTTTTCCAAGTATCTAACTCCATAGCTCAAAGTAAACTACAAATTTTGCACAATTTACTTTGCTATATCAAAAATCCAAACTTTGATTTTTGCATGTACAATTGCAAGTTCTGCATTAAGATGCAGTAAGACTCTTAAAGACTTTCATACTACTCTCTTCATCCTCAATGGAATTTCCATCAAAGATTCATTCGATTAGTGATTAAGTAACCAACATAGTTAGACTCAATACTATTGTGAAGCATCAACCAATCTGTAATCTCGTCTATTTCGAATATAATCACCAGAAAGTAAGCAAAATCAATAGAGGCAAATTCAGAACTTACATGACAATCACAGAGGGACATAGAGGGGCATATTTATCATACCAATAGTGTGTAGCCTGCCCAGAAGTAAAACCTAATGTTGCTTGCCACAGTGTACACTTTCTTGGCTCTGAATTTCTCTATAGAGAAAAGAGGTTGTTAAGCAAGCGAAAGAACAACGCAATCCTTACAATGTAGTTACAGAAAGTAACCCCACATGAAAAGAAACAATTCAGAGATAGATTTACTCATAATTGAGATGTGATTCCCCACCACAACATCAAGTGTTCCAAACCCATTTTCAAGATAGTTTGCTCTAATCAAAGTCAAATCTAGTTCAGGAAAGTGACAGTAAAATTTGATACAAAAATGAAAACCACACATTGAACAAATAAAACTAATAGAATTAAGAGAACCTACACCACAAACCAAATTCATTTGCTTCCCCTTCTTTTTTCAACATCAATCTCCTCATCTACTTTGATGACTAGAAGATTTTCCACCGACTCTTCACTCGCAGGCGAAATCGCTCTTTTTTCAGCCTGGCCGAGTAACTCCTCCTCATCTACTTTGATGACTAGAAGATTGTGCTTGAAAAGCTCATGGCAATGACAGAGTAACTCCTTAAAAGAGATGGTGCCTAAGCTCATTGACTCCAGCAATTGAGGTCCCCGGAGAGGTCCGATACCCTGCGATTTGGAGATTAGGGTTTGAGAGAGGATTTTAGCGAAGAAGCAAGTAGTGGCGGGTGTTTACGTGGGACGTGCGTTCAAAATTGTGTAATTTTTAGCCAAACGAAGAAGGGGAGATTTGGAGACTAGGGTTTGACAGGCTTCAGTTTGTAATTTTATCCCAAATGTGGACAATAGTAATACCAACAGTAAATTTTTATATGTTGGTACTAAAATTATTTTACCAACAGATAATATAAGTGTTGGTATTGTTAAAATAATACCAACAGTTAAATTTTTATCTGTTGGTAATAAAATTATTTTGCCAACAGATAATATTAGTGATGGTAAATTATTGATAATACTAACATATAACTAAACTGTTGGTAAATATACACTTTTACCAACAGATAGAATATTTGTCACTGACAATCTGTTGGCAAAAGTCACTTTTTTTGTAGTGATGGCCGCATGGCCTTGGCCAGACTCTTGTATGATTTTCCATGGGTCGACCCCTAAATGTGGATGGCAAGGGGATATTGATCCATTTTAATTAATCTGACACAACTAGCACCAAAGACAAGTTATGCATGTTTAAGATGCAAAAAGAGGAGTCGCCAATTGATTTAAGGAAATCGATGAACCAAGAAAGAATAAACGCAGGTCTACGAACTCGAATATAAAGAAAGCTAATCAGTTTGATTAGCAGTTGCTTAAGTATAAGCATTCTTCCTAATCTCCCTGGAATATCCTAAGCTACAAAGCCTGAAACTAATACATGTGATTACATCCTAATGATCTCGAGTACAAACTGTAAGAAAATAAAAGGAAATTACTGAGCTAAGCTCTGATTGGACCAAATGCCAAAAGGGTGGAAAAAAAGACCAATAGGAAGCTTTCTTCTCCTAAGGGGTAAAATCTAAGTTACTGAGGTAATTCCCGCGCCAATGCTAACCTGGAAGTAATCTCAACAGGTTAATATCATGCTGGAAAGACCAAAACAACCCCTGTGAAGAGAAATCAAAACACATAGCCCCATAACTGGGGTTCTGGAAAAACTGATAAAACAACCCTGCTGGGATTGGTTGTTCTGTCTTCAGAATCTTACTCGTGCCATGTTTGATCATGCTGGGACTTGGCTTGGACTTGAAAAAGACATGGCAAGGAACAAAAAACTCCTAGGAAACATAGGCTAAAACTTCCTCAATCAAGAGATACAACATTGAGAAAGTCAGCTGCTTGGACTGTTGCTGCTGGGAACTGGAAATGGTCTGGATGACCAACGCTGATGGGCTGAGTGGATGCAAATGCCAGGGCTTGCTTTACAATGGTGTAACAAGCCTGGATGGATGCTATTGGTGGTGTGATGGCTGCTGGTGATGCTAGGAACTTCCTGCTGGAACTTTGAACTACTGAGAAGTCTGCTGAGTGGCTTGCTGTATGTGCTGGGCTTTGAAAGCCTACTGTTTCTGCTGGAAGGGCTGGTCTAGCTGCTGAGTTGTGTGAAACAACAAGTTCTCCTCCTCCTTGTGCTGCTGCTGCTGTAATTACTGGTGAAGATCCCTTGGAAGCCTCCTTTGTTGATGAAGTTGCTGCTCCTGATTCTTCTCCATGATGGTCTCCATCACCTCCATTCTCACATAAAAAAAAAAGTGTCTCAAGGTTATCTTGATATTAAGAATTTCATTGGAATATATTTTTCCAAGCATCCAAGTCCATAGCTCAAAGTAAACTACAAATTTTGCACAATTTACTTTGCTATATCAAAAATCCAAACTTTGATTTTTGCATGTATAGTTGCAAGTTCTGCATTAAGATGCAATAAAACTCTTAAAGACTTTCATACTACTCTCTTCATCCTTAATGGAATTTCCATCAAAGATTCATTCGATTAGTGATTAAGTAACCAACATAGTTAGACTCAATACTATTGTGAAGCATCAACCAATCTGTAATCTCGTCTATTTCGAATATAATCACCAGAAAGTAAGCAAAATCAATAGAGGCAAATTCAGAACTTACATGACAATCACAGAGGGACATAGAGGGGCATATTTATCATACCAATAGTGTGTAGCCTGCCCAGAAGAAAAACCTAATGTTGCTTGCCACAGTGTACACTTTCTTTGCTCTGAATTTCTCTATAGAGAAAAGAGATTGTTAAGCAAGCGAAAGAACAACGCAATTCTTACAATGTAGTTACAGAAAGTAACCCCACATGAAAAGAAACAATTTAGAGATAGATTTACTCATAATTGAGATGTGATTCCCCACCACAACATCAAGTGTTCCAAACCCATTTTCAAGATAGTTTGCTCTAATCAAAGTCAAATCTAGTTCAGGAAAGTGACAGTAAAATTTGATACAAAAATGAAAACAAACATTGAACAAATAAAACTATAAGAATTAAGAGAACCTACACCACAAACCAAATTCATTTGCTTCCCCTTATTTTTTCAGCATCAATCTCCTCATCTACTTTGATGACTAGAAGATTTTCCAACGACTCTTCACTCGCAGGCGAAATCGCTCTTTTTTCAGCCTGGCCGAGTAACTCCTCATCTACTTTGATGACTAGAAGATTGTGCTTGAAAAGCTCATGGCAATGACAGAGTAACTCCTCAAAAGAGATGGTGCCTAAGCTCATTGACTCCAGCAATTGAGGTCCCCGGATAGGTCCGATACCCTGCGATTTGGAGATTAGGGTTTGAGAGAGGATTTTAGCGAAGAAGCAAGCAGTGGCGGGTGTTTACGTGGGACGTGCGTTCAAAATTGTGTAATTTTTAGCCAAACGAAGAAGGGGAGATTTGGAGACTAGGGTTTGACAGGCTTTAGTTTGTAATTTTATCCCAAATGTGGACAATAGTAATACCAACAGTAAACTTTTATATGTTGGTACTAAAATTATTTTACCAACAGATAATATAAGTGTTGGTATTGTTAAAACAATACCAACAGTTAAATTTTTATCTGTTGGTAATAAAATATTTTACAATGAGATAATATTAGTGATGGTAAATTATTGATAATACTAACATATAACTAAACTGTTGGTAAATATACACTTTTACCAACAGATAGAATATTTGTCACTGACAATCTGTTGGCAAAAGTCACTTTTTTTGTAGTGATGGCCGCATGGCCTTGGCCAGACTCTTGTATGATTTTCCATGGGTCGACCCCTAAATGTGGATGGCAAGGGGATATTGATCCATTTTAATTAATCTGACACAACTAGCACCAAAGACAAGTTATGCATGTTTAAGATGCAAAAAGAGGAGTCGCCAATTGATTTAAGGAAATCGATGAACCAAGAAAGAATAAACGCAGGTCTACGAACTCGAATATAAAGAAAGCTAATCAGTTTGATTAGTAGTTGCTTAAGTATAAGCATTCTTCCTAATCTCCCTGGAATATCCTAAGCTACAAAGCCTGAAACTAATACATTTGATTACATCCTAATGATCTCGAGTACAAACTGTAAGAAAATAAAAGGAAATTACTGAGCTAAGCTCTGATTGGACCAAATGCCAAAAGGGTGGCAAAAAAGACCAATAGGAAGCTTTCCTCTCCTAAGGGGTAAAAACTAAGTTACTGAGGTAATTCCCGCGCCAATGCTAACCTGGAAGTAATCTCAATAGGTTAATATCATGCTGGAAAGACCAAAACCACCCCTGTGAAGAGAAATCAAAACACATAGCCCCATAACTGGGGTTCTGGAAAAACTGATAAAACAACCCTGCTGGGATTGGTTGTTCTGTCTTCTGAATCTTACTCGTGCCATGCTTGATCATGCTGGGACTTGGCTTGGACTTGAAAAAGACATGGCAAGGAACAAAAAACTCCTAGGAAACATAGGCTGAAACTTCCTCAATCAAGAGATACAACATTGAGAAAGTCAGCTGCTTGGACTGTTGCTGCTGGGAACTGGAAATGGTCTGGATGACCAACGCTGATGTGCTGAGTGGATGCAAATGCCAGGGCTTGCTTTACAATGGTGTAACAAGCCTGGATGGATGCTATTGGTGGTGTGGTGGCTGCTGGTGATGCTAGGAACTTCCTGCTGGAACTTTGAACTACTGAGAAGTCTGCTGAGTGGCTTGCTGTATGTGCTGGGCTTTGAAAGCCTACTGTTTCTGCTGGAAGGGCTGGTCTAGCTGCTGAGTTGTGTGAAACAACAAGTTCTCCTCCTCCTTGTGCTGCTGCTGCTGTAATTACTGGTGAAGATCCCTTGGAAGCCTCCTTTGTTGATGAAGTTGCTGCTCCTGATTCTTCTCCATGATGGTCTCCATCACCTCCATTCTCACATAAAAAAAAGAGTCTCAAGGTTATCTTGATATTAAGAATTTCATTGGAATATATTTTTCCAAGCATCTAAGTCCATAGCTCAAAGTAAACTAAAAATTTTACACAATTTACTTTGCTATATACAAAAATCCAAACTTTGATTTTTGCATGTATAGTTGTAAGTTCTGCATTAAGATGCAATAAGACTCTTAAAGACTTTCATACTACTCTCTTCATCCTTAATGGAATTTCCATCAAAGATTCATTCGATTAGTGATTAAGTAACCAACATAGTTAGACTCAATACTATTGTGAAGCATCAACCAATCTGTAATCTCGTCTATTTCGAATATAATCACCAGAAAGTAAGCAAAATCAATAGAGGCAAATTCAGAACTTACATGACAATCACAGAGGGACATAGAGGGGCATATTTATCATACCAATAGTGTGTAGCCTGCCCAGAAGTAAAACCTAATGTTGCTTGCCACAATGTACACTTTCTTGGCTCTGAATTTCTCTATAGAGAAAAGAGATTGTTAAGCAAGCGAAAGAACAACGCAATTCTTACAATGTAGTTACAGAAAGTAACCCCACATGAAAAGAAACAATTCAGAGATAGATTTACTCATAATTGAGATGTGATTCCCCACAACAACATCAAGTGTTCCAAACCCATTTTCAAGATAGTTTGCTCTAATCAAAGTCAAATCTAGTTCAGGAAAGTGACAGTAAAATTTGATACAAAAATGAAAACAAACATTGAACAAATAAAACTATAAGAATTAAGAGAACCTACACCACAAACCAAATTCATTTGCTTCCCCTTCTTTTTTCAGCATCAATCTCCTCATCTACTTTGATGACTAGAAGATTTTCCAACGACTCTTCACTCGCAGGCGAAATCGCTCTTTTTTCAGCCTGGCCGAGTAACTCCTCATCTACTTTGATGACTAGAAGATTGTGCTTGAAAAGCTCATGGCAATGACAGAGTAACTCCTCAAAAGAGATGGTGCCTAAGCTCATTGACTCCAGCGATTGAGGTCCCCGGAGAGGTCCGATACCCTGCGATTTGGAGATTAGGGTTTGAGAGAGGATTTTAGCGAAGAAGCAAGCAGTGGCGGGTGTTTACGTGGGACGTGCGTTCAAAATTGTGTAATTTTTAGCCAAACGAAGAAGGGGAGATTTGGAGACTAGGGTTTTTATAGGCTTCAGTTTGTAATTTTATCCCAAATGTGGACAATAGTAATACCAACAGTAAATTTTTATATGTTGGTACTAAAATTATTTTACCAACAGATAATATAAGTGTTGGTATTGTTAAAATAATACCAACAGTTAAATTTTTATCTGTTGGTAATAAAATTATTTTGCCAACAGATAATATTAGTGATGGTAAATTATTGATAATACTAACATATAACTAAACTGTTGGTAAATATACACTTTTACCAACAGATAGAATATTTGTCACTGACAATCTGTTGGCAAAAGTCACTTTTTTTGTAGTGATGGCCGCATGGCCTTGGCCAGACTCTTGTATGATTTTCCATGGGCCGACCCCTAAATGTGGATGGCAAGGGGATATTGATCCATTTTAATTAATCTGACACAACTAGCACCAAAGACAAGTTATGCATGTTTAAGATGCAAAAAGAGGAGTCGCCAATTGATTTAAGGAAATCGATGAACCAAGAAAGAATAAACGCAAGTGTACGAACTCGAATATAAAGAAAGCTAATCAGTTTGATTAGTAGTTGCTTAAGTATAAGCATTCTTCCTAATCTCCCTGGAATATCTTAAGCTACAAAGCCTGAAACTAATACATGTGATTACATCCTAATGATCTCGAGTACAAACTGTAAGAAAATAAAAGGAAATTACTGAGCTAAGCTCTGATTGGACCAAATGCCAAAAGGGTGGCAAAAAAGACCAATAGGAAGCTTTCCTCTCCTAAGGGGTAAAAACTAAGTTACTGAGGTAATTCCCGCGCCAATGCTAACCTGGAAGTAATCTCAACAGGTTAATATCATGCTGGAAAGACCAAAACAACCCCTGTGAAGAGAAATCAAAACACATAGCCCCATAACTGGGGTTCTGGAAAAACTGATAAAACAACCCTGCTGGGATTGGTTGTTCTGTCTTCTGAATCTTACTCGTGCCATGCTTGATCATGCTGGGACTTGGCTTGGACTTGAAAAAGACATGGCAAGGAACAAAAAACTCCTAGGAAACATAGGCTGAAACTTCCTCAATCAAGAGATACAACATTGAGAAAGTCAGCTGCTTGGACTGTTGCTGCTGGGAACTGGAAATGGTCTGGATGACCAACGCTGATGGGCTGAGTGGATGCAAATGCCAAGGCTTGCTTTACAATGGTGTAACAAGCTTGGATGGATGCTGTTGGTGGTGTGGTGGCTGCTGGTGATGCTAGGAACCTCCTGCTGGAACTTTGAACTACTGAGAAGTCTGCTGAGTGGCTTGTCAGATGCGCCGGGCTTTGAAAGCCTATCGCTCACTGGAAGGGCTGGTCTAGTCACGAGTTGTGTGAAACAACAAGTTCTCCTCCTCCTCAGGCCGCTCTTTGTATCATCGTGAAGATCCCTTGGAAGCCTCCTTTGTTGATGAAGTTGCTGCTCCTGATTCTTCTCCATGATGGTCTCCATCACCTCCATTCTCACATAAAAAAAAAAAAGAGTCTCAAGGTTATCTTGATATTAAGAATTTCATTGGAATATATTTTTCCAAGCATCTAAGTCCATAGCTCAAAGTAAACTACAAATTTTGCACAATTTACTTTGCTATATACAAAAATCCAAACTTTGATTTTTGCATGTATAGTTGCAAGTTCTGCATTAAGATGCAATAAGACTCTTAAAGACTTTCATACTACTCTCTTCATCCTTAATGGAATTTCCATCAAAGATTCATTCGATTAGTGGTTAAGTAACCAACATAGTTAGACTCAATACTATTGTGAAGCATCAACCAATCTGTAATCTCGTCTATTTCGAATATAATCACCAGAAAGTAAGCAAAATCAATAGAGGCAAATTCAGAACTTACATGACAATCACAGAGGGACATAGAGGGGCATATTTATCATACCAATAGTGTGTAGCCTGCCCAGAAGTAAAACCTAATGTTGCTTGCCACAATGTACACTTTCTTGGCTCTGAATTTCTCTATAGAGAAAAGAGATTGTTAAGCAAGCGAAAGAACAACGCAATTCTTACAATGTAGTTACAGAAAGTAACCCCACATGAAAAGAAACAATTCAGAGATAGATTTAATCATAATTGAGATGTGATTCCCCACCACAACATCAAGTGTTCCAAACCCATTTTCAAGATAGTTTGCTCTAATCAAAGTCAAATCTAGTTCAGGAAAGTGACAGTAAAATTTGATACAAAAATGAAAACAAACATTGAACAAATAAAACTATAAGAATTAAGAGAACCTACACCACAAACCAAATTCATTTGCTTCCCCTTCTTTTTTCAGCATCAATCTCCTCATCTACTTTGATGACTAGAAGATTTTCCAACGACTCTTCACTCGCAGGCGAAATCGCTCTTTTTTCAGCCTGGCCGAGTAACTCCTCATCTACTTTGATGACTAGAAGATTGTGCTTGAAAAGCTCATGGCAATGACAGAGTAACTCCTCAAAAGAGATGGTGCCTAAGCTCATTGACTCCAGCGATTGAGGTCCCCGGAGAGGTCCGATACTCTGCGATTTGGAGATTAGGGTTTGAGAGAGGATTTTTGCGAAGAAGTAAGCAGTGGCGGGTGTTTACGTGGACGCAAGGCTCAAAATTGTGTAATTTTAGCCAAACGAAGAAGGGGAGATTTGGAGACTAGGGTTTGACAGGCTTCAGTTTGTAATTTTATCCCAAATGTGGACAATAGTAATACCAACAGTAAATTTTTATATGTTGGTACTAAAATTATTTTACCAACAGATAATGTAAGTGTTGGTATTGTTAAAATAATACCAACAGTTAAATTTTTATCAGTTGGTAATAAAATTATTTTGCCAACAGATAATATTAGTGATGGTAAATTATTGATAATGCTAACATATAACTAAACTGTTGGTAAATATACACTTTTACCAACAGATAGAATATTTGTCACTGACAATCTGTTGGCAAAAGTCACTTTTTTTGTAGTGATGGCCGCATGGCCTTGGCCAGACTCTTGTATGATTTTCCATGGGTCGACCCCTAAATGTGGATGGCAAGGGGATATTGATCCATTTTAATTAATCTGACACAACTAGCACCAAAGACAAGTTATGCATGTTTAAGATGCAAAAAGAGGAGTCGCCAATTGATTTAAGGAAATCGATGAACCAAGAAAGAATAAACGCAGGTCTACGAACTCGAATATAAAGAAAGCTAATCAGTTTGATTAGTAGTTGCTTAAGTATAAGCATTCTTCCTAATCTCCCTGGAATATCCTAAGCTACAAAGCCTGAAACTAATACATGTGATTACATCCTAATGATCTCGAGTACAAACTGTAAGAAAATAAAAGGAAATTACTGAGCTAAGCTCTGATTGGACCAAATGCCAAAAGGGTGGCTAAAAAGACCAATAGGAAGCTTTCCTCTCCTAAGGGGTAAAAACTAAGTTACTGAGGTAATTCCCGCGCCAATGCTAACCTGGAAGTAATCTCAACAGGTTAATATCATGCTGGAAAGACCAAAACAACCCCTGTGAAGAGAAATCAAAACGCATAGTCCCATAACTGGGTTCGAAAACAGATAAAACAACCTCCGGGATTGGTTGTTCGTCTTCAATCTTACTCGTGCCATGCTTGATCATGCTGGGACTTGGCTTGGACTTGAAAAGGACATGGCAAGGAACAAAAAACTCCTAGGAAACATAGGCTGAAACTTCCTCAATCAAGAGATACAACATTGAGAAAGTCAGCTGCTTGGACTGTTGCTGCTGGGAACTTGAAATGGTCTGGATGACCAACGCTGATGGGCTGAGTGGCTGCAAATACCAGGGCTTGCTTTACAATGGTGTAACAAGCCTGGATGGATGCTGTTGGTGGTGTGGTGGCTGCTGGTGATGCTAGGAACCTCCTGCTGGAACTTTGAACTACTGAGAAGTCTGCTGAGTGGCTTGCTGTATGTGCTGGGCTTTGAAAGCCTACTGTTTCTGCTGGAAGGGCTGGTCTAGCTGCTGAGTTGTGTGAAACAACAGGTTCTCCTCCTCCTTGTGCTGCTGCTACTGTAATTACTGGTGAAGATCCCTTGGAAGCCTCCTTTGTTGATGAAGTTGCTGCTCCTGATTGTTCTCCATGATGGTCTCCATCACCTCCATTCTCACATAAAAAAAAAAAGAGTCTCAAGGTTATCTTGATATTAAGAATTTCATTGGAATATATTTTTCCAAGCATCTAAGTCCATAGCTCAAAGTAAACTACAAATTTTGCACAATTTACTTTGCTATATACAAAAATCC
The DNA here is from genome assembly GCA_029582165.1 of Portulaca oleracea. NCBI lineage: Eukaryota > Viridiplantae > Streptophyta > Magnoliopsida > Caryophyllales > Portulacaceae > Portulaca > Portulaca oleracea. Next base: position 22,685,609 of record CM055883.1, on the reverse strand, counting down.
AAACTTTGATTTTTGCATGTATAGTTGCAAGTTCTGCATTAAGATGCAATAAGACTCTTAAAGACTTTCATACTACTCTCTTCATCCTTAATGGAATTTCCATCAAAGATTCATTCGATTAGTGATTAAGTAACCAACATAGTTAGACTCAATACTATTGTGAAGCATCAACCAATCTGTAATCTCGTCTATTTCGAATATAATCACCAGAAAGTAAGCAAAATCAATAGAGGCAAATTCAGAACTTACATGACAATCACAGAGGGACATAGAGGGGCATATTTATCATACCAATAGTGTGTAGCCTGCCCAGAAGTAAAACCTAATGTTGCTTGCCACAATGTACACTTTCTTGGCTCTGAATTTCTCTATAGAGAAAAGAGATTGTTAAGCAAGCGAAAGAACAACGCAATTCTTACAATGTAGTTACAGAAAGTAACCCCACATGAAAAGAAACAATTCAGAGATAGATTTACTCATAATTGAGATGTGATTCCCCACCACAACATCAAGTGTTCCAAACCCATTTTCAAGATAGTTTGCTCTAATCAAAGTCAAATCTAGTTCAGGAAAGTGACAGTAAAATTTGATACAAAAATGAAAACAAACATTGAACAAATAAAACTATAAGAATTAAGAGAACCTACACCACAAACCAAATTCATTTGCTTCCCCTTCTTTTTTCAGCATCAATCTCCTCATCTACTTTGATGACTAGAAGATTTTCCAACGACTCTTCACTCGCAGGCGAAATCGCTCTTTTTTCAGCCTGGCCGAGTAACTCCTCATCTACTTTGATGACTAGAAGATTGTGCTTGAAAAGCTCATGGCAATGACAGAGTAACTCCTCAAAAGAGATGGTGCCTAAGCTCATTGACTCCAGCAATTGAGGTCCCCGGAGAGGTCCGATACCCTGCGATTTGGAGATTAGGGTTTGAGAGAGGATTTTAGCGAAGAAGCAAGCAGTGGCGGGTGTTTACGTGGGACGTGCGTTCAAAATTGTGTAATTTTTAGCCAAACGAAGAAGGGGAGATTTGGAGACTAGGGTTTGACAGGCTTCAGTTTGTAATTTTATCCCAAATGTGGACAATAGTAATACCAACAGTAAATTTTTATATGTTGGTACTAAAATTATTTTACCAACAGATAATGTAAGTGTTGGTATTGTTAAAATAATACCAACAGTTAAATTTTTATCAGTTGGTAATAAAATTATTTTGCCAACAGATAATATTAGTGATGGTAAATTATTGATAATACTAACATATAACTAAACTGTTGGTAAATATACACTTTTACCAACAGATAGAATATTTGTCACTGACAATCTGTTGGCAAAAGTCACTTTTTTTGTAGTGATGGCCGCATGGCCTTGGCCAGACTCTTGTATGATTTTCCATGGTCGACCCCTAAATGTGGATGGCAAGGGGATATTGATCCATTTTAATTAATCTGACACAACTAGCACCAAAGACAAGTTATGCATGTTTAAGATGCAAAAAGAGGAGTCGCCAATTGATTTAAGGAAATCGATGAACCAAGAAAGAATAAACGCAGGTCTACGAACTCGAATATAAAGAAAGCTAATCAGTTTGATTAGTAGTTGCTTAAGTATAAGCATTCTTCCTAATCTCCCTGGAATATCCTAAGCTACAAAGCCTGAAACTAATACATGTGATTACATCCTAATGATCTCGAGTACAAACTGTAAGAAAATAAAAGGAAATTACTGAGCTAAGCTCTGATTGGACCAAATGCCAAAAGGGTGGCTAAAAAGACCAATAGGAAGCTTTCCTCTCCTAAGGGGTAAAAACTAAGTTACTGAGGTAATTCCCGCGCCAATGCTAACCTGGAAGTAATCTCAACAGGTTAATATCATGCTGGAAAGACCAAAACAACCCCTGTGAAGAGAAATCAAAACGCATAGTCCCATAACTGGGGTTCTGGAAAAACAGATAAAACAACCCTGCTGGGATTGGTTGTTCTGTCTTCTGAATCTTACTCGTGCCATGCTTGATCATGCTGGGACTTGGCTTGGACTTGAAAAGGACATGGCAAGGAACAAAAAACTCCTAGGAAACATAGGCTGAAACTTCCTCAATCAAGAGATACAACATTGAGAAAGTCAGCTGGATCTATTCGCTGGAACCGAAATGGTCTGGATGACCAACGCTGATGGGCTGAGTGGCTGCAAATGCCAGGGCTTGCTTTACAATGGTGTAACAAGCCTGGATGGATGCTGTTGGTGGTGTGGTGGCTGCTGGTGATGCTAGGAACCTCCTGCTAGAACTTTGAACTACTGAGAAGTCTGCTGAGTGGCTTGCTGTATGTGCTGGGCTTTGAAAGCCTACTGTTTCTACTGGAAGGGCTGGTCTAGCTGCTGAGTTGTGTGAAACAACAAGTTCTCCTCCTCCTTGTGCTGCTGCTACTGTAATTACTGGTGAAGATCCCTTGGAAGCCTCCTTTGTTGATGAAGTTGCTGCTCCTGATTGTTCTCCATGATGGTCTCCATCACCTCCATTCTCACAAAAAAAAAAGAGTCTCAAGGTTATCTTGATATTAAGAATTTCTTTGGAATTTATTTTTCCAAGTATCTAACTCCATAGCTCAAAGTAAACTACAAATTTTGCACAATTTACTTTGCTATATCAAAAATCCAAACTTTGATTTTTGCATGTACAGTTGCAAGTTCTGCATTAAGATGCAGTAAGACTCTTAAAGACTTTCATACTACTCTCTTCATCCTCAATGGAATTTCCATCAAAGATTCATTCGATTAGTGATTAAGTAACCAACATAGTTAGACTCAATACTATTGTGAAGCATCAACCAATCTGTAATCTCGTCTATTTCGAATATAATCACCAGAAAGTAAGCAAAATCAATAGAGGCAAATTCAGAACTTACATGACAATCACAGAGGGACATAGAGGGGCATATTTATCATACCAATAGTGTGTAGCCTGCCCAGAATTAAAACCTAATGTTGCTTGCCACAGTGTACACTTTCTTGGCTCTGAATTTCTCTATAGAGAAAAGAGGTTGTTAAGCAAGTGAAAGAACAACGCAATTCTTACAATGTAGTTACAGAAAGTAACCCCACATGAAAAGAAACAATTCAGAGATAGATTTACTCATAATTGAGATGTGATTCCCCACCACAACATCAAGTGTTCAAAACCCATTTTCAAGATAGTTTACTCTAATCAAAGTCAAATCTAGTTCAGGAAAGTGCAAGTAAAATTTGATACAAAAATGAAAACAACACATTGAACAAATAAAACTATAAGAATTAAGAGAACCTACACCACAAACCAAATTCATTTGCTTCCCTTCTTCTTTCAGCCTCAATCTCCTCATCTACTTTGATGACTAGAAGATTTTCCACCGACTCTTCACTCGCAGGCGAAATCGCTCTTTTTCCAGCCTGGCCGAGTAACTCCTCATCTACTTTGATGACTAGAAGATTGTGCTTGAAAAGCTCTTGGCAATGACAGAGTAACTCCTCAAAAGAGATGGTGCATAAGCTCATTGACTCCAGCAATTGAGGTCCCCGGAGAGGTCCGATACCCTGCGATTTGGAGATTAAGGTTTGAGAGAGGATTTTAGCGAAGAAGCAAGCAGTGGCGGGTGTTTACGTGGGACGTGCGTTCAAAATTGTGTAATTTTTAGCCAAACGAAGAAGGGGAGATTTGGAGACTAGGGTTTGATAGGCTTCAGTTTGTAATTTTATCCCAAATGTGGACAATAGTAATACCAACAGTAAATTTTTATATGTTGGTACTAAAATTATTTTACCAACAGATAATATAAGTGTTGGTATTGTTAAAATAATACCAACAGTTAAATTTTTATCTGTTGGTAATAAAATTATTTTGCCAACAGATAATATTAGGTATGGTAAATTATTGATAATACTAACATATAACTAAACTGTTGGTAAATATACACTTTTACCAACAGATAGAATATTTGTCACTGACAATCTGTTGGCAAAAGTCACTTTTTTTGTAGTGATGGCCGCATGGCCTTGGCCAGACTCTTGTATGATTTTCCATGGGTCGACCCCTAAATGTGGATGGCAAGGGGATATTGATCCATTTTAATTAATCTGACACAACTAGCACCAAAGACGAGTTATGCATGTTTAAGATGCAAAAAGAGGAGTCGCCAATTGATTTAAGGAAATCGATGAACCAAGAAAGAATAAACGCAGGTCTACGAACTCGAATTCCGAATCCGAGGGTAAGGTTAGCCAAGGTAGACTGGCAATTGGATAAATTCCCAACGCAATCTTCATTTTACCTGTAGGTGAATGAGTAATTGAGGAACTGAGCAATCGCTCGATTAAATTGATGCAAAATGGGACTAGGGATGCAACTTTTTCTTGTTATACCCCTGATGTACGGGAAAAGCTCTTCATTTACAGTTCTCTCATATTCGATATCTTCAACTTCTGGTCTACCTAGATGCCCTTTTTCTCTCTTACGTAAGCCCCTTTCTTTCCTCTTCTTTATTTTTGCTATTTTTAGCCATTTGGCATTTATTTGTTTTTATTTAACCTAAATATGAATGATTATCCATGTATTATAATAAACTAGGCGTTAGAAGGCCTTCTTTATTTCCTTGAATAAGGATTTATTCATAATGACATTAAGGGTGCCCATATCATAACTATGAAAGACGTAAATCTGCTTCCTATTTGTTTCATTTTCAATGAGAGGCCATGACTTAATGTGTTCTTATCACAGCTATATCTATCATTAGCTTAAGGTTTAATTATAGCTTCATTTGGTCTTCCTCCTCATTTTCCCTTGCCAATAGATTAGCAATTGCTGGAGGCTGACATTGGTAATTTCAATGGAAGTCATGTGCTCAATGTTTTTTTAAAAATTTTTATTTTAGAGGGGGGGTAGTTGGGGGGATGTTGGATGTGTGTAGGATTGGCTAATGTATTCTAGGCAAATTTGAGTATGCTTGTTTTTTTTCCCTAGATGTACTTAGCGAGGGATACCCAACATCTTGACATATAAAATTTGGCCCTCTGTGACTCTGTTGTTCTCCTGACTTCTAATGTACTAGACGACTTCATAAGATATGGCAGTGCCTTTCCCAAATGGCATAAACACACCATCTGTTTAAATTTCCATGCAGCAAGTTTCAAGCAAAGAAAATAATTTCTTGAAATGGCTTGTTTTTTTTTTGAAAAAAGGGGCATGGATGTAGACTTATAGTAGTGCAATGTAAGCACCTCTATTTTGCAGTGTAGCTATCTCTTAGAAACCCACTTCCTCATGGAATGATGTCACTTATGATTTCAGGTGTCCTATTCATATCATCGAATGTAGCTGAAGGCAAAAATGCATCCAAGGAACTCTTGCAACAAAAGCTCAGCTTAAAAAAATTAATCTCTAGTAGGTATAATTTCTCACTTTACCCATCATAACGGAATCCATATTATCAATCATGCTATTTGGCACACTTTAGAGTGTGGTAAACAAGTACTAAAACCCTCTTTCATAATCTCCATTTTGCGTTTCTTAAAAAGAAAGAAATCTTTTGTTTAGGTGTACATTGGTGAGTTTCATATTTTATGCACTTGCAGGTGGTGCTATGGGTTCTGCTCATGATCAACATATACATACTGACTATGCTAATCTACTGGCCCTGTGTATAGATGACCACCCATGTAAAGTCACTGCCTATTCATACGTGACCATTATTGACAGGATGATCATAGTTTTGCCTATTCATGTCTGCAACCTGTGTTGCCTGGGTTCTTCATTTTAGCTTGGTTTACTTATATAACACTACATATGAAGTTAGCACACTTTGAAATTTACGTTCAGTTTCAACATTTGTTTAGAATAACTGAGCCTGTTAGGCGGGTCTGATTGACTCGAGACAGATCAGTTTTAGCAGCCTTCATCTAAATGGACAGAATTTAATTAAACCCTAAACATTGTATCACGAATGAATTGAACCGAATATTCAGTCTGTTCCCTCTAACCTGATGCAAACTATTTGTTGGCAGGAATGGAAATGAGGGGTGCCCTAATACTGCAAAAATCAAACTAAGAGGGCTGTTGAAGAGATTTCACAGCAAGCACTGAAAAAACTTTCGAAACTGCTTTGAGAACTGTGGTAAGTTTCATTTCAGAAAAGCGTCAAAATTTGTTTAGTGGGAGGAATTGTAAATTCTTTTCAACTATAAATAGGTTCCAGAAATATTTTACGTAGAACTTCAATAGTTTTGTAGTCGCTAGAGTCATTGCAGATAAAAGTTGGAGCCTCCTTGATCAAGTCTACATCTATATACAAGCATGCAAAGGCTCTTGACATTATGATTTTGTGCCAAGAGTTTTGCAAGCTGCAAAAGTGATTATCATTTGCTAAGATTGGGGTCCTTTTGTCCTCTGGAAATAGTTTACAATGAAGCTATATGAAGGTTGAATCCTCAAAATCTCTTCAGCATATAGTCAATTTGAAATGAAATTATGTTATATAAGGGAAATTGGTTCCTGGTTCTTGTCTTGTGTTGCAATTTTTTTTTTCCACCAAGGGAAATTGGTTCCTGGTTCATTCAAGAATTGTTTCGTTTGTTTGAAAATTTTCATGAGCAAAAAGTTTCTTATTATTATGAATTTAATTTCTTCAAATTTGCAGGAGATATTGGAAGGTCTTCGCAATTTATTTGAAGACGATAGCGGAGGACGATGGCGATGTTGATTACGGAGACATAGTTGAAGAAAATGTAAACGGGGAACACTAAATTTAATGATACATGTTTGTTTATAATATTACTCTTGAATATTAGCAACTATGATTTGAAGGACTATGTGGTCTCATTTTTGATAGTTTGCACTTCATTTAGTAAAATTTCAATTTAGACATATGTATTGTTTAGATCATCCAATGAATGAAAGTTAAGGTTTTTCTGATATTGTCAATGTTTTAATTGTTTGTGTACACTAGGTACAGTATATTGTAATGATATATTTATAAATTGTATTAGACGATCTTCACTATTTCCAACAGATATCTATGGTGTGAAATTGTACCTATTGTATTACCAACAGATATATTTGTTGGACAATGTTTTTGAAATTTGACGGAAAATGTACCAACAGATAAAGTGTGTGGGCAATATTTTTACCAACATTCAAAGATGTTGGTATATGTTACTTATCCCCGACATATATTAAGTGTTGGTATAAAATTCCCAATACCAACAGAACAAAACTGTTGGCATTAGTTAGCAATATCAACAGATTACAATATTTGTTGGCAGTACTTTTACAATCAGGTTTATTTCCAACAGGCTAGTGACAGATAATTATCTGTTGGTAAAACTTTTGCATACATGGATTTGCTTAAAGCTTCTTTGATGTAGGTAGAGTTATTACTTTCTAAATATAACATCCCACGCTCATCCATAGAAGATCGAAATCTTTGTGGCTGATGGAGTTGTTTACTTGACCTTGCTTGGAGTAATATTCATTGCACCTCCTCCTCAACGTTTTGAGGAACTTCTACTGCCTCAACATCGTTCTTAATTTCCTGACCAATAGGAAAACTTGAACTAGGATGAAGTAGCGGAGCTTTAGGTGATGATTATAGTGTTTCGTGTCTCTTAAACTTCAGTAAGTTCAAAACTCTCCCACTCTTTCATTTTAGAGAATAATATATTCTCTAAGAAGAAAGCATTTTGAGACACAAACACTATCCTCAACAACAGTTTGTAGAAGTTATACCCCTTTCTTTCAGAAAACAGTTCAAGAACCTCTCTTCTCCATATCATATTTGGTGTCTTCTCTAGTGCCTCAGATAATCTTTGTTCAGTAATTAGAGCTATGGTTAACTACTTGTATCTCCAAAAAGGTAACCGGCAATGTTGACTTAACCATCATTGATCGCACCATATCTAATAAGGTGTGATTCCTCTTAGATACATCATTGAGATGTCGTATTCCTAGAAGAGAAAGTTATGAAATAATTTATAGAAAATTTGCAAATTTTCTGAACATTTTAAAGTAGGTTACTGGGTAACCATTCTGTTATGGATAAAATTTTCATGAATTTTCGAAATCGTTAACTAATTTTCCTTTATTTTTCAGATTAACAGCGAAGTTTAAATGTTTACTTTTCTGATTTTTATTCCAATTTTAGAAATTTTATAAGAATCTGAATTTTTTACAGTAGCATATTGGATGAACCTACTGTATGGGAAAATTATAAAATTTGATTTTTGTTTTAACTTATCGGACTATTCTTGTTTATTTTCCTCTCAAACGGAGAATTAAAAGGTTTAATCCCCTAAAATTTTACAATCTTTTGAAAATTGTTAAAATTCTGGAAAATTTTCATATTGGGTTATTTGATAAGTTTTGATAATTTTATTTAAGTTTTCATTCACGAAATTAACCAATACAGGGAAGCAACACGGACCGTGTTGAGCCAACACGGACCGTGTTGAGCCAACACGGACCGTGTTGCCATCAGTTTTGGTGAATTCGTGTGTTTTAAGGTTTAAAATTAATTTTAGAAATTAATTATTAAATCATATTAATACGAAATCAGTTGATAGAAATAAAATCTATTAATAAATTTGTAAAGTTTAGGAAACTTACAATATCCTTAAGAGATATAGCATCTTTTAGACTTCTTGATTTTAGGAAAATCGAGTATTTTTTTGTGTAAAGGTATAAAATCCTAAATCTGTTTAGGTAACTAAGATAAAATTTGGAATTTTATTTATTTTGTTAATCATGCAAACTGTTTAGGAAACCTTATTTAGTATTTGTTTCCTTATATGTGTTATGTTGCAATTAAATATGTCTTTATTATTTGTTATTTAAGCATGTGTTATATTTGATATAATTATTGCAATATTACTTGTTTGCATGTGCTTCTAGTATGGTCATAGATAGTCAGTTTTACCGGTCTGCGTACCAAGTTGGGTGAAATGCGGTATGCGTACCGTCCTTGAATTAATTTTAAATTTAAATTTCAGTTAAGTTTATTTAATTCATGTAAGGTCTCTTTAAAGACATCCACTTTGTAAATTTGTTGTAATTGGAGCAGGGGCGGATCTATAGCTCGGGTTGTGGTGTCAACTGACACCACTATAATTTTGAAAAAAATGGGTTGCTTTAAAAAAATTTAACTGCAAATTATATAAGATATATATACTTTTGACATCACAATGAATCATAAAAGTTTATGTAGTTTGGTGGTGGATGCAGCTTACTTAAGTCAATCTATTGATTTGTTTTTTGATGGTCACAGGTTCGAATCTTCATCTATGCTTCCATTTAAGCATTTTTTTGGGGGTTTAAATTCAATATTCTATTGCATTGCATGAATTAGATTTGTGTGTATAAGTCAATGTGATTAAATTAAGGATTATTAATTACTTGTTATGTAAATGGGTAAATTTGGTTAAATTATTATTTGTAAACTTATAAATTGCTTTATGTAGTATGTATTAATTATTTATATTAATTATTTAATATCATTTTTATGATTAATGTTGATTTCTTGATCGACTTTTGTGTTAGGATTCTTTTTTTTTCTTGCGCTGATTTTTTATTTTCTTTTAAGAAAATTATGACTGACACCACTGACCCAAAATCCTAGATCCGCCATATTATTGGAGACATCAAGTTGAGTGGGAGCCCAACAGCAATGAAGGTGTTGATTCGAGTGGGAGCCTATCCAAGGAACTTGCAAAATCCAAGAAGAGTTTCTTGGATACTATCAAGACTTAGTTAAATTAGTTTGATTAAGTCTAGGTGGTCTTACTAGGGGTTTTTATTTATGCTTTGAATTCGTTATTGCATGTTTTATTATGCCTTTTATGCTTTTCGAAAGAGTTCACCTAGAATTGCATGCTTAGGATAATAAAACCTACTCTCAAAATTGAATTATTGCTCAACCTATCGAAACACCACTTAGATGGATAAATAAAGAAAGCCAAAGCGAATTATTTGTCCATCATTAATAAGTAGGATGGGAGCTAGGTCAATTCAAATTGACTATCAAAATAGTTTTGGGCCATGAGTAGAGAAAGAGAAATATTGTATTCGATACAAATTTCTTGCCAAGAGTCATTTTGAATGATCGATCATAAGATGATCCACCAAATATAACATAGGATAGAGTTTTGTTGGGCCAAAGTCCACTTGAGCCCATGGGTCTTGTGGGTCTTGGTTAAAATTAAAACACTAAGTGAGAGTTAATAAAGTGTTTTGATTTGAAGTTAAAATTAGTTTAATTTCTTTTGATGGATAATAACTAAAATGAACTAATTTTGTCTCGTAGAATTATTTATGTGCACTCAAACATCCACCACTAATAAAATATTATTTTCTCCTTGAGAAAGTGAAAAACAGTTACACCAATTCCTTAATTGGCATTGCCATGGCAAGATTGTCATGGAGGAGATTAAAAGAAACATGTCTTTAATATAACATTGAGCTAGACATCAATATTAAGAGGTCAATCAAGCCAAAAGGATACATGTAATGTCAAAGTATTCATGCGACTTTAACTTCAAAATGTTTGAAGAAGGATTTCAATATTACCAACTCAAAACCAAGTTCATCGAACTAGTTAGAGTTGATAAATATGAAACCAATAACCAGATAGTCTCGGTTGAGCTAGATAAGGGCCAATAGATGGCGCTCATGTCTTGAAATAATTTGATTATTTTAAAACATGAGAAACCTCAGATCCCCCCTTTAGCTAAAAGGTTGGCGACCAAAGATAATCTTTTAGTGAAAGGGAAAATAAGATTTAAGAAATCTATCAAAGACAAGAAGTCAAAGGAAAGGTAAGGACAAACAGTTGTACATACCCAACCAATGACAGCAATCGGTTAACAACCAGATCATGTATGACACTGAGAGTGTGAATAAATATAAGGAAGACTTGAGATATGATTTCATTTCTAGGCAAGTGTGTATCTGATACTCACTACCCTTATTAAACCCACTTTGAGTATTAGATACCGGCTGTGAAACTCGCATTTATGCAAATGTGTAGAATCTACAGCAAAGTAGATGTGCTTTGAAGGATGAAAATCAACCTACAAATAGGAACATACAATTAGTTGTAGCTCTTCATGAAGAGTTGGTTGTTTATTCGTTTCCTCAAGACTTATAATAGAAATTTATAGGTGATTCTATGTTCTCATTATAAGTAGAAATTTGATTTCTTACTCTCAATCAGAGAGAGAGAGATGATCTCGGATAAACACACCCAACACATCAAAACCAAAAGATTTAAAAGGAATAACTCATGTTCAAACATAAAACTTGCAACTATCTATTAAGTCATGCAAATCAGAGCGCATTCAGAAGCATCACAGTGATAGACTTTTGAATGATAAGACTTGAAAACATGTGATGTCTGCAAAGCATGATTGTACCTTTTACAAGAAAGGGTGAAAATCTGCAAACACTTATGGATATGGATGTATGTAGTCCAATTGAGCACAAATACAAGGGATGAATTACTTCAAATCTTCAAAGATGAATAAAAATAACACATGTGATTCATGTCTATGAGGTTCATTTAAAGCTGGAATGTTAAAATAGTTTGAAGATTTCCAAAATGAAGTAGTCTTGGCGAAACAATGAGAGCACCTAGATACGATCGAAAGGATGCTTATGGTTGAGCCAAGAGTTTGAACAAATGACTCAAATGAAACATAATTCTGGCACTATAAGCTTAAGTCACATTAATCAGAAATGCATTCAGAAAACTGCATAGTGCAGGATTTTGGAAAACGTAAACTTTGAAAGGTTCAATGTTTTTAAAGCATGCCTGATGGGTAAGATGAATAAAATAACCTTTTATTGGAATTAGTGAACAAGCTGATGACTTATTAGGATGCAAGCATATTGATGTATGTGGTCCTATGAGCACTAGTGCTAGAAGAAGGTTTGTTGTACTTTTTCATCACTTTCATTGACGATTTTAGTAGATATGGGTATATCTACTTAATATGCCACAAGTCCAAATTATTTGAAATGTTCAAAGATTTTCAAAGTGAAGCACAAAACCAACTTGGAAAGAAAATCAAAACCATTCAATAAGGTTGAGGAGGTGAGTATTTGAGCCATGATTTTACTGACCATTCCATAGAGTGTGGAATTATTTCATAACTTTCTCTTCTAGGAATACGACATCTCAATGATGTATCTAAGAGGAATCACACCTTATTAGATATGGTGCGATCAATGATGGTTAAGTCAACATTGCCGGTTACCTTTTTGGAGATACACGTAGTTAACCATAGCTCAAATTACTAAACAAAGATTATCTGAGGCACTAGAGAAGACACCAAATATGATATGGAGAAGAGAGGTTCTTGAACTGTTTTCTGAAAGAAAGGGGTATAACTTCTACAAACTGTTGTTGAGGATAGTGTTTGTGTCTCAAAATGCTTTCTTCTTAGAGAATATATTATTCTCTAAAATGAAAGAGTGGGAGAGTTTTTGAACTTACTGAAGTTTAAGAGACACGAAACACTATAATCATCACCTAAAGCTCCGCTACTTCATCCTAGTTCAAGTTTTCCTATTGGTCAGGAAATTAAGAACGATGTTGAGGCAGTAGAAGTTCCTCAAAACGTTGAGGAGGAGGTGCAATGAATATTAATCCAAGCAAGGTCAAGTAAACAACTCCATCAGCCACAAAGATATCGATCTTCCATGCAACCAAGTCTAAAATGGACTCCATGTATGCAACCAAGTTTAGAACTCGGTTGATTTGTCTGAAGGTGTGAGCCATCAGGCATAGGAGGGTTTTAAGGCAAAACATGGGTTCATTATGATAGACATCAGGACTGACTTCAAAATTAGATTTGGAAGAAAGGTGTGTACTTGACACAACTGAATGGTCTTTTGCTGGAATACTTGTAAACTTCAAGAGACCATATGTGGTCTTTTGCTGGAATACTTGTAAAAAAGTTTGATATACTTGGAAGTGCCAAAAATAATATTGTGTTTATAAGAAGTTCAATGGGAGCAATGTGTTTTCTGATATTGTATGTGATTGACATACTGCCTAATGAGAGGAAGATTCCCATGTTGTGTCTACTGAGGTTGACTTGGGAATAATTTTCAAAGTGAAGGATTGGTGGGGCTAAGAATTTTCTTGGAGATAAGATCTATAATGATAGATTAAAGATTTTGATTGTTTGAATCAAAGTTGACTAGGTGTTGAATAGTTCAACCCACTTCGAGAATGGATTAATTTTCATAAATCATGGCACATCCTTAGGGACTCTGATTGTCTCAAAACAATCAGAAGATCTAAAAGGATGAGACATATAACTCATGCTTCAGGCGTGAGATTAATGTATGCCACGAGATGTTCAATGCCCAACATAACAGATACATTGTATATGTATAAGCAAAACTAAGGATGTATTCTAAGTCTAAAGTGGTTGATAAAAGCTAAGTGTAAAGAGTTGCATTGATGCTACACTTATGTCAAGAGATATGATTCTCTGAAAGGTCAGAGAAATTATGTGATATGTCTGAGTGGTATTGAGGTGAGCTAGAAAAGTTCCTAACATAACATGCATTTAATTCTACAAATAAGACAAGTATGACACGACTTTAAGAAGCTTTTTTAGACCCAATTTTGTGTCTATATAACGCCTTAATTCTTAGGCTTTTGACTCGTTTCGGGTTTATTTTCATGGCTTTTCAGTATGTTTTTGGTTATTTTGTAGGTTTTGGAGTTTTTACTCAAAACGTGGTAACACGGGCCTTTTTAGAGCATTTTTGGTGATTTCCCAAGCCGAGCCGGACCGAAAGCCGCGGCGGAGTTGACCCAGGACCACTTTCCCCACCTTTGGTGTCATATAGTGAGGTAACACCCACTACGACCCTCGAAACGGGTGTTACATGCCTTGGAATGAAGGAAGAAACAAAGGGACGAAAAGAGTAGGGTAGCCCCCGCCACCCTTGGGGTAGCGCCCGCTACCTACGCATGGCCGAGGAAGACCGCACCTACGGTCAGCAAGACCGCAACTACGGTCGATCGAAGGTGAGAATCGCCTGTGGTTTTCGCAGGGTAGCGCCCGCTACCCTTGGCGTAGCACCCGCTACCATATTGGTGGCACCCGCTACCCCTGGCTGCTGTCTCTTGAAGCTCATAATCGCTAAGGCAGATTTCGTAGGGTAGCCCCTGCCACCCTCCTAGTGGCACCCGCTACCTCAGTTGAGCCGAGGAAGATCGTACCTGCGGTCAGCTGGACCGCACCTACGGTCTTACGAAGGAAAAATCGCCTGGAGGTTTTTTGCATGGTAGCACCCGTTACCCAGGGCGTGGCACCCACGACCTCCCCTGTTTCCTGCGCATGTTTCGGCTTGAAACGATGCGTTTTGGCCAACTGTTTGCACTTGTATACATACCCCTTTTTCACGATTTCCTGGGGGGCATCTAGGGATAGACTTAGATATTTTTTCAGCTTGTAATTAGGGATTTTAGAGAGTGTTTAGTGAGAGATTAATCTAGGGTTTTGGAGATTTATGTTTGTTATTGAAGATTTGGGTATTCAAACAATTGAGAGATTGTTGGATCATCTTTTTATTGCTTTCTCTTGTTCATCTACAGCATTTTGATAAGTTTTCTCTTCCCTTAACCCATTTATTAATTATTTTGCTAATTACTTTGCTTGTTCTTTAATTTCTTTTCTTGCTATTTTGATTATTTTGTTTGTTTATGGTTGTTTGATGTTAGAAATCATGTTTAGGTTTAGTTTGGATGTTGTTAGTATAGTTTTTATCATGATTAGTGGCTAGAAACCCTATGGGTTAGGGGGTAATTAAGGGTGTGAACGGGTGATTAGGTTTGGGTTAGCAATTTTAGTGAGTAATTAGTTGGGAAATCAATTTCTCACTCATTTCCTTCCCTCAAGTGGGATGTGTTTGGGTTCGAAAGTCCCCAAACACATCTAACACTTGTGTTGGAAGTTTGGAATCGGGATAGTTAGTGCTTTACTCACGGAAGTGAATAGAGGCTAACTAGGAAATTTCGTTTCATTAACCCTCCGGGTCCGTGTTGGACTTTGGGGAAGTTAATCCGGACTATCCTCGAAAGAGGAAGCTCGGTGGGTATTTTCTAACGGAATTGCTACTTGATTTTCTTCCTTCTTTCTCTCTTGTTGCAAAACATATTCCCTTGTTCCCGTTTGCATCCCGAAAATCCTCCGAAGCCCATTTCTTTTCCTTGACCGACCTTAGATTTCTTTGTTGTGTTGTGACCTCTTCAAACCAAATACCTTACCTTAGCAATCTCATCCCAACCATTGACTTAGTTTCTATTGCCAAGGCCGCCAGCTCCCTGAGAGAGAACGACAAAACTGAGGTCTCACAAACCACTGATACACAAAATGGCGCGGTTGCCGGGGAGCCAGCGCCCCTAGTTTTAGTTTCTTGGTTTTTGGTTATTTGAGTTTGCTTTCACGCTAGAAATTAGTTTGTGCTAATCCCAATGAATTTGATGCTTCCATTGGTTCTTGTTGGTGCATGTAGGTACGCCCTAATGTATTATCGAGCATCGTAGGAGGCTTCAAGTCCTAATGGGTGAAGTCCAAGCTGATTCACCCCGTACTCTTCTATCATATGTCGTTCCATCTTCGGGTACGGGAGGCAACCCTATCATTTTACCACCATTACCACCAGATGCGGTATTTGAGTTCAAGCCATGTCTTCTTGAAGTTTTTGAAAGCAACCCGTTCCATGGAGATATTTCCGAGAGCCCTATTGCTCATATGGAGAGATTCGAAAAGCGTATCAATTTCATGCACATGCCCGGAATATCTTTGGAATATTTGAAGTTGAAGTTCATTCCTCTTTCTCTAAGGCGAAAAGCTGAGATGTGGCTTGATATATGTCCACCTGGATTTTATTCTTCTTGGGAGGCACTAAAGAAAGATTTCCTTCAAAGATTCTTCCCGACCGACAAAACTTGTAAACTCCGACAAGATATTATGAGCTTCAAGCAAGAACCCGGAGAGACACTTTTTGAAGCATAGGGAAGATTCAAAGGTCTCCAATGTCAGTGCCCGCACCACAACCTACCCAACTGGATGCTACTTCAGCACTTTTATTGTTGACTCTTTGGTTCTCTCAAAGAATCAATCGATATTGCATCCGGAGAGACATTTTTGAAGAAAACTGCGGAGGAGGCTGACAAATTCCTTCATGAGCTCGTTCAACATGCTCCCAATTTGGGAGGTTACAAATCAAGAGGAGGAGAATCATCTCTGGAGCAAGATTCCGTTATCACACTTCTTTTAGCTTCTATTTACGAATTGCAAAAAGAGAAGGCAAATGAGGAGACCTCTAAGCATTTGAGAGTGGCCCAAGGTGTGCAAACCATTAGATCTGCTTCTGTTCCAAAAATGCATACTTGTTTGGGTCCACATCCCGAGCATCAATGTGGGGAGTTTAATCAAGTAGAGCGTGTGAATGCTATCGATCTATCCATCATATTTCAACCCACTTTTCTCCCATTCTTTTGGAGGGCATACTTATGACTATACCACGTTTATTAATCCTACATTCAAGCCCATTTCTCAACCTTATGACCACCACTCATTTATCCAAGAAGAATCCTCTCATTCAACTCAACAAGACATTGTACCACCCCAAATTTCTCAACCACCCCAAGAATTCTCGGCTGAGTTGATGTTGAGGAAGATGATGGATGACCAAGAGAAAAACCAAGCCTACATTCAAAGTCTTGAACTCAAACTAGCTCAAGCCACCTAACCTTCACCGACGCCAATGGTACAAGTAAATTCTATCGATCTAGGGAGTGGGGAAGAGGTTGATGAGTTTTCTTGGGTAGAGGATAGTGTTTTGGAGGAAAAAGCGGAGAATGAGACGGAGATGAACGTTAAGGAGGGAGTTGTGGTTGAGGAAGCTAAGGTTGAAGAAGAGAGGGTGTTGGATGAGGAAAAGGAGGAAGAACAACAAAGAGAAGAGATCTTGGGAGGAAATATCCATGAATGCTCCGAAGAGCAATTTGATCCACACCAAATGCAAATTCCATTCCCCGAATGGTTGATTCAACACTTGATGGATGTAGAGCATATAGATCTAAGGAATGATGTTCCGATTGAGAAACCTTCTCTTAAGCCGCTTTGTGTTAAAGTCAATTCAGTGACCACGGTTGTTCATGAACATAAAGAGGAAGTTTATATTCTTGAAGTGGAACCCGACAATAGGAATGAAAACGATCTTTCCAAGGCTTTATGTCTCGAACCCGAGGAAATTTAAGATACATCTCGTGATGATTCTCTCAAGATTGTTTCATTAAGGAGGGAGATCTCATTGGATGAAGTTTATATTGAGGACATAGAGATTGAGAACATTGTTCCCATGTGTCTGAAATTTGGAGAACCACTTGAAGAAGAGCTTAGGTTGTTTCTTCGTCCCCATCACCCAATCAAACCACCGGAGGAGACCCTTGTTCTATTTGTGGAGGTGATGAGGAGGTGTTGGAAAAGGAGGAGGAAGCGACATTGGAAGAAATCGAAGATATCATCACCTCTTCCCCACTCATGGTCAACCAAACGACCGGAGGAACGACTCAACTTGAGGTTGTCCAAAGATGGTAGGAGTTGGAGAGGAAGGAAGAAGAAGCGATCATAGTGGAAGAAGCTGAATATGTACCTCTCATGTGCACCACGTCTCTCTAGAATTAAACGGGTATTTAGGTCGAGCTAGGGACCTAAAACAAGCGCTCTATGGGAGGCACCCCATAATTTTTGAGTTTCCTATTTCAAATTTTTAATTTTTGCATTTTTCTAATTTTGTTTCTTTTTCTTCTTTTTAATTTTTCTTTTTAGTTTTCTTTAGGGTTTTTCTATTTTTTCTTGTCTTTTTAGTTTTTCTTTATTTCTTTCTTTGTAATTTGAGGTATTAGTTCTAGGTTTAAAAGAAAAAGTTTGGAAAAAAAAGAGAGAAAAATGATGTGAAAAATAGAAAAAAAGAGTTGGAGTTGAAAAAAGAATAAGAAAATTGAAGTGGGAGTGAAAGAAGTAGTGTGAGTGAGTGAAGTTTTGAAAAGAATATGAGTGTGGAGGGAGTTTGAGAGTTGGAAAATTTTAGATTGAATGTGAGGAAGTATGAAAAATGAGTGTTGAAGTATGGAAGCTTTTAGAAGTTGGTTTTTGTTGGAGTTGTTTTGGGATGAATTGACAGTACAATAGCAGGTAGCAGGCGCTACCATCGACGTAGCACCCGCTACGTGTGCAACTGTTGAAACAGCCGAAGCAGCACACTCGCTCCAGAAGCCGACCGCAGGTGCGGTCAAGAAGACAACACCTGCGATCAACGCACGCCCAGCAAGTTCCCAACTCCCAGCAGATGTAGCGCCCGTGAGAGTGTCGGTTGCGCCCGCGACCTGACACTGTCAGCGTTTTATTTTTGCCCTAAAACCCGACTTTCTCTCTTACTTTTCCCATTTCCTTTCTCACTCACTCGACTCTCACCCGCTCTTCAGCCCTAAGCGACCGCGACTAAGCTCTCACCCACACCAAATCTTCCCTCTCAACTCTCAATTCGTCTCACCCTTCCCTCCATTTTCGTATTCTAACCCTAATTTCTTCTTCTCTGTTGTGAAAACCTGCTGCTGGGGATTCGAATGTCTGTCCAGATCTAGTCCAAGTGTGCGGCATTGTTTGAGTACACATTCTACACAGCTAAGTGAGGTATTTTTAGTGTAAATTGTGCGAAATCCTTTCCTTCTCAATTGGTTCGTTGTTCATTCATGTTGAGTTAGGGTTTGGTTTTGTCGATTTTCAACACTTAATTCTGCCTCATTGTGTACTGAATTCAATTGGAGTGTTCTTGCTCAGTGTTGTGTGTGTTTAGTTTCTATTTTTCATATGTTGAAACGCACACACACTAGTAGCATATGAGTTCTTGCTGATACAAACACATCCACGCAGTGAAGTGCATTTGTGTGTTGTTTTGGTATTCTTTGTGTATATGCAGTGCTAATTCATTAGTCCTTTGTGCGATTAATTGCTGCACTTCATTTGTCAAAGCATAAGTACACTAGTTGCACTAAGAGCTCTTGTCGAGAATCACACACTCACAATAGGAATTGTATGAGTGTGCTGTCTTGGTATTCTTTTTGCCTTGCTGTGTGTTGAACTCGAATGTTAGGTTCTTGTGTGGTGTTTGTGCGATTAATGGTTGCATTTCATCTGTGAAACACATACATGCTGATTGTATTAAGGTTCTTGTCGATTTTCACACATATTCACTCAGTGAGTTGTATGAGTGTGCTATTCTTGCATTCTGTTTGTGTGTGCTGTGCATTTTAGCTCATTTTGTCAAGCAAGAACTCATCTCCCTTGCTGAATCCATGTTCTAGCATTGATTTGTAAATGTCCCTGCTCCCACTTTACTCCTTTCGTTGATTTTATTTACACTGTGAGTGTTAGATAAGTGTGAGGGGGTACTTTATGGGGTAGTTGGGGGAAGTGTGCTAGTTAATTGGTTTTGTTGAGTTCGTTGTCCCCTTGGTTTGAGTTGTTCCACATCCATTGCTTCATCACTGGTTAGGCCAGTCATGAGAGATGAGTCGCCCTCAATTCCCGCCTCAAACTAGTGAGATTCGGGGTTGAGGTTAGTTAGTGTCAATGTACATATTGTGAATAGTTTGTCTTTTCTTTAGTTTTTAGTCTCTAGTGTCTTGTTTATTTTTCTGTTTTTGTTGTTTTTCATTTTTATGCATGTGAACATTCACATTTATGATGTTTTTCTTGTTTATTCCTAACCCAAGTGTGATGTTTTCCTAGATCGCGGATTGGTCCCGTTCTTTTATTGAAGACCTTGAGGTAACCTCTTTCCGCACTCTTTGAATATGTGTATATATCTTGATCCTTGTTGCATGCTTGATTTTTCTTTTGGGTGGCGAGCCCCTTTGAGTGTTTGTGTTGGGATTATATTGCTGTTGGAGCCGTGTGGGCTCGGGTCGCCACCACTTTTACTTGCTAGTTGCTTTTGTTTGTTTGTTTTTGTAGGTTCTATACCCTTTTCTTGTGACACCTTCCCACAATGAGGACATTGTGGCGTTTTAAGTGTGTGTGTGTGGGGGGGGGAGATATTCTGTTTCAAGGGTAGAACACCTAGATTTTTGGTTTTTGTTTTCCTAGTTTTTGCTTAAAATTTGAAATTTTTTGTGTGAAAAAGGAGAAAAAGGGGAGTGAAAGCCTTAAAAGTTTTCTTTCCGTTTTGGTTTTCGCTTTGTTTTGCTTTGTTTCTTGGATCTTGTTGTCGAAATTGAGAAGTCGTTCTTAATCTTCTTTAAAAGAAACCGGTCTGAGCATTTTCGACCCTGTCTCGGGTACTAGTCATGACTTACCTTCTTAGATTCCCTTCATTGAGTGTCTAGTGAGACCCCCGATTCCTTTCACGTTCTGGTTGAAACCGGGAGATTCTAGGGGTTAGTGTCCGAGCTTGTTCTTTTTCCTGTTTAGCAAAAGCAAAAGCAAAGTTCAAAAAGAAAGAAAAAGAAAGCAAAAGCTACAATAACCGGATTAAGTGGGGCGTGTCGCTGAATGACATCGACCACCATACACTTAGCCAACCTACACGGGCCCGGTATCAATGGTACGGCACGGATACCCCTTAAACCTCCTCCTATATCGCTTTGCGACGGAGAGGTGAATGGAAAAGATTGTGTTGGGAGGGTAAACCCCATTATGGGACGTCCAATTCCCGAAAGTAAGGCTAATACCGACCTTTAAAAAGAAAAAAAAAAAAGAAAAAGCAATTTCGTTGGTGAAGCCAACCAAAAAGAAAAAGAAAGTTTGTGCTTCTAAAAGTGTGGGGCTTCTCCTTACATCACCTACAGCCCTCACCAAGCCAAGGGCGACCAAATGGGATGAAGGGCAACTCTTTTCTTTCCTTGTTCGTTTCGTTGTTTTTGAGCTCGGGTATGAGTCTTTGGAGTCTTTTAGATTCGGTTAGAACCCACTAGCACATTTGCACATGAGGTTTTGCTTGGCATGAGGTGTAGGGGGTTGAAAATCTTTAAGATTGACTTTTGCTTGGGATGGGTGCTTGTGAGATGCTCATAACGGTTCCTTTTGGAGGGTTAATAACGTTTTCTTAATTAAGGTTGCAAGATCCTTTGAAGCGAAGCTTTTGTTTTTCTTTCCTTTTGTTTTCTTCGGTTTTGTTTTCACTTTCCCTCTCTCCTTTTTCTTTGGCTTTTGTGGGTACAACCGCTACAAACCCTCACGAGTCCATCTCGTCCACCCGGGCTGCCAGGGGGTTCAAAGGGCTTGGTGCATACGCTAAATGCACTCGTTTCCTCCCACGACAGAGGAGTTGGTGTTTAGTTTTCTTATTTGTTTTTGTTTGTTTTGCTCGGGACGAGAAAAAGTTTAAGTGTGGGGGGGTGTTTAGACCCAATTTTGTATCTAAATAACGCCTTAATTCTTAGGCTTTTGACTCGTTTCGGGTTTATTTTCATGGCTTTTTTGTATGTTTTTGGTTATTTTGTAGGTTTTGGAGTTTTTACTCAAAACGTGGTAAAACGGGCCTTTTTAGGGCATTTTTGGTGATTTCCCGAGCCGAGCCGGACCGAAAGTCGAGGCGGAGTTGATCCAGGACCACTTTCCCCACCTTTGGTGTCAATTAGTGAGGTAACACCCGCTACGACCCTCGAAACGGGTGTTGCATGCCTTGGAAAGAAGGAAGAAACAAAGGGACGAAAAGAGTAGGGTAGCCCCCGCCACCCTTGGGGTAGCGCGATGCTACCTCCGCATGGCCGAGGATGACCGCACCTACGGTCAGCAAGACCGCAACTACGGTCGATCGAAGGAGAGAATCTCCTGTGGTTTTTCGCAGGGTAGCGCCCGCTACCCCTGGTTGCTGTCTCTCGAAGCTCAGAATTGCTAAGGCAGATTTCGTAGGGTAGCCCCCGCCACCCTCCTAGTGGCACCCGCTACTTCAGCTGGGCCGACGAAGACCGTACCTGCGGTCAGCTAGACCGCACCTACGGTCTTACGAAGGAAAAATCGCCTGGAGGTTTTCGCATGGTAGCGCCCGCTACCCAGGGCGCGGCACCCGCGACCTTCCCTTGTTTCCTGCGCATGTTTCGGCTTGAAACGACGTGTTTTGGCCAACTGTTTCCACTTGTATATATACCCCTTTTTCACGATTCCTTGGGGGCATCTAGGGATAGACTTGGATATTTTTTCAGCTTGTAATTAGGGATTTTAGAGAGTGTTTAGTGAGAGATTAATCAAGGGTTTTGGAGATTTATGTTTGTTATTGAAGATTTGGGTATGCAAACAATTGAGAGATTGTTGGATCATCTTTTTATTGCTTTCTCTTGTTCATCTACAACATTTTGATAAGTTTTCTCTTCCCTTAACCCTTTTTTTAATTACTTTGCTAATTACTTTTCTTGTTCTTTAATTTCTTTGCTTGCTATTTTGATTATTTTGCTTGTTTATGGTTGTTTGATGTTAGAAATCATGTTTAGGTTTAGTTTGGATGTTGTTAGCATAGTTTTGATCATGATTAGTGGCTAGAAACCCTATGGGTTAGGGGGTAATTAAGGGTGTGAATGGGTGATTAGGTTTGGGTTAGCAATTTTAGTGAGTAATTAGTTGGGAAATCAATTTCTCACTCCTTTCCTTCCCTCAAGTGGGATGTATTTGGGTTCGAAAGTCCCCAAACACATCCAACACGGAATTGGGATAGTTAGTACTCTACTCACGGAAGTGAAAAGAGGCTAACTAGGAAATTCCGTTTCATTACCTCTCCGGGTCCGTGTTGGACTTTGGGGAAGTTAATCCGGACTATCCTCAAAAGAGGAAGCTCGGTGGGTATTTTCTAACGGAATTGCCACTTGATTTTCTTCCTTCTTGCTCTCTTGTTGCAAAACCTATTCCCTTGTTCCCGTTTGCATCCCGAAAAGCCTCCGAAGCCCATTTCCTTTCCTTGACCTACCTTAGATTTCTTTGTTGCGTTGTGACCTCTTCAAACCAAATACCTTACCTTAGCAATCTCATCCCGACCATTGACTTAGTTTCTATAGCCAAGGCCGCCAGCTCCCTGAGAGAGAATGAAAAAACCGAGGTCTCACAAACCATTGTTACACAGCTGTGGCAGAAACTATTAGGATTGTGAAAGTTCGTTTCAGAACTGGGCGATGTTTCTAACCTTGCGAGAGAAATGGAGCCTTGTTGATAGGGGTCATCACTCAAGCAAAGGAACTGAAGCTGTAATAACCCGCCCTAATCCATGGTGATTAATGTTGCTAATCAAACATAATTAAATTGATTCGCGCTTTTTATTTCGTCTAACTGTGTGTTTGACAGGACTTGAACAGTGCAATGACTACCGATTCTCCATTACAGTAATTTTGTTAGATACCTCTCAAATAGTATTACCGATCCTTCCTAGTAAACCATAGTGTTCAGATCTTTTGTCTGACAATTTCTCATTCGAATTTATTATTATTATTGGAGAATTGAGTACTCATGAAATTTTTATTAGTAAAATCTCTCATAGTTTATTCTAGTAGGATTTTATTCAGTAACCCCAAATTAATGGTATCGAGTTACAAAAGAGGTATTAATTAAGGATTTGGGCCTGTTGTAATTTCTCCCTTGAAAGCCCACTATGGTATTTAAAGAACTAAGGCCTCGTTATCATTTAAGGAGGAGGGTTAGTATTATATTTTTCGATTACTTTTATTTCAAAACTCAGATTCAATTCATTCATTCAGACCCTCCTTCTCCCTCACTCACGTGCTGCCTGTCTTTTGTCTCTCGTTCATCTGGCTGTCATCCTCTGTGCCTCTCACCGTCGCTGCCTCTCATTGTCTCCCTGCCGGACGTCGACCACCGGCGCCCGAAATCCGGCAACGTCGCCGGGACAGTGGCCGAAGACTCCCTCCAGTGACGCACCTTTGTTCCTCTCTCCTTCTCTCCTCTTTTCTAAGGTATTCTCTAAACTTCAATGTCTCGCTTCAAAGTAATTGAGTTGGATGATAATTGAGTATGAAATTTTGAGTTTAACAAAGTGTTGTAGAGTGCAAGTTTTATCTTGGGTTTTTATTGATAATTAGAGATGGTTGGAATTGTAATTGAATATTGTAATTTGGTTATGCATGTTAATTTCTAAGTAAAGTACTACCCTAGATTAGTAATTGGGTATTTTGGTTGATGAATTAGGGATGGATTGTTAATGTATTATGATGCACATCAAGTGTTCGATGAAATGCCTCATAAAAGAAGGGATTATGGTTGAATGAATATGACTTGGTTGATGTTGGATTGTTGAGATTTGTACATGCATGAAATTTTGGTGATTTATTTCACTGTGAAAAGTTGAATTCTTGGTTCAAGTTTAGTTGCATGTGGATAGATTAGGGTTGAACTATCAATTTGGTGAGTTTCATAACTTTTGATGTGGATGCATAATGGTTTATGAATAGGGAATTCAATTATGGGATGTTTTTTATTTGCATGCCTTCAAGGTGGACTCAAACGAAGGTTTCTTTTATGTTATTAATTCTAGAAATTTACGTTTATGGTTGGAGAGTATGCTTTAGGAAGTGATTAAAGTGAATTAAAGAGTTTAAACATGCATGCAAGCAATTCTTTGAGTAGTTTTGCAATCTGATTGGATTCTGAAAATTCCAGGGGGTGTGAAGTGTGAATTTATCCTATTTTATGACATGAATAGGTAGCCTAAGATTTTAGCTAAACCCCTATTTTTGAATCGTAGAATTTCGTTAATTATAGCAAAAGTTATGCCCAAAACCGTGAGGCCTCATATCTTAATACGAATTCTGGAGGCAGCCTTGAAATTCATGTTTTGCATCTGTTTAGAGACATTTTGGGCTGAAGTGTTCAACATGAAAGATTTAGACGATTTATTGAGCTTTCCGGAAATGTAAATTATGTAGTCATACGATGTCGGGAGTGAGAGTTATGAGTTCCCGATTATGAGGTAGTAATCTGAGATTACCTAGAAACTTATTTTGATTGTTCTGTATTCTTGGCCAAAATCCGACCATTTTTCATGCTCAAATCAATTTGTGATTAAAATGAAAGTTGTTGTACATTCCACAAGCTTTTCGAAATGGGGTCTTGGGCATTCATTGGACATAGTGATAGGAAGATATGGCCCAATATTTTTAGCTATGCAATTAAATTTGCTCAAAAATAATGGTAACCATAGCATATTCAAGACACTTTTAGAATCTTTTCTGAGGCTTGTTTGAGTTTGAGGTCAAGATAAATATTATAGTATGCATTTCAAGCTTCCCATAGACTACTCTTGTACACTCAAATGACACTTGGAGATTGAGTTATAGGCTTCCGAAACACCACTCCCATACATGTTTTCCCCAAGAAAGTTCGCTTGTTTATCTTATTTCAATTTCATCTTTTCATGTGTTCTTAGTTTAAGCTTTAAGTAGGAAGTTGTGAGGCGTAGTCCGAACCTTCCAAAGAGTCCTTGTGTAAGGTCTTTCAAGATGTGTAAAAAGAGTTATACCTTCTAAGTGTTATGGAAATTCCTGGAATCTTCCAACTCATTGAGTCTTGATTTATTAGTTCTTCAAGGAAATCTTCCCTTCTAAGAGCTCAATCTAAGTCTTATCTTTATTCTTATCTCAATTTAACTCCAAGGGATCGTTGCCGCTACCTGTTCAAGTCCGTTCAAGTGCTAGTGGTACTTCAAGCGGTCCAGTTCAAGGTACACATATTGCCTACCTTTCCCAAGCTTGTTTTATGTTAATGTTTTATGTTGATGTTTTATGATGTTTTATTTATGATGATGTTTTATGATGTTCTATTTATGTTGATGTTTTATTAATGATGTTTTATGTTGTTGTTTTATGCTGTGGACTTCTTGATGTTTAACGCAAGGAGGTTTATGTTTTGGTTCTTTCAATGTTGAGGTCTCTTGTTATATGGTGCTAATCGCACTGAGGTACTTTCGATGTCGACGGGCATCTGTCATGCGACCTGGCCAGCGTCTATGATGACGTCAATAACGAGGTCTATTTATGATGAGGTCTACAACGAGGTCTATTTATGATGAGGTCTATGATGATGATGATGATTATGATGATGTTTATGATGTTAATGTTTATTTTCTTTTTCTTTGGCTGTTCAAGAGTTTTTGACTTGTTTGTGTTTTCCATTTTCAAAAGAATTTAGCATGGCGCGAACTAAAATGAACTGTGAAAGTTTACATTGTAGGGGTACGTGTACTGAGTTTAGCCAACTCATTTGCGAAGTTTTCTGTTTTTGTTTTAGGTGATTCCCCTAGTGCAGATAAGCCAAGAACCGGTAAGAAGGTTCCTTTGTTTTAAGGAAGTTATATTTCACTTTTGGTGTATATGTTTGATAGCTTGATGTATAACAGTCTTGAAGATAAATGATTTTTGGGTGTTGGGTGTAATATATTGTCTTAAAAGGGTGATAAGTTAGTATGGCATTTATATTGTGGTATTTTAATATGCATATCAGTTTTGAGAATGTTAGGTTGAAAACAGTGTATTGTTAGCCTTGTCCATGATCATGGACGGCGGTAATGCCTTTGGATTATGAATTCCAATGCGCTAATCCTTGGGTTATAAAATGTTTAGTCAGAATATGATGTTTATAAATTTGGGGGCGTTACAGAAGCTCACTATGAATCCAAACATGAGTTCCGGAAATATCATCCTGTATGGAAGGTCATCAGTGAGATGGTATATGTGTGAGGTTCATTGCAAGTATTGTGTACTAAACCCCTGTTGTAGTTATAGCATGATAGTCATGCATGGGCAATAGGTATTGAACACATTCCGGAATATTAACATGTCAAGTTTACATGAATTGTTCATGAATTATGACCTTGTTGATTCATCATTAAGAATAAGATTCCAAATTTACATTAATTGTGGTTTAGAATTATGTAAATGTCCGAAAAGGTTAGCGCATTCAAAATGGGAAATTGGACGAGGTCCGATCTCTGAAACCCCATTAGTGAACCTGATAGCTAGTCTTGGTTGATAGTTGACCTGGTTCCTAATTGTATTATTACATAGGAACAATGATAATATCAACACAATTAGCATGTAGGATTGAGGTGATGATCAAGTTTCGTGATCATAGTGATGTGATGACATCATAAATCAATCACATGGGTATTGTTGAGAACAACTACCGAACTGACCCGCAGTGGGAGCTCTTTAAGTTAGGAATGTCAAAAGAGCTCTTACTACTAAAAATTCTTAAATCCTGAGTTCAATACATAGACTACATGGTCTGTTGTAACTTTGGAGCACGTCAAACGCCTTTCGCAATAGTAGGCTATGAAGGCGGTGTCTAGGGTACAGTTGGATCATGTGAGAATGAGTGTTTGAACAAAATAGCATTGTCCTCCCTATTAGGGACAGTTGTCTTGTTGGCCACTCGGTGAGATTGAACTGAAAATGCTTGGTCGAGCTCAATTGAACCAATAGTTGATCATCTGCTTTTCAAAGTCTAAACTCGGAGATCGAGGAATGTTCGGGTCTTATATAAGGATGACTTCAGCTTACCTTATCTGAACATGAGACAATAAGTGACAAGGGAATTCAAGGAATCGAACACTTGTGGGACAAGTGGGAGATTGTTGGGAATGTCCCGACAATGTTCGATATACACGGAGATTAAACCAAAAGTAATATAGTAATTATATGTCTTGCTAGAGACCTCTATAATTAGTAATTGAATGTGTTTAATTATAACTATATTATTTGGTCCTACTGGGTCACACAAGTCAGTGCCCTGGAACAATGTATGTAACCTAAGTAATATTGTATTATGTTTAGAAATGTTGGTAACTGATTTCTATGAGAAATCAGCCCAACACACACCAAACTGGGTTCAACACGGACCGTGTTGACCCAACACAGTCTGTGTTGGGACACCACGGTCCGTGGTGTCTATGGGCCGGGTTAATGGACCTTCTGGAGTCCAACACGGACCGTGTTGGGCCTGAGAAGTGCGCCGTTGCGTTAAGTCGGCCCTTTAGGGTTTTGTGCCCTATCCCTAGGTTTTCTAAACACTATATAAAGGGGTCCCTGTGAGAGATTATTCCACACCAACTGCCTAAGACTCTTAGAGAGATACCAGGGTGATTTCCTGAGTTCCTCTCTCTTTTAGTTTGCAGTTCTTGTTTCCTAAAACATTCTCTGTTTCCTGAAACATTCTCATATACCAAATACATACATCTTAGATTGAGATTCTTCTCGATCGGGTCGATCTAGCAATCGGGTTCCCGGAGTGTTGCGTGGACTTTTCAGTAGAGGATTTCAGCATTGGAATCTCGAAGGTCATCCTCTTCTTCAGCCGGAATTAGCGATCAGGTATAATTACTAAAGCCTCTGCAATTGTTGTGATTAATTGTTCATAATCGTTATGACTATTCCGCACATTAATCTGTATCTGTTTAGGAAATAGATAACCTAAAACCTAACAGTCACGAGTGAGGGCATTAAAGTGGATCCCTAGAAAGTAGTGGCGGTAATGGGATGGCCCAGACCCACGACCATCACAGAGGTGAGGAGCTTCCTCGGGATGGCTGGATACTACCGCCAATTCATTCAAAATTTCTCAAAGATCACCCTTCCACTAACTAACCTATTCAGGAAGACCACACGGTTCGAGTGGACCGAAAAGTGTTACGAAGCATTTCAAGAACTCAAGAGACGGTTGACGACCGCTCCAGTCTTGGCACTGCCAACTGAAGGAAAAGAGTACATTATCTATAGTGATGCGTCAAAGCATGAGCTAGGTTGTGTATTAATGCAGGACAATAGAATTATCGCATATGCATCTAGGTAGTTGAAACCCTATAAGCAAAATTATCCAACCCATGACTTAGAATTGGAAGCAGTAGTGTTCGCCCTGAAGATTTGGAGACATTACCTCTATGGGATACCAACTAAAGTCTTTTCGGATGACTAAAGCCTCAAGTACATTTTTACCCAAAAAGAACTAAACCTGAGACAAAGGAGATGGTTGGTACTTCTAAAGGACTATGACTTAACCATCCAATATCATCCGGGTAAAGCTAATTCGGTGGTTGATGCACTGAGTAGGAATACTCAGCATAGTGCTAACGCACTCCAGGGGGTTCAAACCCAACTAGCCCGCGAGATTCAAAGTGCGAGCATATAATTTGTGAGGCATAGGGAGAGAGACACCTTACTAGCAGCATTGCAGTTGAGATCATCTATTTTAAAGGAGATCAAGGTCGGCCAAGTGAATGACGAGGACTTAAATAGAATTCGTCGGAACATGAAGGAAGGGAGAATGCCAGGTTTTGTGATACATAGTAATGAGATTTTGAGGTTCCAAAACCGTTTGTGTCTGCCCAAGTGTAGGGACTTGCGTAAAAGGATCCTAGAAGAGAGTCACAACACCCCGTACTCGATACACCCAGGAGGTACTAAGATGTACCGGTACTTAAGAGAGAATTTTTGGTGGCCTGGAATGAAGAGGGATGTGGCTGAGTTCGTGAACAAGTGTCTCACCTGCCAAAAAGTGAAACTTGAACATCAACGCCCCGCAAGTGAGTTACTACCTCTAGAAATACCTGAATGGAAATGAGAATCAATATCAATGGATTTTTTTATGGGCTTACCCATGATAGTGACCAAAAAGAACGCAATTTGGGTAATAGTAGACCGCCTTACCAAATCGGCACATTTTATTCCCATCCATGAAAGTTGAAGTGTTGATAGGTTAGCAAATATCTATCTTGAGGAAGTGATACAACTACATGGAATTCCTAAGGACATAATCTCCGATCGGGACACCAGGTTCCAGTCTCGATTTTGGTCAGCCTTACAAAAGGCTTTTGGTACCAAATTGAATTTTAGTAGCTCCTACCACCCTGAAACCGATGGGTAAACAGAAAAGGTAACCAAATTGTGGAGGACATGTTAAGAGCTTGTATATTGGATTTTCAAGGTAGTTGGGAGGAGTTCCTACCACTAGTGGAATTTTCATACAATAACAGCTATCAAACTACGATCAAGATAGCGCCTTTTGAGGCACTTTGAGGGAGGAAGTGCAGAACACCGTTGTGTTAGGGGGATTTCGATGAAGTCGTGACTATAGGTCCCGAACTCATTCATGACACAACAGATAAAATAAGAGTCATACAACGGCATATCCAAACGGCCCAAAGTAGACAAAAGCACTATGCTGATAAGAGGAGGAAGCCTCTAGAATTCCAAGTGGGTGATAAGGTATTCCTCAAGGTGTCGCCGACAAAGGGTGCAAAGAGATTCAATGTTAGAGGGAAGCTAAGTCCCAGATACATCGGGCCCTACGAAATCCTCGAAAGGATAAATCCAATAGCATATCAACTGACACTACCCACCGATCTAGAACATGTGCATGATGTCTTCCATATATCTCAACTCCGGAAGTACATTCCAGATCCTAGGCACATAATAGAGCATGACCCACCAATGATATCAGAAAACTTGACTATTCAGCCTCGTTTCGAGCCGAATTTCTTCTCTTTTATAGGGTATATTTGCTTTTTTTAACCCCTATTTATATATTAGATATAATGATTTGGTGTTTTGTAGGAAAATAAGGAGTTAGAAGAAGTTTGGGCTTAATTGAAGGTTTTTAGGGAATCCCGAGCTATTTCCTGAGTCAAACCAAGTCAACCCGAGCCGAGATCCGAGTCAAACCAAGTCAACCCGAGCTGAGAGCCGAGGCAAAGCCGAAGTCGGAAATTCCATATCAAGATTGGCGCAAAACAGGGGAACGGTACAAACTCAAAGGTTTGAAATACGTGTGCCTTCACCCTTTGGGTCATAACTCCATCGTTACAACTCCGATAGGTCTGAAATTTTGGGAGCTTAAAGTACACACCGAGAGCTTTCCACCGATATCTTACGGGCCTAAAACGGAGTTCGGATGAAGAAGTTATGCGCGTTTGAAGTCGGCAGGGAAAAACTGCCCAGAACGCTGGCTCACCCGAGCCATCTGCTGGCTCGCCCGAGCCAGGCTTCTAGGGCAACAAAAACACCAGCCAGAACGCTGGCTCGCCCAAGCCACTCTGTCTGCAGACGCGCGTGCTGCGATTTGTCCTAGGGTTTTGGGTTGTATTTTTTCTTCTTCTATAAATACCCACTTGTATTAATCTAAATTATCAATTAGCCTAGGTAGTTTTAGGAGTAGATTAGATTTAATTGCTTTCTTTAATTATTCTTCAAGTTTTCTCCATTGTTCTTCAAGCTTTGTTTAAGTTTTCTTGCAATTGTTATTAAACTCTTCTTTCAAGCATTCTCATTGAAGTTTTACAAGCTTTCTCTCTCTCTCTCTTCCTCTCTCTCTCTCTCTCTCTCTCTCTAATCTCCATTGTTGACTTGATTTCAAGGCTTTCTAGGGTTAGCCACATCAACTCCATTTTTAGTGGGGAGGAGGGTCAAGGAACTCCAATTCTACTTACTAGTGAGAATTTGGGGGATTCTTGGTAATCCAAACCACAATTTCTTGTTTGTTCGGGGGAAATTCAAGTGTAGATTGAAGGTTTATTGAAGATTAGTCATCAAAGGTATAATTTCTCGTTCCCAATTTCATTGTTCATTCATTGTCTTCATCCATGCCTTTTAATTGCTTTCATCTTTAAGTGCTTTCTTTATTGCTTTCTTTTAATTGCTTTCTTTATTATTATCATGTCTAGGTTAGATTTAAATGCTTTCTTTACATAATTTATCGCTTTCCGCACTTGAGAAAAACTCATTTACACAAACCGATTACCTTAATCAAGCCTCACACCCATCCCTGTGGACCGACATCCCTAACTTATAAAACCACAAAAATTACAACCGAATAATGGCGCCGTTGCCGGGGATGGCGTTATTTGGTAGATTAGACTATTGGTTTGTGTGTACATAGTTTATTGCTTTCTCGATTATGCTAGAAAAATGTAGCGAAAAAAATTGAATATCGAAAAAAGTGAAAAAAAAAAGAAAAAAAGAAAAAAAGAAAAATAGAAAAATAGAAAAAAAAAGACTTATGGATAGTCCCCAATTCCCTCAATTTGAGCATGAAATATTTTGGAGGTATTTTGCTAGATTGCATGACTACCGTGTTCAATGTGAATTATATGGTATCTTTTATGATACATTATCTCTTTTGGGAATTGTTAGTGTGGGTGTGAATTATGAGACCCGAAACCTTTTAGATTATTACGGGTTTTCTTGTTCAGGTGAAGAAAAAGCATGGGAGTTACTTGAATGGTTGTCTAGGGATTCCTATGAGTTTGAACAACAAAATGTTAGTCCTAGCTTCCAACCTCCTTATGCACCACCCTTTGGGACAGAAGCTGAACAATCATATGAATACCTCGTGTATGTTGATGATCAATCTTATGATGGGGGATATGTTGAAAACTGTTATGATCTTTCCCAAAGTGCCGATGTTGAGTCTCCTTCCGTGTGCTCCTTGTGTGATTCGCCGTATCATAGTTCAATTTTTTGTCTGCAAGCTACAGTGGTTTCCTTCAAGGCAGAAGTAGAAAAATTATGTGCGAACATGAATGAGTATATGCGTGAATTTGTCCATGAGAGTAATCAAAGGGTAGTAACTTCTTCTTCACAAATGGTTGACTCGAATGTTGAAGTAGGTCATTCATCGTCTTTTAGTCCTGAAATGCAAGTTGATTTTTCTGTGTATGATGAGGATGATTACTATTATAACCGACCATGCCTTGGACTACTTAGTGATTCCTTAGCTCTAGCCCCACCTAGTGAGCATGAGAACATGATGATTCTGTGTGTGATGATGTAGAATTTGTTGAAAACATGCTAGATGACGAACCATTGTCCACACCCTTGTCCATGCCTTTGTGTGAAGAAAAAGTTGAGTTTATCGAATGCCATTACGCTTGTGATGCAATTGAGCATGATCTTGTTAAGGGTGAAATTGAATCTATTGTGATTGAATGTGTGCTTGATACCGATTTGTTCACTTTCATTGAGGATCATTGCATTAGCGAGGCATTAGCTACCCTTTCCTGTAAATCCATTGATGTGAAACCTTGTGATGATGAACTTGAGTCTATGGGGATTGATCCTAAGTGTTTGGACTTGGTTTATGACAATGATATTTTTTATGGTGATATGCTTTATGAGTCGTTGTTTGCATCCAAGACTTCCCATGAGCATGTCCATGAAAGTGTTGTATTGCCTCCTTCCGTTGATTTGTATACTCAATCTCCATTTACGAGTCAATGGGAGGATCCATTTGTCATGTCTTCTTTCACCGTGCCTAGAAAAGTCTTGTATATTCATGAATTTCATCAGTTCTATGACTTTTTTAAGGCATTTGATAAATTGTTAAGGGCACTAATGTTTGTTTATGTGCTATTGCGAGTGTGCTCTTACCACCACCATTCTGAGATGTATGAGAGGATGCATGATTTGTTACTCCGGGCGTTGAATGGTTCTGACATGATGCCCGATATCTTGAGGTGAGAAGGAGTCAATTTCTTGATAAGATACCTTTGAGGTAATATCCTTCCTCACCCTTTTTGTATAATTAGTGAGTTGGTCTTTCTTTTCTTCTTTTATTTTCTTTTTGTGTGTGTCATTTTCTTTTATTTTGGGGTGCTTGCTTACCTACTTCCATTTCCATTTGAGTATACGGCAACCTCTTTGTGTGGGAGTGGGAGGGTAGTTTGCATTCCAGTTTTTGAGTCTAAGAAAAGAAAAAAAGAGTCGTTTTGTAAATATTTTAGTTTGTTTTCTTAGTTCATTAGTCCTTAGTGTCTTGTATAGTTTGTTTTTCCTTTTGATCTTGCATGTGAACCATCATTCATAGTATGCTTTTCTTGTTTATTTCTAACCTTGGTGTGATGTTCCTTGGATCGTGGATTGAGTGCTTTTTATTGAAAATTCTGAGGTAACCTCTTTCCACCCTCTCTTTATGTGAATATATCGATAATTCATGATGCATGCTTGATTTTCTTTTTGGGTGGCGAACCCCTTGAGTGTGAATGTTGGATATATATTGTTGTTGGAGCCGTGTGGGCTCAGTGCATACCGCTTTTTATGTGATAAGTGTTTTATATATATGTTTTTGTTGGTTTTCTACCTCGCTTGTGACACCCTTCTTCTCACAATGGGGATATTGTGATGTCTTGTGTTGGAGTAGGGGTGATATCTTTTATTGTTCATGGGTAGATTACCTAGTTTTGAGTCTTTGTTTTTGTTTTTCGTAGTTTGTGTCTAAAAATTGAAAATTTTGTGTGTGAAAAGAAAAGAAAAAGGGAAGAAATGTTGTGAAAAACCCAAAAGTTGTTTTTCTTTTTGAAGATGTTTCCGTTCACAGTTGTGTAGATAGTTTTCTAATCAGTTGATTCAATCAGTTAGAAGCGGCCGGTATGAATAATGATGGGCCTTAGGAAGGATTTTTGCCATGACTTATCTCTATTAGACCTCTACATGGAATGGGAAAGTGGAATCCTCAATTCTTACACGCTTTGACTGTGTCTTCTTACCTAAGTTAGACGGTTTTAGTTGTTCAATTGCTTAAGCTCTTAACTAATGCATTAAATAATTATTGTCGGGCCTACCGTCATGGGTTGGTTTGGATGTATCGGCACCCTATGCCCCTTAAGTGCAATGACTCACGTATAGAGAAACCCAGCAGGGAGGGTAACCCTTTGCGAAGGCCGGTGCTTAAATCCCGCAAAACCCGACACAAACGCTCTAAAAGACACAAAACGGATTGAGTGGAAATAAAAGAGCGTAGGTTTTGAAAAAGAAAGAATAGAACGAAGCAAGAAAAAAGAAAAAAAGAGTTGAGCAAAATAATGGTAAGAAAGAGAAAAGTAAAAAAAAGAAAAGAGCAAAGTAAGAAAAAGAAAGAAAAGAGAGCAAAGTAAGAAAAAGAAAGAAAAGAGAGGTTAAAAGAAAAACCAAGAGTGAAGTAGGATAGATCATCCCGAGCTTGAGCATCAGAACAACTCTAATTGTCTGGTTTAGGATAGGAAGGGCCGACTAGAGCCCACTTGCACATATGCATGAGGTGTTTTGCTCATCAGGAAGTGTTTTGGTTCAAAATCTCAAAGATTGGCAGTTTTTCAACCTTCGTGTCTTAATTTGTTTATACTTGCTTCTTCCAATTGATTGTTGAGGAGGGTTTGGGAACAAGGTGTATGACTGGGGACGGGAATATCTTCTTTGCTTTTGTTTTGTTCGTTTTTCGGTTTTCATTTCTTTTTCTTTCCCTCTTTCCTTTTTCTATGGCTTTTGTGGGTCTAGTTGCTATAAACCCTCACGAGACCTACCTCGTCCACCCGGGCTACCGAGGGGTTTAAAGGGCTTGATGCATGTGCTAAATGCATCCGCG
This sequence comes from Portulaca oleracea, assembly GCA_029582165.1. Classification (NCBI taxonomy): domain Eukaryota; kingdom Viridiplantae; phylum Streptophyta; class Magnoliopsida; order Caryophyllales; family Portulacaceae; genus Portulaca; species Portulaca oleracea. Next base: position 22,650,175 of record CM055883.1, on the reverse strand, counting down.
ATTCCTGCGAAAGTGAGTTAGGTTTTTAGTTTTTCTTTTTAGTCCTTTTCTTCGATTTTAGTTTGCTCGGGGCGAGCAAACCCTTGTGTTGGAGTGGTTTTCGGGCTCGTTTCGAGCCGAATTTCTTCTCTTTTATAGGGTATATTTGCTTGTTTTAACCCCTATTTATATATTAGATATAATGATTTGGTGTTTTGTAGGAAAATAAGGAGTTAGAAGAAGTTTGGGCTTAATTGAAGGTTTTTAGGGAATCCCGAGCTATTTCCCGAGTCAAACCAAGTCAACCCGAGCCGAGATCCGAGTCAAACCAAGTCAACCCGAGCCGAGAGTCGAGGCGAAACCGAAGTCGGAAATTCCATATCAAGATTGGCGCAAAACAGGGGAACGGTACAAACTCAAAGGTTTGAAATACGTGTGCCTTCACCCTTTGGGTCATAACTCCTTCGTTACAACTTCGATAGGTCTGAAATTTTGGGAGCTTAAAGTACACACCGAGAGCTTTCCATCGATATCTTACGGGCCTAAAACGAAGTTCGGATGAAGAAGTTATGCGTGTTTGAAGTCGGCAGGGAAAATCGCGTAACGCTCGCTCGCGAGCCATCTGCCGCTCGCCCGAGCCAGCTCGGGCAACAAAAACACCAGCGAGCAGCTCGCCCGAGCCAGAGGGTGGCTCGCCCGAGCCACTCTGTCTGCAGACGCGCGTGCTGCGATTTGTCCTAGGGTTTTGGGTTGTATTTTTCCTTCTTCTATAAATACCTACTTGTATTAATCTAAATTATCAATTAGCCTAGGTAGTTTTAGGAGTAGATTAGATTTAATTGCTTTCTTTAATTGCTTTCTTTAATTGTTCTTCAAGTTTTCTCCATTGTTCTTCAAGCTTTCTTTAAGTTTTCTTGCAATTGTTATTAAACTCTTCTTTCAAGCATTCTCATTGAAGTTTTACAAGCTTTCTCTCTCTCTTCCTCTCTCTCTCTCTCTCTCTAATCTCCATTGTTGACTTGATTTCAAGGCTTTCTAGGGTTAGCCACATCAACTCCATTTTTAGTGGGGAGGAGGGTCAAGGAACTCCAATTCTACTTACTAGTGAGAATTTGGGGGATTCTTGGTAATCCAAACCACAATTTCTTGTTTGTTCGGGGGAAATTCAAGTGTAGATTGAAGGTTTATTGAAGATTAGTCATCAAAGGTATAATTTCTCGTTCCCAATTTCATTGTTCATTCATTGTCTTCATCCACGCCTTTTAATTGCTTTCATCTTTAAGTGCTTTCTTTATTGCTTTCTTTTAATTGCTTTCTTTATTATTATCATGTCTAGGTTAGATTTAAATGCTTTCTTTACATAATTTATCGCTTTCCGCACTGGAGAAAAACTCATTTACACGAACCGATTACCTTAATCAAGCCTCACACCCATCCCTGTGAACCGACATCCCTAACTTATAAAACCACAAAAATTACAACCGAATACCTTAATCGCTATGAGGAGAAACCTATGCAAATCTTAGACCGCAGAATCAAACACCTGCGCACCAAAGATATTCCTCTAGTGAAGGTTTTATGGGCAAATTATGCATCCTTTGAGGCCACTTGGGAAACTGAAGAGGAAATGAGGGACAAATGCCAACACTTGTTCTAAGGTACACCACACAAACACCTTACAAAATTCAAAGTTTCGGGACGAAACTTCCTTAAGGGGGTTAGGATGTAATAACCTCGCTTAATTCAGTAGTAATCTTGGGTTGTAATCCAAATTAAATGCTAAAACGCGTTTTTATTTATTTTTTTTATTTTATTTAAGTTCGTTATGTAAAACTATGTCGTTCAAGTGTGTTTTGCAAGATCCAAGCAGCGCGACGACCCCAACGTACCAGTCAGACTAATTATTTTAATAATCGAGCGATTGATGGTCCTTAATATCCCTGTTGTTGTTTGTTATTATTATTATTATAATAATAATAATAATAATAATAATTATTATTATTATTATTATTATTATTATTATTATTATTTTAGTATTAATAACATTGTCGTTTTCATTAAAATTTTAAGGAAGAACCAGATTTTGCATTAGTGCAATCTCAAATTTCCTACCCTGTAACACTACCTTCATTTTTTTTCGATAACAGCCAACCTGAGACTGTGAAATTAGCCTTTTAGCCTAGATGAGGGAAGTATAAAAAAAAGACACTAGTAGAATTCATGCCAAAATGCGTCTGTGATTTGGCGTTTGTTAAAATATCAAAAGCTAAATCATAGAAACAGAATAAAAAAAAAAGTTTATTACCCAAATGGCGTCTGTTTGCTAAAAACAGACGCCAATGTGTTGTAAAATAAATGTCCGGCTTTTCCGTTTGTACTTGGTCAAATTTCAATTTTTTTTAATCATTTTGCAAAAATGGCGTCTCTTTGGACCAAAAACAGACGCCAATATTGAAACGGCGTCTGTTTCTGGTCCAAAGAGACGCCATTTTGGCAAAATAAATTTAAAAAAAAACCGCCTGTTTCTCTGCAGACCTTGACTGCCAAGGCATTAAATTGGGCCCATTTTGGCGTCTGTTATAGGCCCAAACAGACGCCGATTTATGATATATAATGAGACCAAGAAAGATCACATTACACAACAATATAAGGATCTTTTAACTAAGTTCTTGTAGATTGATTCTTAGATGAATGAATGGCCGTTTTGAACGTGTATATGGACGAATGTTTGATGAATATGGATGAATGGAATGAAGGTGGAAGCATAAGATTGTTATTGATCTTAAGCTTGAAATGAATATGGATGAATTTACAACAAAAAGAATTAAACGATTACAATTGGAAACTCACCAAATTGAATGATAAACGAACGAACGATAATGGCGATGGCTTCTCCCTTGAAGATACAGTCACACTACTTCAAAGAATCTTCCAACTCTTCCTATCACCAACTAAGATAGCCAATCTTAGTATAGAAGAAGAGATTCCACGTGACTTCCCTCAAGAAGACACAATTCTAGCATGAAAACTAGAGAGAAAACAACAATGTGTTTAGACTTGTATTTGATATTGATTATGAGATGAATTGATTACAAGAGGCACCCAAAGGAGTCTATGTATAGTAGTCCAGGACCATTAGGCGTGACTCCTATCAAGAATACAATGATTCCTAGCTTACATCATTCAATACAAATATGACATCATAAAAGACTCATATGTACGTGGCTAGAAAGAAACAATGATAATTCCTTCAATTGTGATCCAATCTTCAAGATTCTTGAACCATTAGAAAGCTTATTCCTTGCTCTTCATTCGGTCTTTAGATGTCATCTCCAATTGACTTATGAAACCTGAAATACGGGACAAAGTATTCCACCGTGTACGTGATGTCCTTCATATGTAAGAATGACTTACTCTTTCTCCATGTAAGCTTAAATAAGCTTAAGTAAGCAACAAGTAACTTCCCATGATTAGGCTTTTAATGTCTTCCTTGATGACCTTGATGTATATGGCTATCAAATATACATCAATTTGGCTTAAAACGGGAAAAAAATTTGAGTTTGTATTATGTTGGCCGCCATTGTTGTCGAGAGAAAAGGAGAAAGCGAGAGCGAGAGCGACGAAGAAGAAGCAACACCGTCGTTCAACAAAAAAATAAGTAATTTTTGTTTCAAATCTGTTATAATTTGATTAATATTATGAAAAGTTTAAATATTTGTATGAATTTGATTAAAATATGATGAAAAACAAAATATTTGAATATTTGTAGTCTTGTTTCTTTTTTGTTGAGTATAACTTTAGATTTAATTTAGTTGAGCGCATATAAGTTGAGAAATTGAGTAGTTTTAGTTAATTTGTATGAATTGTAATATATTTTGGATGTTGAATTCGAATTTTATTTGTGAAAATAGGGTTCATAATGTATTGTTTATATGTTTTAGTTTGAGTTTTATTAATTGTGTGTATGTTTAAATTTTAGTTTTAGTTTTAGTTTTAGTTTTAGTTTTAGTTTTAGTTTTAGTTTTAATTTATAATGTTAAGAAGTATATATATAAATATCTTTAAGTTGAGCATAATGTTGAATTTTATATGTTTTGAAGTAAATTTAAATATAAATTATTATATTTATTGTTCCAAAAAAATATATATATTAATGCATGTAAAATTTGTTTAACTTGAGCATTATGATAAACGTTAATATGTAATATATATGAATTTTGAATGTTTTGTATGTCCTAAATTTTTGGGGAAATTATAATGTGTTTCGGTTGAGTAAAAATATGTTATATTTTAGGATGGTTTTTAGGAATTTTAAAAACGATTTAATTTGTTAGTAATATACAATTAATTAGGAATACATTTAGTTTACTTCTCGCCGGACCCCCGTCTCTCAACCCCCACAACCTCAGCCCACCGTTCCTCCTGAGGAATCGTTATATGCTTTTACCCAGGTAAACATTTTTTTTCCATAATCACAAAATTAAATTACGTACAATAATTACTTATTTCCAGGTAAATTACTTATTTCAACCCCCACAACCTCAGCCCACCGTCTTCCAATAATTACTTATTTCATTTTGATTGTATTTCATACCGTTCCAAATTGTCGTTGTATCCCAAGAAGCCAATACCTATTCCATATCGTCGACAAATTGACACAAGGTCACAATCAGTGTGATGATGACAACGATGGGGAGGAGAGTGAAACTGATGACAATGCCGCTCAACATTAATCATTTTGATTGTATTTTACATTATATGAACATTTAAACTCTTTCTTAATTATATATACGTTTGTACTTAGCTTGTACATTTAATCCAAACATCGATATATTTTTCATTATGTTTTCGCACATACGTACAAATTAATTAACTTAATTAACCTATATATAAAATCACGTACGTACACATGAGAATAATTGTAATTAAAAACATCATTAACAATGTAACATATATAAATTAAATTATCTAGCTAGATATGATATGATATATATAGCTAAAAAAAATTAGAATATAATTAACAATAATAATAATTAATAATTAACTATAACTAAAATATGTATACATACGTACATAATTAGTTGTTATAATTAATATTAAGAATAATAATAATAATAATAATAATAATAGTATTAATAATAATAATAAATAATATTATTATTATTAATTATATATATATATAGCCGGCCAAGATCGATTATTTTCAATAAAATTAAAGCCAAAATGGCGTCTGTTTTGTCACCAAACAGACGCCAATTGATGCATAAATGGCGTCTGCCACCAAAACAGACGCCATTTTCAGCTATTTATATAAACGAAACCCCCTCAAATTTTCCTCCGAATTGTTTCCCTACCATCTCCATTTCATTTCTCTGATCTTCTCTCATCTTCACACCACCTCTAATCCATGCAAGATTGAAGAATTGGAAATTTTACAATTGAAGATTGAACATTGGAGATTGAAGATTGAAGATTGAAGATACAAGATTGAATATTGAAGAATGAAAATGAAGATTGAAAAATATTGATGATATATATTAATTGTAATTTAGTTTTTTTTTTTGTATCCTATTAGTTATAAAAATCAACATTATTAAAGTTGTATTATATATTTTTTTTACTTGTTTAATGTAAGAAAGTTGTGTAAAAATGAACACTATTAAATATATATTCATTACCATTTTGTTGTTGTTATTTATATAAAATGTATATATATATGTATATATGAAATTGTACATGCATAAATTGGAGATATATATCATTTATTATTATATGAAATGTATTTTTTTCATTATTAATGTCTCCACAATTCTTATTAAACAATTTACTTACAAATAAAAAAAATATAGTTTTTCGCTCTATTTTAAAATTAGAACTCACAAAATATATTATATATTGTAATTATTAAATTGAAATTTCTATATTCATTTTTTTTTAAATTTCTGTAGAGCAAAATGGCGTCTGTTATGGGCATCAACAGACGCCATTTTCGCTGCAATATGGCGTCTGTTATTGCCCAGACAGACGCCATTCTGGTCTGACACAGCACCTCGTTGACTGTAATAATAGCGTCTATGTTTGGCGTCTGTTTGAAACAGACGTCACGTTTTTAGTGTCTGATTTAAACAGACGCCAAATACAGACGCCTTTTTACAAATGGCGTTAAAGGTTTTGGCGTCCGTTTGAATCAGACGTCAAAACCTTTTTGGCGTCTGTTTATACCCATATCAGTCGTCAATTATAGACGCTTATTGCCCCAATTCTACTAGTGAGAGTAATAAAAAATAAAAAGGTAAAAAGAGAGAGAGAAGAATAGATAACAAATAATAAAAGAAAAAGAAAAAAAAGGAGCTAAAGAGAAGCAGTATTACGTTGTTTTCTTCCCTGCTTCAAGAAACTCAATTGCTCCTCTCTCTCTCTCTCTCTCTCTCTCTCTCTCTCTCTCTCTCTCCTTCCACACTCCCACACTGCCTGCCGCCACTGCCGCCGCCAGGGTCGCCGAACGACCACCGTGCGCCGCCCAAGGCACCGGCCACCACCACTCCATCTTCCCTTCTTCACTTTTTCTTCCTTCCCCAAGTTGAAGGTAAACCCTAACTTTTGTAAATTCTCCCAAATCTGAAATTTTTCTGTTTTGATTGTGAAATTGTTGCTCTTAACCTCAAATTTGAGTTTTAAACATGATTTTAAGCATAGTTGGCTTTGGTGTAATGATGGATGATGGGTATGATTTGGGGAAGTGTTGTATAATTGTGTGTTTTGGGCTTGGGAAGCCATGGATGATACATGCATGTTGGGATTCTTGTGTGAAATGTAAAAATCTTGAAGTTCTTGCTGTGAGTAAATGTTAATAGTGAATGGATCATGGTTTGAATAGATTAATTGAAGGTTTTTAGGAAAATTAAGGGAGGAACAAGTGAAGAAGTTAGTAAGAAAGTGAGAATTTGTAATCTTGAGTCTTGCATGTATGCCTGAAGTATTTCAATGGCCTTGGATGAGGATTCATTGTTGTCTATTGGTCCCTTTTGCCACCAAAAATATTGTTGAGTAATGACTTAGTATTAGAAAATTAGGGAGAAACGATATAGAACCACCAAAATTAAAGAATTTGGGGTCAAATCTGGTTTTTGAGTTTTCGATGACCATTGAGACATCTCGTGATCAATTTTATAGTGTTAAACAGTATCTTAGAGTAATAGCTATCCCTCGGGCTTTGAATCAAAGCATTTCGTTGTGTATAACTCAAGTTATGACGTTTTTAATTTTGGCCTTCGCATGAATACGATTTTTTGATGATGACTTTTCGAGGTCATTTTAGAGCACCGAGATGACTTCATTAGCGAATGAGTTTAACATTGAAGTGTAGTATGCACTACGAGCTTTCCGAAATGGGGTCTTAGATATCATTTGGAGAACGGGTTGAGGGGATACGACCTAAACCAAACAGCCCGCGAAAGAGTGTTGGGCATAAACTTTAGGTTAGCAAGCATATTTCTAGAGTCTTTTTGGGTATGTTCCAAGAATGATTTGGGATTATGCTCAACATAAGAGTTGTAGTAGATGTTACAAGCTTTCCAAAATGTCTTTTTTGGACCATTTGGAGCTCTGAGTGAGAAGTTATGAGCCTGGGGATATAGCCCAGTAAACACATAATTTTCGGAAAACAACGCAATCCTATAGTTATCGCAGGAAATCTTTTGGGGATTTTCTTGTACTATAATGATCAACATAAGAGTTGTAGAGTATGTTTTTATCTTTCGGTAGGTTATTTTTTTCCCACCATTAATAGAGGCATATATCTCGAATCATGAGTTTTTGTTTCAAAATGACTTCCGAAAGCTTTTAATTTGCATACTTACGTTTTTTTTGTTACTATTTATTTATTTACTTATTCAATCATCCTTTGTTTATATTTATTTATTTATTTTACCACCGTAGGACATATGACTTACGAATTTTCCTATCCGAGTTAAATTTTCCGGCTAACTGTAAAACCTTCGGAAATAACCTAAACTTAAAAGCAAAGGGCTATTTGTCCCCAAAGCATCAAACTTAAACACTTCGTTGCTATTTCTTGTTCAAGTACGCAATTTTGGGTCATTGTCGCTTCTCGCTCGGGTCATCCTCACCTCAAGACACCTTTTTATTAGCAACTCTCTTCTTTTGAGGTACGCATATTGCCTATACTTTTTTTTATAATGTCATTGTTCGTTTTGCAATTTAGGGGTGTTTTTTAGGAATAAAAATATTCCTAAGGATTGTCGTATCCACAGGGATGAGTTTTTAGGTCATCAGGTAATTGGTTTGCGTAAGGGGTTTTCAAGTGCAGAAAGCGATAAATAATTTAAATAAACTAAACTAATATGACTTGAAAGCAATAAAAGAAAGCATTAAATGAAGAGATGAATTAAACCAACTTTGACAGAAAATAAAACTAATCTAAGAAAGCAATTAAAAAGCAAGAATAAGAAAGCAATAAAACTAAATTCTAACAATGAAATTAGGAACAAGAAATTATACCTTTGAAGAACTAAACTTCACTTGAACTTTCTTTTGAACAAACTAAAAAGCTGTGAATTGGATTACTAAGAATTTCCAAATCCTCACTTAAAGGATAATTTGTAAACCCTTAACCCTCCTCTTCACTAAAATGTGGATTGAGTATTTTTGTGGCTAATCTAACGAGAACTTTAAAGGAATTTTCTCAACACTTGAAACAAACCCTAATAAAACTAAACATTAAAACTGACCCAACAATTAACTAAAACCAAACAGAACAATGTCCAAATGCAAATTTCAATACCCAGACATATAAGAAACTAAACTCAGAAATTTACTATGACTTTCATCAACAACTCTGTATCAAAGTTCAACAACTATCCAAATTATGCTAGAAATTCTAACATTACAGATCAAATCATTTGCAACCCAAAAATCTCATAATCGAAACTTTCAAACATTCAAGATCAAAATCCTAAAATCGATTAACAAGGAAGACGAAATTAGATATTCAAAACAGAGAATAAAATCAAGAATTAAACCTAATCTAATTCTAACCCTAAGATGCCGATTGACGATTTCTGGGTTGTCACCCCCCAAAAACCGACCTTCCGGATCTTCACTGGACTCCCCCCGTTGTCTTCCTCCTTCTTCCCCTTTTATACACATCATCAAGCTTCCTCTTCAATTTTTTGACCGTCGATCTTCTTCAAATTTGAACGATTTAGATGTGTTCGGTTGGTGATGATGGATTTTGCATCGAACTCGAATCTGCACATGAGAAGAGAAAAAGGATGAGAATTCGAGACATATAGCGAGAACTTAAATGAAAAATGAGATGAGATAAGAAGATGAATGATTATGGTGGACTGGATGTCGGTTGTATGTTTGTTGACTGCAAGAATCCGAGAAGAAAAAGAAGAAGAAGAATGATGAGGATTCAACGGGAAGAAGAAGAAAGAAAGAAGAATGAAGAAAAGAAGAAGAATCTGAGGAAGAAGGAGGATCGGGAAAGGAAAGGAGAAAGAAAGAAAGAGAAAGGGATCCGAGGGGAAAAGGAAGAAGAAAGAAGAAAGGGAAATGAAAAAGAAAGAAGAGGGGGACGGGGGAAATTGAGATTAGGGTGTCGGCAGAGGGAAAGAAAAGAAGGGGGAAACGGTTCGGGCGTGGGTAAATGGGTTAGGGTTTTGTGGAGCGCGGGTTTTAGGGTTTCTGGGTTATAGGGAGTTGGATTGGGTTTTAGAGGTGGGCCGAGAACTGGGCTGGGATGTTGGGCCGAGAAAAGAGTAAGTAGGATTGGGTTGGATTTAGACTGGGTTTAGAATTCAGGGTTTTATTTTATTTATTTGTTTTCTAATTTTATTTGTTTTTATTAATTTGATTTATAATAAACAAAAATAATAACAAAAATAATAAAATACTGTAAAATCTAATAATAATGCAAAATACATAAAAACATAATAAAATTCCTAAATTATTTATTAAAGACAAGCAAAACTCCTTATAAAAGATATTAATTCGGCTCGAATCGAGACCGAACAACACTCCCACACAAGGGTTTGCTCACCCCGAGCAAACTAAAACAAGAAATAAAAAGTAACTAACTACCCTAACTCACTTTCGTAAGAATCACGGTTGCATTTAGCATATGCAACAAGCCCTTTAAACCCCTAGGTTTCCCCTAGTGGACGAGTAGGTCTCGTGAGGGTTTGCAGAAGATATACCCACAAAATCTAGAGAAAAAAGTAGACTCAGATTAAAAACGAAAAGACTCGAGAAAGAAAAAGGAAAAAGAAGAAACAAAAGAACTAAAAAAAGGAAAAAGGTTACAAATACAATTAAACACCCCAACAGGCTAACCAATCAAACATATCGATTCATCAAGCAAATACCAAGATCAATCTGGAAGAGAACAAAATCAGTGTAAAATAGACAGAATGAAGTTTTCGAAACTAAGTAGAGAGAACAAGTACTTTAGATGCGAAAAACCGCCAACAGGCTTAAGATAAATGCAAATATGCGCGGTTGGTTATGGACGTAGGCCAGTCAAAAGAGCAAACCTCACTTTAGGATACAAAAATGAACGCTCAAACACTCAAATTTGAATGTGTATTTGGGTTTTTCTCATACACAGACCAGAAGAAACAACCTACCATAGGCTTGGTAAGAATCTCGTCTCCACTGCTAGTATGCAAATACACAAGTGACAATCAAGAGGACTCTTTAGGGTTGTAACGAGGCTTAGGTTAAGGGGAAAAGAGTGGTAATATTTGGATATGAGGAGTTAAAGAGTCACGCTTGGATTGATTTTCGACAAAGATTTTCTCTCAACTCACCTTCTTGCTTAATGTATGCAAGGAACTCACTTTTCTCCCTCATTAAGAACAAAACACCTTATCAAACTTTACAACCTGGTCAAAAGCTAAGAACTCTTAATTAAGTTACCCTTAATCACCCTTTTTTTCATATATATTTTTTTTTGGTGGGTGATCAAGGGAGAAGAAACACGAATATATATATAAACTTAGCTTCGACCTCAATACATCAAAAGAACATCATAACCAATTAGCTAACTCATAATAATTGGGAAATATAATTTGACCCAATTCAATAAAATTCACACCCCAACATCTCACTCATTTGTAGCAACACCGAACCAATTTTCACTCCTGGATTAATGAAATCTCACAACATCCAAACAGAGAGGTAATCAAAGGCTAGGCGGGGCTAAAGAACGGTAATAATATTGTTAGGGAGGCTGTTTGGCTATGTAGAAAAGAATGCCTCAATCATATTGTCACAATATGTAATGCAAAGATGCAGTCTCGAACAAGATGAAAAACAAGTTTTAGAGGTGCAACTAGTGGTGGAGTCACTCAGGAAATAAAAGAATTGACAAAAGTGATCAATTCATACTTTTAGGCTATGTGGACTCACGGGATTGGGCTCATTTAACTAAACCTAGCCCAAAGATTTGCGGCACGCATATTTACACTTACTAAGAGCAGTTAAACTCACTATTCATTACTTGACTCAAAATCAGAAGATTTGCAAATTCAGTTTCAAAAACTTTTAAGTTCTCAACCAGACTTTTCAAGGTGAAGCAAGACAAACTGAAAGTCTAATCGGTCTACAAGGTGGGGAAAAAAATATTTTAAGGGGGGGAAAGAAAAAGGAAAATGAAAAATTAAAAAGGCACACGTGGCACCCCACTCCCACACAAAAACTCTACAATGTCCTCATTGTGACTACGGTGACACCACACACAAAAGAGAACACAGACCACACAAAAGAAAAACTCACAAAAGAAAAGAAAAACACAAGCCAGCATGCATGCTACCCCCACTCCCACACAAAAATATTACAATATCCTTAATAGAAACAGAGATGAGTCAGCACACGAAAGAAAATAAAAAGAAACACACAAAAAGAGAACAAAAGAGAGAAGAAGGTTAACTTACTAACTGAAAAAAAAATAAAGATAAAGAAAGATATTACCTGGTTGGGTACTGAGTATACCCAAGCAATGAAATCTCAAAATAATACCATCTATGGAGCATCAGCCACTCCATCTCACCTCAGGACGTCGGGCACCATGTCAGAACCATTCAACGCCCGTAGTAATAAGTCATGCATCCGTGAATGCATCTCAGAATGGTGTAGGTAAGAGCACAATCTCAAAGGTACATCAACAAATGTTAGTGCTCTTAACAGTTTATCAAATGCCTTAGAAAAGTCATAGAAATGATGGAATGCAGGAATATAAAAAACTTTTCTAGGCACCTTAAAAGGAGACAAGACAATTGATTCCTCCCATTGACTTGTAAATGGAGTATGCAAATCAACGGGAGGGGGCAATACAACACATTCCTGAACTTTTTCATGCATAGACTTGTATGCAAACAACGACTCATAAAGCATATCACCATCAAAAATGTCATTGTCACAAACCAAGTTCAAACATTTAGGATCAATCCCCAAATACTCCAGTTCATCCTCAAAAGATTTTACATCATTGGACTCGCAAGGAAGGGTAGCTAATGCCTCATTAATACAATGATTCTTATTGAAAGTGAATAGTTCAGTATCAAGCACACATTCAATCACAAATTTACTATGACTTTCATCAACAGCTCTGTATCAAAGTTCAACAACTATCCAAATTATGCTAGAAATTCTAACATTACAGATCAAATCATTTGCAACCCAAAAATCTCATAATCGAAACTTTCAAACATTCAAGATCAAAATCCTAAAATCGATTAACAAGGAAGACGAAATTAGATATTCAAAACAGAGAATAAAATCAAGAATTAAACCTAATCTAATTCTAACCCTAAGATGCCGATTGACGATTTCTGGGTTGTCACCCCCCAAAAACCGACCTTCCGGATCTTCACTGGACTCCCCCCGTTGTCTTCCTCCTTCTTCCCCTTTTATACACATCATCAAGCTTCCTCTTCAATTTTTTGACCGTCGATCTTCTTCAAATTTGAACGATTTAGATGTGTTCGGTTGGTGATGATGGACTTTGCATCGAACTCGAATCTGCACATGAGAAGAGAAAAAGGATGAGAATTCGAGACATATAGCGAGAACTTAAATGAAAAATGAGATGAGATAAGAAGATGAATGATTATGGTGGACTGGATGTCGGTTGTATGTTTGTTGACTGCAAGAAATCGAGAAGAAGAAGAAGAAGAATGATGAGGATTCAACAGAAAGAAGAAGAAAGAAAGAAGAAAGAAGAAAAGAAGAAGAATCTGAGGAAGAAGGAGGATCGGGAAAGGAAAGGAGAAAGAAAGAAAGAGAAAGGGATCCGAGGGGAAAAGGAAGAAGAAAGAAGAAAGGGAAATGAAAAAGAAAGAAGAGGGGGACGGGGGAAAATGAGATTAGGGTGTCGGCAGAGGGAAAGAAAAGAAGGGGGAAACGGTTCGGGCGTGGGTAAATGGGTTAGGGTTTTGTGGAGCGCGGGTTTTAGGGTTTCTGGGTTGGAGGGAGTTGGATTGGGTTTTAGAGGTGGGCCGAGAACTGGGCTGGGATGTTGGGCCGAGAAAAGAGTAAGTAGGATTGGGTTGGATTTAGACTGGGTTTAGAATTCAGGGTTTTATTTTATTTATTTGTTTTCTAATTTTATTTGTTTTTATTAATTTGATTTATAATAAACAAAAATAATAAAATACTGTAAAATCTAATAATAATGCAAAATACATAAAAACATAATAAAATTCCTAAATTAATTATTAAAGACAAGCAAAACTCCTTATAAAAGATATTAATTCGGCTCGAACCGAGACCGAACAACACTCACACACAAGGGTTTGCTCGCCCCGAGCAAACTAAAACAAGAAATAAAAAGTAACTAACTACCCTAACTCACTTTCGTAGGAATCACGGTTGCATTTAGCATATGCAACAAGCCCTTTAAATCCCTAGGTTTCCCCTAGTGGGCGAGTAGGTCTCGTGAGGGTTTGCAGAAGATATACCCACAAAATCTAGAGAAAAAAGTAGACTCAGATTAAAAACGAAAAGACTCGAGAAAGAAAAAGGAAAAAGAAGAAACAAAATAACTAAAAAAAGGAAAAAGGTTACAAATACAATTAAACACCCCAACAGGCTAACCAATCAAACATATCGATTCAACAAGCAAATACCAAGATCAATCTGGAAGAGAACAAAATCAGTGTAAAATAGACAGAATGAAGTTTTCGAAACTAAGTAGAGAGAACAAGTACTTTAGATGCGAAAAACCGCCAACAGGCTTAAGATAAATGCAAATATGCGCGGTTGGTTATGGACGTAGGCCAGTCAAAAGAGCAAACCTCACTTTAGGATACAAAAATGAACGCTCAAACACTCAAATTTGAATGTGTATTTGGGTTTTTCTCATACTCAGACCAAAAGAAACAACCTACCATAGGCTTGGTAAGAATCTCGTCTCCACTGCTAGTATGCAAATACACAAGTGACAATCAAGAGGACTCTTTAGGGTTATAACGAGGCTTAGGTTAAGGGGAAAAGAGTGGTAATATTTGGATATGAGGAGTTAAAGAGTCACGCTTGGATTGATTTTCAACAAAGATTTTCTCTCAACTCACCTTCTTGCTTAATGTATGCAAGGAACTCACTTTTCTCCCTCATTAAGAACAAAACACCTTATCAAACTTTACAACCTGGTCAAAAGCTAAGAACTCTTAATTAAGTTACCCTTAATCACCCTTTTTTTCATATATATATTTTTTTTGGTGGGTGATCAAGGGAGAAGAAACACGAATATATATATAAACTTAGCTTCGACCTCAATACATCAAAAGAACATCATAACCAATTAGCTAACTCATAATAATTGTGAAATATAATTTGACCCAATTCAATAAAATTCACACCCCAACATCTCACTCATTTGTAGCAACACCGAACCAATTTTCACTCCTGGATTAATGAAATCTCACAACATCCAAACAGAGAGGTAATCAAAGGCTAGGCGGGGCTAAAGAACGGTAATAATATTGTTAGGGAGGCTGTTTGGCTATGTAGAAAAGAATGCTTCAATCATATTGTCACAATATGTAATGCAAAGATGCAGTCTCGAACAAGATGCAAAACAAGTTCTAGAGGTGCAACTAGTGGAAGTCTGGTGTGCATGGTAGCCTTGTCCATCGTGGTTGCACGGCGGTATTGTCCTTGGACTCCTTAATCCGCTGCGCTAATCACCAGATGATAAGGTGGTTACCCCTAATCTGGTGATTATGAGTCTAGGGGTGTTACATTGGTAGTGCACTTTTTTGCCAATTAGAGCAATCCCTATAACCCGGGATGGGAGACACAACAGCTCCTCATACTCCTTGCCGATATAGGTGAACAACGACGATAATGTCAGTAGTGCATAATTATTTGACCCCAGAATCGAGAACCATTCTTCCAATAAGGGGCTCAACTCCTTTACCCTGAATCGAGAGACGTGCATCTTTGCATCCCAGAACGTATCCGCGACTCGAAGAAAGTCATAGTTTACTCGTACTTGTTGTAGACTCAACAGATGAGTCAGCTTGTATCTCCCTTAGTTGACTCATACTTGTCCTACACTCAGCAGATGAGTCAACTTTTATCTCCCTAACTCTCTTATCTCTTTCTTGGACAACGTGCTCATCCATCTTGCATACTTTTTCTTGAACGCCATTAAATAGCTGCAATTTGATCTCTCTAATGAAGCACAATAGGAATGGAAGAGGGGATGATATGTACTACTACATGCAAGGCTATTAATAACATCTCCACCAAAGCCAAATTTGGGATCAAATCATCCTAAACGGTCATGTTACTGCTTGCATTATGATGTATTACCGGATCAAGAAAGGTTCTTGATTCCAATAATACACGAAACACGTGTAACCAAACAATAAGGAGGGGGTGGTTCACGAGATTAAGGAGGGAAGAGAGGGGTGGTTCTCGTGAAAAGGGTTCTTTGTGGAGGTTATTTGCCGTGAGGGCTTTTGTGGTTTCAAGATTCAAGAAGGGTTGAATCTTGAATGGGAAGAGAGAGGGATGATTGATTCTTGGAAGGGGAATATGGAGGAGGGTGACATGAGGTAGGAGGTAGGGGAGAGAGAGGGGGACGTTGGTCTTGATGGTGAGGGGGAGATTGTTGGGTTGTTGGAGGAGAGAGAGGGAGTTTGTCGGGAGGTTGTTATGGAGAGAGAAAAGAAAGGAGGTGATGATTGTTGAGGAGGAGGAGGACGTTTGTGGGGAGTGAAGGAGGTTGAAAGATGGCGTATGGTTTGAGGGAAAAGGAGATAGGGTTGGGTTGTGACTTAACTGTATTGACAGAAAGCTCACAATGTAATTACCTTAACTATATTGATAGAAAGGTAAGAACGGATAGAACTAGGTTTCTAACTTGAATCCACAAGATAGACAACCTAGGGCTAACTTGATCTAGACCGCAACCTAGGATCAGGCTCTTCCTAACCACGTGGGTGCCAGACCAAGATACAATAGAAGAAAGGGGTGAGGTTTATCCAAACACTCAAGGGAAAGCTAAAAGCTTAAAGGGTTTCATATTTCTAAATCGATTGATTGAAACGATTACAAGCCTAGGCTATTTATACTAGGAGAGTCCTAACTCCCCTAGGAATCCTTACTTGGCGTGCAAGCCAAGGAATACTAAACCTAGATGCTTAACTATTCCAATCTCCTCTTGGATTAGGATTCCTTATCCTAAGAGGAGATGGTTACAACTACCATATCCTAATTAGAATTGGCTTTCTTAATCCAAGATGGATTAGTTACAAAATAAGCCATCCTAATCTAGAATTAGCTAACTTGACGCCTAATCTAGCCTATCACACGTGAATTGCACACACACACACTCCTATGATGCTCAAGTTTATAATTTACTTGGCATCTTACATTATTCTAGAAAAACTAATAAAAGCTATAAATAATAAAATTACATCCAAAAGATCAAACTGCAAGATTCAAAGCTTGGAATCTTGAACTGATCTTGGGCGTGTGTCTTGGGCTTCTTGGCGTGATATTGGCCTAACTAGGATGTTTGGACATCCTCTTGAAACAAGGAGCACTCCATGTGAATGGGTCTTTGTATTTCTACTTTATATCCTCCTTCTTTGATCCATCTTTTATGAATGATTCGATTCTTCCTTATTGGGCCTGAATTGGACAAAGTTCTTTGTTGAAGGACCTTATATGTATGATGGATCTTCAATTGGGCCTGCTTGATTGGGCCTAGGGAAGTATGCGTGGGCTGATTTTCATCATTCCACCCTAGTTGAAAGAAGTTTGTCCTCAAACTTGGAAGTTCAAGTTTAAAGACTTCACGTAGCCCAACTAGAATCTTCACGTGGATCAGGACCTCCACATGAACCATGGTTGTGCTAATAAACTCCACGTGAATCAGGACCTTCACGTGTACCTGGAGTCTGTGAAGTGATCGATCTTTCTAACTTTTGCTATGCATGAATGTGTCTAGGACACACTTGCTCATGAAGGACTTCAGAACCTGATTCATAAGTCTCATAATAACATAAAGAACATAGATTAGGTCACAAGGTGTGGCTAACCATACAGCGAGACTTCTTGGGATTTCAGCAGCAGTAATCCCTAATTGAATTTGAACCCGGTTATTTTCTTTCTCCTTTGCGATCACTAGGGCACTTGGATGAACAGTTTCCTTCTTGATCATACCCTTGGCGTGACCATCAGCTGTATTTCGAACCCTTGGAGCAGCAGTGGGGTTCACGTGATCTCCTGCAACGTTCACGTTGACTGGACCTAGGTGAGGTCTCTTCAGTTGAGTTCTCGTGAGGAGCGACAAGGGGTGATTTTTCTGCTGATTTCACGAGACTAGTTGATGTAGGAATGACCTCCTTGTGTTCACTAAACTCAGGGCGTTCAGTGATCATGAAAGATACAAGTTTTGAATCATTCCCGGTTGTTGTTGGTGATGTCTTTAGGGGAGCTAACGTGACCATCTTGTTTTTTACCATCAAGGTGTATGTGTTAGCTCTTCCATCATGTGTAACACTCCTGTCAAATAACCATGGTCTTCCAAGCAGAATATGACAGGCTTCCATAGGTAGTACATCACACCAGATAGAATCTTGATAAGACTTTCCAATAGAAAAGCTTACCAAACAACGTTGAGTCACCTTTAAACCTTTACCCGAGCTGATCCATTGTACTGTGTATGGCGTGGGGTGTGTGCTTGTAGGTAGCTGTAGTTTGTTCACCATAGTAGTTGAAACCGCATTAGTACAGCTTCCACCATCGACGATCAAAGAACAAACTTTCCCTTGCACAGTACAGCGGGAATGGAAGATAGCTTCCCGTTGTTGCAGGTCTTCAGGGACTGGAGAGCTATTCAATATTATCCTCACAACCAGCATCTCTCCTTGATCTGGTTCTTCCACGACCTTTTCTTTATATTCGTTGTGACAGGCGTGGGTTTCTTCTTCGATATCCGTCGGTTCGGGTTCAAACAGAGCATTCTGAAATTCTAGCAATGTGATTGCCCTCTTGTTTGGACACTCTGAAGCAATATGACCGAGCCCTTGACACCTAAAGCACCTCTTTTTATCCGTGGGTGGAGCTGGAACGGACTTAGGGGCGGTTTGAGGGGTAGGATTGGGTGTTTTTGTGGCGGACGGTTAGGAGTGGGTTTGGCTTTTTTGTGGGGTGTATGTTTGAGGCGTGTAGGGAGTTCTTTGGGAACTAGGGTTCCTATTTGGCATCTCCTTGCCTCTTCTTTTCTTTTGTTGTTCCACTTTGTTAGTCAAAGTACTCAATTCATCAAGAGTTTCATAAGGTGAAGTTCCACCACATACCTTTTGTTTTCGTTTAAGCCAGCAAGATACCTCACAAGAGTTTGAGGTTCATCTTCTTTCAGATCACACCTCCAGAGTAGGTGTTCGAATTCCTTAGTATATTCTTCAACGGATTTAGACCCATGGGATAGTTGTTGTAGACGAAAGTAGTTGTCTTTGAAGTAGCTTGTAGGAAGAAACTTTGAATGGAGTTTCTTTTTCATCTTCTCCCAAGAACGGATCTTTTCTTTCCCGACATGTTGTCTCTTTTTCTGTAGATTAGTCCACCAAATACTAGCATGCTTTCAAAGTTTTAAAACAATATACTTGACCTTCTTATCATCAGCGACATCTTTCAAATCAAAGACTCGTTCGACAGTTTGAATCCAATCAAGAAAGATTTCAGGATCAAGATTACCGTCGAATTCAGGGATGTCAACTTTGAAGTCGAGTCTTTCTTCCCTTGGAGGGGGTCTAAGGTGACGTGACCTCCTGCTTGAGCCAATAGAGTGCTCAGTTTCGCTAGGACTGCTGGGGATGGCTTCTTCTTCTTCTTGCCTCCGTAGTGTCCTAAATTGCAGATTCATGTATCGCTTCAACTGATCAGAAAGATAAGCGATTCTTCCTTCAAGTTCTGCTTTCTCTTGTTTCCATTGTTCAGTAGGGTCTCCACCTTCTTGATTATTGCTTCCTGACGCAATGGGACGGGTTGTGGAACGTCTAGATTGACGTTGGGTAGGGAAGGGAATGTGTTTGGGCTGTTTGTGTAGTTTAGGGTTGCAGGTTGGTATTCAAGGTTTGAAGGTTATGTGTTTGGATTGCAGGTTAAACCTGTGGATTGGCAGGTTAAGCTTTTGGATTAGAAGGTTACGTGTTTCGTTTACACTCAAACTTAACCTAGAGCTCTAATACCACTTTTGATGTATTACCGGATCAAGAAAGGTTCTTGATTCCAATAATACACGAAACACATGTAACCAAACAATAAGGAGGGGGTGGTTCACGAGATTAAGGAGGGAAGAGAGGGGTGGTTCTCGTGAAAAGGGTTCTTTGTGGAGGTTATTTGCCGTGAGGGCTTTTGTGGTTTCAAGATTCAAGAAGGGTTGAATCTTGAATGGGAAGAGAGAGGGATGATTGATTCTTGGAAGGGGAATATGGAGGAGGGTGACATGAGGTAGGAGGTAGGGGAGAGAGAGGGGGATGTTGGTCTTGATGGTGAGGGGAGATTGTTGGGTTGTTGGAGGAGAGAGAGGGAGTTTGTTGGGAGGTTGTTATGGAGAGAGAAAAGAAAGGAGGTGGTGTTTGTTGAGGAGGTGGAGGATGTTTGTGGGGAGTGAAGGAGGTGGAAAGATGGCGTGTGGTTTGAGGGAAAAGGAGATAGGGTTGGGTTGTGACTTAACTGTATTGATAGAAAGCTCACAATGTAATTACCTTAACTATATTGATAAAAAGGTAAGAACGGATAGAACTAGGTTTCTAACTTGAATCCACAAGATAGACAACCTAGGGTTAACTTGATCTAGACCGCAACCTAGGATCAAGTTCTTCCTAACCACTTGGGTGCTAGACCAAGATACAATAGAAGAAAGGGGTGAGGTTTATCCAAACATTCGAGGGAAAGCTAAAAGCTTAAAGGGTTTCATATTTCTAAATCGATTGATTAAAACGATTAAAGCCTAGGCTATTTATACTAGGAGAGTCCTAACTCCCCTAGGAATCCTTACTTGGCGTGAAAGCCAAGGATTACTAAACCTAGATGCTTAACTATTCCAATCTCCTCTTGGATTTGGATTCCTTATCCTAAGGGGAGATGGTTACAACTACCTTATCTTAATTAGAATTGACTTTCCTAGTCCAAGATGGATTAGTTACAAAATAAGCCATCCTAATCTAGAATTAGCTAACTTAGCGCCTAATCTAGCCTATCACACGTGAATTGCACACACACACTCCTATGATGCTCAAGTTTATAATTTACTTGGCATTTTACATTAATCTAGAAAAACTAATAAAAGCTATAAATAATAAAATTACATCCAAAAGATCAAAATGTAAGATTCAAAGCTTGGAATCTTGAATTGATATTGGACGTGTGTCTTGGGCTTCTTGGCGTGATATTGGCCCAACTAGGATGTTTGGACATCCTCTTGAAACAAGGAGCACTCCATGTGAATGTGTCTTTGTATTTCTACTTTATATCATCCTTCTTTGATCCATCTTTTATGAATGATTCGATTCTTCCTTATTGGGCCTAAATTGGACAAAGTCCTTTGTTGAAGGACCCTATATGTATGATGGATCTTCAATTGGGCCTTTTTGATTGGACCTAGGGAACTATGCGTGGGCTGATTTCCATCTCATTATAATCCCATGATTTTTGCTATTCTCCAACGGTTGGCAACATGAAATAAAAAAATTTGCGATGGTCGCTTCGCCTTGGCTTCGCTGTAGACAGGCGCGCGCATGCATTCCTCGCCCCAGCCCACTCCGCCCCTGCCATAGTCGCATGGCCTTGCTGGCGACATGGGTTGTGCTCACGCTTCTCGCTGCCCACTCTTGGCCATGGAGCCTGACAGGGCCGCAAGCGCACGGTGTACGTAGTAGCACGTCAAGGTCGATCCCACAGGGACTCACTTAGCAGCACAGAAAACTAATCTCTATCACGATTGCTAAGCTAATCAGGATTTGGGTTTTGAAAATGGTTTAACAATTAAATAAAACTAATAAAGCAGGGAAAAACAATCAAAGAGTTCTAAACAAGAGAGAAAGATTTCTAGGGAGATCCTAACCTAACAACGAGTTCAATTACTAAAACTTAGCCTACACAATCATATATTCAAGAATGAATCAAGAATCGATAACCTCTAAATCCTATCGCACTTTCGATGCTAAAAAGAATTATTCTGAACAACCTAATCAACAACTTTCGTGTGCCTTTTAGGTTGAACAAAATTGAAGGTCTCAAAAGGTCAGGTTATCTAATGATTCCCTAGTTCACTACTCCTTTTTCAACTTTCGCAAACCTAGGTAGACAGGTTGGTAGTCAGATTACCCTTATTCACCTTTCAGTACTTCTCAGGTTAATCTCAAACTTACAAATATCCAAGGCCTTAAGAATACTCATAAACATGGTAAACACAACCTTCTATTGATTCTAATCAAAAATTCATGCACAAACTAATAACAATTAATCAAACCACATTGTTTCGGGTTGCAAAACCCTAGAATTCAAAGAAACTACTCACTCATATTCAATGAAAACACGACACAAGTTCCAAACATCATAATTAATTCTTAAAACAAAGAAAGAATCGAAAAGAAATACAAACTACAAGGAATAGGACCGTCGAGCCTTTCGATCCGTGCTGAGTCTTCCTCATGAGCGATGAAAATTTCTTCCCGAATCTTGATCTTGATCCTTCTTGAATCAATCTTGATATTGGTCTTGATGGAGTAATTGATGAGTGGAGGGATAGATTTAGGGCTTTTCTCCCTTGATGGGTGGATGGATGAATAGAATGATGGGTGAATAATGAAAAACCCCCAAAATCATCGTCAAAAATATGAAGAAATCTCATAACCGCCACTTTCTTGCTTGCGGAACAAGGCCAAGCCACGCAGCAGTAGTCTGCCACGGACCGCCGCCTTCACCACGGCCTGGCCGTGATGTCTATTGCCTCAGTCTTTCCTTTTTCCATTTTGCTTTGTGTCTCGGCGAAGTCCAGCAAAATGAGTCAATGGTTGACTGGGCCTCACTTCTCTTCTCTTGATTGGACAACATGAAGATGGCCTAATGCAATTAATTGATGGCCCTCTTTTGGTCTCATGTGATTGGGCCGCATTAATGTTTGAAGGAATGAAGTGAATTCCTCCACATCTCCCTTCTTGTGAGTGGGCCGATTGAGTGATCTAAATTGATGATGTCAATTTACCCACTTCACTCTTTGGTTATTGGACCGCCTCTTGCTCATCTCTTCTTCTCTCATTGGACCGAACGAAATGATGGCCCAAGAATCAATTGAGTGGCCTTCCTTTCTCTACCCTTTATCTCTTTCTTGATTGGGCCGTTGAAAAGTTGAACAAATCAAATCCATTCATCCACTTTTCTCTATTTGTGAAAAAAGTTGGCGAAAAAAAACAAGCCCACCACGGTGTGGCTACACCACGCGCATCGTGATGTTCATCGTCCGGCACGGCTTGCTCCTTTCTGTCCCAAATTTGTACCATGGTTTGGGCATAACATGTAAAGGCCCGTGGTGTCTTCAATCTTGCCAAAAGTTGAGAAATTGTCAGTATTTTGATCTCAAAACCTACAAATTTACATCACAAACAACAACACCAAGTGTAGTAGGGAAATTGGAATAAAAGTCTAGGTTCACACATAAAACTCTCCCTAATTCACTATTAAAAACCCCTAAAAATATAGTCATGAAACGCAGTTATCAAATCCCCCCATGCTTACTCCTTGCTTGTCCCCAAGCAAGTACAAGACTCAAAACTAGATGAAAGGACTTAAAAGAAAAAGAATTTTACTCACATCTCCTCCAATTAAAGGGGCATATAGGATTACATAAGCAAGCATACACTCAAGGACTCCCTAGCGAGAATAAGATTCAAATTGAAACAAAAATTGTTGTTCGAAATAGAGTCACATGTCAGGAAGCAACACAACTAATCCATCACATCTCAAAAGCAATCAAAATTCATTCACATGTTTGGCGAACTAGTTGGGATCGGTAGGACCTCACTTTAGGGTATGTGGGTCACTCCCCTCGTGTGTTTGCAAAAGATATAACGGTTCACTCAAAAACCTTCAACCATTGTAAACAACCTACCATAAGCTTGACAAGACTCTCGATTCTCTACCGCTATAGACAATATGCACAAAAGTTAATCATGAGGATTTTTCAAAGGTTGTAACGGGGCTTAGGTGTAGGGTAAGGAGGGAATTCATTTGGGTAATGTGGAGCTAAGAGCCAAAGACCTAAAGAGCAACATTCCCAATATATATAGCACAACACCTCTTACATCACACCGCAATGAAGCATAAATATCTTCCCCATCGAGGCAAAATAAAGGAATAGTCAATATAAGCAAGAAAACCACTATGCTATTCACCTTATTCCTCAAAACTTCTCCTCTTTTTTTTCTTTTTTTTTTTTTGCTCTTTTTTTTATGGTGAATAGCATAAATATATAAAAATAGGATCATTTCCTTTCAACCCAATTTCAACCTCAAATGAAAAGAGGGGATAAATAATAATTATGAGCAATGCTTCCCTCATCAAGTAAACCAACCAACGAAGTCATCAACAAATAGACTACAAAACTGTCCTCCAACTGAATTGTTGCTCCACTAACTTGGCTAAAAGGGTATGGAATTAAGAACAAGCCAAAGGTGCACGATATAGGTGAAGCAAATCAAGACAGGAAAAACTGCGCACGGGCTAGCAAAAAGAAGTCAAGATGTTAGGTTGCTTTTGGCTATGTGGCTTCAAAATGGGCCTCAATTATATTAACACAATACACAAGTCAAATGCAGTTTCAAAGAGAGTCGAATCAAGTTCTAGAGATGCAAACATGGTAAGGTCACACTCAAAAAGAAAATGAGACTATAAAAATAATAGTTTTTTAGGCTCAAGAAGTCTCACGGGTTAACCTACCACAATCACAAGCAACTAGTTCATTTGATGTACCAAACACAAGAACTTCACTATCATGTACAAGAGTTGATCAAGACTAGATGAATCACAATCAAGACAAGCAACCTAAATCAAACAAACAACCAAGTCTCTCCTATCATCCACATCAAGCCAAAAATCTCATGAGTATACACTTGTAATGACAATCCAAACATACACCATAAAGTACTCAACAAAGGAGGGTTTTCGCAATTAAAACAAAATAAAACCTAATAAAGCAATTAAATGCTTGGGTTGCCTCCCAAGAAGCGCTAGTTTAACGTCTTTAGCTAGACGAAACTTACCTCAGATGCAGTCAACGCCCTTAGAAGCTTGTCAAACTTCGCAGCATGCGGTTCACAAGCCTGCAGATAAGAGAGCAACAAAATACTCATGGCAAAGAATGTTAGTTGCATTCTCTCAAATAAGTCAAAAGTACTAGAAAAATCAAAAGAATCAAAATAAGTAGTCCACATGATTTTTCTAGCTGAGTCCTCTAGGCATTCACAATATGGGTCAAGATAGGGATGAAACCCTTCTAAAGTGCCTAAGGACAAGTCAAAGACATTGTTGGTCCCCTCAATCACAGTTACATCACAAGAGTCAACCTCACATCCCACATTAACATAAACATCAATGGTCTCTTCACAGGGAATGGGCTCCTCAAGGTTCTTAGGGGCAACCGAAGGTAGTGAACAAAGCATAGAAGCATGGAGTGCATCATCAAATTCCTCGCTTGAAGGATCTAATCCACACACAAACCCATCACAAGACTCCTCATCAATAGCATCAATTAACTCATGACAAACATCATCATCATACCTAGCATCAAACTCATGGGAATCACTCACCTCAAACCCTGTCGACTGAGAAAAAGGTAAGGATGCATTTTGAAAAGCAAAGACACCATCACTAGTGTCTCTAGGTAAGCTAAGATGAGAAGGAGCAACAGTTGGCAAAGATGACCTAGAAGGGTCAACTATTTCATCTATTTTCTCTAGACAAGCTTCCACCTTATCTTGTTGCTCTTGCATTGCCCTCATCAAAAAAATCAAGTTTGGCTAAAATAGGGCATGTAGACTCATCATGGTCAAAAGAACTACATAAATGACAAGGAGACAAACAATGGGGTTGAGTACATAATCTAGCATGAGATGCACAAAGATTGGGGAAAGAGGATGCACAATAATAATTTTCAAAATCACGAGTATCACGTGCAAGCCACTCAAGCAAACTCCAAGCTTTATCAACAATTTTAGCATAGAAACCAAAATACTCTAATAGAGTACGAGTATCTCTATTCACCCCCTTAGCAACAATGTCAAGAATATCTGATTTTCCAGGCACAATACAACATGGAACAGGACATGCACGTAATCGTTCAAAATAGCGCCAAAATAATTCCTACTCAAATTGGGGAAAATCAAGAATTGCCATTTCTCTTTTTTTTTGTGTTTCTTTTTTTTAAAAGATAAAAATAAAAGAAAAAGAAAACAGCTTAGTCAACCTAAGAGGGTTCGTTCACCGACTGTTAGGGACAGAGTCCCCGGCAACGGCGCCAAAAAACTTGATGTACAGCAAGCGCACATGCACGAGTAAAGACGTCAAGGTCGATCCCACAGGGACTCACTTAGCGGCACAAAAAACTAATCTCTATCACGATTGCTAAGCTAATCAGGATTTGGGTTTTGGAAATGGTTTAACAATTAAATAAAACTAATAAAGCAGGGAAAAACAATCAAAGAGTTCTAACCAAGAGAGAAAGATTTCTAGGGAGATGCTAACCTAACAACGAGTTGAATTACTAAAACTTAGTCTGCACAATCATACATTCAAGAATGAATCAAGAATCGATAACCTCTAAATCCTATCGCCCTTTCGATGCTAAATAGAATTATTCTAAACAACCTAATCAACAACTTTCGTGTGCCTTTTAGGTTGAACAGAATTGAAGGTCTCAAAAGGTCAGGTTATCTAATGATTCCCTAGTTCACTACTCCTTTTTCAACTTTTGCAAACCTAGGTAGACAGGTTGGTAGTCAGATTACCCTAATTCACCTTTCAGTACTTCTCAGGTTAATCTCAAATTTACAAATATCCAAGGCCTTAAGAATACTCATAAACATGGTAAACACAACCTTCTATTGATTCTAATCAAGAATTCATGCACAAACTAATAACAATTAATCAAACCACATTGTTTCGGGTTGCAAAACCCTAGAATTCAAAGAAACTACTCACTCATATTCAATGAAAACACGACACAAGTTCCAAACATTATAATTAATTCTTAAAACAAAGAAAGAATCGAAAAGAAATACAAACTACAAGGAATACGACCGTCGAGCCTTTCGATCCCGACGCGGAGTCTTTCTCGCGAGCGATGAAAATTTCTTCCCGAATCTTGATCTTGATCCTTCTTGAATCAATCTTGATATTGGTCTTGATGGAGTAATTGATGAGTGGAGGGATAGATTTAGGGCTTTTCTCCCTTGATGGGTGGATGGATGAATAGAATGATGGATGAATAATGAAAAACCCCCAAAATCATCGTCAAAAATATGAAGAAATCTCATAACCGCCACTTTCTTGCTCGCGGAACAAGGCCAAGCCACGCAGCAGTAGTCTGCCACGGACCGTCGCCTTCACCACGGCCTGGCCGTGATGTCTACTTCCTCAGTCTTTCCTTTTTCCATTTTGCTTTGTGTCTCGGCGAAGTCCAGCAAAATGAGTCAATGGTTGACTGGGCCTCACTTCTCTTCTCTTGATTGGAGCACATGAAGATGGCCTAATGCAATTAATTAATGGCCCTCTTTTGGTCTTATGTGATTGGGCCGCATTAATGTTTGAAGGAATGAAGTGAATTCCTCCACTTCTCCCTTCTTGTGAGTGGGCCGATTGAGTGATCTAAATTGATGATGTCAATTTACCCACTTCACTCTTTGGTTATTGGACTGTCTCTTGCTCATCTCTTCTTCTCTCATTGGACCGAACGAAATGATGGCCCAAGAATCAATTGAGTGGCCTTCCTTTCTCTACCCTGTATCTCTTTCTTGATTGGGCCGTTGAAAAGTTGAACAAATCAAATCCATTCATCCACTTTTCTCTATTTGTGAAACAAGTCAAGACAAAACCAAATTTCACCACGCCCGCTGGCTACACCACGCGCATCGTGATGTTCATCGTCTGCACGCCTTGCTCCTTTCTGTCCCAAATTTGTACCATGGTTTGGGCATAACATGTAAAGGCCCGTGGTGTCTTCAATCTTGCCAAAAGTTGAGAAATTGTCGGTATTTTGATCTCAAAACCTACAAATTTACATCACAAACAACAACACCAAGTGTAGTAGGGAAATCGGAATAAAAGTCTAGGTTCACACATAAAACTCTCCCTCATTCACTATTAAAAACCCCTAAAAATATAGTCATGAAACGCAGTTATCAGAGCCTTTCGTGGTTGATGGGCCTTTTGGTTCGTATTTCTCGTTTCCGGTCCATGTGTATGTTCTTTGTTTCGGGTTTCTTACCCCGAGCCCAATCATATCTTGTTCAGTAATTTTGCTCGATCCTCTCTGATAGTTAGGTTTTTTATTTTATTTATTTTATCTTTTTTTCATTTGGGGTAGGGGGATTAATCCCACCATGTAGATGAACATGAGTACATTGGATTGCATAAGAAGTTGTACATAATAAAATTTATAAGAAATAAAAGCAATAGAGGTCATAGGAAATAGAAGTTGTACATTAGTAGAGTTCTACATAAAGAAAAATAGTAATACATTAAAAAAAAAAGTCTGCATCGCATGGCGCAATCAGTGGTACCACACCAAAGAGCTAGAATCGTCGCTGTCCTCGGTTGTATCCCCACCAGCATTCGATGCACTGACATTGCCAAAGTACGTCTCCCAGGAGTTAAAATCAGAGAGGGATGCCGAATCAACGCTCGTCATTATCAGAAAAAGAATAATAGGAGGCACCTATAGCAATAACGAATGTAGGAGGTGGAGCAAGAGATGGACGTGCTGGCGACGGTGTAGGAGATCGAACTTGTGGTGGCCACGATGCAGGAGGAAGATGTAGAAGGTGGAGCAAGAGATACCCGCGCGGAAACCAGATCACCTCCAACATTTCGCTCTGTCGCACCCACAACGCCAGTCGTCGCACCCACAACGACAACCATGTTTTCTGCGCGCCTGAAATGGCTAAGATGGCTGCGTTTTATGTAACTTCCATGCCTTGTATACATATTTTTAGAGACGATTTTATTGGGGAGTTCTGATTATTATTGTTCATTCTAGCTTTAGTGAGAGAAAGTGGGTAATTAGTGAGTGATTAGAGGGATTTCTACTTAGATTATTGCTTCGATTTGGTTTGCATTGAAAAATTCAAGTTTCATCAATTGAAGCATTGTGAAGGCCATCAATTTCTTGATCATCCTCTACTTATTTCCATCATTATAGGTGTTTTCTCATCCTTGCTTTATTATTTCCTTTGTTAATTACATCCTTGTTAATTTGATTGTTTTTTATTGTTTTTTTTATTGTTTTGCTTGAGATGATCATATTCTATGCTAGAAATCATATTTAGGTTTGGTTTTGTTGATGTTAGTATAGCTGTAATGATGATTAGTGGCTAGATACCGTATGGATTAGGGGGTGATTAGAGATGTTGATAGGTGATTAGGAGAAGGTTAGCAATTTAGGGAGTAATTAGGTAGTAAATCAATTTTCCACCCTAGCCCTTCCTTCAAGTGGAGTACATTAGTGTCCGAGAGCTCTCTAATGTACTGATCGCTTGTCAACGGAAGGCTAGGGACAGGATAGTTAGTCGCTCGCTCACGAGAGTGAGGATGTGACTAACTAGGGAATTCTGTTGTTTTAACCCTCCAGGTCTATGGTGGCCTTTGAGGTAGTTAATCTGGCTTGTCCTTGAGAGAGGGAGGCCGGTGGGTCTTTTCTAGTAGAATATCCACTTGATTTTCTCCCGCTGTTTACCCCCTAACTGCAAAACCTACTACCCTTGATCCTATTGACATCCTAAAGACCCTGAAGCCCATTTTTACCATTTGACTGAACCCTTACTTGTTTGTTTATCTGCTATCCTTGATGAACCATCCAACCGATTCTGTTTCCTTGTGATCTTGACTCTTACGTCGACCTAGATCCTTTAGCTAAGGCCCCCAACTCCCTGAGAAGAGCGACTTTAAAATCGGTTATACAAAACCACTGTACATTGGGTTTCATTTGGGTCGAGTAGTGTTCGAATCAGGTTGCGTTCGGGTAGGGTAACATCGGGTATTTGGGCCTAAACTACTCATAAATCTTGAGTCAAGATCTTAGATATAAACCAAATGACAATGACAGAATTGAATATCCAACCCACGTCTAAATTGGAAAATAGTTTGACTCTTGATTTATTAATCACCTGATTAATTGATTTACATGGTTATACAAGGGTGACAGAAATTTGACCCATGATTTACGAGTGTCCTAGCAACCAAAATTTTTTCCGATCCTGAACACTTTGAAAATACTCAAATTTTTCCGAGAAATATTTTATATATCAAGAAATATATCAAGAATTTATGAAAGGTATAGTCATGGAGCAAAACATTTAGGAATATGAAATACAAACAAATTGTAAGCATAGAAAGAAAATGAATTTGGAGTTGACATTGTTTTTTTTTTCCTGGAGTAATTATTTTTTGTGCACCGTTTACTACTGTTTAGGTGAAAACGCAAAATTCCAATGTCAACCATATGCAGATACTCTTATAGTTATCACATTGAATTAAAATGAGATTATCATTTGCATATTTATCAATCTATAAACTATAATGCAAAATACATTAATAAGAATTGTGGCAATTTATTTAGGATTGCATGGATTGTATTTGGACTATTTGGTCGTTCTCATGACTAGTTTGTATCACTTTAGCTATATTTCATTTCTGTCATATCAATTCACATTAAGAATAACTTTAAATTGGTTGAAATAAAGTTTGGTTGGTTGAAGTTTAGGTTGGGTCATTTTGGTTAAGGGTTGGTCCGGGTGTGAATTGGATTGGTTTGAAATCGTGTATGGTCGGTTTGGATTTGGATTATTCATGTTTAGATACCTTTGGGTCAGGTCTATATGGAACCTGGCTGTTCCACCGTCCGGGTTCCTCCTTGGGTTTGAATCGGCCCGGGTCTTTATGGTTGATGACAAGGATTTTGTTCAGTTCGGTTATGGTTCAAGTCATTCGGGTGTTAGTTGTTTAAGTTCATGAGAAGATTCGGGTTCAGTTTGGTTTTGATGAGGGTTATTTTCCGGTGTGGGTCATTTCGGTTCATAATAGGTCTCGGGTTCGATTCAATTTTGGGTCGGATCATTCGGATGTTCCGGTTATAATTGGTTCATCTCACTTCGAACGTCGGTTCGAGTATGGTCCCCAGTCATTCCGTTTGGATATCGAATTTCGAATTAGTTTTGATAGGTCTACTCATACATAAATAAGATTCATTTTAATTACGGTGAATCATTGCCAAATTTTTCAATAAATGTTAAAAAAAAAAATCAATCAGAGAGTAAACCAGACACCATTGGGGAGAGTTAGGGATGGCAACGGGGCGGATCGGGGATGGGGGAGTATACCCTCGTCCCCATCCCCATCCCCGCTCCCAAAACTCATCCCCATCCCCGTCCTTTTCCCCGCTTCGGGGAATGATTCTTGCCCCATCCTCATCCCCGTAGATTCCCCATCCCCAACGGGGTTCCAACGAGGATTTTTTAAAACTATCCTAAATTTAATTAAATTTTAATCGGATCCGATTTTTAATCGAACATGGTTTTTAACATGTTCAAAATACAACGTATTTAATTTGCTCTAGTAATAATACATCAAAATCAAATAATAATACATCAACAAGTGAAAATAAATTGGAAAATTAATACTTTGTCCTTCCCATTAATATATATATTAAATTTGAATAAAAGTTATTTGGTAATTTTAACATTATCGGGGATGGAGATTCAGGGATGGGGACGGGGAATTCACTCCGGCGGGGAAAATGGGGACGGGGATGGGGAAAATTTTGTCCCCATCCCCGCCCCGTCCCCGAGCGAATTTTGGAAAATCGTCCCCGTCCCCGTCCCCACTGGGAGCGGGTGAAATTTTTCTCTAAAGCGGGGCGGGGCTCCGATGGGTTTGGGGATTCTCCACCCCATCGCCATCCCTAGGGAGAGTGATAACTAATAAACACTTGCCGAAAGGGAAAAAAAAAGAAAAGAAAAAGACATAAAGGTGGTGGGGTGCCACACAATCCAGTCCGGCCACACATTCAGTGATGACATGACTAGGCTGAGGCCTGAGGGGGGTTAGAGAGAGAAAAAAAAAAATGTGAGACTGAGAGTTTGAGGAATTAACACATCAAGCAAGTAGCAACCCAAAACCAAAAACTAAAAGCAAAACATCAGAAAAAGAAATCAACCATCCCATCACATATCCGCTATCTTGTTTTGCCTGGAGCTGGAGATGAGCGCAAGCCAGTCGGCGGCGACTGCCGGAGAAGGTCCGTCTTCCGGTAAGAAAGTGAGGAAGCCCTACACCATTACCAAGTCACGTGAGAGCTGGACTGAAGAGGAACATGACAAATTTCTCGAAGCTCTTCAACTGTAATTCACCTTCAATTCTTCTTCCTTTCATTTCTGTCTTGTTTCTGTTGCCTTGACCGACACCCATCTTCTTACTTTCATTTGGGTGCTATGCTTATTATATTACTCCCTCCCTTCCATATTAATCGCGGTCTTTCAAGATTGTGTAGTCAAATTTCAATAATTTTGACCAAAAATTTGTTGCTATAGATTCGTAACGACTATAACATATTATATAAGAAATAATCAATTAGAGAGTTAATATTGGAGATCATAAGAGTCAAAATTACGACAATTAATATGGAAAGATGGGAGTAATTGGTTGGGACTTGGGTCAGTCACAGTTTATCTTGTGTTTTGTTCAACCCCAACCCAGATGAAACAATAACCTTGGGAAGAACCCAATCCAACTAAGAGACATCCTGAGGGTCTAACTCTTACCATTTTTGGTTCATTATGTGCAATGAAAGAAATTGTTTAACAGGCAAAGCTATTAGCTATCTTAAAAATGACTCTTAACTTCTTGGTAGCCTGGTAGGCATGTGTCATAATAACAAATCATGATAATACCGACATTATCGGTGTCAAATCAATTCAGTTCGTTGTAGGCACTGCAGTGATCTTGATAGGACTATCATATTATTATCAGAGTTTGTTAAAATAGTTAGCTAAACTCGGTTACTTTTCCTTTGTTATTTAGACACAAGTTATTAACTACTATAACTTCTCTTCTCCTTTCTAGTCTCATCTCTCATTCAATAATATTCTCTCAAATCCTTCATTCTGTTTCTCCTTTATTCTTTCTGTTTACTCTTGATTGAAGATGGTCGAAATTGATTGACCCTTTCCTTGGAACTTCTTATGGTCTGATTTTTAGGCAATCTTGTTATGAATTAAGATATTTGGATTTTTATAGAATAATTTACTGTAAGAGCCTTAATGAGGTCTGGCTAATTGAAGATATTATGTTTGGTTTGATCGTTAAGATAATGAATCTCCTTAACTGAATCTGTAATGATGTGTGCTTACTGGTTATTTGAACGTATAGCTATGAACTTGCCCTTGTTTATCATACCTTGAAATATGCTTTCCCCTTGGCTCTTGGGGCATCCATTAATCTAGGTGCAGAGTATTAAAATAAGCTCTTTCCTGTCTTTGGATATTTAGGTTTGATCGTGATTGGAAGAAAATTGAAGACTTTGTTGGTTCCAAAACTGTGATTCAGGTTTCTGCTCTTGCTATCATTTGCTTTCTAACTAGTTGCTTGCATTGGTTACACCTTTAAACTCTATTTTGTGATTGTCAAATATTTGTTGTGGTACTGAACTACTGATCCATTATCCTGTATACTTTATTCAGGAATTGATCCTTGTGAGGTGATGATGTACTTATGTTTTACAGTGGGACTGTCTATTCATGTTATCAATATGTCAATTTGTCTTCTAGACTAATCATGATGCACATGTTTTACAGTGGGGACACCTTGTGATGACCATCTCTTGTTTTCAGAAAACATTGTGGCATAATTGACACAATATAATGCTGTCATTTTTTAACCATTGATGTCGAAGTTTCCTGAAAGGAAACACCCTGAAGATGAGAAGATGGGCATCACATTAAACCTCCAGATCCAATGTATCAATTCTGCAATGTTACTTGTTATTCTTTAGGTAGCTGTGTAGAACCTTTGATTTGGATTGCCATCTCCACTTGGTTTTGTTGCTCTTTCTGCAGATTTTGTGGCTTAATGTGTTATGTAGCAAGTGATAAATTGTGTGATATATGCCATTTACATGTTGGATTTGACTTCTGCAGATTCGTAGTCATGCTCAGAAATATTTCTTAAAGGTCCAAAAGAATGGCACAGCAGCTCATGTGCCACCACCTCGGCCCAAACGAAAAGCAGCTCATCCTTATCCACAGAAAGCACCAAAAAATGGTTTGTACTGGTACCCGGAGGTAATCAATATGGTTGTGACTTTCCTTGAACTTCTAATTGCTGATTAGTGGCTTGATCTCAATTTCAGTCTCAATACCGCCACAAACAGCAATGGCATTTTCAGCAGCATTCAATTCTATAGCACCTGGCTACCCAGCATGGGATGATGCTTCTGTTATTATGAACACTTCCACTAGTGGAGTGAGGGGATCACAAGATGACTACAATCTTAACGTTCCTGAAGGTACTCCTAAGTGTTTGTTATACTGTTTGTGTTTTGCTTATAATGTACTGTTACGGATAGATTGAGTGAATTAAGTAGTGGAAGAACCAAAAATATCCTAAAACTAATGTACTTAATTTGATGAGTATTAATCCACATGGGAAAAAACACTGGTGGCACAAGGCAAGAACAAATACACTATTCTCAGATATTACAATGAGCAACATCACGAAGAGATCTTACAAATCTCAACTCACTCATAGCTCTCAATTACACATTCCAGTGACATGTCAACCCCATCTATAACTGTTGAACACTTTCTTTAAACAGAGTTCATCTACCAACCAAACCCATCCCATTTAAAAAAAAAAAGGAAAAAATGGATGTACATGAGCAAGTAGTGGAACATTATTTATGTAATTCAGGCCTTCAGGGATGTGCATCCCATGACTTATGTGCACAATGTCTGATTCAGTTGATAGATCGAAAGGGTTTACGAGAATCACAAGCAATGCTGTAAGTGGAATTGGGAGCTCAATTAGATCTCTTCAGAATACTGAGTTATCTAAGCAAGGGAAAGGCTCCGTACTTCATGGTAAGTAATCTTATAAAAAGATCTAAGTATTGTTTTTACATGTTTACACTGTACTTGTGATGTGCCTTTTTGCTTCAATATGATTCCATTATTCAGACCTTTGCCATTTCGTGGCTGTGTTGGCTATGATGATTTCTTCATGATGTTAAGTCCATCGGATGAGTTTATTTTGTACAGTTTCCCTTTTGGAGGCTTGTGTTTTTATGTGACACGTTAATTTTGGTTTGGGCATACCAGTATTCCTCCTGGTTTGGTCCGGTAACTCAAATTGAGGATTCCTTTAATCAAGTCAGTAGGCAGCTGTTAATCCTTGAAAGAAGGCAAAATTTTTACTTTTGAGTAATTGAATATGGTGACATTTATAAGAAACCAGAATCAAATCATTCCAAAAAAAAAAGAAAAAAAAAGGCACAAGCTCTGCGCCTCCGCAGTATCAGCTTTCCTTCACATGATCCAACCTTGCCCCTACAGAAATTCCTACCTAGACAGGAGCCCTCTGTTTGTGCCATTGCTATTAACTGTAATGTACTGGCTACTGTTTATCGGATGTCAATAATTTATGGAATCAATTATGGAATACATCAAGATTGCCATTTCTTCAAAGGTTTATCAACTGTAAAAATTTGTTCTCAAACATTCGTGCTTGGTCAATCTTATCAAATAAGCCTCTTTGCAAATAGTGATGTTCACCTGAGTTTAGGCTGCCTACATTATGATCTCCCCCGACTCTGTGAAACTGGGACCTGCAGGGAAGTGGGAGTCTTTGTTGCTGCTGTTGGAATAGTATAAAGGCTGTTAAAGATGATAGACGTGAGTGCGTGACATGTTCGACTTTTGTGCATTGTATAACTAAAACATTATGTACTTTAATTTTCATATGCAACTAGACCTGTCAATTCGGGTAAATACGGGTCGGGTGTATTTCGGGTTCGGGAAAATACGGGCGGTGTATTTCGGTTTCGGGTCAACCCAACGGGTTACGATTGCGACCTTTTTTCGCTTTTTCTTTTTCAAAAATGGTCTCTAAATACTACTTTTTTGTACAATATATATAATAAAATATGATTATCTTCTAGCAACGATAGATTATTGTAACTATTTTATCTTAAATAAGAGAAATAATAAATAAATAAGTTGCGCTTATAGTTTAATAGTTAAAAATTTGAATGCAAAGTCACAAATTGTAATAAAGTTTAACTTAAAAAGTTAAATTTTCGGGTCAAACGGGTGGGTCGGGTTTGACCCACTAATTTTCGGGTTCGGTATACTTCAGGTTTAGTTGAAAAAATCGTGTTCAAAACCCAGAAATTTCGGGCGGGTTCGGATCAGATTATCGGGTCGGGTCAGAAATTGCTAGGTCTATATGCAACTGACATGCTTCACTTTAAAAGTTGACACATTATCAAGGGAGGGTCAATTTTGTCTGGTTTGCAAAGGAGGCACTAAAGTACAATTATGGGAATCTTAGGGTTAATTTCATGTTTATTTGCTATACTATGCTTCGAAGGTTGATTTTCTAATCTTTTCTGGGATTAAATCCCTAATTTTGAATTGCAAATCTTGATCTTACAGTAGCTTGGTGAGAAAAATAAATTGGCTCAATTGATTTCCAATCAATGATTGTGGGTTTTGGCAGTCCTTGGTCATCAATTTGAAAACAGGGTTATCTGTGTTAGTCGTGGCATTTGCATTCTAATTTATTGGTCCTTTCATTAAATGTCTTCGCAGGCTTGCCAGATTTTGCGGAGGTTTATAGTTTCATAGGGAGTGTATTTGACCCAGAAAGTAAAGGTCATGTGCAGAAGCTCAAAGAAATGGATCCCATTAATTTTGAAACTGTAAGTTTTATGCCTTCAGAAAATTTGAAATTCCATGTACATCACAGTCATAAGCTGTTGCTCAAGATGATCAATGACCTTCAAATTATTGGCTATAATTTGTTCAGGGTTGTATTAGGAATTTTTCTTGTGGAAAATCTTGAAGGAATGAACATGCTATTGACTGTAGTACTGAAACCTACTAGATCCTTTTAGTCAGAAGAAAATGATGTCATGCTTATTATCAGATGCAAGGAAGGCAT
Organism: Portulaca oleracea; assembly: GCA_029582165.1. Lineage (NCBI taxonomy): Eukaryota > Viridiplantae > Streptophyta > Magnoliopsida > Caryophyllales > Portulacaceae > Portulaca > Portulaca oleracea. Next base: position 22,613,224 of record CM055883.1, on the reverse strand, counting down.
TGTGTTGATTTTCCAATGTTCTCGACGCAGTTTAAAGCCCCCCCCCCCCCCCCCAAAAAAAAAAAAAACCATGAAAGTTTGTTCGCACCAATCTGTAACTCACTGAGGTATGGTGATTGGAATAAAGTTGAAGTCAGAATTGAAATTACGTGCTTGAGGATTTCTGTTAAGCCTCCAAATAAATCTGGTAGAGTTCATTTGATAGAACTGAGAATGCTATATGATAGATTTCTCTGTTAAACCTGCAAATTAGCAATCGCTGGCTGGGTCATGGTCTCTAATGTAAGCAATCCTTCTTAGCTATTGGAAGTGTTTGGTTATTAGCTCTAGTTAACAAGTAACCAGTGTAGGAACTGATTAGTAATAAATAAGTAGAAAAATAAAATAAAACTATTCGCATCACATTTAGTCTGAACCTTTTTTTTATATTTTATTTTAAACGTCCCGCTACCATATCCGTTCAATGGATGATTCTTTGACAATGGGCAAGAGGTCTCCAACCTGATTTTGGTTGCTTACTTGAGTACTATGTACTTAAGCTTTTAGGTCTCCAGAGTCCTAAGGGACATTTTCTTGGGATAGGTTCTGCAATTGTAGAAACTGATTTTTCATAGTTTCATTTTTGCAAGTTTTGTGAATCTGAAGTGTGGAAAATGTTACTGTCTGGTTTCCTTTTGCCCTACATAATGATGTTCATCTTGCTCTATTCAGGTATTGTTACTGATGCGAAACCTCACTTTGAACTTGTCCAGTCCTGATTTTGAGCCAATTGTAAGTAGTAGTTTTCTGATATTCTTTTATGATATGAAACATGATATCCAAATGGACGTGCTGCTTATTATTTTTGATGTGTCAAAGGGAACCAACGGGAATTTGTGACATCCAATTTTATTAAGTAGGTACAGGATGGGGGAATATGATGAACTAGAACAAGATTGGTGGCCATAATATAAGACCTTAGCTTTGGTGGTAAAAGAAATATGATTGTCATAAATAGTTGGGTTTGAACCAACCGGGCTAAGATTTGGCATTATTTGCAGTATGGTTCTAAGCTGAGTCTATGAGAGGGTAACTCGACACTTGTTCCTGGTTGCAGCAAAAGGTAATGTCTTCCTGTGACATTTCCACCAAGACCGTCACAACACTTGGAGCGGCTACCATTGCCAAAAACAAGCCAACTGATGTATCTTGTTGAGCTTCAAGCCTTGTACCATATCCCTTCTAAAATACTTATATATATGATATCATTCACTCTTATCAAAATCTCTTGATTGATCGACAAACTGCTGTTAATAACTTTTGAGGATGAAAATTTCTGTTGCTTGGGGTGCACCGGTACAGTAACGTAAACCGCTGTTGAAGTACACAGATTGCAGCAGAAAACCAATTCTGTCCGATGTTTGGGTTTGAATAGGTAAGTAGGTGTGCTGTTTCCCAAACAATGGTTGCTGCCCAATCTCGCAGCAGTAATACATGTATAGATCGTCCCCGTCCCATTTTATAGTGCACTCCCTGCCTTCATTTCGTTTTCCAGGAGATGATTTTTTACAAGTTTTGAGAAACAGTTGCGTTTTGATAAAGGAAATGCGATTATTCATCCAATTTGTTTAGATTGTGCTATGCATGCTTATAAACTAAATAAAACCGAAGTTCCAGATGAATACTAAATGTAAAGACAATCATAAACCTCTTACATTTCTACCAAAAAAGGTGACATAAACCTTTATAGTATTACAATATAGGCATTGAGGTGCCATGAATCTTTTATGAAATACTACCACTGCCCCTAGGGCCTATGTTGTAAAAACCGGATCGGATCGAACCGACCTGTCCAACCGTGAACCGGCAAGTTGACCGGTCTGGTCTAGGTTTAGCTCGGTTGACTGGTTCAAACGGGAAAAAAAAACCGCCAAAACTAGTTCAATCGGGTGAACCGGGATTTTGGTCATTTAATTTTTAAAAAACACAATTTTTGACCGGTTCAATCCGATTTTTGGCCAGTTCAAATTGGTTTTGACTGATTCATGCGGGTTTAATTATTTTGATAGTTTAATTATACTTTAAGTATATGAAAATATTTTGATTCGTGATCGATTCATTCCGATTTTGACTGGTTCAACCATCACCTGGGTCAACTAGTCTAATCCGGCCAAACCGATTCGACCAGTTGAACCATTGACCCACTGGGTCAAATGGTTCGGTGGTTGGTCCGGTTCCGACAACCTAACGTCTGCCCTATTATGTTTGTCATACTAACTAATTTGAGAAAATCATTGCATATTGAACCTGGCTTGAAAGTTTTACGACTTATCCATACTATCCCTATATTATTTGGAAGTGATGGTGATAGAAATACAAATTAATATATTTAGGAATAATAATTAGATATTTCATATGTTTTGGTTTCCTGTTCTTGTTAGAAATATTATAGTTTCCTAGTTTGATTAGGAATATAGTTCTATTTTCTATTTCTATTAGGTTTAGTATTAGACAAGTTGTTTACCTATAAATAAGGCTTTTGCTAGCTGTTATGAAACACACTACATTGATATTGAATATTGAATATGTGAATTCTTACTGATTATGCACGGGGATGTTAATCTTTTCCTGAATCTAGCACCGTGATGTTGAATTCTTATCTTGAATGCAACACGGGGATGTCGAATTTTTATCATTGGCCTTTATTTATTTCTGGTTCTCTATCAACTTGGTATGAGAGCTCGTTCTCTATCAACTTGGTATCAGAGTAAGTTTTCGATTATGAGTCTTCACCTAATTTTTTTCTGCTGCCATTCAATCTTTGAAAAAAAAATATATGGGTCACTGTGACAAGGTTTAGGACAGTCTAGAGAAGAACAATGGGTCACTGTGACATTAGAGAAGAACCATGGGTCACTGTGACAAGGTTTATTAATGGGCTTAATGATAACATTAAGGACAATGTGAGTCTACACCAACTTGAATCCTTAATAGAGGCTTACCTGAAGGCTTTAGAAATTGAGAAATACAAGAAGTCTTCCTATTCCCATAGGTGGACTTCCCAAGCCGAGGAGTCTTATCGCTCTAAGCCCGACACATTTAACAAGCCATCCTTCCATAGAGGCACCACCTATTGAACCGTGTGGGATTGGTTCACTTTTTATTTCGCCTATGGTCCCCGGCTTGCTACAAGTCACCATCTCCTATCCTCGAATCTAACCCGGTTTCAATATCCATTTCATGGTGGATACCGGTCCTTTGAGGGTCGTTATAGCCACCATGGAGAGCAATGTTTCATTCTACAAAGACCCCAGGCCATAGGATGTCATCTTGGGTCTCTACCGAACCATTCTCGAGCCTTCTAAGGGGCTCCAGAACCATCGGCAAGAATAACAAGGCAAGAAGGATTTCCGAGGCTAGAAAAGGGTGTGCCTTGACTCTTTTAATCATAACTCCTTCCATACAACTCTGATGGGCTTCAAATTTAGGGAGCTTAAAGTACATACCGAGAGCTTTCTATCGATACTTTATGGGCCTAAAATGGAGTTTGGATGAAGATGTTATGCTAGTTTGAAGTCGGCAGAAAAACTGCCCAGAAGGTCGCACCCGCGACCTGCGTTGTAGCGCCCGCGACCCTCGTAGTGCCCGCGACGTCTGGCGTGGCACCCGCAACGCCTCTCTACGCTGCTTGGCTTCAACTGTCTGGAGGGGACGCTGGTAGCGCCTAAGGGACGTTGGTTGCGCCTCCCCTCTTTTCGCACAACACGCGTTTTTTTCTTCCTCCTGTTTCGTTGTTTTCTTCCCCTTTCCTTTATATACATGTTCCCCACTCCATTAGAGTTAGTTTTTGAAGCTTTTAAGAATTAGACACAAAATTCCTCTCACTTGGAGAGTTTGTAATTATAGGTTTTCAAACCCTAATCAATGAAAGCTAATCCTTTGGGTGGAAATTGGTTGGCGATTTCTCTTCTTTGTGAGTGGGTGTTCTTTCTCCACTCTTTGTGAGATTTCTTGGGTGTTTCAAGACTCTTTGCTTGTGGAAAGTCCTTGTGCTAGAGATTGAACATCTTAGTTCAATTTGGTGAGATTTCTCTCTTTAGATTGAACATCTTAATTTAATGTTTATCTCCATTAATCCAAAAACCCAAAAAAAATTCGTTTGTAGTGTTTATGAGTTCTATGGGTCGATTTCCGTCATCCACATGATTCCTATAGACCCTAGGCCACACGATTCTCTCCATTTAGTATCAGAGCTAGGCATAGAACTCATAGTTTTGTTGGAGATTTCTTGTTTGTGCTCGGAATTGTTCTTGTAGTTGTTTGGTGGTGATTTTTGGTTGTTCTTAGTGTTGTTGATATTGTTGAGCTGTTTGGGTACCCCCATTCCCTGTGTTCATCCATTGTTGTGGGTGTTATTGTTGTTCTTGATAGTTGTTGAATGGTTGGAAGTATTATTGAAGCTTTGTGGTGAAAGTTGGGATATTGCACGGAATGTGTTCGATTAAATGACTGTTGGATTTTGTTGAGTTGATGGTTCTTTTGTTGGTGATATTGTTGGTGGTGATTGTGTGCCCATCCGGGTTTGTTCTTCATTGTGCTTTCCCCTTGTCGGTCTTATCCCATTTTCCTCCACAATATTAGCCTCGCAAAACTCCTCAAAAAATTTCCTAGCTACAAAGAACCCAAGCCTCCATCCGCACAAATTATACAACCCACAAGAAAACCAAGCTGCATAAATGGCCTCCATGTCCTATGCTTCGGGCAAACTTGATGTCCCTCTTTTCCCTAAACCCAAACCCAAACCAACCTTCGAGGAGACTCTTCAACGTATCGAAGAGAAGGTTCGAGAAGTGCAACGTCGAATGGGTGACATACTCCGCGCTACGACCCCTACGCAACTAGAGTCCTTGAAAAGGGATCGTGGTATTTCAACTCGAGCTCCTAGAACTCACCATAGTGGTTATGCGAGGTATTTTGATGATTATCAACATGGTGGTTCTCGAGGTAGGAGAATGGAGGAGAAGGTTACTTCATGGCCTTCTAGAAAGGGAAGAACTCACTTTTGGAGAACGGATTCATCCAAGGGAAGTCAAACTTCCGAGCTACCCAAACCATCTTCCCGAGCTCATAAGGAAAGCACAGAATATCTTCGGAAGCTCAAGGATAGAAAATGCTTCACATGTTGGGTTTATGGTCACTACCAAGCCCAATGCCCCACGAAGGTTGTTGAAAGTTCCAAAGCAAGTGAGGTAGCCACACTAGAGGCTCTAAAGACTAGTGTTTTGGTTCGCGCGCAAGAAGGGGAGAGTTCGATTCCTAGGCGATCCTTTATCATGACCAAGGATTCCCGCGATAACTCTCAACGGGAGAACATCAACCAAACTCGGTTCACCATCGGCGAGAAGGCTTGTAAGGTCGTCATCGACGGTGGGAGTTGCACCAACTTAGCCTCTACCTACATGGTTGAGAAACTCCAATTTTCGGTCTCGGCTTATCCTCAACCGTATAGCTTGCAAGGGCTAAAAGATGGCGGCGACATCGAGGTAACCCAACAAGTCTTGGTTTCTTTCTCCGCTGGTTTTTATGAGAATACTGTTTTTTGTGATGTTGTCCCCATGGATACTTGTCATTTACTACTTAGTAGACCTTGACAATTTGATCGGCATGCTATCCTCGACGGCCAGAAGAACACCTACGCTTTCTCAATGGAAGAAAGGAAAATCAAACTCATTCCGTTACCCCCTTTCGAAACTGATATACCACAAACTGGAGTGGGAAGTGAGAAGAGAAACCTCCAAAAGAGTGAAATACGGGATGAGAGTGCTTTGAGCAAAGGAAAGCCACATCGGGCCTTACTCTTGCGAAGAAGCGGCCCTAGTGAGGTTGAGCGGTCCTTAGCTCCACAAAATTTTTCAACCTCCCTCCCTTGTTTCTCACCCTTACCCACAACTCCTACCAGGCTCCGAATAGAGTTTTCAAGTGTTGAGCCTTGCTCAATCACTCCCGAGCCTCGCCGTGGAGTTGAGTTGCTTGACGATACGTCCATGACTACTCAGTTCCATTACTTCCACATCGAGGTTGAATGAGGAAAAGATTGTTTCGATTAGCATGTGGCGAATTCCTTATTGCTTTCCGCCGGAATGGCTACATTTTTAGAAGGACGGGTCGATGAGCGCCACTCTACTTTGAATGTTGGAGTACATACTTTTGGGTCTGCACGGGTATGCAATTAATTTTGAACCCCCAAGAGTTGAGGACAACTCTTTTCGAAGAAGAGAAGTATGAACCGTGTGGGATCAGTTCACTTTTTATTTCGCCTACGGCCCCAGCTTGCTACAAGTCAACCTCTTCTATCCTCGAATCTAACCCGTTCTCAGTATCCATTTCATGGTGGATATGGGTCTTTTGAGGGTCGTTATGGCCACCATGGAGAGCGGTGTTTCATGCTACAAAGACCCCAGGCCATAGGATTTCATCTTGGGTCTCTACGGACCATTCTCGAGCCTTCTAAGGGGCTCCGGAACCATCGACAAGAATAACAAGGCAAGAAGGATTTCGGAGGCTAGAAAAGGGTGTGCCTTCATTCCTTTAATAATAACTCCTTCCATACAACTCTGATAGGCTTCAACTTTTGGGAGCTTAAAGTACACACTAAGAGCTTTGTGGTGAAAGTTGGAGATATTGCACGGAAGGTGTTCATCCATTGTTGTGGGTGTTATTGTTGTTCTTGATTGTTGTTGAATGTTTAGAAGTATTATTGGAGCTTTGTGGTGAAATTTGGAGATATTGCACGGAAAATGTTCGATTAAATAACTGTTGGATTTTGTTGAGTTGATGGTTGTTTTGTTGGTGGGTATTGTTGGTGGTGATTGTGTGCCCATCCAGGTTTGTTCTTCATTGTGCTTTCCCCTTGCCAGTCTCATCCCATTTTCCTCCACAATATTAGCCTTGAAAAACTCCTCAAAATTTCCTAACTACAAAGAACCCAAACCTCCAGCTACTCAAATTACATACCTCACAAGAAAACCAAGCTCCACAAATGGCCTCCATGTCCCATGCTTCATGCAAACATGATGTCCCTCTTTTCCTAAACTCAAACCCAAACCAACCTTTGAGGAGACAATTCAAACGTATCGAAGAGAAGGTTCGAGAAGTGCAACGTCGAATAGGTGACATATACTCCGCGCTACGACCCCTACGCAACTAGAGTCCTTGAAAAGGGATCGTGGTATTTCAACTCGAGCTCCAATAACTCACTATAATGGCTAATTGAGGTATTTTGATGATTATCAACATGGTGGTTCTCGAGGTAGGAGAATGGAGGAGTGTACAAGTGGTTTGTATGAACTTGTTTTTATCATTCTTCTCAGGGAGCGAGGGGCCTTGGTCATAGAATCTAGGTCTAAGGTCGGGTCAAGATTGCTAAGGTAAGGAATTGTGTTGAAAGGGGATCACAACGCAGCAAAGAAACTAAGATCGGTCAAGGTAAGAAAATGGGCTTCGGAGGCTTTTCGGGATGCAAACGGGGATGAGGAAATCGGTTTTGCAACAAGAGAATAATAAGGAGGGAGAATCAAGTGGTAATTCCGTTAGAAAATACCAACCGAGCTTCCACTCTCGTGGATAGTCCGGATTAGCTTCCTCAAAGCCCACCACGCACCCGGAGGGTTAATGAAACGGAGTTCCCTAGTTAACCTCCTTCCACTTTCGTGGGTGAGCATTAACTATCCCAACTCCAACCTTCCAACACAAGTGTTGGTTGTATTCAGGAACTTTCGGACCCCAATACACTCCACTTGAGGGAAGAATAGGAGTGGGAAATTGATTTCCCAACTAATTATTCACTGATATTGCTAACCCAAACCTAATCACTAATTGACACCCTTAATTACCCCTTAACCCATAGGGTTTCTAGCAACTAATCATGATACTAACTAAGCTAACAACATCCAAACCAACCCTAAGCATGATTTCTAACATCAACAATCACAAACAAGCAAAACAATGACAAAAGCAATCAAAGCAATTAAGCAAACAAGTAATTAGCAAAGCAATTAATAAAAGAATTTAAGGGAAGAGAGAACTTATCAAATGCTGTAAATAAACAAGGAAAAGTAAGGGAAATGATAATCCAACAATCTCTCAATTGATTGGATCTTCAATCCTTGAATCACACCAAAAATCAACTAAAACTCTAGATTAATCAAGCTAATCTCTCACTTATCTCTATCTAAAAATCACTAATATAAGCTGAAAAGTAGTGTCTCTGCTTGATAAGCTAACCCCCCAAGAAAAACGTCACTCTTGGAATATGTACAAGGCAAGGAAGTTGAGTAAAACGTTCCGTTTTGACTCGGAAATATGCGCTGAAATACAGAAGGTCGCGGAGGCGACCTCAGAGGTGGCGGGCGTGACGGGTGAGAAAAGCTACCAGGCGATCCCGATGTTCGCAAGGTCGCAAGCGCGACTTGGGAGTTCGCGGGGGCGACCTGCGTCTGGCCAGCTGAGTGCTCTGTGCTTGGCATTGTGTCGCGGGTGGCACAGTTGAGATGACAGGCGCGACTCCTGTGTAGCGGGTGGCACCCGTAGTGTAACAAGCGCTACATCCCCTGTCTCCCTTCCCTTCTGCTTTCTTCCAAGGCTTGTAACGCCCCCTACAAGGACCGTAGCGGGTGTTACCTCATCTATCAGCACCAAAGTTGAGGAAAGGCTTCCCAGGTCGGCTCCGCTTCGGTTCTCGGTCCGACTTGGCTCGGGAAATCACTCGCGATTCCCTAAAAAGCCTCATTTTAGCCCGTTTTCCTTGCTTTTGCTCCAAAAGTGCGAAAATCTACAAAATAACTAAAACACTAGTAAAAACGATGAAAAAGACTCGGAATCGAGCAAAAATAACAAGATATAAGGCGATATTTAGACCCCAAAATCAGGCCTAAACACCCCCCAAACTTGAACTTTTGCTCGTTCCGAGCAAAACAAAACAAAAACAAACTAAAAACTAAACACCAACTCCTTTGTCGTGGGAGGAAACGAGTGCATTTAGCGTATGCACCAAGCCCTTTAAACCCCTTGACAGGCAAGGTGGACGAGGTAGGTCTCGTGAGAATTTGTAGCGACTATACCCACAAAAGCCATGAAAGAAAAAGGGGAAAGAATAAAAGGTGAAAAACCAAAACCAAAACCAAAAACAAAACAAAGGCGAAGAAGATATTCTCATCCCCAATCATGCACTTAGTTCCGCAACCCGCCTCAACAATCAAATGGAAGAAGCAAATATGAACAAACAAGGACACGAAGGTTGGAAAACTGTCAACCCTTGAGGTTTTCAACCCCGAAACTTCATGATGAGCAAGAATCCTCGTGCACAAGTGCAAGTGGGCCCTAATCGATCCTTTCTAACCTAAGCCACACAATCCAAGTCATTTTCATGCTCAAGCTAGGGATTATTATCTATCCTAGCTTCACTCTTTATTTTTCTTTCACTTTCACTTTCTCTTTTCTTTTTCTTTTTCTTTCACAACTCGTTCTTTTTTCTTTTCTTGCTTTTTCTTTATCTTTTTATTTATTCTGCTTTCTTTTTCTCTTTTTTTTTCTTCACTCTTTTCTTTCTTTATTAAGCCTCACTCTAAATTCGTTTTGTAAATTTAGGGCGTTGGCGTCGGTTTTTTCGGGAATCAGACCGGCCTTCGCAAAGGGTTTACCCTCCCTGATTCGGGTTGCTTCATACGTAAACATTGTACTTAAGGGCCTGGACGCTGTCCACCCATACCAACCCTCATCGGTAGGACCGATAGTAGTTAATTAATTCATTAACTAAGGCAAGCAAGAGCATTAAACAACTCAGATTATCCAACTTTGGGCAAGAAATTCACAATTGGGGCGTGTAAGAAGTGAGGACTTTGCTTTCACAATCCATGTCAAGATCTAATAAAGATATATCATGGCAGAAATCCTTCCTAAGGCCTATCATTATCCATAGGGATTTTGGCCATAAATAATCCGTACTGAGGGGCTTGTGACTGAGAATAATACAAAGTGACTTTTTAGCCACTGACAGTCCATACTTTGTCACTATTTTCTCATAGCAGTCTAGAATAAATTTCCGGCACTGGATAGCTGACGTGGCGACCTGAAATTTCTTTTTTGAAGTATGAATAAACATACCTTCCGGTCGCGACGTCAATATTCCGATGCCGGAAATTGATTTTGGACTACTATGAGAAAATAGTGAAAAAGTACAGATTACCAGTGGCCGAAAAGTCACTTTGGATTATTCCCAGTCACAAGTCCCTCGGTACGGATTATTTGTGGCCAAAAACCCTTATCCATATCGACCTCTTCTAAACAATTGCATCGGCCAATTAGACAACTACCTACATAACTGTGAATGAAAGCATCTTCAAAAAAAAAGAAAAATTTTTAAGGGTTTTTCAAAACCTTTTTCCCTTTTTTCTTTCATTTTCACAAAAATTTTCAAATTTTAGCAAAAAACTAAAAAAACACTAAAAAAAAAAACACTAGGTGATCTACCCTTCAAACAGAATATCTCCCCCCCCCCCCCCACACACACACACACTTAAAACTCCACAATGTCCTCATTGTGGGAAGGGTGTCACATGAAAGGGTAGAGAACCTACAAAAAGCAAACAAACAAAAAGAACTAGCAAGAAAAAGTGGTGGCGACCCGAGCCCACACGACTCTAACAACAAAATGATCCCAACACAGACACTCAAAGGGCTCGCCACCCAAAAAGAAAACCGAGCATGCAACATGGATCAGTATATATATAGAACAAAGAGAACGGAAACATGTTACCTCGAGGTCTTCAATGAAAGAACAACCCGATCCACGATCCAAAGAACATCATACCAGGGGTTAGAAATAATCAAGTAAACTTCCCAAGTAAGAATGTTCGCATGCATAAAAGAAAAAGAACAAAAACAAAAATATATACAGGACACTAGCTAAAGAACAAACTATAGACAACCTATTTACAAAATCTACATTGACAATGACAAACCTCAACCCCAAATCTCACTCTTTTGAGGCGGGAATTGAGGGTGAAACAACTCTCCTAACCGGTCCAACGAATGATGAAGCAATGGAAACAAAGCTACCAAACCATGTGGACAACGAACTTAATAAAACCAAACTAACCGACACACTTCCCCAACTTTCCCCATAAAGTACCCCCACACTTATCTAACACTATTGGTGTAAATCAAATCAATAAAGAGAGTAAAGTGGGAGCGGGGACACTTACAAATCATTGCTCGGATCCTCCCGGGGGAGGATATGGGTGATAAGGAAAGTAGGCAGGATAGTGGCGGTTTCTATACTCTGGCGGTGTTGGGGCATGGTTCTCAATGGAGTAGTAGTAATATCCCTAGTCACGCTAGTACTGGTTCTGTTGTTGGAAGTACTCCTCGTGCCTTTAGAGATGTACATGTACATGATTAAGTGTGGACTTCTGGGCACGTAGCAAGTCTTGTTGGCTCTCCAACAAGTTGTGCTGGCTGTGGAGCAAAGTCCGTTGTTCTCAAAGGTCAACTCTCATTTGCTCGAATTGAGAATTGAGATGCTCAAGTGAAGCTTCCCATGGTTGACTTCCACTTCCACTAGCTTCACCATGGCCGGCATGTTCTTCCTCTTCTTCCTCCTCTTCTTCATCTTCTCCTTCTTCTTCATTGCCCTCCTCTTCTTCCTCACCATCGGACACGTCCAAGCCCCCCACCTTGCGGCGAGTATCATGCACTTGGACATAAGACCAATTATACTCATTAGTGATATCTAACCATTGCTCGGCATGGTCTGGATCCAAGAGATTCTCTGTTCTGTTATCGTCATGTCCATGGCAATAGATCGTGCAAGTGGGATGCTTTGCGAGGATGTTCTTTCTCTACAATCGTACCCTGTCGATAGGATTCGGAAGATAACGTAGAGTCCACTTCTTCAAGTACTTCCTGAAACCTTCTTGAGCGAGGAAGTGGCAAATGATGTGCCCCATCCCATTGGTAGTAGGTCGGGTTTCTGTGCTAATCTCCGCTAATCTAAAGTGTAGAATGCATGAACCAGTGTTGACCCGTTTGCCCCTTACAACATTGTAGATCACGAAAAGATCGTCTTCGGAGGGTTTTCGGCATCCATCATCTCTCCCGAACACCGAACTCGTCACGATCCTATGGAAGATTCGGACGGCTAGATTGCAAAAATCACGTCCCTTAGAGTTACGGGGGCAATGATACCGTGGGTTTCCGTCTCTCGTGCCAAGATCCATCCTCCTCCAACATGTCAAGGCTTGCATTGCCTTTTGCTCATCAAAGTTTTCGCACCTCTTACAGTACCTTCCATCATCAAGAAAACCCAACCTTTGACATAAACGCTTCATGGTGCACTTCTTATCTTTGTTGGCGACTCGGTACTCAAAATAAGCATCTTCCTTGCCATCCTTGTGAACCGTCAAAGATCTCAAGAACTCAAGGATGGGTTGGTCCACAATCGATTTGTCGATTGTGATGAATACCTCCCACCTAAGAGTGCGAATAAGGTAGTCAAAGCTTGGTTTGCAATGAATGGCTTCTACCGTCGCCGCATCATAAATGTCCAGTGCACATATCTTTCGTGCTTGGAGTGCTTCATACCGTTGTTTATGCGTTGTCCGAATTAGTGTGGCCGGTTGCACTTGGTAACGCTTCTTCCCGGATGAGGATAGTCCCGGTTGCGATGAAGGAGTTGCTTCAACATGTGAACGCTTGTTCCTTCCACTCATGATGAACAAAAGCAAAACTTGGCAATGCAATTCTACCAAATAAACTCACTGTGGTGCCCTAATCTCAAAGAAATTGAAAAATCCAACACAAGAACACACCAAATGAGCTTGAAAAATCAGAAATCACTAGCAATGGTAGAAAGTTACCTCATATTGGAGCACTTGAACATGGATTCAACAAGGAGGATGAGTTCTTGCTCGTCACAATGAACACCAACACACAGCAAGCACACATAAAACACAAGAACATCACACTAACGCATTATATAAATTGACAAAAATCCTTCCCTAACTCAGTAAACAGCGACAAACAAGCCCAATGTAAGTGAAAAGGTAATAAAAGTCGCACACAAACAATAGATTAGCTCACTTTGAAGGAAGCATCGAATGCTTGAGCAATGTTGCACGCCTGGACTGAATCTGGGCAAAATTGGGAACCCAACAGCAAATTTGCGCAGCAAAGGAGAGAAATTAGGGTTTGGATTCGCAAAAATGGAAGGAGGAGTGAAGGTCAAATTTAGGTTTGAGAGGGATGGAAGGGTGTGTGAGGGAATGCGTCGCGGGGCTAGGCTGTAGAGAGAGAGGGAGTCGAGTTTTGTGAGAGAAAGAAATGAGAGAAGTGAGATAGAAACGAAATTTTAGGGCTGAGAGATTCGCAGGACAGTGTCAGGTCGCGGGCGTGACCCACACAATCGCGAGCGCGACACACTAGAAAACAGGGGTTTTGCTTGGCAGCTTCTCTTCGCGGGCGTTATCCTCTTTCTCGCGGCCGCTACCTCGTTCTGGAGGGGTTCTGCTGCTGCTGTTTGCACGCTGTAGCGGGTGCTACATTTTTTGTAGCGCCTGCTACCAAAATCTGGACAACTCCCAAACTCCTCCAAAAATATTTTAACTCCTAAAAACTTTCTCCCTTCGACAGGCAATTCTTCCATACTTCCTCGCACTCAATTTCAAAAGGGTTTTTGGACATCAATAACACCAACTTTGGGGGTATTGGATATTAATAATACAAACTATTTTCTTGGACACTAGCAGTATGAACTATTGACTTATTTTCCTCTAATAGTACACCGTCGAATTGTTATGGTTTTAACTCATCGAAAAGATGATGTGACTCCATAATATGTGATGGAAGACATGTTAGTGTTCGCGTTAACATTTTCTACCAAACCTCCGCCTTCCACGTCACACATCATGGAGCCACGTCATCTTTCCGATGAGTTAAAACTATAACAACTCGGTCGTGTACTGTTGGAGGAAAATAGGTCGATAGTTGGTACTACTAGAGTCCAAGAAAATAGTTTATATTATTAGTGTCCAATACCCCCAAAGCTGGTATTATTGACGTCCAATAATCCATTTCAAAATCCTTCTTACTTTCAAACTCTCTCAACACTCGTATTCTTTTCAAAACCTCACTCACTCACACTACTTCTTTCACTCCCAACTTCAATTTTCTTATTTTTTCAACTCCAACTTTTTTTTTTCACATCATTTTTCAATCCTTTTCTTTTGAACATAGAACTAAAACCTCAAAAATACAAAAGAAAGAAATAAAGAAAATAAAAAAGACAAGAAAAATAGAAAACCTAGGAAAACTAATAAGAAAATTAAAAAGAAGAAAAAGGAACAAAAATGGAAAAATGAAAAACTTAAAACTAAAAGAAGAACTGCAAAAATTATGGGGTGCCTCCCATAAAGCGCTAATTTAAGGTCTCTAGCTCGACCCAAATACCCGTTTGATCCTAAAGAGACATGGTGCACATGAGAGGAACAATATTAGCTTCTTCCACCAAACCCGCTTCTTTTTCCTCCCTTTCCAATGTCTTTCGTCATTGGACAACCTCATATCGATTCGTACTTCCGGTCGTTTATTTGACCATGAGCAGGGAGGAGATGATGATATCTTCAACTTCTTCCAATATCGCTTCCTCCTCCATTTCCAACACCTCCTCATCACCTCCGCAAATAGAACAAGGTTCTCCTCCGATGTTTTGATTGGGTGTTGGGAATGAAGAAGTAACTTAGGCTCTTCCCCAAGTGGTTCTCCAAGTTTCGTACTCTTGGGAACAATCTTCTCAATCTCTTTGCCCTCAATATAAACTTCATCCAATGAGATTTCCCTCCTCAATGGAACAATCTTGAGGGGATCATCAAGAGATGCATTTTCAAATACCTTGGGTTTGGGACATAAGGTCTTGGGATGATTGTTTTCACTCCCATTGTCGGGTTCCACTTCAAGAAAATATGACTCTCCTTAATGCTCATGAATAATTGTTGTCACCGAATTGACTTCAACACAAAGCGGCTTCAAAGACAGTTTCTCCCTCGGAACATCATGCCTTAGATCTACATGCTCTACATCAAGTGTTGAATCAACCATTTGGGGAGCGGAATTTGCATTTGGTGAGGATCAAATTGCTCTTCGGGGTGCTCACTAACATTTTCATTCAAAACTTGATGTATGTGCAGACCAAAGGAAATCAGAGTGCACTAGCCTGGACTACACCAAGGACCTCATTGTCCAGTTTCTGTTAAACTTAAGCTCTTCCTAGGGATGAAATAACATCAAGGAATGAAAAAAAATAAAAGAAGATAGATAACTTGTGTATCTTACTGATACAGACCACACCACAGCAAGAAGCACAAGGGCAAACTCGGCTCATACCACTGGATACAGACAACACCACCAATAACATAAACCGAGCTCTACTTAACACCTTCTAAGCTTGCCAAAGCTTAGTTACAGACAAGTAGAAACAATAGAGAGTTTTAGAGGCACTCACAAACCTACAAGAGCAAGCTCGACTGGTTTCTTCTTCATTCACTCAAAGATGATCTGCAAAATACAATAAGAGCTGCTTATATTGCTACTTTTAGCAAGTAGCTGGCTGTACCGACTAATTAAGGCTTTCATAAGCATTAGGAAACCTCTAATCTACTGCTAAGCTAACTTAAGATACATAAGCAAGCTATCTAATACATAATTACATCAGATTAAGCAAAGAAAACAGCAAAAGAAAATATAAATATGGCTGGCTGGAGCTGGAAATGCCAGCAGCTGCTTATCGAGCCTTAGTCATGCTTCCACTAGGCTTATTATATTCTTCATCATGGTCTTGAGGTTCTTTGGTAATATTAGCACCTAAAGGACATTCGATTACTGGAATGAAAATGAACCAAATGACCTTAATGCTGCTGAAAATGCTAACACTGCCTGCTGTCTGTATTCATGAACCAACATGCTGTAGAAAATGCCCAAGGACATCAGTCACCTGCACTCCTCGACCAGTAGTAGTAAATGACCTTAGGAACACACGGCAACCATCAAATGCCATTGCCTTATGTTCTGCAGCTTGCAATAGACCTTGAATGAGATATTAACCCTGATTTCACAGATTGGGGTTCTGCCAAGGTCCAAGTGCACCAATTGGACTTATGTTCTAAGGCCAAGGCTACCTCCTTCACAAGATCCTGGGGTGATCACCTTACTGCCTTTGAATGCTTCAAAATTACCCAAGGACCTGTTGACCAAAATACTTTATGCTTGCTGCAGGAAGGACTTGATCCCTCCTGAATTCCCAGCTAAGTCCCATTGATTGAAGGACCTGCTAAGGACCTCAGGATGAAAAGTCCTCTCTTCTGTCCTTACTGGCTCGGCTAGCATTGTTGTTGTAGATGGACCTCCATCATCCTCCTCTGGTTCAGAAAAGTTTGACCTCAAACTTGGTAATCCCTCCTCTGCTGGATAATAAGGTCTAAGGTCAGCAATGTTGAAAGTTGCACTTCCACCAAAGTCTTCAGATAAAGCCAACTTGTAAGCATTTTCATTGACTTGCTGAAGCACCTCGATGGGACCATCAGCCTTGGAAACAAGCTTCCCTTTCCTCCTGCTAGGAAACTTGTCTTTCCTGAGGTGTACCCATACCAAGTCACCTGGAGTAAACACAACTCTTCTCCTCTTTTGATTTGCTGCTACAGCTACCTTCTCATTGTGCTTCTTAATTTGTTGTTGTATTTGTTGATGGAACTCTTTAATTTGCTTGGCCCTTAAATCAGCTTCATAGCTAAACTTGATTGAAGTAGCTTGGGGTACCAAATCCAAAGGGGTGATTGGATTCAGACCATAAACCACTTGAAAAGGTGAGTAACCAGTAGCTTTGCTTGGGGCTCTATTGAAAGCAAACTCTGCCTGAGGTAGCATAGCATCCCAAATTCCTTTGTTTCTTGCTACAAGGCTTCTCAAGAGAGTACCTAAGGTTCTGTTAGTAACCTCAGTTTGACCATCTGTGTGGGGATGACAAGTAGTACTAAACTTGAGTTGAGTTCCCATCTTCTTCCATAATGTAACCCAGAAATGACTAAGAAACTTAGTATCCCTGTCTGAAACCATGGACCTAGGAATACCATGTAACTTGACTACTTCTTGAAAATATAAATCAGCAACTTTAACAGCATCATAGGTAGTATTGCAAGCAACAAAATGAACCATTTTTGAGAATCTACAAACAACAACCATAATAGAGTCTTTACCTCTCTGAGTTCTTGGAAGTCCCACAATGAAATCAAGACTAACATCTTCCCAAGGACCTTTAGGAACTGGCAAAGGGGTATAAAGTCCTTGAGGTAGACTTTGGCTCTTAGATAATTGACATATGCTGCATCTCTTGACCAAATGCTCTACATCTCTTCCCATCTTTGGCCAGAAATAATGTTCTTTGAGCATAAGTAATGTCTTCTCTATGCCAAAGTGTCCTGCTAATCCTCCTCCATGCACTTCTGAGATTAATAATTCCCTTATACTGCTTCTAGGAATACATAATCTGCTGCCTTTAAATAAGAATCCCTGATCTGTATGGTACACACCCTGAGGATGCTGTTGACAAGCCTGAAACTTGTCCTTCAGCTGCTCAAATCCTAGGATTCTGGAATCCAGGATGTGCAATAAGAAAAACCTTCTAGAAAGTGCATCAACTCCCCTGTTCATATTGCCTGACTTATGGTGGATCATGAAATGAAAAGACTGCATAAACTCGACCCATTTTGCATGTCTGGGATTAAGCTTGTGTTGTCCTTGAATATATTTCAGAGCTTCATGATCACTATGCATAATAAATTCTCCTCCAACCAAATAATGCCTCCAATGCTCAAGAGCTCGAATAATTGCATAAAATTCCTTATCATAAGTGTTGTACTTCTTCTTTGCTTCATTCAGTTTCTCACTGAAGTAAGCTATAGGCCTGCCTTCTTGAGATAAGACAGCTCCTATGCCAACTCCTGAGGCATCACACTCGACTTCAAAGATCTTAGAAAAGCTAGGTAAAGCAAGAACTGGTGCTGTTGTCAGCTTCTCTTTGATCTGTTCAAAGGACCTTTGTGCTGCTGGAGTCCAATGAAAAGACTTCCCTTTGATAACTTCAGTCATGGGTGCCATAATAGTACTGAAATTTCTCACAAATCTTCTGTAAAATGAAGCTAACCCATGGAAGCTTCTCACTTGCTGAATAGAACTGGGGGTAGGCCACTCTTGGATGGCCTTGATCTTCTCCTGATCAACTTGAATGCCATCAGCAAATACTATATAACAAAGAAAAATAACTTGGTCTGTAAAGAACTGACATTTCTTCAAATTCCCATAAAGCTTCTCCTTAGACAGAATATCCATCACTTGTTTCAAATGCTGTTGATGCTCTGCCTCTGTTTTACTATAAACCAAAATATCATCAAAATAAACAACTACACAACTTCCAATCGAAGGCTTCAGTACCTGGTTCATAAGCCTCATGAATGTAGAAGGAGCATTTGTAAGACCAAAGGGCATTACAAGCCATTCAAACAGACCTCCCTTTGTTTTGAATGATGTCTTCCATTCATCACCTTCATAGATTCTGATTTGATAATAACCACTTCTCAAATCTATCTTAGAAAACACCTGAGACCCATGGAGTTCATCAAGAAGATCTTCAAGTCTAGGTATTGGAAACCTGTACTTGATTGTGATTTTATTTATAGCACTGCAATCCATACACATTCTTTGACTACCATCTTTCTTTGGAACTAACAGAGCAGGTACTGCACATGGACTTAGGCTCTCCCTGATCATTCCCTTGCTAAGAAGATCATCCACTTGCCTTTGAATCTCTACAGCTTCTGCTGGAGCCATCCTGTAAGCAGGTTGGTTTGGCAAGACTGATCCTGGGACTAGATCAATCTTGTGTTGGATGTCTCTCTTGGGGGGTAATCCTGGGGGCATCTCATCTGGAAATAAAAATGCATACTCTTCCAGGAGTGGGCAAGTAGGGGATGGTTATTTGTGGGGTTTGTGGTTCATCAGGGGATAAAAGAATGAGATCCTTACTAGCACTGAACTCATGATGCTCAGCATCTAGCAAAAGAACAAGGGTAGGCTCAAAGTAAAGGTTCTTTGTGGGCTGGGTATGTTTGAGTGGGGTTAAGGTTATTTTCTTGTGGTTCACCACCAAGGTATAAGTATTAGCTCTGCCATCATGTTGCACAGACCTATCAAACATCCAAGGCCTTCCCAACAACAAATGACATGCATCCATAGGCAAGACATCACACCAAACAGAATCATGATATGATTTGCCTACTGAAAAACTCACCAAACACCTTTCTGTAATAGGGATACCTCTGCTAGACTTCATCCACTGAATAGAATAGGGTGCTGGATGTAATGAAGTCTCCAGCTGCAACTTCCCCACCATTTCCTGTGAAGCTGCATTTGTACAGCTGCCACCATCCACAATGATCGAGCAGACTTTTCCTTTCACAGTGCATCTTGTATGAAATAAGGCTTCTCTTTGTTCCTGTCCTGTCTCCACAGAAGAACTGTTAAGGGCTCTCCTTATCACCAATAGCTCTCCTTCATCAGGACCTTCCTCGACCTCATCATACACTGGATCAGGTAATTCTCCTTCTGGATTTACTTCCTCTTCCTCCTCAACTTCAGGTTCAGTAAACCAGGAAGCTTGATAATCAGCCAAGGTCACCACTCTTTTATTAGGACATTCTGAAGCTATGTGCCCTAGTCCTTGACATCTAAAACATCTCCTGTTATCAGTAGTAATGGGGT
Source organism: Portulaca oleracea (assembly GCA_029582165.1). NCBI lineage: Eukaryota > Viridiplantae > Streptophyta > Magnoliopsida > Caryophyllales > Portulacaceae > Portulaca > Portulaca oleracea. Next base: position 22,593,385 of record CM055883.1, on the reverse strand, counting down.
TTGGGGTTCTTTGAGGAGTTGGGGATTGTTTTTGTGAAGGGGTAGGTTGTTTTGTGGGATATCTGGGGGTAAAGGGGGTTCTTTGGGCTGTGGGGTAGGTTCTGGGATAGGTAAAGGGCTTGGGTTGTGGTTTATAAGGGGTTTTCACAGCAAACTCCTTTCCTCTGGACCTCATTTGCAGTTCTACCTTGTAAGCTAGAGAACTAAGCTCATCCAAACTAGTGTAGGGATGCAGTTCCACCACATTCCTAATGCCTTCATTCAATCCTGCTAGAAATCTCACCAGAACTTGAGTTTCATTCTCCTTGAGATCACACCTCCACAAAAGATACTCAAACTCCTTTGTGTATTCCTCCACAGACTTACTGCCTTGCACCAGATGTTGCATTTTCTCATAATTCTCCTTAAGGTAGTTCACAGGCAAGAACTTAGATCTCAGCTTTTCCCTCATATGTTCCCAAGTCTTAACTTTCTCTTTTCCCTTCTCTACTCTTCTCTTCTGCAAATTAGACAACCAGATAGAAGCATGTTTCTTCAATTTCAAAGCAATAAGCTTAACCTTCTTCTCTTCAGAAACCTCCTTCGGATCAAAAACCCTTTCAACAGTCTGCAGCCAGTCTAAGAACACCTCAGTGTCCAACTGACCTTCAAATTCAGGAATTTCCACCTTGAAATCTAACTTGTCATCCATTCCAGCATTCCTTTTCCTAGTTCTGACTTTCTTACTCTCATCGGGACCCTCTTCTTCACCAAAAGGATTACTAGAGTAAGTACTCCCTTCTTCTTCATATTCAGAGTCTTCTTTAAAATTATGCTTCTTCAATACAAATAGTTCTTCAACCGATCTCTCAAATATTGCACCTGTTTCTCCAACTCAGCCTTCTCCTTAAGAGCTTGTTCAACCACTTCCTCGGCAGTTCTAATAGAAGACATCATGTAACCAGCAAGAAGCTCACCAAGAAAGTCACACAGCTCTGATACCAAAGCTGATGTATGTGCAAACTAAAGGAAATCAGAGTGCATTGGCCTGGACTACACCAAGGACCTCACTGTCCAGTTTCTGTTCAACTTAAGCTCTTCCTAGGGATGAAATAACATCAAGGAACGAAAAACAAATAAAAGAAGATAGATAATCTGTGTATCTTACTGATATAGACAACACCACAGCAAGAAGCACAAGGGCAAACTCAGCTCATATGATTGGATACAGAAAACACCACCAATAGCATAAACCGAGCTCTACTTAACACCTTCTAAGCTTGCCAAAGCTTAGTTACAGACAAGTAGAAACAATGGAGAGTTTTAGAGGCACTCACAAACCTACAGGCGCAAGCTCGACTGGTTTCTTCTTCATTCACTCAAAGATGATTTGCAAAATATAATAAGAGCTGCTTATATTGCTACTTTTAGCAAGTAGATGGCTGTACCGACTGATTAAGGCTTTCCTAAGCATTAGGAAACCTCTAATCTACTGCTAAGCTAACTTAAGATACATAAGCAAGCTATCTAATACATAATTACATCAGATTAAGCAAAGAAAACAACAAAAGAAAATATAAATATGGCTGGCTGGAGCTGGAAATGCCAGCAGCTGCTTATCGAGCCTTAGTCATGCTTCCACTAGGCTTATTATATTCTTCATCATGGCTGCTGAGGTTGCTGGTAATATTAGCACCTAAAGGACATTCGATTACTGGAATGAAAATGAACCAAATGACCTTAATGCTGCTGAAAATGCTAACACTGCCTGCTGTCTGTATTCATGAACCAACATGCTGTAGAAAATGCCCAAGGACATCAGTCACCTGCACTCCTCGACCAGTAGTAGTAAATGACCTTAGGAACACACGGCAACCATCAAATGCCATTGCCTTATGTTCTGCAGCTTGTAATAAACCTTGAATGAGACAAGAACCCTGATTTCACAGGTTGGGGTTCTGCGAAGGTCCAATTACACCAACTGCACTTATGTTCTAAGGCCAAGGCTGCCTCCATCTCAAGATCCTGGGGTGATCACCTTACTACCTTTGAATGCTTCAAAATTACCCAAGGACCTGCTGACCAAAATACTTCATGCTTGCTGCAGGAAGGACTTGATCCCTCCTGAATTCCCAGCTAAGTCCCATTGATTTAAGGAACTGCTAAGGACCTTAGGATGGAAAGTCCTCTCTTCTGTCCTTATTGGCTCGGCTAGCATTGCTGTTGTAGATGGACCTCCATCAAAACTTCTTCTTGATCTTCCTCCACCTTTTCTTCTATGCACTTGGCTCCCTCAACAATCACCTCCTCCTTCTCAACATCAATCGCTTGCACAACCTCTATACCTTCTTCTTCGGTTTTATCCTCAACATCACCTTCATTCTCTCCAAGAAGTCTCTCCTCCACCAACTTAGGTTCCTCAACTTCTCCTCCACTCCACCAGTTAATAGCTTTCACCTCCTCTCCTTGGACAGGAAGGGGTTGAACGAGTGCAAGTTGAAATATGTTGGCTTGAGCCAATTCGAGCTCGAGACTTTGGATGTAAGCTTGATCCTCCTCTCGGTCATTCATGATTCGCTCCAACATCAACTCAAATGAGGTTCTTGGGGTATTTGAGAAATTTGAGGTTGTGGGTTGTTTTGTTGGGTTAGATGGAGGGTTTCTTCTTGAATAAATGAGTGATGGTCAAAGGGTTGAAAAGTAGAAGGGTATTGGTTAGTGGTATGGTCAATAGCAAAGTTTTCTTTTGAGTAGAAAGGATCTTGATCGATTTGAGAAGAATGAATGGCACTCACTTGCTCTAATTGTTGAAAATTGAAAACTTGCTTTTCATGAGCCATTCTCAATTGCTTAGAAGTCTCCTCATTCACCTTCTCCTTTTGCGTTTAGAGGTAAAGAGAAGTTTAATAATGGGATCTTGCTCCAAAGATGAATCTCTGCCTCTTGATCGGTTACTTCCCAAATCGGGAGCATACTGAACGAGCTCATGAAGGATTTGGTTAGCCTCATCTGCAGACTTCTTCAAAAATGTCCCTCCGGATGCGATATCGATTGATTCTTTGAGAGAATCAAAGAGTCCACAATAAAAGTGCTGAAGTAACACCCAGTTAGGTAGATTGTGGTGCGGACACTGACGTTGGAGACTTTTGAATCTCCCCCATGCTTCGAAAAGAGTCTCTCCGGCTTTTTGCTTGAAACTCATTATATCTTCTCGGAGTCTACAAGTTTTATCAGTCAGGAAGAATCTTTGAAGGAAATCTCTCTTTAGGGCCTCCCATGAAGAATAAAATCCAGATGGACATATATCAAGCCACATTTCAGCTTTTCCCCTTAGAGTCAGAGGAAAGAATTTCAACTTTAAATACTCCGAAGATATTCCGGGCATATGCATGAAACTGATACGCTTCTCGAATTTCACCCTATGAGCAATAGGACAAAACTCAGAAATATCTCCATGCAACAAGTTGTTGGAAATATTTCAAGAGTATAAGAAGATTATATAGCATAAGGAATCGTGTGGAACAAGTATAAGGATCATATATAAGATAAACATCAAGAATATGATCAACACGGATGTGTTTGAGACCAACACGGATCGTGTAGGTCTCTAGAGAGCAAGAAAAACCATCTTGGGCTCAACACGGGTCGTGTTGAGGCAACACGGACCATGTTGCATTCAACACGGACCGTGTTGATCCAACCCGGATCGTGTTGGAATCCAGAATGTGTTTTTAATGCTAACGGTTATATAATCTTGAGTATTAAGTTTATAATATCAATATTAAGCTCGGTATTAAGATCCAACGGCTATATTATCATGACCAAGTCAAAGGTCTTAATTCTCCATTAAGGACCTTAATTACACCTTTGACTAAGGAATGTAATTAGGGTTGAATTATGTGTGGAAGTCTCCTATAAATAGGAGACATTCCCAAGCCATTTGAGATGAACACAAGTATCTATTCTATTCTATAATCACATCCTCTCAAATATAGACTGCAGCTATACTTGAGAGAATCAAGTGAGAAATCTATGTCTTGAGTGCAACAAGAGCTAAGTTTTATCCCTTTGAACATTTACGGTACAGTAAATAGTTCTTAAGGAAAATGAGTACAAGGTCATGACTCTTAGCGTTATCCAAACAAGTCAAGTTAACCATTTGGTTATCAAGTTCTATCTCAGTCTTGTCATATGTACCGCTAGAAGATCAAGATACCAAGAGAAGATGATGAAGATTCAAGCCGTTGTCAAACATCATTTTCCAACAATCTTAAGAACTATTTACGAGACAAGATTGGAGGTGGCTAAGAGTTGGACTTCCAAGATTCAAGAGTGATTACAAAGATAAGTTTATATTTTACAAGTTTATTAGTATCAATTTTTCATATAAGTTTATTAAGTTTTATTGAACAAGTTTAATGATTAAAAGTTTATTAATCATTTGTTTGTCTATATGTGTTTGGTATAGATGAGAAATTGATAGACAAGAATGGCAATACAAGTACAAGATCTTGATGTTCATGATGGGAATTGTTGCGTGATTATGCAATGAGGTTTACATGGACTAAGGACAAGGTAACAACAAATCATTTGCAAGGAGGTCAAAGGTAATTAAGTTGTTGTTTATTTGGGGGTTATATGCATGTGCATTGACCATGATTAAGTTGTCTCTTAATATTATCAAGTTAATACCAATGAATATGTTTTATTACCTTTGACATGTTTAATTTGTTTATAAGAATTGCCATTAAGGATAATTGTATTGAAATTTCATGGTAAGGTAATTGTTGATGGATGGTGCAAGAAAAAGTCAAAATAAATATTTATTTATTTATATTATTAAGTGCACCATTGAACACCTACATAAGTTACAGGTTTATTTAGCCATATGTTTTAAGTTGGCTATGATATTAAGTTACATGGAAGTTTCATACTAGTAATAAGGATGAGATTATTACCATTAAAATATTCCTTTGTTGGATGTTTTAAGTTACAAGTTTTTAAGGTGTTTAATGTGGAAATTCATTGTGGCAAGATTATATTTTGCTTCTTATAATCTGAGTTTTTCCATGTTTATTTACATGTTCAAGTATAACTAAGTTTATTCCGCCTAGTGTTTTGATATTAATATGAAGGATGAGTACAAGTTGATCAGACCTTTTATTAATATCATGTTTGGAAATCTTGTTCCATGTTTATAAGTGATATGTATGAATGATTCATGCTTATTGTTTTGCCTATTGTTATTCAAGTATTGTTTAATAGCATGATTAATAAGTTGATTTTATGTTTAAGTTTAATAGAATATAAGTATTGACATAAGTATTATGTTTTTAATTTATAAGTTGCCATAAAATTCTATTTGGTTATCTCAAGTTTATGATTCTATTCTTGTTTATTGAAATAAGTTTATGCAATTGAAAGTCAAATATGAATTTGATTGTTAAGATAGGCTTTGCATATAAGTGTAACTTTTATGAGAATTATTTGAATGCATACAAGTGGCTTGTTTATTTATTTAAGTTTTTAAGAAATCCACTATAAGTTATGTGTGTATCAAGGTTCAAATTTCTATTATTATCATGAGCATATTTTTATTATGCTTATAAGTATTGTAATAAGAAAAGCATAATAAGTTATTATTATCATTATTTTACAAGTACATATATATGTGATTATATATGTTGTTAAGTTACTTGGCAACATTATAAGGTTATTAAGATGAAATAGCAAGTTTGTGTACAAGAAGCCATATAAGAAATTATATATGAGCAATCATATGTAATTTATTTTGTACAAGTTTGTAAAAGGCTAACATAATTTCCTAGCTATTGGAAATATAAGAGTACACAAGTTAATAAGAAAGACAAAGGATTAATCATGTTTATATGATTAATGGTATGTATAAATATAAGGTACATCTATACAAGTTGTCTAGGCTATTTCAAAATATTATTAAGTATACATAATATGGATTCAAGTATGTGAATTCATGATATGTATAAATTTGATAAGCAAGCTTTCTATGCTTATAAGATGTTAAGTACAAGATGTTGCATAAGTAAAGACTCATGATTATTTCTAACAAATTGAACCTACAAGATTATTTGGCTAATTTTTCTTAGCTAATTATGCAAAGGAAATTTCATATGACTTTTGTTGAGTGTTTGTACTAAGTTCAAGTCAAGTATGAAATTTATTTAAGTATTGACTTTCATGCATATTTACAAGTATCTTGTCATGTGATTCATGTTTATGAATGTTTATAAAGTTTTATGATTTATTCAAGCATTCCAAGAAGACATAAGTTTTGACTTGTTTGATTAAAATACGTATATACTCTATGTTGTTTATGACATGACAAATTTAAGAATAATCTCTTGTTCCTATAAGTGCTTAAGGCAATTTTGCTTGTTTTTCTTAAGTGCAAAATTGATTCATGTGATTATATGAGTATGTAGAATCATAAGTTGTTAATTTCTTTTTATTCAAGGAAATACAAGTGAACAAGAACATGCTTTATTCTTGACAAGGAAATATGAGTGGAGTTTTATTCACTTAATATTTTGTTTATAAGTTTGATCATGCTAGTAAGCTTAAGTATTGTTTATTTTACTACATGCTAATTTAAGTAGTTGTAAGTCATGTACTTGCAACTATGTTCTTAGGCAATTCATGTTATTCATAAGTGACATGGACATAAGTTTATCTACATGTTTGATTGTTGTAAGTTTCTCATGTTATTCAATCATGTTTAATAGGGTTATTGGATGCTAATATACTGAACTATTGGGGTATTGGACAATAATATACCGAACTTTGACCTTGGACAATAATATACCGAACTTTGGGGGGTATTGGACAATATTGCACCCGGAACTACTTCGGCGATGGTTGACTCGGTGGATATCATACGTGGTAGGCGGAGGTGCTGAGTTGGCAAAAAAAAATTAAATTTTTTGACAGATCAGATTAGCTAATATACTGAACTATTGGGGTATTGGACAATAATATACCGAACTTTGACCTTGGACAATTATATACCGAACTTTGGGGGGTGTTGGACAATATTGCACCCGGAACTATTCCGGCGATGGTTGACTCGGTGGAGATTATTATTATTATTATTATTATTATTTATTATTATTATTATTATTATTGTTATAGGCAACACCAAAATAATCACTGCTATTTGGACCAAAATAATTTAATTAAGAATCCAAAGCAGTCAAGGATTAGTGATAGTTCTGGTTTTAATTTGAAAATAAAATCCGGATTGAAAATAAAAAAATGAAAATAAAAAAATGTAATTTTCTACGTTATGATTGTCAAATTCCTCTAAAATCTCCCGTTGCTCTATTCTATGGACCCACAATGATTTCCATTATAATATATAGATTATTATTATAGGCAACACAAAAAATAATTACTGTTATTTGCACCAAAATAATTTAATTCAGAGTCCAAAGCAGTCAAGGATTAGTGATTCTTTCTGGGTTTTTTTAATTTTAAAATAAAATTCAGATTGAAAATAAAAAAATTGAAAATAGAAAAAAAATAATTTTCTGCGTTGTGATTAGCCAATTCCCCTAAAATCAATCCCTATATCTATTCCGTAGGACCCATAATGATTTCTTTTATAATATATAGATTATTATTAATATTAATATTATTATTATTATTATCATCATCATCATCATCATCATCATTATTGTCAACACCAAAATAATTATTGTTATTTGCTCCATAATAATTTAATTCAGAGTCCAAAGTAGTCAAGGATTAGTAATACTTTTTGATTTTTTTAATTTGAAAATAAAATTCGTATTAAAAATAAAAAAATGAAAATAGAAAAAAAATATATAATTTTCCATGTTGTGATTGGCCAATTCTCCTACAATCACTCCCGTTGCTCTATTCTGTGGGACCAACAATGATTTCTATTATAATATATATAGATATAGGGTTATTATTATTATTATTATTATTATTATTATTATTATTATTATTATTATTATTATAGGCAACACGAAAATAATTACTGTTATTTGCACCAAAATAATTTAACTTAGAGTCCAAAGCAGTCAAGGATGAGTGATACTTTCTGGTTTTTTTAATTTGAAAATAAAATACGGATTGAAAATAAAAAAATTGAAAATAGAAAAAATTATAATTTTCTACGTTGTAATTGGCAAATTCCCTACAATCACTCACGTTGCTCTATTCCGTGGGACCCACAATGATTTCTATTATAATATATAGATAGATTATTATTATAATTATATTATTATTATTATCATTATCATTATTATTATTATTATTATTATTATAGGCAATACCAAAATAATTACTATTATTTGGACCAAAATAATTTAATTCAGAGTCCAAAGCAGACAACACCAAAATAATAATAATAATAATAATAACAATAATAATAATAATAATAATAATAATAATAATAATCTCCACCGAGTCAACCATCGCCGGAATAGTTACGGGTGCAATATTGTCCAACACCCTCCAAAGTACGGTATATAATTGTCCAAGGTCAAAGTTCGGTATATTATTGTCCAATACCCCAATTGTTCAGTATATTAGCTAATCTGGTCTGTCAAAAAATTTAATTTTTGTTTGCCAACTCAGCACCTCCGCCTGCCACGTATGATATCCACCGAGTTAACCATCGCCGGAATAGTTTCGGGTGCAATATTGTCCAACACCCCTCAAAGTTCGGTGTATTATTGTCCAAGGTCAAAGTTCGGTATATTATTGTCCAATACTCCTATTTAATAGGATAAGAGTTTATTAAGTTTTTGTGCAAGTTCACTATAAGTGAAATTTCTTTATGAAATAAGTGAATGAATTGCATAAGATATATGAGAAGATTTCATACTTTTGTATAGTTTATGTGCGAATATGTATATGTTTATATATATGTATTCATTTAGTAATGACATATAAAGTATCAAACATGATTAGATAAGTATAAGATTGATCATGATTGCTCATGTGTTTTTAGTGTATTCATAAATATAAGTTGAATACATGTTTGTCCTTGTTAACTTTTCAAGTTTATAAGAGCATGTAGTAGGATATAAGGAAGTATTTTTATACATAAGGAATTATGCATACTTGCAATCGACTATAGTTCATGATTATGGAAATGGTTATTCTTGAGGTTTTACAAGTTCATAAAGTTTAATTTATGAGGTTTTCGGATAATCATGATTGAGAATGGTCTATGTTATTTGCATGAGTTGAGTATACATATATCAAGTTTATTTGTTACATAAGAAGTGTATAATTCTTATACATTTGATCATTCTAAATTCATGATGATATATCTTTATCAATGGATTTAGTAATGAAAAAGTTTAAGTATTATGTTTAAGTCTTCATAGCTATATGCTTTGAAGGGTAGACTTAAATATAAAAGGAGAGAATACAACCAAGGCAATGTGATGGTTTAATCATATACTTGGTAGTATACGTACTCTACAATATAATCATTCATGATTATGAACCATTGCTTATTCAATGAGTTAAAATCCTAAGTTCAAGTATGTAACAAAGGATTTAGATGTAATGGTTTAATTACATATAAGTTGGAAATTCAATTTCCATAGAAGACATTTAGATGTAATGGTTTAATCACATATAAGTGGTTTATCAAGTGTGAGGTTATTTTATTCACAAGTTTGTATCCATGGTTCTTTGGATGATAAGCATATAAGAGGATACATATCAATTTTACACACGGTATAGTGTGATTATATCCGAAAAATAATATGATGGTTTGTTCATGTTATGATGAAGATATTCTTATTACGGCCATGGTAAGGATATAATTATATATCTAGTGGACCTTGTTGTTAGAGATGGGTTAAGTAGCCTAAATATCTACTACTTCACAACAATGACTCAACTTTACGAATTGGAATACTACCAATTTCTAAAGTTCAAATGAGTACGGAGTTGTCTAAAGTAGTAGAAAGCATCGATTTTATACATCTCAGGTTAAGTGATGCTTATATCTGTAATGACAAGAGGTTGAGTGGTTGCACTCTTAATAGACTTTGTGGGAGCCTAATTACAAAGGCGGTAAATTCCAAAGACTACCTATGTAAGTGTAATGTGTGGCCGCATAAAGGAACTATGGGCTAAAGTTCCGAAACACTTACTAAGGATAAGGACACAAGGCCGGATAATAGTGTCAAAGTTTTAGCACTTACGATTTAAAAACAAACGTATGTGTATTACGAGTATAGTTGATCAATATAAATCCAAAGTTCAAAGACATGTCTACTTTGTGATTTGGATATGGCTTGTGTATACTAAGTGAACAGTTCAAAGATCAATCTACTTTTCATTACGCATATGTTTGTGGGTTTTTCGTGTGATTACAAGTTAAGGTATATCTCAAATGGCGGGGGTGTTAACTCCTTAAGTAAAGTTATTTCAAGAGTTTTACATACTCTTGAAATAGCGGGGGATTGTTGGAAATATTTCAAGAGTATAAGAAGATTATATAGCATAAGGAATCGTGTGGAACAAGTATAAGGATCATATATAAGATAAACATCAAGAATATGATCAACACGGATGTGTTTGAGACCAACACGGATCGTGTAGGTCTCCAGAGAGCAAGAAAAATCATCCTGGGCTCAACACGGGTCGTGTTGAGGCAACACAGACCGTGTTGCATTCAACACGGACCGTGTTGATCCAACCCGGACCGTGTTGGAATCCAAAATGTGTTTTTAATGCTAACGGCTATATAATCTTGAGTATTAAGTTTATAATATCAATATTAAGCTCGGTATTAAGATCCAACAGCTATATTATCATGACCAAGTCAAAGGTCTTAATTCTCCATTAAGGACCTTAATTACACCTTTGACTAAGGAATGTAATTAGGGTTGGATTATGTGTGGAAGTCTCTTATAAATAGGAGACATTCCCAAGCCATTTGAGATGAACACAAGTATCTATTCTATTCTATAATCACATCCTCTCAAATATAGACTGTAGCTATACTTGAGAGAATCAAGTGAGAAATCTATGTCTTGAGTGCAACAAGAGCTAAGCTTTATCCCTTTGAACATTTACGGTACAGTAAATAGTTCTTAAGGAAAATGAGTACAAGGCCATGACTCTTAGCGTTATCCAAACAAGTCAAGTTAACCATTTGGTTATTAAGTTCTATCTCCGTCTTGTCATATGTACCTTTAGAAGATCAAGATACCAAGAGAAGATGATGAAGATTGAAGTCGTTGTCAAACATCATTTTCCAACATAGGTTGCTTTAAAAAACTACTAGAAGACACGGCTTAAACTCAAATACCGCGTCTGGTGGTAATGGCAGTAAGATGATTGGGTTGCCTCCCGTACCTGAAGATGGAACTACATATGATAAAAGGGTACGGGGTGAATCAACTTGAACTTCACCCATTATGACTCGAAACTTCCTAAGATGCTCGATGAGACAATAGGGCGTACCTACATGCACCAATAAGAACCAATAGAAGCATTTAATTCATTGGATTTAACACAAACTGATTTCTAGCGTGAAAGCAATCTCAATTAACCAAAAATCAAGAAACTAAAACTAGGGGCGCTGGCTCCCCGACAACGGCGCCATTTTGTGTACAGGTGGTTTGAATGAACCAATTTTTATCGTTCTTCTCAGGGAGCGAGGGGCCTTGGTCATAGAATCTAGGTCTAACGTCGGGTCAAGATTTCTAAGGTAAGGAATTTGGTTGAAAGGGGATCACAACGCAACAAAAAAAGTAAGGTCGGTCAACGTAAGAAAATGGGCTTCGAAGGCTTTTCGGGATGCAAACGGGGATGAGGAAATGGGTTTTGCAACAAGAGTATAATAAGGAGGGAGAATTAAGTAGCAATTCCGTTAGAAAATACCCACCGAGCTTCAACTCTCATGGATAGTCCGGATTAGCTTCCTCAAAACCCACCACGCACCCGGAGGGTAAATGAAACAGAATTCCCTAGTTAACCTCCTTCCACTTTCGTGGGTGAGCATTAACTATCCCAACTCCAACCTTCCAACACGAGTGTTAGGTGTATTCGGGAACTTTCGGACCCAAATACACTCCACTTGAGGGAAGAATAGGAGTGGGAAATTGATTTGCCAACTAATTACTCACTCATATTGCTAACCCAAACCTAATCACCCATTCACACCCTTAATTACCCCCTAACCCATAGGGTTTCTAGCCACTAATCATGAGACTAACTAGGCTAACAACATCCAAACCAACCCTAAGCAATATTTTAACATCAACAATCACAAACAAACAAAACGACGACAAAAGCAATCAAAGCAATTAAGCAAGCAAGTAAAGTAATTAGCAAAGTAATTAATAAAAGATTTTAAGGGAAGAGAGAACTTATCAAATGCTGTAAATGAACAAGGAAAAGCAAGGGAAACGATAATCCAAAGATCTCTCAATTGATTGAATCTTCATTCCTCGAATCACACCAAATATCCACCAAAACCCTAGATTAATCAAACAATCTCTCACTAATCTCTCTCTAAAACTCACTAATATAAGCTGAAAAGTAGTGTCTCTACTTGATAAGCTAACCCCCCCTCCAAGAAAAAGGTCACTGTTGGAATATATACATGGCAAGGAAGTTGAGTAAAACGTTGTCGTTTTGACTCGGAAATATGCGCTGAAATGCAGAAGGTCACGGGGGTGACCTCAGAGGTGGCCGGCGCGACGAGTGAGAAAAGCTACTAGGCGATCCAGAAGTTCGCAAGGTCGCGGGCGTAACTTGGGAGTTCACAGGGGCGACCTGCATCTGGCCAGCTGAGTGCTCTGTGCTTGGCATCGCATAGCGGGTGGCACAGCTGAGATGACAGGCACGACTCCTGTGTAGCAGGTGGCACCCGTAGTGTAACAGGCGCTACACCCCCTGTCTCCCTTCCCTTCTGCTTTCTTTCAAGGCTTGTAACGCCTGCTACAAGGACCGTAGCGGGTGTCACCTCATTGATCAGCACCAAAGTTGAGGAAAGGCTTCCCGGGTCGGCTCCGCTTCGGATCTCGGTCCGGTTTAGCTCGGGAAATTACCCGGGATTCCCTAAAAAGCCTCATTTTAGCCCGTTTTCCTTGCTTTTGCTCCAAAAGTGCGAAAACCTACAAAACAACTAAAATACTAGTGAAAATGATGAAAAAGACTCGGAATCGAGCAAAAATAACAAGATATAAGGTTATATTTAGGCCCAAAAGCAGGCCTAAACACCCCCCACACTTTAACTTTTGCTCGTCCCGAGCAAAACAAAACAAAAACAAACTAAAAACTAACACCAACTCCTCTGTGTGGGAGCAAACGAGTGCACTTAGCGTACGCACCAAGCTCTTTAAACCCCCTAGAAGCACAGGTGGACGAGGTGGATGTCGCGAGGGTTTGTAGCGACTATACCCACAAAAGCCATGAAAGAAAAAGGGGAAAGCAGAAAAGGTGACAAACCAAAAACAAAAACAAAACAAAGGCGAAGAAGATATTCCCATCCCCAATCATGCACTTAGTTCCCCAACCCGCCCCAACAATCAAATGGAAGAAGCAAATATGAACAAACAAGGACACGAAGGTTGGAAAACTGCCAATCCTTGAGGTTTTGAACCCCGACACTTCATGATGAGCAAGAATCCTCGTGTACAAGTGCAAGTATGCCCTAATCGATCCTTTATAACCTAAGCCAGACAATCCAAGTCATTTTCATGCTTAAGCTCGAGATTATTATCTATCCTAGCTTCACTCTTTATTTTTCTTTCACTTTCTCTTTTCTTTTCTTTTTCTTTTTCTTTCACAACTTTTTTTTTCTTTTCTTGCTTTTTTTTTATTCTGCTTTCTTTTTCTCTTTTTTTTTCTTCACTCTTTTCTTTCTTTATTAAGCCTCACTCTAAATCCGTTTTGTAAATTTTAGGGCGTCGGCGTCAGTTTTTTCAGGAATCAGACCGGCACGCAAAGGGTTTACCCTCCCTGATTCGGGTTGCTCCAAACGTAAACATTGTATTTAAGGGGCCTGGGCGCCGTCCACCCATACCAACCCTCATCGGTAGGAGCGACAATAGTTAATTAATTCATTAATTAAGGCGAGCAAGAGAATTAAACAACTCAGACTATCCAACTTTGGGCAAGAAATTCACAATCGGGGCGTGTAAGAAGTGAGGACTTTGCTTTCACAATCCATGTCAAGGTCTAATAAAGATATATCATGGAAAAAGTCCTTCCTAAGGTCTATCATTATCCATATCGGCCTTTTCTAAACAATTGCATCGGCCAATTAGACAACTACCTACATAACTGTGAATGAAAGCATCTTCAAAGAAAAAGAAAAACTTTTAGGGGATTTTCACAACCCTTTTCCCTTTGTTCTTTCATTTTCACAAAAAATTTCAAATTTTAGCAAAAAACTAAGAAAAACACAAAAAAGAAAAACTAGGTGATGTACCCTTGAAACAGAATATCCCCCCTCCCCCACTTAAAACTCAACAATGAAAGGGTAGAGAACCTACAAAAAGCAAACAAACAAAAACAACTAGCAAGCAAAAGTGGTGGTGACCCGAGCCCACACGGCTCCAACAACAAAATGATCCCAACACAGACACTCAAAGGTGCTCGCCACCCAAAAAAAAAACCGAGCATGCAACATGGATCAGTATATATACAGATAAAGAGAACGGAAACATGTTACCTCGAGGTCTTCAATGAAAGAACAACCCGATCCACGATCCAAAGAACATCATCCCAGGGGTTAGAAATAATCAAGTAAACTTCCCAAGTAAGAATGTTCGCATGCATAAAAGAAAAAGAACAAAAACAAAAATATATACAAGACACTAGCTAAAGAACAAACTAAAGACAACCTATTTTCAAAATCTACATTGACAATGACAAACCTCAACCCCGAATCTCACTCTTTTGAGGCGGGAATTGAGGGTGAAACAACTCTCCTAACCGGTCCAATTAATGATGAAGCAATGGAAACAAAGCTACCAAACCAAGGGGACAACGAACTTAACAAAACCAAACTAACGACACACTTCCCCAACTTTCCCCATAAAGTACCCCCACACTTATCTAACACTATCGGTGTAAATCAAAACAATAAAGAGAGTAAAGTGGGAGCGGGGACACTTACAAATCATTGCTCGGATCCTCTCGGGGGAGGATATGGGTGATAAGGAAAGTAGGTGGGATAGTGACAGTTTCTATACTCTGGCGGTGTCGGGGAATGGTTCTCAACGGAGTAGTAGTAATATACCAAGTCATGCCAGTACTGGTTCTGTTGTTGGAAGTACTCCTCGTGCCTTTGGAAAAGCACATGTACATCATTGAGTGTAGACTTCTGGGCACGTAGCAAGTCTTGTTGGCTCTCCATCAAGTTATGTTGGCTGTGGAGCAAAGTCCGTTGTTCTAAGGTCAACTCTCATTTGCTCGAATTGAGAATTGAGATGCTCAAGTGAAGCTTCCCATGGTTGACTTCCACTTCCACTAGCTTCACCATCGCCGACATGTTCTTCCTCTTCTTCCTCCTCTTCCTCATCTTCTCCTTCTTCTTCATTGCCCTCCTCTTCTTCCTCACCAAAGGATACGTCCGGGCCCCCCACCTTGCGGTGGGTATCACGCTCTTGGCCACAAGACCAATTATGCTCATAAGTGTTATCTAACCATTGCTCAGCATGGTCTGGATCCAAGAGAACCTCTATTCTGTTATCGTCGTGTCCCTGGCAATAGATCGTGCAAGTCGGATGCCATTTGAGGATGTTCATTCTCTGTAATCGTACTCTGTCGATAGGATCCGAAAGATAATGTGGAGTCTACTTCTTCAAGTACTTCCCGAAACCTTCATGAGCGAGGAAGTGGCAAATGATACGGAAGATATGCCCACTATTTCGAATCCCATTTTTTTCCACAAGTCTTGTTGGCCGTATTTCTTTTGATAAGAGTAAAGTACACATCATAATCATTCCAACGCCTTTTGAATTGCTTCAATCGGAAAGAGTTATGGCCGTATGAAGTTGGACTTAGCCAATTTCAAAAGCCATGCGGGTTTTATCAATTTCCAGGCCTAGAAATCTTGCCCAGTAAGCAAATCAGGCCTAGAAGGCGCCTCTGGCCCAAGAGAAAACAAAACCTGCCTGGCTTTTGAGCTTAGTAAGACATGTCGTTTCGAGAAGCCACGTCAGCGATCCGCGTGAGGAAGAAATAAAATCAGCCTGGGTTTTATTATATTTTGGCGCCAATTTTCTTTCGTCCCATGCAATCCCATGATCATAGCATATGTGGGTTGACTCCCTTTGACCCCATAAAACCAGCCTGGGGTTTCGATCCGGCATGACTTGATTTTTGGGGTATGTTCCCTCATTTTCCCTCCTAAACACTCACTCCATCACCTATAAATACCCCTCCATTTCACCCTAATTTCATTAACTATCATCACTATTCTATCCAAACTCTCTCAAAACTTCATTATCCACATTCCCTCACTAATTCTCCTACAATGATTCTTTTCATATCATATCATCATTCTTACACCACCCTTCTTACCATCCTCATAAGTATTGTTTCACCCAAGCTCCAAGTCAAGGCCAATTCAAGGGATCTTTCAACTCACCCAACACCTTTAAACAAGGTTCGCTTTTCACTATTATTATTGTATTTCATCATGTAATCTATGCTTCAATTCTTTTACTTGTACATATTTTGTAAAGAAAATATAATGTTTTAATCTTGCATGTTCGGAATATTAACATCGCGAAATTAATTAAATTAAACTTCTCTCCGCTCTCTTTCATTTCAAGTTTCGATTTTAGTAGAGTATGTTTTCTAAACAAGCGGAATCGAGAGTTTTTATAATTCTCGGATCCGTAACCTAACCCCCGAATCTAGAAATCGGGTTCGTAGACCGGAGTCACTTTTTATCGTTTATAGTTTGTCGATTTCCTTAAATAGGCAGGCGACTCTTTACCGTTTTATAAACTCGTTTGATTATTTAAAATATTCAACTTTGCATAAAAATAATTTAAAAAATGGTTTAATACATCTCTCTCGCCAAGTCATGGCTAGACCCGAGAGAAATAGACCAGAAGTTGATAAAACCCATGCGAGTTTTACCAATTTCAGTCCATACCTCTCTGGGTCGAGGAAGTAAGAGGTCCGACCCAGGAGTCATCAAAACCCACCGTGGGTTTTGATGCCTTCTTGCGGCCCACTTGTTCCTTCTTGGGCCAGAATATGGTGTTTGGGCCGATATAAAATATTATTAAAATATTTTGTGCAATTTCGAATAATTAAAATAAAAAATAAAGTTTCATTACCTCGAAACCAAATTTCGAAAATAGAAATATCCTTATATAAGGATTAAGCAACCTTAGTCGGATCCTGATCACTTAAGTAGCGCATCCAAAACCGACACCCCTAACGGGGGCGATTTTCCGGATCCTACAGATTGGCGACTCCACTGGAGATTTAAAACTTAAAAAGAGGGTAAAACTTGAACAAATCGAGTTGATTTGAAATTATAAAAGCGAGAAGTTGATTTATTTCGCAATTTTATTATTCTTTTTAGACATCCTTTGCATACCGAGCCACTAATCGGGTCTTTTGACACGTTAGCACAAAGGCGACGGTTTAAATAATAACTAGGACTCTTCCCTCGAGAGCGGGCGGCCACTACTTGTGTGGTGCACCCTACATCGCCAAGCATTTGGTCTCTCCTCTCCCCATGTTATACTCAAAAGGCTTCCTTGAAGTCCAACCAGCAACACCTCACACTCCTTACCCACAAATTTTTAGGGGTAAGGTGAACCAAGGCGAGAACGTGCGGTAGGCCATGTTAACCCAACCATAGTAATCCATGAATATAGAGCCTTGGTTTAGGGTACCCTTCATGTTGTATGCTATGTGCTATGTGTTCCCCTCCCCCTTTTCTTTTTTGTAAAAGGTAGACCCTAGTTTAGAAATTTCGTTCTAGTCCATGTAAAATTCATTGGGTTGAGAAAAGGATTATTTATTGGTTAATATAATTAACCAAAAAAGCATTATGGTTAACCTAAGTGGAAGGGCTCATTGATGTTTGAAAGTTGATTATTTTAATTAATAAATAAAAATTGACTCGTCTTTGATGATATTATATGGCCCTTTATGAAATTCTCTTAACGAAGGTCCCAAAAATTAATTAAAACTCCAACAAAGTTAATGGATAGGGTTTTCGATTGTATAATAGTCACTAGGCTTGAGTAAATTAATTTATCGATTTAATTAGTAAACTCATCACATTTATGGTCGGCCCGTTGTTAGGCCCAACCATGTTGGATTTGGCAATTAAGCCCATAAATTAATTATAACTCGCTTATTGTTGGCTTTATCCAATCCTTTATAATATCTGTTTTCCTTGATAAAAAAAGAAGATAAAAAAAAGTGGGTCGTCAGTTTTGTCGAGCATTATTCTAGTCCGCATAATAGATAGTATGGCTAGAGTTGTCTAAAGTTATTGGGCCAAGTTACGGATTCTCCTTAAAACGGTCGGCCTATGGATTAGGCCCATCCGAATTGAGAAACACTGACTTGTACTTTCTAACTTATGACCAACTTGCTATGTTTGAATTTATTCAACCCTTTATAATGTTCTGTTGTTAGGTCCATATAGAGTTAGGCCATGCACCCCTAAAGAGTGGATGAGTCTTTGTTTCAGAGTCTACATGTAAATGTCTTTCAGTCTTTAGAAAGTCTCTTACAAGGTCGTGTCATATGCGAGTCTTTTCTTAAGTCAATATGTGTGTTTTGTTTTTGGAAGTCTAAACCCGGGTCATGGGTGAGTCTTTGGTCTAGGTCATAAGTGAGTCTTTTCCTGGGTTAAGGTGTGTTTGGCTCTTTTAGAAAGTCCAGTGTAAACCCAGGTCATGGGTGAGTCTTTGTTTTAGAGTCAAGATATGAGTGTCTTCTTCTTTAGAAAGTGTCATATAAGGTCTAGGATGAATCTTTGTGTTAGTGTCTGCATATAACTGTCTTGCATTCTTTGGAAAGCATCATATAAGGTCTAGAATGAATCTTTGTGTTAGTGTCTGCATGTAAGTGTCTTGTATTCATTAGAAAGCATCATATAAGGTTTAGCATGAATCTTTGTGTTAGTGCCTGCATGTAAGTGCCTTGCATTCATTAGAAAGCATCCTATAAGGTCAGGATGGGTCTTTGTGTTAGTGTCTGCATGTAAGTGTCTTGCATTCTTTAGGAGGTCTCATACAGGTTCGTAGGGCATGTAAATCCATGTCATGGGTCAGTCCTTTTCCAGAGTCAACATATGAATGTCATGCATTATAGAAGTCTCCTATGGGGTCTACATCATGCAAACCTATGTCATGGGTGAGTCGTTAAGTCTTTTTCTAGAGTCTGCATGTAAGCGTTTGTCGTTCTTTAGAAAGTCTCATATAGGTTCATAGGTCATGAAAACCCGTGTCATGAATAAGTCTGTGTCTAGAGTCATCATGTAAATATTGTCTTTTTTTAAGAAGTCTAGTGTAAGCTCATGTCGTGGGTGAGTCTTTTCTCGAGTTGGCATATCTTGTAAATATCTGTCTTTTTTTAGAAGACTAATGTAAACTTATGTCATAGTTTAGTCTTTCCGGGTCAGCATATAGGCATTTGCACTTTAGGAAATCCCATGTAGACCTATGTCGTAGGTAAGTCTTTTCCTTAAGTTAGCATGTAGAGGTCTTGGATCCTAGGAAGTCTCATGTAGATCAGTTAGCACATTAACCCATGTCCTGGGTAAGTCTCTCCCGAGTCAGCATATAAGCATTTTTCATTTTAGGAAGTCCATATAGGTCATTTAGGTCATGCATGTACTTGGATGGGTTTTTCTTCATTTGTCTAGTGTCAAGGTCAAGGCTTGAGCTAACCATAAAGGGAATGTTTGGATGACGAGAAATTCTACAACTACCATAGATCCCGAGGGAACAACATGGAGATTTGTTAGACTTTGGAGCACATGATCCATTAAGGGAAACTGTCCCCTCCGAAAGCAGCACAAAGGACCAAACATAACACGGATTCCCCATACGAGGACAAGGAGGTCACATCATCAAAGGAGCTTTAGAAGTAGCTACAGTCCTGGTTGTCAAGCATTTTGTTTCAGGAGTTTGTTAGAGTTAAGAGTCAATTCTTAATTCATTTCTTGAATTCAGTTGCACTTTGATCAAACAGAATTTCGTGCTTGTATTTCTGACTTGAGTTGAAACGTCGTCTCATCCATCCATCCATCCATCCATCCATCATCCGTACAAACCAAGTCTGACAAATTCACCTTCTCTTATCCTTCCATCTTTGTCATATACCTCGTTCCCATCCTTCAGCTTTCCTGAATCCAGGGTTAAAATGATGAAAAGAGAGAGAGAGAGAGAGAGAGAGAGAGAGAGAGAGTGAAAAGCTATAGAGTGGCCGGTTTGAAAATCTCATTGAGGCAAACTAGGCAAATGGAGAGAATGAAAATTGATTGAGAGAAATCAGCCTGCACCTTCCATCCAATAGGCTGAGCAAAAGGAGAGAATGTCGTCAGGAAAGACCAAATCTCATAATCTTTCTGAAGTGAGCACTCTTTATTAGAAATGTCGCAGCTTAACCAAATTTGCCAAGGACAGGGGGCTTGAACCCAACCTTCATTTCACCACTCATATTACCCTCATCTTTTCATCCAATCTCGACTTACCACCTACCACTCACATCTTTGACCTCTCCATCAAACCTCAACCCTTTTCAAACCCTTAACCCAATCCAAAAGGAGTCAACCCATGAAGAAGGAGTTTGAAGGAAGAAAAAAAAAACCTTAGCCTTGACCAACCTGGTCATTCTCCTCATGACCAATCCATATCTACCCCAAAGCAAAAAGGTGTGTTGTGACTAATATAATCAAAATGAGAACAGGAGTCAATCCCATTGAGAAGAAAGTCGAAAAAATATGAAAGAAAAAAAGAAAAAAAATGAGAAAAGCAAAAAAAAAAAAAGCAAAGCTGAGATAGATAGATAGAAAAAAAAAGAGGAAAACAAGAAAAAGGAAGGAAAAAGAAAAAAAGGATTAGAGGAGAATACGAAGTGAGAACGCGAAAATAAGAGTCTGGCACACCTTAGAAAATCTCGTCTCAAACCTTCCATACACTTCAGCCTTCTATAACCTTCACAAACCTTTCACCCATCCATAACCTGCAAACCTTCATAACCATCTTTTCGAACCGTTAATCCTTCCTCGAGGCACCATCCATCAAAGTTGCGCTTAATTAAAGAACTACGACTGGCTTGATTCCACATTGGATACGTAGGAAAACCTCTTCGAGACCCGGCCGCTACAAGGGGCATCCTTTGTCCTCAAAATGTTGGTCTTTGAGAGAAGAAAAAAAATAAGAGAGACTAGCTTGGAATCCCAGGCTAGGCAAAAGGAGAGTGAGAGAATAAGAGAGGCTAGCCTGAAAACCCGTCAGGGCAGGTTAGGCAAAAGGAGAGTAAACCCTGGATTTCATCATCATCAACCCTCTTTCTTGCTTCTGTCAGACTTGGACATCATTATAACCATGTTCCAACCTTTTCCTAAAAGATGATGTCCATCCCATTTGACCATCTCTTCAAGACACGATCATTCTTGAGTGTCTCCCTATCTCATTCATCAATAAAGTCTCATCTACCATCCCTTTCAACCCTTTCTCAAGAGATGATGTCTATCCCATTGGACTATCACTTATCCCCTTCAAGACGCGATCATTCTTAATTGTCTCCACATCCCATTCACCATCTTCCACCGTCTCTTTCCCTAAACATCTTTCAACCCCTTTTTTTAGCCTTTTCATCCAATCTCACCCTTTGAGGACTTTTCAACTCAGCCATTAGTGCAAGTATGAGGCTCTGTTCTTAATGCCCACTCTTAAGCACACCTAAGTGTGACTTACATCTCAGCAAGGGAGAAAGTCGTTCACATCAGATCAGCGGCTAATTGTCAACCACATGATCATGAACAGACTCAGAAACAAACTACCCTAAACTAGGGGCTCGTGCTACCTTTGTGGCATCGTCCAAGACATTTATCGGAGAAAGCTTCAAAGAGGGACACTTACTCCCTATCCTACAAGGTCCTGCATCTCCATTCTCATAGACGTCCTAATAGTGGTCTCATCAAAAGAGAGAGAGAGAGAGAGAGAGAGAGAGAGAGAGAGAGAGAGAGAGAGAGAGAGAGAGAGAGAGAAGAAAAAAAGAAAAAAAAGAAAAGAAAAGAGGGGCTAATTTGAAAACCCTTTGGGCAAGTTAGGCAAAAGGACAGTTTGAGACTCACTACTAAGGACTATGCCTCTGAAAGAACCCTACAGGGGGGTGAATAGGGTTATGAAATTTTCTGCACAATATAAGCACTTAATAATGGACGTTAGGATCTTAATCCTTTTAGATTAAGATTCAATATATGATAATGCCAGAATAAGCTTCAAGATAAAGGACAATAAGCATAAGTTGAATAACTTCCTTTATTTTAGTGGAACATAACACAGAACAATCCAAGGTGAACGACCTTAGGTTTTACAGTAGTACCTAGCGCCTTGCAGAGGACGCTTCAAAGTTTCTGGAAAAACACTCACCCAACACAATTTTAGTGAAAACTCAAATCGATCCTAAGTCCTTCAAGGATTTGATTACAAGAGCATATCACAAATCTAAATCCGTTAAGAATTTGAATACAGTCAATCACACTTCTCACTCAAACACTTTTCTCTCTACTCGAAGAAAGAACACAATCAAAACAAGAACACAATTTCTCTGTTTTGAACACTCGATTGCTTCCGTGAAATCGTTGGTTCTACTCGAATTCAGATCTTCAATTTATAGAGTTTATTTTTCTTGATCGAAGGAGCCGTTGAGATTTGATCTTGGTCGTATTCCTTCCTTCTTTGCGATTTCCAGTTTCTTCCCTTATTTGCTCCAATCGTCTTTTCCTTTCCGCAAGATTTCCGGAGTTTGTCTTCATATTTCCTTTCCATTCTCTTGATCGATTGTTTCCTACAATTCACATAGTTGCAATCAATTTAGTCCGGTTAGAAAAGGGATAAAGAAATTAGATAAACATATTTCCAGAAAACTTCCCTGTTCTTGCTCTTTTTATCTTTCACTTCAAAACACAATCTCTATGTTGAACGACCTTGAGATGCTGGATGGTGAACGCCCTTCAGATGTTGGTACAAGGTCCTTCTATCTGTACCAGGGAGGGCTCTACATCCTCCTCCTATTCTATGGTCCCCATGCATCATCTCGTCAACCCACATCGAAACTGGGGGCTTGTAAATCTCCAAGGTGCTCTCCAAAGCAAGACAGTGTCATCAAGAGTCTACGCCAAACCGGGGGGGGGGGGCTTGTCGTACATCAACATAGATGTGCAAGCAATCAAGGTCATCTACATCCAAGAAGTACATCCTTCAGGACTAGCGCCTCCACCATCATTCCTTGTCACATGGACCGAAATATTACTCATCCTAAATTTTCCTGAAATTCCCCACGAGTGGCCTTCATCTTTATAAAGTATTGTCTTAGGGAGTCATGGTTTTAGGAAAGCATTGCCTTAGAAAATCATTGTCCAAGAAAATATTTGTCTTAAGTCGGGGGGGTTGTCTACATGCATTGCATGTATAGATGCATAAAAGCATCATGTGTGTATCCAGTCTAAGCATAATCAGTTTGCATTGCATCTATAAGTCGTGTCAGGGCCTCATAGAATCAGTGGTCTTACATTGAGTCAATTTGTCATGCATCAAGTCAGTGTGTCATGTATCGAGTCAGTTTGTCATGCATCAAGTCAGTCTGTCATTCATTGAGTCAGTCTGTTGTGCATTGAGTCAGTCTGTCATGCATTGAGTCAGTCTATTGTGCATTGAGTCGGTCTGTCATGTATCGAGTCAATTTGTCATGTATTGAGTCAGTTTGTCATGTATCAAGTCAGTCTGTCATGCATTGAGTCAGTCTGTTGTGCATTGAGTCAGTCTGTCACCCATTGAGTCAGTTTGTTGTGTATCGAGTTAATTTGTCACGTATCGAGTTAATTTGTCGTACATAAAGTCGATAGTCGGACATAAATGCATGAGTGCATGAATGCTTGTGTCAAAAACAAAACAAAAAATTGCATTGTTTGTAGACCAGTTGCATGCATACCCGCATATTTGGAAAAAAAAAAAGAGAGAGAAGCAGGGAAGTGCCACATCGTTGCTCCATAACGCAACACTAGTGCTGTTTAAGCCCATATGCTATCTCAATCAGGCCGATCGACATGGTTTCCAGTCACTGAGAGCAAGATTAGAGCAATCTCTAATCCAACTCTTGCTGGACAAATTAACATCCAGTCAAGTCATGCATCATCAGCCAGACACGAATGGCGCATGTCTGACACGAAGGACAGAATCTTCACTTGACTAGTACGGATCAACGGCCGGGCAAATTCAAGAATCCATTCCTCACAGTAAAATTTTGGCACCTATGCGCTTGAAGCAAAATTCGGTAGAGTTTCATTGAAGTTCCTCAGCATCTGATTGCCATCATCAAATCAAAAATAAAAAAATCCAGAGTCGTCGACATAGCTCGGCACAGTCTCAGCAATAAGAGTCGTCGACATCGGGTTCGACGTAATCTCAAGAATAAGAGCCACCGGCATCACGTCCAATGAAGTCTCGTCGACATCAAAAATGTCATCATCATCAAAAAGACCAAAAACAAGGTCGTCGGCGGAGATCGGCATAAGTCCCCAACATCAGGACCATCGACATCACGATCGATGGAGTCCCTCGGCATTGAACATGCCAAACAATGACACCGGGAAAGACTGGAACGACACTGGGAAAGACTAGAACATCGACATCAACCACGACGCAAGATGAAGCTTCCAAGTGTCAACCCACACAGTCCAAAACTGTCGGCCCCAAAGCTCATGGCCCAAGGGTTTCCAAGGCTCATAATCCTCTCAGGTAAAGATCTGAACCAATAATCCATCTTGCATTTCAGAAAAAACTAACACCGTTTTCTTGTGATTTTCAGGTCGTCGCTAAAAGATACCACCATCATCCAACTGCCACATAAAAGGTTGCTGCCCTCCGACCGCCGCTAAAAGGGACCACCATCATCCAGCTGCCGCATAAAAGGTTGATGCCCTCCGGTCGCTGTTAAAAAGGGACCACCATCATCCAGTTGTCGCGTAAAAGGTTGATGCCCTCTAGTCGCCGCTAAAAGGGACCATCGTCATCTAGTTCTTTGGCGACGATAAAAGCTATCGCGCCCGGTCGGCGCTAAAAGGGACCACCATCATCCAGCTGTCGCATAAAAGGTTGCCGCCCACCGGTCGCCGCTAAAAGGGACCACCGTCATTTAGCTGCCGCATAAAAGGTTGATGCCCTCTGGTCGCTGCTAAAAGGGACCACCGTCATCCAGCTACCGCATAAAAGGTTGTTGTCCTCCGGTCGTCGCTAAGAGGGACCACCATCATCCAGCTATCGCATAAAAAGTTGTTATCATCTGGTTGTCGCATAAAAGAGTACCGACATCTTCACTCGTCCAACGGCTGCTACCTAAAGGCCTCCGACGACATCACCAACATCAAACTGCGACACAGGATGAAGCTTCCAAGTGTCAGCCCACACCTTCAAGTTAGGTTGTCATCAGATGCCTGAGACCACTTTAAGTAGGGCATCATTCTTGCCTGAGATCAGCATACGACTCATCAACAGTCAAGTAGACCATCATTCTTGCTCAAGAGCATCCCCGAAGGGGCGCATGCCGCCCGTAACCGTAATGCAGGACTCAGCTTCCAGGCATCACCCCAGGCTTTGCAATCCAAAGTCATATCCTCAAGCTACTTTGACCTTCGTCCTATTTGGACCCCATCAAAGTGGGGGCTCTCTGTAGACACCGAATTTTGTACTGGAACAAGTGTACAAGTCAAGCATAACAAGAAAAGAGGCTAACATGAAAGAAATTCCAATAGGCCTTCCTCAATCAATATCTATCTGGCAAACCCACCACAAAAAGTCTTCATTTTCCACCCTTTCAACATACATATGCCCACCATTTCAAATCCCAATTTTTTCCACATGTTTTGTTGGCCTATTCCTTTTGATAAGAGTAAAGTACACATCATAAGATTTCCAACGCCTTTTGAATTGCCTCAATCAGAGTCTGGATGAAAGAGTTATGGCCGTTTGAAGTTGTACTTAGCCAGTTTCAAAAGCCATGCGGGTTTTATCGATTCCCAGGCCCAGAAATCAGGCCCAGTAAGCAAATAAAGCCCAGAAGGTGCCTCTGGACCAGGAGAAAACAAATCCCGGCTGGGTTTTGAGCTCAGCAAGACGCGTCGTTTTGAGCAGCCACGTTAGCGATCCGTGTGAGGAACAAATAAAACTCGCTTGGGTTTTATTATATTCTGGCGCCAATTTTCTTTCCTCCCATGCAATCCCATGATCATAGCACGCGTGGGTTGACTCCCTTTGAACCCATAAAACTCGCCTGGGTTTTGATCTGGCATGACTTGATTTTTGGGGTATGTTCCCCCCTTTTCCCTCTTAAACACTCACTCCCTCACCTATAAATACCCCCTCTATTTCACCCTCATTTCATCAACTATCATCACTATTCTAACCAAACTCTCTCAAGACTTCATTATCCACACTCCCTCACTAATTCTCCTACAATGATTCTTATCATATCATATCATCATTGTTACACCACCCTTCTTACCATCCTCATAAGTATTGTTTCACCCAAGCTCCAAGTCAAGGCCAATTCAAGGGATCTTTCATCTCACCCAACACCTTTAAACAAGGTTTGTTTTTCACTATTATTATTGTATTTCATCATGTAATCTATGCTTCAATTCTTTTAGTTGTACATATTTTGTGAAGAAAATATCATGTTTTAATCTTGCATGTACGGAATAATAATATTGCGAAATTAATTAAACTTCTCCCCACTCTCTTGCATATCAAGTTTCGATTTTAGTAGAGATTGTTTTCTAAACAGGCGGATTTGAGAGTTTTTATAATTCTAGGATCCGTAACCTTACCCCCGAATCTAGAAATCGGGTTCGTAGACCGGAGTCACTTTTTATCCTTTATGGTTTGTCGATTTCCTTATATCGGTTGGCGACTTTTACCATTTTATAAACCCGTTTGATTATTTAAAATATTCGATTTTGCATAAAAATAATTTAAAAAATGGTTTAATACATCTCTCTCAGCAACTCAAGGCTAGACCCGAGAGAAATAGACCAGAAGTTGATAAAACCCATGCAGGTTTTACCAATTACAGTCCATACTTCTCTAGGCCGAGGAAGCAAGAGGTCCAACCCAGGAGTCATCAAAACCCCCGCAGGTTTTGATGCCTTCTGGCGGCCCACTTGTTCCTTCTTGGGCCTGAATATGGTGTTTGGGCCGGTATAAAATCATTATCAAAATATTTTGTGCAATTTCGAATAATTAAAATAATAAAAAACGGATTTATAAATAAATAAAGTTTCATCACCTCAAAAACGTATTTCGAAAATAAAAATATCCTTATTTAAGGATTAAACAACCTTAGTCGGCTCCCGATCACTTAAGTAGCGCATCCGAAAACCAACACCCCTAAAGAGGGGGCGATTTTCTGGGTCCTTCAGCGCCTCCCCCCTTTTCATACAACACGCGTTTTTTTCTTCCTCCTTTTTCATTGTTTTCTTCCCCTTTCCTTTATATACATGTTCCCCCCTCCATTGGAGTTAGTTTTTGAAGCTTTTAAGAATTAGACACAAAATTCCTCTCACTTGGAGAGTTTGTAATTGTGGGTTTTCAAACTCTAATCAATAAAAGCTAATCCTTTGGGTGGAAATTGTTTGGTGATTTATGTTCTTTGTGAGTGGGCGTTCTTTGTCAACTCTTTGTGAGATTTCTTAGGTGTTTCAAAACTCTTTGCTTGTGGAAAGTCCTTGTGCTAGAGATTGAACATTTTATTTCAATTTGGTGAGATTTCTCTGTTTAGAATTGTCCATATCTTTTAATTTCATGTTTATCTCCATTAATCCAAAAACCCAAAAAAAATTGGTTTGTAGTGTTTATGAGTTCTATGGGTGGATTTTCGTCATCCACATGATTCCTATGGACCCTAGGCCACACGATTATCTCCATTTGGTATCAGAGCTAGGCATAGAACTCATAGTTTTGTTGGAGATTTTTTGTTTGTGCTCGAAATTGTTCTTGTAGTTGTTTGGTGGTGATTTTTGGGTGTTCTTGATGCTGTTGATATTGTTGAGCAGTTTGGGTACCCCCATTCCCTGTGTTCATCCATTGTTGTGGGGTTATTGTTGTTCTTGATTGTTTTTGAATGGTTGGAAGTATTATTGGAGCTTTGTTGTGAAAGTTGGAGATATTGCACGGAAAATGTTCGATTAAATGACTGTTGGATTTTTTGAGTTGATGGTTGTTTTGTTAGTGGATATTGTTGGTGGTGATTGTGTGCCCATTCGGGTTTAATTTGTTCTTCATTGTGCTTTCCCCTTACCGATCTCATCCCATTTTCTTCCACAATATTAGCCTCATAAAATTTCCTAGCTACAAAGAACCCAAACCTCCATCCGCTCAAATTATACACCCCACAAGAAAACCAAGCTCCACAAATGGCCTCCATGTCCTATGCTTCGGGCAAACATGATGTCCCTCTTTTCGCTAAACCCAAACCCAAACCAACCTTCGAGGAGACTCTTCAACGTATCGAAAAGATGATTCGAGAAGTGCAACGTCAAATAGGTGACATACTCCGCGCTACGACCCCTACACAACTAGACTCCTTAAAAAGGGATCGTGGTCTTTCAATTCGAGCTCCTAGAACTCATCATAGTGGCTATTCGAGGTATTTTGATGATTATCAACATGGTGGTTCTCGACGTAGGAGAATGGAGGAGAAGGTTACTTCATGGCCTTCTAGAAAGGGAAGAACTCACTCTTGGAGAACGGCTTCATCCAAGGGAAGTCAAACTTCCAAGCTACCCAAACCGTCTTCCCGAGCTCATAAGGAAAGTGCAGAATATCTTCGGAAGCTCAAGGGTAGAAAATGCTTCACATGTCGGGTTTATGGTCACTACCAAGCCCAATGCCCCATGAAGGTGGTTGAAAGTTCCAAAGCAAGTGAGATAGCCACACCAGAGGCTTTAAAGACTAGTGAGCTTCCTCGATTGTAGTGACTTTCGATTCTCATTTCTTTCTTGGAATGCATTTGAGGACCTTGCGAACTTTTTCTTCATTGGAGTAGGTTTTCCTAAAGGATTTGAGGTTATGGACTATGATTGTGAACTGTTTGTACATATCCATGACGGATTCTCCATTCTTCATTTTGAAGGACTCGTAATGCTTGACATAATTCTCAAGCCTTATTTCTTAAACTTTGCTAGTTTCTTCATATGTGGTCACTAAGGTATCCCACACCTGCTTAGCTGTATCACACAGCCAAAGACGTACTCAAACTCATTACAATCAATCACAATAGAGAGTATGCAAGACTCTAACATTTTTATTTGCCTTTTCTACTTCTTTGGCAGTTTATTTGGATATAATTTTGGGTTTCGTGATTTCTCCCACAATGATCACGGGGACGAAGTCTCCATTTTCAATTTTGTCCCATAGATCATAGTCCTGATCCATGACGAATGCTTTCATACGCTTCTTCCAGTGGGCAAAGTTTGATCATCGGAATAAACGAGGTGTGCTTAAGCAACGTCCTTGTCCTATAACACCATCTTCGATCCCGTCCATCATCTTTTCCACAAAGCAGTAGTCTCTTCTTGAGTGGAATTGCTCTGATACCACTTGAAAGAACTCTAGAGAAAGGGGGGGTGAATAGGGTTATTGAATTTTTCACACTCAATGAAGACGTTAGTAACAAACCTTAACTTGTCGTTAAGGCTTTAAACATAGAATAAAAAAATACTTATATTATTGAATGCAAATCAGAAAGTGTTACACTGAGGTGGTTACAAACAATCTCACAGTCTTAGAGCTAATGTCCTCAAGACAGTTATAGTGGAGCTAGTGTCCCAACTAAGTTGTCTAGTATCCCAACTAAGTTGTCCTAGTGCGATTTTAGACGAAAGCTTCCACCAACCACGTTGGTGGTTATCCCTCACAGAAACTACAACACTTAGTTCTTGTTACACTACTCGTCGAGGTTCTCGGCTACGATCTACCAGAGGGGTCCTCCACTGGCTACACTCTCACCAATATCAATTGGCTACCTACTCATAAATCACTCACTAATTTCCTATAGCATTGTTCTCGATCACTCGGAATCGAATGAATTTTTCTATTTGAGGTTATGAGATGATTTATAGCCTTCTTGCGGATTTCCTTCCTTGTTGGTGGTCAACGGCTATATCACTATATGGTATGATTTGGTTGATTTGTGGTACGTCCTCTATTTCTTGATTGGAAATTCTCAGATTCCTTCCTTCTTGATAATTTGATTTATACCGGATATGTAAGTTTCCATACTTGGTGTCCTTGATCTCCTTCCTTCTGCATAGCAATGGCTAGGGTTGATTCTTTCCTAGATTTGGATGCATCCAATTATAATTAGATTCGGATTTTTTCCCATATTTGGATGCCGACATTTTTAGGAGGTCTTTCCAAGTTCTCTTCTCCAAATATTTTTCATACAGGAAAGAGAGGTTTGTAATATCAATCACATATATCAAAGCTTGGAAAGAATTAAGGGCGAGATACTTCCTTGAGTGAGTTTGCAATTTTGGCACTCTCAATCAAAAATCAACAAACGGATGCCCTCCATAGGGAATGCGGTGAGGTCCTCATAAAGTGTGTTGTGGAGGACAGTGGTTCTACTGGAAATTTGGATAAAATGGAACGCAAGATACTTCCTTTCCGGCTTTCGTAATTTTGTCTTTCATATCAAAACTCTGTGTCAGGTCCTTGGTGAGTGTAGAAGTAATGTCCTTGACCCTAGTCCTAACAATTTGGTAGCCCCATTTTAATTTAGTGTAATAATTTTTTTTTGTCACTTAAATTGCTTTAAATTTGTTGCCCAAGCTTGTTTTTTTTTTTGTTGTGTTTTAAAAAAATATGGGTTATGGTAGCTTTTTTTAACAAATGTTGTTGTAGTCTTTAGTAAGAATATATTATTCTTGACCTTTAGCAGTAATTATAATAATTGTTGTGAGATAAATGCCGTCAAAACTATGATTTGTTGTAGTGTAAAACAAATTTTATGGATGAAATTAATATTATTAGGTGTCATAGTTGTGATACGTGTCATGGTGCAAGATACTACTTAAATGTCTTATTCCTTATAAATTAATATTTATTTATCATTTTTAACCACAATTTTTTTTACACTTACTATTAACTATCAATTATAAGAAGTTTGAAATGGGTTGGCTACGCCAACAACTATAATTGACACTCTAACGAAATTAACCGTAAATGTTAGGCATATTTTAGATGCATTCTTATAAGTTTTTAAGAATATAGATAAAAGTGTGATTTTATACCATTTATATGTATTGGTTATAGTTATACAAGTCAATCATGTCATTTTTACCAATTTAATTTACAAATATGGAAAATGATAAACATCTTGCATCAAGATGGTTGTTAACAATCTTGCATTTTATCTAAATCACTTATAAAATTAAATGCAAGTATATTTAAATCATTATAAAGTTATGTTTCATTACTTTGAGGGTTATTACAACTTATAAATAATATAAAAATAATTATTTATTAGTATTTATCATAAATATAAAACTATACATAAAATATGTATTTTCTAATATAATTGATAAAAATAATATAAAAATAATTATTTATTAGTATTTAATTTTTTGACCTTGTTAATAAGTATTGTACTCTTATAATTGATAAATATATATAACTATTAGAGAAAATATTATTAAAGTTACAAAAATATAAAATATGAAAAATTTAAGATGGTTATGAACCATCTTGAAGCAAGATGTGTATCATAGTCCACAAATATATAGGTTTTATATAAGGTAAGGTTTGTGTTAGTCAAATTTTTTTTTAACTACCGTAGTTAAATTAAATACTAGCCGTTGATTATGGATAGAGCAATCTTAGCCATTGATTTAAATAAATAATTTTATTATTATTATTATTATTATTATTATTATTATTATTATATATTAATTTTGGTAATGTAATCGTAAATTAATATTTTATATTCCTAAATGGGTTTTTAGGAATCTTTCGATTTTTTCCAAATAAAACGTGATTCCATATTTCCTGTGCTAAATAATAAGATACCAAAATTATTAGTTATTAACTTTAAGAAGAAATGTATATAAATGGTTAGGTCATGGCTTAATGGTTGCATTATAAAGGTTTTGCAGTTGAGTTGTGGGTTCGACTTCGTTCAAATGTCTTTTTGTTCTGTACATTTTTTTTCCACTCTGCAGTGTGATTTAATTTTTTAAATGCTCCTACTTTAGGAAAAACAAGTAACATTTTAATATTATTTTATAATAATAAGAGCAAAATAAATTCTTCTAAATTTTATAATTATTTTCGAAATTTTACTTGTCATTATAAACTAATTAATGTAAATAATTTCTGATTAATTATCATTTTTTCACTCTTTTAATGGAATATAAACATCTGTATAATGATTAACTTAATTTATAATAAAGTACATTCGTTATAAAAATAAATTAAATTATTATTTGTATTATACTCATTAAATAAATAATTAGTAGTTTATTTTTACATTAAATGTGAAAGGTAACTTTAATATATACTAGCTCCTTCCATCCTATAACGATAGTCTTCCAAGTAAGTGAAAATCTTTTAGAAAACATCGTATAAGGTATTGTTTTCTGTTGATTTTAGTGGGAAGAGAAAATTATTTGATATTAAAAACTAGTAGCAATGTCGTGCAAGTCATCGATGAAGAGTATTTGATATTAAAAACTGCAATCACATGTCATATAAGTAAGAACCCTAGCCTCGATGCCATTATTTGCCTTCATAAATGTAGCTTTATAGAAATTCATTACATTAACCAGCACATGAATACTGCTACTACTCCAGCTCAGCCTGATCACAACCACTTAGAACTATCAATAACTGAAAATAGGAAAAACATGAAGGACTATTCGAGACTTCCGATTTAGAGGACAAAGGGGAAATCAGGAATGGAGAGGGCCAGGATTTTGACAAGATATTTCAATTTCTCCACCTTTAGTGGGAAATTATTAAAATTTTGAATTTAACAAGACCCAAAATAAAGTCTTGCAATTTTTATACTTATTTTATAAAATTTAATTAATAACTTAGGCCCTATTCTTTTCTGCGGTTGGCAAACTGCGGTACCACAACATACCGCAGTTTGCCACAACTCACCACACTTTACCACAAATCATTACTTTTCTCTCTCCTCACTTTTCTCCTCTACTTTTTACATTCTCTCCCCTCACCTACCCCACATACCAATAACATACTACAATTCCACCACACCCACCACAATTCCACCACACCATACCGCAAAATATCACAGAAAAGAACAGGGTCTTACTATAGTTCCTGATTAATATTAACCTTTTCGCTCATTACATGTGGAATATAAATTATCTGCATAATAATTCAATTAATTTATGATAAAGCACAATAATCACATAAATATATTATTATTATTTTCATAAAAAATAGAATGCTTTTACATACAATGTGTGGTAAATTTCCATTAAATATTTATCAAACTCTTTTATATGAAATCACATGAATACGTATATTCAAAGTGTCTATAAAATAATCACCACCAATTACACCATCCTAATTTTATATTTAATATAATAATAATAAAAATATATAGTCAACTGTTAAAATATAAAATGTTCACAAGAACTAATCTACAACTAAAATTTTCTCAAATGTATATGAAATAAGTACAAGCTACACTAGACATTATTTAATCATATCGGAAAATTGGATCCTAATATATCTTTACATTCAGCTTTTGTATGTAAGAGGTTCCTACTTTATTTTTGTATTCTGGCTAATGATCCAAAAATAGGTAAAAATTGCATTTCAGTGGTATCAAATCTACCTCCACATTTCTTTTTCTTTTA
The DNA here is from genome assembly GCA_029582165.1 of Portulaca oleracea. Lineage (NCBI taxonomy): Eukaryota > Viridiplantae > Streptophyta > Magnoliopsida > Caryophyllales > Portulacaceae > Portulaca > Portulaca oleracea. The sequence continues at coordinate 22,559,256 of CM055883.1, read as the reverse complement.
TTTTTTTCATTCTTGCCCCATATTATTTTTATTTTTTCATAGTGTAGTTACTAAAAGAATTTAAAATTATTTTTTGAGAATATGAACAATTATTATGGGTTTTTTACGAAATAAAAGTGAAAAATTCGTAAAAAAATCGAAAATATTTTGGGACAAATGCTGTAAATTCATTAAAAAATGTGGGGAAATATTGTGCTAAGTTTTGAATCAAGTGAAAGTCTAAATTTATGATATTTAATATATACACTCGTGTGGTGTCCCACCAGATTTTATTCTTTTTGGACCACCAAATACAAAAACAAAGTAGGCATTATTAACATACAAAAGCTCAAAGTATGGATTATTAGAGTCCAATTTTCCAATCATATGTCAACAAATATAAAACTAATATGATGTTTTTGCTTAAAACAAATCAGTATAATATTGGTGGTAAAAACAATTTAATATTTTTTGGCAAAAGACAATTAATATGTTTTAATTGCACTAAAGGAATTGAACCTGTGACCTTGGTTCCATAGGAAACACTACCTAGTTGTGTTCACCAAATGAGCCATACTGAATTAATCTATGTCAACCACATTAGCCACCACACCCCCATGGCCCTTTATCTGTAGCAGGCGTCCATGGTGAGGGGTATTTGATAAAAGGTGAAGAAAAGATAAACTTCCCATACATAAATATAAAATATAAAATGTTTCTTTAATGAAAAAGAATTATTTATTTTATATTTATTATGAATATAGAAAGAATATTTGAAAGATTTTTAAAAGATTTTATTCTATTGAAAAAGTTAAAATATGTTAATGGTCTAGATTAATTTTCAATAGATCAACTGTTCATATTGATCGACTACTGTAGTCGAAAAAAAATTTGACTACTTTAGAATTTTTCTTTATATAATGACAAGACATTTAAAATGTGTGTTGCCCAAAAATATTTATGATTTTGGTTATATTTATAGTGAGACCCAATAGATATTAAAGTAAGATTGTTGATAATTAATGAGAAGCATGAAAAATATTAGAATCGAAATCGAAATCATAGTAAAAAAGCATAAATAAAGAGGAAAAAAGGAGGAACTGAAAATAAATAAAAAAAGGAAAGGAGGGAGGGGCAGATTTTTTTATTTTTTTTTTTTTTGATAAGAAGGGGCAGATGTTTTGGAACTGGGGAATGTTTGTTTTAGAAAAGAGGAGGAAGAATGAAAGGACAAAGACAACTGAACCCAATATTACTGAATTTCTATATATTTGGGATGATCCCATGCGACGAAACCACAACACAAGAGAAGACGTCTTCTTCCCCTTTTCATCACCGTCCCTCTCTAACCTCTCTCTCTCTCTCTGTCTCTCTCTCTCTCTCTCTCTCTCTCTCTCTCTCTCTCTCTTCATTTTGAGGCATAAACTAAGCAGTTCACCACCACTGCAACCTCCATAAGAAGAAAAGAAAGAGTGATGTCTCAGTACTGTTTTCCTTCCACCGCGACCGCCATAACAACCACCAACGCCACAACCTTCCTCCTCTCCATAACTCCAACTACCCCTCCATCAAATCTTACTTGTTCAAGTAATTCCTTTTCTCATTCACCTATATACATGGAAACCAAACCAAACAAAAAATCTGGGTTTGTTTTTTTTTTTCCGATTTGATTTTCTTATATATATATATATATAAATATGCAGGAGCTACGAAAACGAAGACGAGAAACAGCCAAGTTGGTGGTCGGTCTCAGAGGTTGAGATGCAATGCTGTATCAAAGCATACCACGAAAGGTGAAACTCTTTTTTCTTCGATCAATTTGATCTTCGAGGTATTAAGTTGGATGTATGTATGACTGTATACATGCAACACCTTCTTTTTTAATTTCAAGGGTAATGGAGGGGAATAAGCCAAACAACACAGCTGTTAATTTAACTCACTCATCACTCATCACTCAAGTAGTCAGGAAAAAGATGGTAGGGGATGAAAAGCTCCATCACAAAGAGTGCTTCATTTTGGGTAAAGGAGACAAGATATAAAGAAACTTATAAAGTTATTAACACAAATATTTGTGCTGGCCTCTCTTCAGTTTCAATTTCCTTCTTCTTTTTTTTTTTCTTTTTTTTTCTTTTTACAAAATCAAACAGGATTGACGTTACGAGTGTGCATAGTTTTGCTTTATTGGTTGTGGAGATCAAGTTAGAATATATATTTCACTTTATTCTGTCCGATTTTTACATCTAATCATCTGTTGTATTCTTCATGCATGGATCAACAACTTGACAAATGGAGTGGCTCATCAACAATTAATCTTCCTTAACTTTGAATATGAAGGCAACAAATTAAATTTGGTCTCAACGCATCCCAATTTTGTGCACAGGTTACACAGATATCATTCAGGATGCACTCTGTGTCGTAAGGGGCCCCAACCAGGCAGTTGAGGATGTTATAGAATCACTAGCTCTAAAGGTACAATTTAATCCATATATTTATTTGAGTGATGATACGTGTCTTGTGGTAAGAAACTCGTGAGTGTCTTGTTCTTTATGAAATTAGTACTTATTATCATTTTTAATCTTAATTTTTTTTACACATATTATTAATTATCAATTATAAGAAGTTTGGAATTTGTTGGTTACGACAACAATTAAAATTGACAACCTAACAAGTGAATCTCATCCGTTCGACATATTCAAGACATTTTTTTGTAAATTTAAAAATATAGATAAAAGTGTGATTTTATACCATATATATATATATATATATATATATATATATATATATATATATATATATTACTATAGTTATAGAAGTCAATCATTTAATTTTTTTTCAATTTAATTTACAAATATATACGTTTTATACAGTGACAAGACACTTAATATATGTCTTGTCCAAGGCATTTATCATTTTCGTATTTTATATGAGTGATGATACACTAAGACACTGTTTTAAATGTGTTGCTCCTTATGAAATTAATCTTTATTATTATTTTTAACTTCATTTTTTTGACAATTACTACTAATTTTCAATTATAAGAAGCTTGGAATGTTATGCCAACAATTAAAATTGACACTCTAACAAATGAACTTTATTCGTTAGATATATTTTAAACATCTGTTTGTAAATTTTAAAAAATATAAATAAAAGTGTGATTTTATACCATGCCATTTATATGTATTATTATAGTTATAGAAGTCAATCATATAATTGTTTTTCAATTTAATTTACAAGTATATAGATTTTATACAATGGCAAGCCCTAAGATATTTATCATTTTCGATTTAATATATTATGAATTTGTTCAAACATTTTTTTTTCAATGAGTGAACTCTGAACTCAATAGGAGCAGTAAAAATTATTAATTATCCTAATTTCAACAACCCTTACAAACGTGGAAACATTTCTTCTCTATTATTCTTTTACCAGAGATAGTAAATTATTCATCTATAGTATCAAAGTATCTTAGTCGAAACCATATTTTTTTTTCCTCATTGTTTTGGGATCCACAGGCAAGAAAAGTATTCAATCTTTAATTATATTCCCCAAAGGCCAAAGCCAAAGGATAGAAAAGGACATCATAGTTAATTTCGAGTTCTGAAATATATATTTTAAAGAAATAGAATTCTAAACCCTAGCTTTGCCCTTTTCTGTTTTTTTAACGAGCTTTAATTTTGTCATTTCAATGGCTGTCGTCTGTGAAGGTCAGCCATTTTACGGTACGACTGGAGGAACATGAAAAAGCTAGTTCTTGGTGTGGTAAATCAAATTAGGATAAAGATTTCGAAGAAATTACGATAATGATATATTTCTTAAAGTAAAACAATACAAGGAGCACAATTATTGGCTTATTGCTAACTAAGAAGGAATTGTTTTTTAGAAGGTACTAGGATCATGCCTACGGATTTGTATTGATTTAGATATGATAACTAATATTTGTTCGTAATTATGGTATTATATCATAAAAATAGTTTTAGCCGTAAAATATAAAAATGGATAATTTTTTAATATTTTGGTCAAATGTTTTTCTTTTATGAGTGACAAAGGACGGACTGTATAACAACAACAACAATAATAATAATAATAATAATAATAATAATAATAATAATAATAATAATGTAGCTATAAAAAAATAGAATATATAATTACTATCATGTTGTGTCTATCCAATATTCTATGTTTCCAAGTACTTTAAAGAAAATTTTCCATGTTACAATAAGTTATTTTGATCAATATATATTAATTTTATTTTTTTAAAAGGTATTTAGAATCAATATTATTTGTACATTTTAAGTAGGAATGTAGGATAGTTGAAAAAAGTCAATTTTGTGGTAAAATATCCTTGATAGCATTACTTGAACAAGTCATTTGATCAATATGTATTGCTTTTGATTTTTTTTAAATGTAAAGTTAATTATGAAGATTACACTTTTTAACTACAATAATTCAAAAGATTTCTAAAATGGTATAATTTCCAAATAAAATTTAATTGAATTGAGTTGATAATATTTGTCCATTTGTTGGATTTAGCTCGAAGAAATAAAGTTTACATCATATATTTGATTCATTGAGTTGTTGTTAAACGTGTATTAGTGTAAAGTATTTTTTTCATTTAGTTATAATTATTGTTGCAAGTTATAAGTTAAAAATACATATTGTCAAATAAGGTTATTTGAACAAAAATATACTTCCTTCTTCCTATAGTATATGTCACTTTAACTCACTTTTTTTTTCATAATATCTGTCATCTTACTATTCCAATAATACATTAGTTATTAATTTATCAAACTAATCTTATTAACTACATCCTTTTCTTCAATTTTTTCTTTTTTATTCACCATTTATCTTTTTTGCTCATCATTTTATTTACCTTTTTTTCATTTTCAAAAATACAAATTAATATAAAGTGAAAGTTTTCTTAATTTTGTGAATCATATAAACTTTTTGTGGGTATTGATAGGCATTTGATTTTTTTTGTTTTGAAGGAACCAATATCAAATGGGATAAAGGAAAAAGTGGAGAAAATAAGAGAAATATTGAAGTCGATGAGTGACGGAGAGATTAGTATATCCCCGTATGACACTGCATGGGTTGCACTTGTAAGAAGAGTTGAGCCAAAAATGGGAGGAGAAGCTCCACAGTTCCCATCAAGCCTTCAATGGATAATTGATAATCAACTTCCAGACGGATCATGGGGCGATAACCAATTATTTTTAGCTCATGATAGGATAATCAATACACTAGCATGCGTCATTGCTCTTAAATCATGGGATATTTGCCCTCGTCATCGGGACAAAGGTAAATTTCTGCCTTACCCACCAATTATCCCTAAATTTATCAAATATTCTTTCAACTTTTTATCTTTGCTATTAACAATAAATAATAAACCAAGCGTTCAAAAATTAAATTGTCATATGCTTTGGGGTTCAAAATGCAAACAACCCTAAATTATACCATACATAGTGTTGGAGCTGCCTAAATCCTCCACATATATTAAAATATGTCATTTTTCTGTATGAAGAACTTCTTAATATATTGATCAATTTAAAAATATCGATAAATTTTATAATAATATTGATAAATTTATGATGAATTTTATAATATATGTTGATAAATTTTTTTTAAAAAAGTTTAATTCCTTATGGAACCTACCTGGATGCTCTAAAATGTCCCTTGTAACATCTTCAAATATGAAAATTAATAAATATAATCACCACCATTAGTACGTACGTGCAATTGTTGAATTTATTTATTATAGTAGCTTTTTTAAAAAGAACAAAAATTGACATAAATATTTGTGCCCATAGTTTAAATTAGTTGCATAATTTCTGCATCTTCAGATAGAGTCATGTGATGATTTATCATGATTTTGTTTGTGAAATGAAGTTTTAGTGGAGAATTGTTGAAAGGGACAAAGTTATGTGAAAATGTGGGTTGTTGGACTTAGGCATTGCATTCCTGAAAGAAAATCTTAGTAAACTTGAAAACGAGGAAGCGGAGCACATGCCTATTGGATTTGAAGTTGCTTTTCCAGCCCTAATTGAGGTCGGTAAATCCCATGGCATTCACGTAGTCCAACACTCTCCTGCCTTGCAACAGATTTATGCCCAGAGGACTCTAAAGCTCACCAGGTATTTTTATTTTTTTATTATTTAATGAAAAAAAATCACTTAACAACATGTTATTGGACGTCAATAATACCAATTTTAGGGGTATTGGACACTAATAATACAAATTATTTTCTTGGACACTGATAGTACCAACTATCGACTTGTTTTCCACCAACAATACACTCCCGATTTGGTATGATTTTGACTCATGGAAAGATGACGTGAGTCCATAATGTGTGACGTGAAAGGTAGAACTTGTGTAGAAAATGTTGACGGTGACACTAATCCGCCTTCCACGTCACACATTAGGGAGCCACATCATATTTTCGATAATTAAAACCATAACAATTCGGCGATGTACTAATGGAGAAAAATAAGTTGATAATTGATACTGCCGGTGTCCAAGAAAATAGTTTGTATTATTAGTATCCAATGCCCCCAAAATTGGTATTATTGACGTCAAAAAATCCCTTAACATAATATAAAGTCATAATTAAATGTATGTATATATCGCTTATTGTACTTGTTAGAGTATAAAAATTATCATTGGACTAACAACCATCAGTTTAAATTTTTAATTGAGATGATTTCACAGTAATTGAGAAGCTAGAAGACAGACGTATCACGTACGTACATATATTTGGCGTAATTAATAATTGGTCGTTGTAATGTTGTTAAAACATAAATAAAATAGTTAAAAGGTGAGTAAGTCCAAAACCAAGATGATCAATATGAAGGGAAAGGTAAAGCCACAAAAATCTATCTTTGGGGAGAAAAGTTAAAGGAGACTGAAAGCATGTGGGTGTCTTGTCCTGTCCTTCACATGTGTGGGAGGGGATAATAATAATGAATAATGATGGTTATGAAATCTTTCTTTTTTTAACTTTGGGAGTCAGAATTCCAATGGAAATCATGCACACAATGCCTACAACTCTGCTGCATAGCTTGGAAGGTATGGCACTGGCAGGCCTTAACTGGGAAAAGCTTCTCAACTTACAAAGCAAAGATGGTTCCTTCTTGTTCTCCCCAGCATCTACAGCCTATGCCCTCATGCAGACCAATGATACCAATTCTTTGGCTTACTTAAACAATGTTGTTCAAAGGTTTAACGGAGGAGGTATACCCTTTATTATCTATGTTTTCCATTTGCTTTCTTAAATTCACTATATATATATACGTGCGTTGCCACATTATCATTTTTTTATAAGGGAAATATTGAGCAAGCTCAAAATACAACTCACTGTCACCTCTACAATTTACTTATCGCCTTATTTCTACTTATTTTTTTAACTATATCTATCATTTTTATATTTTCAATAATATACTCCCTCTGTTTCATATTAATTTGTCATAATTATGATTTTCACGGTTTCCATTGTCACTCTTTGATTGATAATGTCTTACATAGTATATTATTAACAATTGCAATATTATACTTTTATTATAGTATTTTCATTGCGAATCTAACTGTGATATATAATTGTATATAGAATCTCATTATAAATATTGAGAAATTTATGGTCAATTTTTTGTGATTTGACTGCACGATTTCCAAACACGACAATATATGGAATGGAGGGAGTAGTAACTAATTTATTATATTTATTTGTTTTCGTCTGCTTTAAGCCTTTAACAGACAACCTTCAAAATTAAAATGACAATTAAAATGAAAATTTCAATTATTCCAAAAAAAAATGAAGAATTTCATATAGGGTATTATATTATACCCATAAAAACTCGCACAAGATGGAACATACTAATCGTTGTTATTTATGCTTATATACTCCTAATTCCTAAGCATATATGATTTGTGATTAATATTATCATGGGATGTTGCATAGTTCCCAATGTATACCCAGTGGACTTGTTCGAGCATATGTTCGCGGTTGATAAGTTGCAACGGCTTGGAATTTCACGCTATTTTCAACGTGAGATTCAGGATTGCATGAGTTATGTATACAGGTATGCGTCTCTCTGCTCAAATGCAAAAATATTGACCATCAAAAAATATGTTACTAATAATAGCTTTTTAAACATTGTATTCATTGAATGTTTCCATCCTAATTTTTTACAATCTCATTTTCTTAAAATTTAAAATCATAATTACAAGGTAAAGCATAAAAAAATTTAAAATGAAAATCCAAATTAAAAAAAAAAAAACTTTAGGCGTCACAAACTCTAGCAAATTCAAATTAATAGCAATTCTGATGAGCAATCTCACGTTGATATAAACACACAAAAGCATAACAACCTAAAACTATAGTAAACATAATAATGCTCACTAAGTGGATATTGTGGGGTTGACGGACGATGTTTATCATGAGCAATTGGGTATCGCCTCTCACCAGCATGTAAAACTTACTCATGATTATCTCTTAAAGGAATTCCCACAAACATGGTAATAATAATAATAATAATAATAATAATAATAATAATAATAATAATAATAAATAATAATGATAATAATAATAATAATAATTCTAGCGCTCATGAGCCTAGCACAAGTGTGCCCTCTCTCTTGTTCGGTGATACTAGCTATTGCATGCGATCAATTCACAATGATGGGGTTTCTAACACTAAAACATATGTGATTTTGGCAGGTATTGGACAGAAGAAGGAATATGTTGGGCAAGAAATTCAGAGGTAAAAGACATTGATGATACTGCTATGGGCTTCAGGTTACTTAGATTGCATGGCTACGACGTTTCAGCAGGTACTTTGTCAATGCATCAATAACTACAACCATGCATGCTCTACAATTTTTTGATCTAAATCCACACTTTATATTGAAAGAACCCTTGAAGGGGTTGATTGAGGTGGTTGGCTAAAATTAAGTAAAGGACGGGAATTTAGCTGATGTTCAGCCTACCAAATAGTGTTATGTCACCGGACCTAATAAGCTTCTCTTCACTTAGGCTTTCAAACCACTTCACTTCTTTTTCACTTAAAAAGTACAACTAGATCCTTAACCTCGGCTCCATTGAGTACCTCCAAGACAAGCTTACAAAAAAACTCAATCAAGAAGGCACGTCCTTCTTGATCTACAACTCAATCAAGGCAACAACTTAGATCTACAACCCCTAAGCATTAACAATACTTAGCTACCCCAAGTGAATTTTCGAACACACTTAATTACAAGTCCCATTACAAGATTTATACGTCCAGACCAAGGACCTTATGATACAAGAAACTAAAGGATGTGAAATTACAATGCGTCTCTCTTGTGAAGTGGAGTGTTTCCCTTACTTTTCTTCTCTATCTTCGTCCTCTTTTTATACCCAATGGGCGAGGTGAATGTTGGACTTGTAAGTCTTTGAAAGGAGCCTTCAATTGGCAAGATATCGTTGGAGATCTTCACAAAATCGGTTTCTCATTGATTTCTTGTTGGAAGAGAAAGGAGCCACGTAATACTTAATGGAATTACAACAATCAATCCTTCCTTAAATGGTTTGATACCTTCCAAGAGAGATATGTCAATAATTAGTGAACATATTACTGGATTTAGATATTAATTTTGATATCAAGGAAGGATGTAACAAATATGTCAAAGCAATCAGGAAAGTAGCACTCTAACATACCCAGATTATATGCAAATAATATTCGAGTTTTGACTTTCATTCAAAATCATTCAAGTCGCCAAGTCCTTGAGTTTGGGTATGCCAAGGTCCTTTAGCTTGGTTCTGTTGAGGTCCTCGAGGGGTTCTAACACTCTCCCCCCCTTTTTGATAAGAGGCGAAATTCAATTGTAGCACGATATTTCTCCCCCTTTTTGACTTTTATCAAAAAGACTATAGGAAGCTCTCCCTTAATGTATGAACCATCTTTCATGTCCTATAATGACTTAATGAACTCATTAGCACTAAGAGAGGGTGCTCCCCCTCAATTTATGCCTTGAATAAGTAAAGTCCATGAAGGGTTTATAGATGACATACCTTTCAATTTGTGTAAGATAAACATAAGAACTATGCTCAATTCTTACCTGACTAATGTCCTTACTACTAATTGTGTCATTCTCCTTGATGATTAGACATCCTTGACTTGTTTACACAATCTCCCGAGGTTTTTTCCACAAGCTTTTGACTATGGACACGCTCTGATACCACTTGAAAGAACCCTTGAAAGGGGTCGATTGAGGTGGTTGGCTAAAATTAAGTCAAGGACGAGAATTTAGCCGATGTTCACCCTTCCGAATAGGGCTACGTCACCAGACCTAATAAGCTTCTCTTCACTTATGCTTTCAAACCACTTCACTTCTTTTCACTTAAGAAGTACAATTAAAGCCTCAATCTCGGCTCCCTTGAGTACCTCCAAGACAAGCTTACAAAAAACTCAATCAAGAAGGCACGTCCTTCTTCATCTACAACTCTATCGAGGCAACACCCTTGATCTACAACTCACTAAGCATTAACAATACTTAGCTACCCAAGTGAGTTTCCCAACCCACTTAATTACAAGTCCCATTACAATATTTGTACGTTCATACCAAGGACCTTATGATACAAGAGACTAAAGGATGTGAAATTACAACGCGTCTCTCTTGTGAATTGGAGTGTTTCCTTCACTTTTCTTCTCTATCTTCTTCCTCTTTTTATACCCAAAGGGCGAGGTGAATGTTGGACTTGTAAGGCTTTGAAAGGAGCCTCGAATTGGCAAGATATCGTTGAAGATCTTCACAAAATCGGTTTCTCATTGATTTTTTGTTGGACAAGAAAGGAGCCACGTGATACTTGCTGGAATTACAACAATCAATCCTTTTTAAATGGTTTGATACCTTCCAAGACAGATATGCCAATAATTAGTAAACATATTACTAGATTTAGATATTGATTTTGATATCATTGAATGAGGTAATAAATTTGTCAAAGCAATCAGGAAAGTATCACTCTAAGATATCCAGATTATATGCCAATAATACTCGAATTTGGCCTTTCACTCAAAATCGGTCCAGCCGCCACAGTCTTTGAGCTTGGGTATGTAACGTCCTTGAGCCTTGGTCTGTTGAGGTTCTCGAGGGGTTCTAGCACATATCATAGCATTATTGAGGCTTTTTTTTTTTGGTCCTGTTTCTTGAGTGCTTAATGAAATAATAGTAAGGTTTTTACTCTCCTACTATTTCTAGAAATGTTAGGTGACTCGCCCTTACTTTTTCGGCCAGCATATTTGGCATGCTTTACAAATTACATAAAAGATACATTCATGGATATGGAAAAAAAAAATAATCATGCACAACTTTATTTTGCTTAACAACTAGCTAGCTTAACTTGGAGTACAATTTAGACTTGTTTTTCATTTATATAAAGAGTCAAAAAATTACTCGGAGGTACCCCAAAATTTGAGAAAAGTGTTTTTTAGTGCCCCAACTTTTCAAAACTCATTTCGGGATACCCTTACTTTTTGGGTTAGTAATTATAAGGTGCTTTTCTGGTTGAAGTTTGATCGATTTTGTTAACTGACTAAAATTTTTTACTTGTTGAAAGAGAAAAACACTTTTGCCCTTCCAAAAACTCGCATTTACCATCTGCATTAAATGCTCCCACCAAATAAAAGTCACCTCTCTGTTGCTTCTCACTTTCATTTCAATCTCCATGATGTGCCTATTCTGCTCCCTCAAATAGGGTTTCATAGTAGATGATCAAATTGGTAAAGAAAGTTTCATTTTTTTTTCTGTTTGTGATATCGGATTATTGCTGACCGTGAAGAAAAGCAACACAACATTGTCGACCTCCTATTGCATTCGAAGATGGTTAGTGTGTGTTAATTTTATTGAATTCTATGTTAATTAACCAAACGCATATCTTCACTGACATTTCACCAAAGCTTTCTTTCAATGAATTCCATTGATGTTGCTTGTGAGGGAGAAAGAAGAAGATATACCGAAGAAGATAGAGAAACGACATTTAGGGGGGGGGGACTTCTTCTTTATGAGAGAAAATGAATAAAATTAAGGTTTTTTAACAACCAAAGGATATTTCAATAAACTCAAGTCCACAATCCACCTCCTGCCTAAAATCTATTGGAAACTTTAACACTTTGGTCGAAAAAGTGCCTAATAATTCCTAACCCAAAAACTAAGGGTACCCCTAAATGACCTCACTTAAAGGCGGTAATGGTGATTAAAGAATACATAATATGACAATTGAATATATGTCGTATTAGAAGTATAGTTGTTGGAGGTCAACAAGCCATGATATCATAAAATGATCCCAATTTAATAACTTAAATCTTTTTACCGGTGGGAAAGTATTAAATATAGTCCATGAAGCTCACACAACCTATATCAAAGCGAGACTTGCGCTGGACCAAAAAATGTCGTGTGCTTGGCCCAACGTATCTTGGCTTCTGTCCACCAACATGATTCATGTTGAGCTTAATCTTGCCCGTGTTGACCAACACAACTGTGTTGACATTGGTGTTGACACTTAAACAACTTGTATTATGCCTTTCCAATATACTTAGTATGAAGAGACATATATACTTTAATTGTACAAATACAAAAATAAAATGAACGTAATTAAAGTATAAATTAATCAATTGGGGCTTATTATCGATAAAAAGCACTTTTTTTTTTGAAAATTTTGGTGTAGGCAGATTTATCCATCGCCAAAATAATGTCCTTAGCGCATTCAGATCAAATATAGATCTCCCAGTGCAAGCACGGAAATAGAGTAAACAAAACTTCAAAATACAAGGCCCAAAATATAAATGTCGCAACCGAAGTGAAAATCCAAAACATTCCAAATTGACCGCAAAGTGCGATTCTCCATTTATTGTCATCATCAGACTAACAATTTGCATCTAAATCAGCTTGTTTATTGCATTCTAAATTGACCACGAGATTGCAAAGAAACTTTCAATCCTCGGCGCTTGCCTGCCAGCATTTTTTAAAGACATCATCATCCAAGTTTCATGTAGAAGGCTATATATATCCCTTAGTGAAAGTTTAATTAGGCTAGTTAAATAAATTTACGGAAAATAAATAGCGAAAATAAAAGATAGACAAAACACGGTAGTTGTTTACGATGTTCCTCCGAACCCAATTTCAGAGTATGTCACCGCCTAGAGTTCTCCAACTCTAGGATTTAACCTCGAATTATTATTAGGATGGATTTCTCACAGTCTTAGAGTCTTCTTTACTCTCAAGATCTCAACACTTGAAATCTAATCAAGTATGGGAAGTTGACCCCTCAACTCTTAAATCCTCTCTCTAACAATAATTATCTCAATCACTCAACTCAATAAATAATAGCTCAATACAATTTTCTTTGATCTCACACTCAACAATAGTAAGAAAGAATAATGCCCAAGTGAGATGTTTGCTTGTGTGCCTTGTCACTTCTCTTATTCTCTTGAATGATCAAATGCTTGTGGTATTAATAGTGCAACAAGGTCGAAGTATCAAGAAGACAATCAAAGGAATGGGGCATATCTTGATCTTGATATCCATATGAAATCATGATATGATTCTCACAAAATGTGGGTTTTTTGCTTTTTGGACCCTCTATTTTGGGGGTATTTACAATCTGGACCCCCATGTTTCAAAGTTTACAATTTGGACCCTATACATTGTTTCCGACAACAATTTGGACATAATTAGAGGGGTCCGGCCAAAAGAGGCCCTTATTGTAGTTTGACTGATTTTTCCTTCCAAAGTTGCCCCTTAATTATTTCTGAACTTCCAAATTTACCTTTCATTTATTCGGTTTTCTAGGAGTTTGAAGTTGAATAGTCACTAAGGGTGGAATATGCGTATGGGTTGTGAAATTGAAGTCTTCAGTAAAGTCAATTTCAAAGGAAATTCAAAATAAATGAATAAATGAAATAAGGGTAAATCGGTTAGTTTATGCAAGATTTTGGTCTTCACCGGAGTCAAACTTAACTTTGGGCTAAATTTTTTGGGTCCATATTGTATAGGGTCCAAATTGTAAACTTTGAAACATGGGGGTCCAGATTATAAATACCCCCAAAATACAGGGTCCAAAAAGCAAAAAACCCTTTGAATTCTTTCACCTTATCAATTAGATATGATACTCAAGGAATAAGCAAGTAAATAATATCACATCATATTAGATAATATGTAACAAATAATCAAACTCAATATTTATCAAGTTTAATAAGATTAATTGTTACCAAAATGATGATGGATTTGATTCAATGTATTTGGACATTTATTGGTTTTGCATATTTCACTTTATCCGATATTGTCATAATATTAATCAAATCACACTTCACAAATTTGCCAAATCAAATATTCTCAAATTAATATATAGGATCATCATAAGTATCATATGTGAGTAACATAATAATTAAAATTAATTCGATTTCTAACCTCATGTATAAAACTTATTTTATTGTTTGTTATTATCAAAATCATTATACGCTTCATAGAGTCAACACTTAGCAAAATGTGATGACCCAATTCTTGCATTATCACCCTCCAACTTGGCCATGATACTTGACACTTGATCAATAAATAATTGAGGGATTCTTCCTAATTGAAACAAAATGGGCAATGAGCTGAGGATGATGGTAGCATCCCTTTGTGATGTAATAAGACTATTGTGTTTAATTTGCCAACTAGTGAATCGATTGAGTCTCTTGGAGCTGTAATGTTTCTACTTCTCCAATGACATCCTTTATTGAAGATCAAGCCTTTCCTTTCAGGTAAATTCATCCTCTGCATTAGTTGTTGGGGCTTTTGTCATCAATTTCTCTTTCAACTTTTTTTCATCATTCCTCCTTTAGACATTTCTGAGTCAGCCATATGTCATCCCAAAATCTATCTCATCTTTTCACCACTTCCTAGCTTGATTTGCAAACAGTTTTTGAATGCTCTATGCACAACTTTCTTCCCTTAAAAAATTCTCTTGACATCCACCCATAGACTCGAGATGTATGCTTTTTTCCTTGATGGGAGTCATGCTTTATCGTCATTATGAATTAAATGTACTACTTTTCTCCACAAACCACCTTCTTCATAGTAATATCCCCACCGCCATTTGTATAAAAGGGTGGAAATTCTCATGGTTAAGTCCCCCCCCCCCCAAACCCACCCCTAGGTTACCTCTATCTTTAGGCCCTTGAATGATCTCCCACTAGTTAAAGTTGTTGCCTTTTTTTTTCTGAGCTATCTGCTAGGATGCTCAGGGCATTGTTAACAGACAAACAATAATAAGAGCGAAAAATAAATAAGGATTCAACACAAGAGTTTAACGTGGAAAAACCTAAACCATTAAGAAACCACGAACGATGCACTATCAAAGGATTACAAATGTGTTTAAAAGATTCCTATACCTCTACAAGTTCTCACAACCTTCCTAGAGTTACAACTAAGAAATTAACACTCACAGTTGAGTTAGACACAACTCTCTCAAGAACACAGACATTACAGATCAATCTCTTGTGGTATAAGATGAAACACTCTCAATTGCACTGCGTATAAAGCCTAAATCCAAGGCTATATTTATAGTCAAGACTACAATATAATAATGAGAGGTTAATAATAATATTAACCTTCCTAAAATTATATGTTTCCTAATAATTTGATACTACATACCAAAGCAATATTACATTTCCATGTGATAACCTCATCACAATTTGGTAACCAATATAATATTTTCCACTTTATATAATATCTTTCTTTAATAAACATAATCTTGGAAAAATCTTCAATATTATATGAAACCTGCCAAGCAACCATAATTTTGACTTTTCAAAATTGGTCCTACCAAAATAATAATTTAGGCTCCATACAATTAACCCAATACTACTTACCCATAAGAATATTCTTTAGATCTTGTTTATGTCCTTTGCAAGTATATATCTTTGGTATCTTGTAGAGGGATATATAATATGTAGGCAGGCTGTTCAAAACAACCTTCATCATCACAAGCCATCTTGCCCTCCTCAACAAGATACAAGCCTTGTAACCTTACATATATACCTATCTTGAATCTTTTTTTATGATGGGCTTCCCGGCTTCTCTTGTAATTTCCTCATATTTTTGCACCAGTCTAACAAATAACCTCTTTTGCCCATTTTCCCCAAAGGTTTATTTAATGGCCATTCTCTCTGTATTTTCTCTCTCCATCCGATCCGTTGTTTTTTGATAAAAAGTTGATTGCAAGAAGTAGACACTAGAATATTTGAAATCATTCTCATCTTATTTGCTTAAACATAATTATAATATTATATAGTGGTTTTTAGTGGGAAGTTTTGAAATTCGAAAGAAATGCGCAGATGTGTTGAAGAATTTCGAGAAGAAGGGGGAATTCTTTTGCTTTGCTGGACAATCAACGCAGGCAACAACAGGGATGTACAACTTGTTAAGGGCTTCACAATTACAATACCCTGGTGAGCAGATACTCCAACAGGCTCGCCTTTTCGCTTATGAGTACCTCCGCCAAAAGCAATCATCAAATCAGCTCTTGGACAAGTGGATTATATCCAAGGACCTTCCTGGTGAGGTATATACCACTACCACTACCTTCTTTTTCTACCGCATTTAATTTTATTTTCATATTTGGAGTGTAAACTTCCTTAATCAGAGTCTTTTGCTGCTCAACTTTTTTAGTAGCCATTAGCTTTTTGGATAACTAAAATACCGTTTAGAAAGATTGTAACAAACGATAAAGATAAATAGAAATATGTTTATATGTTTAAGACATAAAGTTGTTGGAAACTAGTTTTTATTAATTATAAGAAAATTAGATCATCGTGCAATGCATTTTTAGACATTGTGATTGCGTTAAGCCACATTAAAATTGTATCGTAGTAAACCAAATTGTAAAATTATTGGAATATAGTACAGTGCACTGACACCGAGTTGATTGAAACCAAAACGTGACATACCAGACCCCAACAAACCTAGTATTTCATGACTTGGAGTTTAGTATACCATAATATGACATTATTTAATTACAATAGTCCAAATATTATAACTATTAGATTATCGTACACTAAACTATGACAATCTATCGAGTTGATTTCACCCAACTCCATAGTGGTGCACTATAATATTCAATAGTTTCAGCATTTGGTTCATTGTGATACAATATTAAAGTTTGACTTGCCATAATCCCAAGGCCTAAAGTACAATGCACTATGATTAAATTTTTCTTAAATATATATATATAATATTTTTATAAAATAACTAAAATAAAAATATTAGAGAAATTACAAAACATTAATATTTAGTATTAAATGATTCATAATCACAATTAAATAACAATTATTTATTTTAAAATTTAAGCAAATATCAAACAATCACAACATTTATAATAAACATACTCTTTTTTTTAATGAAAATAAAAAAATACTTGCATTATTTTTTTATTTTACAACTGACTTTCCTGCTTTTGTAATTTACTTCTATCTTTAATCAATAGTTACTCACATAATATTTTCATTAAAAATACTATTATACTTTTCTAATAGTTTTTTTTTATTACGATTTTAATTGAATTACTATTATAGAATGAGTTATTATACAAATTAATATATTATACAAATTAAGATATTAACGCTCAAAACTTTTAACGTGAAAACCTTGGCAACAATTATAAAAAGACGGAGGGACTATTTTTATTTTGTAAGATTATTGTTTGAAGAATATATAATGATAAGGTCATTAAATTTAATGAATAATGAATTTATTTCATTTTTTTGGGGCGTATAAACTGAAATTGGTGTATTTTAATCATATTTAATTTAAACAATGATACGTATGGAATTACATATTGATATTAATTGAAACAATGAAACTTGACCATATTTGGTAATTCTGTAATTTAACATTGATGTCATCATGTTATTCTATTTATTTATTTTGCATTTTCCTTGAATATTGTATGTTAGAGTCAATATTAATATATATTGCATTTATAATTATGAGACTTGTATATTCAACTCAGGTGAAAAATCAAAAATTTTAAGGTCTATATTTTTTTTATGAAATTACAATTTATGTATTTTGTGGTGATCTTATTTGCAATTTATTCACCATTCTTTTCTAATCAAAAACAATATTTTACTTGTAAAGAATTATAATGATATTAATATTTTGTCTTATATGACACAAATTTTGATATTTTATATTTTGTGTTCATTTTAATTTCATATGATGTCTAAAGCACTTGTGTAGTTAATATATAATTTATATAAGAATTTTTTTTATGAGAATTTCACACTTAAATATCTCTTAATGTATAATTTTATTTTATTTTTTAAGTTGATATTTTTAACACTAAAGAAATGTTGGCTAAGCAATGACCACTTTTAACTTTTATGCTTCCCATCAAGGTTTAAGTTTTAGTGTAAACAAAATGTTTTTCATTTTTGTTAAAAACTTTTTTCATAGATGTGAAATTGAATTATTTACTTTTACAATCTCAGTAACTATAGTAGTTATGTTATTCCTAATAAATGCATATTTTACCTTTTATTTCTTAAATAATTCAGGTCAAATTTGCCTTGGACATCCCTTGGTATGCCACTCTACCTCGTATTGAAACCAGATTTTATATTGAACAATATGGCGGTGAAAATGATGCTTGGATTGGCAAGACTCTTTACAGGTATATTTGACTGTCACTATTGTACTGTACAGCGATTTGAAATATTTTAAATCAATTTTTTTCAGGGGTTAGTCATTTTATTTAGAATATTTAAATACAATATAAAATATTAAATTTTCATACAATCCTTATGGGAAAGGTATGATCAAGAAATTTATACATTGTCGAAAATATTATGTTTTTTCTACCCCTTTTCAAAGATTTTTTTTCCAGTATCTTTGAAATGAGATAAAAGAATAGCATGAATAATATAGTTATTGAAATTGTAAAAATTAAGCAATTTAAAAAATGTCAAAAAAAGTTAGTTAATATGACAAATAAAAATGGATAATTGGATTCTAATTAGTAATCCCTCATTTTACCAATTGGACAATGGTGGTCTCTACTTTCACTTTGTATTCTGGTGGTAAAAAAAAAATGGATTGTAGTGGGATATTTTCGAGGGAATCATAAATTTTGTATTGCATTTGATTCAAAACATAGTATAACACTTTACAATGATTTTTAATGAATTTACAACGTTTCTCCCAATTTTTTTTTCATTTTTTTACTATTTTTTACAATTTTTTCACTTTTACTATTTTTAAAAAATCAAAATAATTATTCGGAGTCTCAAAAAAATAATTTAAAAAATGTTTTAGAAACTACAATTCATTAACTTTCTAGGGGCAGGAACGAAAAAAACAAAAATAATATAGTGTAGGAATGAAAAAAATAAGAAGAATGTGGAGGTGGATTTGGTACCACTACAATCCAATTTTATTTTTTTTGGACCACCAAAATACAAAGTGAAAGTACGGTCCACCATTGTCCAATTGGAGAAAGTAGGGATTATTAGAATCCATTTATCCAATAAAAATTGATAAAAATTAGTTAATTTGATCTACAAAATTCAAACTGACTTCTTCCGTTTCATGTTATTTTTCTTTTTGTTGCCTATCACAATCTGTATTATCATTTTTGATTGATGATTTTTGATACAATATTAACATTTACAATATTATAGTTTGAGGATATTATTTTTCACTATAAATCAAATGATATTAATTTTATAAAAAAAATTCTATATATTGAAAAATTCTATATTTAAAAATTTTCAAAATTCACTGATATAATTTCCGAAAACAGACAAATAATAGAAAATTGAGGCATCTATTGTTTACCACATACCGGCATACACCACTCCCTACTTTACTTATTTATATCTTCCTTCGGCACACGCAGGCTCCACCATTATGTACATTGTAATTTAATCACTCCTTTGTACCGAGTATTTTATTACTCACTTAGGTTTATAAGTCAAACATCAAAAATTTTGATTATTAATTTCTCAATATATATTTAATTTTTTATTATATAAATACATTATATTATATTTATAACGAAAAATATTATGTTAAAAGCGTATTATTATAATTTTTTAATAAAAATATTACGTGATAGTTTATTAGTAAAACACAAACATTGAAGATACTAGTACTTAGTACCTTGCACGGGGTAGTAATTAAATTTTAAATAATGTTACTATCATATTATTATACATTAATTTTTTATATTTGTAATATACTTATAATGAATTTATATATAACTTTAAATAAAAGTATACATTAGTCATATATATTTTTATTTTTTTTATCTTATGATAAATGTGTATATACCAACAAAACAAATATTAAAAAACTCATCAAGATAAATTATTTGTTAATGAAAAAGAAAATTAGATATTCCATTTTTCTCTTGAGTTCTAGATAAGCGTAATATGGAAATTGTAAATGAATTGTACAATATGTGTAGAACATAAATCTAAATATAAGACATGACTGGAGGATAAGTTGAATAAAAATCTAAAATTTTACATGTACAAATAAAAAATAAAATATAAAACTTATTACAGAAATGGATACCTAAGTATTACTGCCTTAAAAAAGTATAGTTTACCATTAATTATATGTTAAAAAATCAAAATTTAAACTTACAATTTTCAAGAATACTCATGTTTAAAGTATCTAATACTACAAATCACCCTTAGCATATTGGAATATTTGAAGGGAGATTGTAAATATAATAATAATAATAATAATAATAATAATAATAATAATAATGGCACCCTTAATACACCCTCATTAATAAGTTAATTGAACAAATCACATATTAATACACACACATTAATGTTACTAAGCCTCAACCCGTGCGATGCACGGAATATATTAAAATAGATATTTTAAAAAATTAAAAATTCGATAGAAATTGTAAATATGATTTAGAAAGATTATTCCAAAATAATTATAATTACTTATAATTACACCAAAATATAATCGTGTATTATTATTATTATTATTATTATTTTAAAAATAAAGTTACCGTCGTCTAGATTATTTATTTATTATTGTGTATATTATTTATCCGAATTTTATTTGTCAAATAAATAAATAAATTATGTGCATTCTGATTGGTCGATATATCTATAATCACTCTCCTTTCAATATTTGGGGTGGCCCACAACTTTGTCATTATATATTTGCCCTCTTTCTAATTTATATTCATATTTGTATATAGTTTAGTGATACTTTCTGGTTTTTCTAATTTTAAAATAAAATCCGGATTGAAAATAAAAAAAATTGAAAATAGAAAAAAAAATATAATTTTTTACGTTGTGATTGACCAATTCCCCTACAGTTACTCCCGTGGCTCTATCTCGTGGGACCCACAATGATTTCTATTATAATATATAGATTACTATTACTATTATTATTATTATTATTATTATTATTATGTTTATGTTAAAATAATTACTGATATTTGGACCAAAAAAATTTAATTCGGTACTAATCTATCTTCTGATTGGTCGAAATTTCTACAATTAATCTACTTTCTCCATTTAGCGGGACCCACAAACTGTGCTATTAATATTATATAGATATAGATTATTATTATTATTATTATTATTATTATTATTATTATTATAGGCAACACCAAAATAATTACTATTATTTGCACCAAAATAATTTAATTCAGAGATCAAAGCAGTCAAAGATTAATGATACTTTCTGGTTTTTTTAATTTTAAAATAAAATCTAGATTGAAAATAAATAAAAAATTGAAAATAGAAAAAAATATTTATACGCTGTGATTGACCAATTTCCCTATAGTCACTCTCGTTGCTGTATTTTGTGGGACCCATAATGATTTCTATTATAATATATAGATATGTTGTTTTAGAACTTACATATTTCGACCATCACCCTTTATATATATATATATATATATATGAATCAACATAACATGAAGAAGGGTGTTTTGATAATTGGCAGGATGCCTTACGTGAACAACAATACTTATCTTGAGTTAGCGAAATCCGATTACAACAACTGTCAATCATTGCACAAGCTTGAATGGTATACTCTCCAAAGGTAAAACATCAACTCAGTTGCCTAATAGTTTTCCTTTTATAGTTACAAATTTTGATTCGCACGTATTGCGCGGATCGATTGTTATATTTATTTAGTTTTATGTGTGTATATATATACACACACAAAATAAACAAATTTAAAAATCAATGCATGCGTGCGAACCAAAACTTGTTTTCTTAAAAATAAAAATCTTCAATAATAATTCGATTTTGACTCGTGATGGATATTGGTGAGTCAGTCAGTCAAAATATAGTTGGAGTGAACATATTCATTATTGTTCGTTTACTCTCAATATGAACAATTATGCATTATAGATATGATCTTCCTCGTGATAGTTTCTTTTTTTAACTTTTATATGATTTTAATTTCTATGTGGAAAATATTATCGAATACCTTAACAGATCATTACGTTCCTATTATTTATTTGTCTCATTGGATTTACTGACTGTTAAATGAGTGCAATTATGCAACTTAGAATAAAGTTATAATAAAGCAAATATTTCTTAGTTAAGTAAGAATCTTGTCTTATAAGACAACATAATACATGAGAAATTTTCTCAAAACTAAAATAAAGGAACAAAAAGATTATTAGTGATACCCCAACTTTGATATGTAATGACAATCTTTAAATGAAATTGAATCTTTTCTAAAGAAACAAAGATGATTAAAGTTAATATTATATTTTGCACAAAACATCAAAAAATAAAATAATGTAAGATAACAACACAGGAACCTAAAAGAAATTAAAAAAATAATATAATGTAAATTAGGGTAAATAGAAACCCAAAATAAATAAAATGAAGTAAATGACCGTTCCAATGTGATAGAGGGAATTAGAAAACATATATAAAAAATATTAACTTAAAATATGGTGGTCTAGTGGTATAGAAATTGAAGGGCTTTCCTTTGCATTAGAGGTTCAAATCTTGGTTGTAACAATTTCTTTAATAATTATTTTGGTGCAAATAAAAAACAATGTAATTACTATTCTATCTTTATAATTTATCAATGGCAAGGGGTAAAATGGAAAAGTGAAATTTGCGCAACATAAGCCCCCTTTGGTTTTATATATTACATAGATTACAAGTTAAGAAGGCTCATGATATGGACTGAGAAGATTTTTAAATTTTGAAGTTTTACTAAGGTCATTTTTGAGTAGAACAGTGGGGAATTTATGTTGATTATCTATCGGTTAGTACAAAAAGATGCAATATGCCTAGGACAAGTTCCTAATCAGACTTGTTTATCCCAATTAAGCCGGTGCCACCTTAGCTAACCTTCCAAGAGTGTTCTTGAAAAGCCTTGAGATATGAGAAGAAATGCATTCAAACTGACTTGATTGATTGTAGAATACATAGATTATAGGAGCAATCAAGAATGCACATTAGCTAACCACTTAACAACTTATAACAGAATGCTAACAGATTCCTAACTTACTAACAACCTCAACAACAGCTTAGTCTACATGCCCCCCTTCAAGGTGGGATTGGTGGAGAAGCAACCAAGCCAAGCCTTGAAGCTAGATACTGATGTTGAGCTTCTCCAAGAGGTTTTGTCAGGATATCTCCTATCTTTTCTTGAGAGCTAATGTGATGTGTCTGAATAAGCCCTTCAGTGATTTTGTCCCGTGTGTACTGACAATCAATATTCAAGTGCTTCGTACGTTCATGAAATACAGGATTTGCGGCAATGTGAAGAGCAGCTTTGTTGTCACAAAAGAAGGGAATGGGTAAAGGACATTGAATGTGAAAGTCTTCAAGAAGATGAACAATCCATTCAAGCTCAGACACTGTTGCTGACATGCTTCTATACTCAGCCTCAGCAGAAGACTTAGCCACTGTCTTATGCTTCTTTGTCTTCCAGGAGATCAAAGATGACCCAAAGAAGATACAAAACCCTGTTAGAGATCTGGCAAAAAATTTGCAAGCTCCCCAATCTGCATCACAAAACGCCTTTATCTCCATTTTGCTGTTCTTGGGATAAAATAGGCCAGTATCAATTGTCCCTTTGAGATATCGTAGGACATGAAGTGCAACATCAAAATGTGGCTTCCTTGGTGACTGTAGGAATTGGCTAAGATGTTGGACTGCATGAGATATGTCAGGTCTGGTTAGATTCAAATAAAGCAATATGCCAATAAGTCTTCTATACACCCAAGGATCCTCCAAAACTTCCCCATCATCAGTAGATAACTTGAGCCCTTTTGGTAGAGGAAAAGGTGCTGGTTTTGTTGCTGTTAAACCAGCATCAGACAAAATGTCTAAGATATACTTGCGCTGATTTAAGAGAGTGCCAGAAGGAGAACGAGCAATCTCTACACCCAAAAAATATCTTGCTAGGCCAAGATCCTTTATAGTGAAAGCTGAATGTAGAGCCTGTTTCAATGAATCAATGGATGCTGAATCATTTCCTGTGATCAATAAATCATCAACATACACAAGAACATGAACAATCAGCTTTCACTTTAGTAAACAAAGAGTAGTCAGCTTTGGAATGCCGAAATCCTTTCCCAACAAGAAACTTAGTCAGCTGAATGTTCCACTGTCGAGAGGCCTGCTTAAGCCCATATAGTGATCTTTGTAATTTGCAAACCTGACCATCTTTAGCACCTTGGTACCCCTGAGGAGGAACCATATATACTTCTTCATCAATGAACCTGTGTAAGAATGCATTGTTAATGTCCAATTGATGAAGATTCCATGCCTGCATAGTAGCTAAAGCAATAAACAACCTCACAGTAGTCAGCTTAGCTACAGGAGAAAAGGTGTGCTTGTAATCTTTGTCTCGAACTTGCTCAAATCCCCTAATCACAAGCCTAGCTTTGTGCCTTTCAACAGAACCATCAGGTTTGTATTTGGTTCTAAAAACCCACTTAGAAGTTAAGGCTTTCTTCCTAGCTGGTAATTCAGTAAGAGACCAAGTGTGATTCTGTTCAAGAGCAAGTAGTTCTTGATTCATAGCTTGCACCCATTCAGGATGTAGCTTAGCTTGATCATATGTGTTTGGTTCTGAATGTTGCAAGACATTAGCAAGAGAGACCATATAGGGATGAGAAAGATGAGCAAGATTGGCATGGGAGAAAAAAAAGGGTGAATGAGATTGAGAATTGGTTGTCTGGTTTTGAAGTGGATGAGATTAGCTTAGTCTTGACAAGATCATGTACTGTATGAAGGTCAAACCCAACTAGTGTTTGTGTTTCCGAGGTGATTGGTTTTCCCAACCTGTCAAAGACCAATTCATCCTGCCAAATGTTTATGTTTCAACCATCGCCAACTCTCCAATAAATACCCGCCTTCAAAACCACTTTCGCAGCCCAAATACCCCTCCATGCAAACCTAGGTGTAGGACCTACCTAGGGAAGCCTCCAATGAAGACATAATAGGAAAATATTTCACTTGGTCCACAAGGGTAGTTGGCTGTTTAAAAATACTCATACGGTACGTTTGAATAGCTTGAATGATCGACTTTATTTATGAGTACGTCTTTACCGACCTTGAACAAGAGTCTCTCCTTCTACCCATTTGGGTTTTTCCAAACTCTCGTTCAAGCAACTGAATATAGCTTTCTCGCTCTTACCAACAAAAGTAGATGCTCCCTAGCATTTATCGTGTTTGTCAACCAATGTCATCCCAAGCAGTGAAGCCAACTCTTCTCTTCTTACATTGCACACACCTTTGCTAAACGAAACCTCAAACTTTCCGAAATTTTTCTTTTGGCCCGATGCTCTTTCATATATATTGATAATATCAATTAATTGAGAGCATTCTTGTCTTGTTGCTCTCGTAAAACAACAGACAATCATCCACAAAAAAGAATGAGAAATTCTTAGTCCTTGCATGCTAGCTTTCGTCACATGGAGACTGTTAGGATTCTCAGGGTGTGGTTAGCAGACAAACAATAATAAGGGCGAAAAATAAACAGTAAAGATTCAACACAAGGAATTAACGTGGAAAAACCCAAACCGGGAAAAAACCACGAACGATGCACTATCAGAGGATTACAACGGTGTTCCAGAGATTCCCAGACCTCCACAATCTCTCACAGCCTTCCTAAAGTTACAACCTGAGAACTCAACACTCACAGTTGAGCCTCACTCAACTTCCTCAGGAACACAGAGATTACATGTCAATCTCTTGTGGTATAAGATGAAACATTCTCAATTGCTGTCACAATAAACCTAACACCTAGGTCCTATTTATAGTCAAGACTACAACATAATATTGCAGTTAATAATAATATTAACTTTCCAAGAACATGTGTTTCCTAATAATTTGATACTATATTCCAAAGTAATATTATATTTCCATGTGATTGCCCCATCACAATTTGGTAACAAATATAATATTTTTCACTTTATATAATATCTTTCCTCAATGAACACAATCTTGGAAGATCTTCAATATTATATGAACTTGCCTACCAATTATAATTTTGGCTTTCCAAAAATCATCCTACCAAAATAATAATTTGGGCTCCACACAATTAACTCAACAGAGACAACCTGTATCTGTAGCCTAGCTCAACAGACTTGAGAATGCTTCAACAATTAGAATAAACAAGGGGAAAAAGGGTTTCTTTGTTGCAAACCTCGCTTCGGTATCACCTGATTAGTGAGTTGCCCATTCTCTCTATTCTGATAAGTGACCAAAGACTCACAATTAAGGACCACCTACACAAAGCTGGGTGAAAACCGATTTTCAAAAGCACTTTTTTCAGAAAAAAAACCATTCTACTTTGTCATATCCAACTTCACCACCATCAACCCCTATCTCATGCAGATTTTCGCTTCATAGAATGGAACACTTCCATGGCAACTAATACATTTTCAGTTTCAACCGACCCAACACAAAACCATTCTGTTAAGGGGAGATAATATTTAGTAGAAGATGTTTGATACGGTTGGCAAGAGTTTTAGAGGCTATCTTATATATAACATTGCACGGGCTAATAGTTCTATACTAGGTCATTTTTTCAGGCGATGTTACCTTAGGAATTAAGGCAATAATAATCTTATTAGCATCTACATGTATGATAAATTAAGTAAAGTATAATTTTCGTTTGTACATGATCATTTTTATAAAATTTTATGTTCATTTTGTTTGTACTTGATTTTCATGTGATTAACGCATGATGATCATTTGATTTGTACATGATGTTTTATTTATAATAATTTTTTATTAATTTGGTTCATTTGATTCGTTCATGTTGTTCATCTCGGATGTACCTGATTTTTTTTTGTGTTCATCTAATTTGTACATGACGTTCAATTTATTATAATTTATTTGGTTAACCATGGTCATTAAGGACATTTTGCACAGTCTAAATAGACATCGTGCTCAGACAAGATGCACATCACGTTGAAACAAATTGGATATCGTGTGTACAGTGTTTGACATAATATATACTACGAAAGACATCATTATCTTCAAACCAACAAGATATCAAATTTAATCATCATGTCATATTTAAGATGAACATTATGTATAAATCAAATGGACATCAAGTATAGACCAAAAAGACATCACGTATAATCGAAATGATTGTCGTGTTCAAACTAGATGGAGATCACGTTGGAACAAAATGGAGACCATGTCTTCACCAAAAGGATATTAAGTCTTCACCAAAAGGAGATCAAGTACAACCTATCTACTCCCATACATATACATACATATATATATATATATATATATATATATATATATATATATATATATATATATATATATATATATATGCGCGCGCGTGCTTAATAGAAATAATTGAGGATAAAATTAGGGTGAGCATCGCATCGCATGAGAGTGGCGTATGTAATATGTATTGGGTTGTTTGTAGGTGGCAGGCAGAGCACAGGCTGACGGAAATGGGTGTGAGTGAGAGGAGAGTTCTATTAGCCTACTTCCTGGCAGCGGCTACCTTATTTGAGCCAGAGAAATCAAAAGAACGGCTTGCATGGGCTAAAACTGCTGCGCTCCTGGAGATCATTGCCTTCAACTTTGACCAAAACAAGGCCTCATTCGCCGACAGGAAACAATTTCTTCATCATTTTCGAACTTCCTACATCACTCAAGCTTATGTTTCCACTCAAAGGTTTGTTACTTGTTACTTTCCTTGGCTTTGCGTCATTCTAGATCACTACCTTTTCTGGCCTCTCAAGGCTTCACTTTCTGGATTTTATTATTTCAACTCTATGATATTAATATTCTACTATCCCTAGCTAGCTAGTCAAATTTGATGATTTTGTCATAAATATATTTTAATACTTTAGAAAAATTTATGATAATTTTACATTCATAAGCTCAGTAAATATTTTCCCAAGGCAGTCATAGGGAAAATCTTTTCTAGAAAATTTTTTTCCAAGTACGTCTTTTATTGGGAACTACCAAACGCAAAATTATATGTTTAATAAGTGATTTTACTGACGTGACTTGCTTTATTTAATCATAATACCTTATTAAAATTATAAACTATATATATTTAAAATTTCTAAACTAATGTGGTTGAGGGTGGGCAACTAGCCTGGCCAGGTCAGATTGAGTCAAGGTCGACCCATTTGCTATGTAGGGTTGCGTTAGGTTAAGGCCAACCCATTGTAATTGAGGGCTCGGGTTAGGGCTTTATAGCCAAAATAAGGGTGGACGGATTCATTTCACCTAAAATTAAAATGAAGTGTATTTGTATCAAAATAAAACTAATTATGTTAATTATTGTTTTATGTGTAGTATTAATAAGATATTATTTAAGTAAGTGCATTATTTAAACGGTTTTACTATACGTTGCCCTAAGGGCGACAAATAAGAAATTTATTTCCAACAATGAATGTTAGAATCTTTCCCTATTAAGATTTTGTGTATAATATTAATCTCTAAAATAGAATCCTAATTTATCATAATTCTGTTATCTAATTAGACTATAATTTCATTATACTCTTATGGTAAAATTATCATCCTTAAACTTAAATGAATTCATAATATTATTTTATTTCCTTTGTGTCCCAAAACTACAAATGAAATAAATTTTATTCGCATTATCATAATCCACGTATAGTTTATTTTTATTATCGTCAATCTTTTTTTTTCCCTTCTCCTCCTCCTCCTCCTCCTTCTTCTTCTTCCTATCATCATCAATGTGTTTTGGGTTTTATCATTATCACCTCGGAAAAAGGTCTTGCCGCGATTTTGAATAGGAGCCTTTATCAATGGCTACTCTTGGTAGTACTCGCGAATCTCAGGGTGTCGCCAATTACGTTTAGCCAAATAAGTGAAATGCATATTTAAGTGTTGCTATTTTTCATGTATTTCTAGTATAAGTTTTTGTTAATGAATTTGCAGATTGTCACATCAAGTGTTTAATAGCTAGTTTATCCAACGTTGACTTTGATCAGACAGAGGCATAATACCATTGTGCCTCCAATAGAACATAATGTGATATATTATGAAATTTAGTTGATTTGTAGGCTTGTCATACAAAGGAAATAAAATGATATTGTGAGTTTATTTTTGACAAAACATGATAATATTACGATAAGAATATAATGAAATTATAGTCTAATTAGGTAATAGAATTATACTAGATTAGGACTCTATTTGAATAATTAATATTATACATAAAATATAAATAAGGAAAGATTCTAACATTTATTGTTGAAAATAAATTTTTTATTTGTCGCCTTTAGGGCGACATATAGAAAATAGTAGAAAAAACAGTATATTTTGAGTTATTAATGGGTCGATATGTCCGGTCTAATCATCGACCCTTTAACATTACTAAGCCAGATAACGACTCTACCCTTTGGTAACCTTCATTTTATATAGCCCTACATTCTTGAACCTAAGTGGACTCGGCCCGTTGCTCACTCCTAGTTATAAATTACTTTTTCAAACTTTATCCCATTTTTTTCATTATCTTTCCCATCTACCCTTTATCCCACCACACAACAACATAGTTTAAATGCAATAATGTAGAACTTTCCATCAGGTATTACTTTTTTGTTTTTCTTCTATATTAACTAATGACGAAGGCTTTTCATGGATAGACAATTCGACCTCGTTGGGATACACAATAAATTTAGCTTATATTTTTAAGGGAATTGATCGTATGAGCATGACGTTTTTAGGAATATGTGAATATAGTTGAATATCAAGAGGACATCAAGTATTGATTTTGGAGACACCAAGTATTGATTTCGGGGGCATTAAGTGTGCATGGTGGACATTAAGTAAAGTCATCACATTCCCCTTGTATATTTGATGTATTCGAAGATGATACTTGATGTGACTTTTATATCCAAGCATGCTCACATGTTTACCGAAACATCATACTCATGTGATCAATTCTCATACTTTTAGATTCATTAATTTAAGGTTTATTGGTCAATGATAATATGAACTTTAGGGGGTGTTGGTTGATAATAATGCCAACATTTTGTTGGACACTAGCAATATCAACTATAGACATATTTTTCCGCAATAAAACACCACCGAGTTAGTTGGTGCTTGATTTAGCAGAAAGATGATGTGATACCTAATGGTCTGAGTTGGAGGCCAGAGTACATTGAAAAAACATTAATGACCACAATTTTTGCCAACTAAGCAACATTAACCAACTTAGCTAAACTATAATATAAAAATAAAACTTTAATTGTTTTAAGCTAAATTGGTCAATATTGCTTAGTTGACAAAAAAAAAAGTGATAACCAACATGCTTTTAACTTGCTCTAGCCTTTAGTTTAGATAATTAGGTGACACGTCACTTTTTGGCAAGACAAACACCTACTAACTCGGTGGCGTAGTATTGTTGGAAAATAGGTCAATAGTTGATAATGCTAGTGTCCAACAATATTGTTGGTATTATTATCAGTCAGTACCCTCCAGAGTTCGTATTATTTATGTCAAAAAATTATATATTTTTAAATGTGGTAATAACTATCATGAGGTAGCTTTGCATAGATTAGGAATTATTACATCAAAATAATACATTATTAGATTATTTTTGGTATTTCTTGTTTTACTTGTCATTTTATCCAACGTGTTGCTTCTAGTTAGTAACCTAATTATTAAATTTATTGCATAATTAGTAATCGTATGCGTTGTTAAGCCTCATCTGCTCCTTTTTCATTAAGCAGTAGGTAGCGAATGATTTCTAAGTTTGTGGTTAATTAAAACTAGTCTCTCCAGCGAAACATTGTTGCATCAGACCTCTCCATACCCCGTCTAGACGGAATTTTGGAATATTGGTTTTGGTTATTATATAATTAGTGAAATTTTCAAAAAAGTTATATTAATTAGTTTGATGTAGTACAATAAATGAATTTTTGAAATTATTTAATTAAGATATATTTATATCTTAATGATGATGAAGATCTTCAATGGTTTTTGTAGATCCATTAAAATTGTTGGTAGTTACTTTTATTTATGATTGATAATTTTGAGAAAAGAAACAAGCATGGGTTCAGTTATATATTAGTCGTTGTAATTTATGAATCTTTTCTGAAAAAGAATGATTTTAATAGACACACAGATAAAATTGTTGGGCGTATGGCTACAGGATAATGGCGGGCATGAAGAGGAAAGAGCATAGGCTGTTGGGGGCACTTCTGAGCACCCTCGGCCAGCTCTCACTAGATGCACTTGTCACTTATGGTACAGATATACGCCATCAACTCTATCAAGCAGTGAGTTTTCTAATTCTCATTCATTTCAGTAAATATTATGCCATCTAATTCACCCCCATAGTTAGCATTTCTATGAAAATAAAGAAATGCATGACTTGATCTGATGACAAAGCGACCAATCAATCATAAGAACCCACCATTAATCAGATTAACATTCCGCTTGGGCGTGGTGTTAAAAATGATGTTAGGAGTTCATAATAGTTGAACCTGAGACCTTTTGCTCAGGTTTGGCTTTGATATCATGTGGAGCCATCTCAACCAAAAGGTTAAGCTGACGGTTGAAGTCCTAGAAATGATTTTGTACTCTAACAAAAGAACCTTAGAGGGGGTGAATAGGGTTATTGAAATTCTATATACTCAGATGAGGACGTTAATGACAAATATTAACTTACCGTTAAGGCTTTAAACACAGTGTAACAAAAATACTTATATTATTGAATGCAAACCAAAAAACATTACACTAAGGTGATTACAAATTGCCTCACTATCTTATATATAATTAATGTCCTCAGGATAGTTACAGTGAAGCTAATGTCACAATTAAGTTGTCCTAGGAGCGATTTTAAAGGAAAGATTTCACCAACCACGTTGGTGATTATCACTCACAGAAACTACAAAACTTAGTTTCTATTACATTACTCGCCGAGGTTCTCGGCTACAATCTACCAAAGGTCCTTTACTAGTTACACACTCACCAATGTCAATTGGTTACACACTCAGAAATCACTCCCTGATTTCCTACAACTTTTCTTTTGACTTCTTCATTTGGAATCGAATGTTTTTTCTACCTTGAGTTCACGAGTTGATTTATAGCCTATTTGTTGAATTCGTTCCTTGTTGTTAATTGACATCTATATGACTTGATTTGTTATCCTCCCTTGCAGCTTGATTGAAATCATTTGTGTTTTTCCTTCTTTGATGCTTTGATTGCTTCTTAATTTGTGAGGTTTCCAGATTTCTTCTTGAGGAATACCCTGCAAACATATTCTAGTCCATAATTAATAATTCAATCATATATTCAGAATTTTGGATAGTATAAGGCTTGAGATACTTCCCTTTCTTGCGTTCGTAATTTTATCTTTCAAATTAAAACTTTGTCCAAGGTCCTTGTCAAAGCTCCGTCTGATGTCCTTGGTAAATGTAGAGGTAATGCCCTTGACCCCAGTCCCAACAATCTCCTCCTTTTTTATTAAAATAAAATTCATTAATAACTATACTCCTTCTCCCCCTTTTTGGCTTTTATCAGAAAGACCATATGAAACTCCCCCTCAATATAGCAACCGTCTTTAACAAGTTGCAACAACATAATGAACTTGTTAGTACTAAGAGATTGTGCTTCCTCTCAATTCGTGCCACAAATAATGAATAACACTGCCATTTGAATAGATTTAGTACGTCAAACTTTATGATCCGCGAGGGACATGAGGTTGTGTTTGCCTTGTGATTGGTTGCCAAGGACATTGGGTTTTATTGCAGAAGTTATGACTGATGCATGCAATGTCCTTGATTGCTCCAAGTTTCCTTGAGCATCCAAACTCTTGAGGTTTCACTGCTTCCTTAGTTGGATGGTGAGCGTACCTTCCAAAATTTCAAACAACCTGCCTCAAGCCATAATTGACGTCAAATTGAGGTCCTTGACTGCTATTAACAACCATTTTAGGAGGTCTTATTCCTTTTGAAACCCAAACTTGTATAATTTGAAAACAATAATGGTTGGAGTAGTGAGATTTACCGG
Source organism: Portulaca oleracea (assembly GCA_029582165.1). Taxonomy (NCBI): domain Eukaryota; kingdom Viridiplantae; phylum Streptophyta; class Magnoliopsida; order Caryophyllales; family Portulacaceae; genus Portulaca; species Portulaca oleracea. The sequence goes on along the minus strand of CM055883.1, from coordinate 22,525,780 downwards.
ATTGACTCTCGTTTTTTTAGATCAGAGGGCTGATCGACCTTGGGATTTTGTGCCAAGGTAGTTCCTTTATTCTTGGTGCCATGAGTAGAATCTATGACCTTGGTCTTTTTTATCGAGGTCACTATAATGTCTTTGATGCCTTGTTCTGGCTAGCAATTTTCGAGTGACATAATGTCCTTGACGGCATTTTTGCGTCTTCTTGGGATGATGTCCAAATCCTTCCTTATTGAAGAAGGCACATTGAGCTCCAAGCAATTCACTAAAGTTTTCTCCATTCAAAAATGATTGGATAAAAAGAGAGATTTTAAAAATCCTTGGATCCACCCTAGCTCACCACCAAAAATAGTTGGATAAAAAGAGAGATTTAAATGGCAGAATCAAAGCTCAAAACTTTATTCATTTGCAAAAGTAACAACTTCTATAATAATTCTCAATGTGTCCTTACAAATGAAGGGGTGGAGGGTATTCATAGCCTTAGAGAGGTTGTCTCCATTCAATTCGGATCACGTGGAATAACAATACGAGCTATTTCAAACTTAGCATTTAGAGGGACCCAATTACAAATCATAAACTTGGTAATAATTCTGGAAATAAAATAAACACAACATTCATGCTACTTTAGGTTAAGAATCCTCAATTATATCATTTTAATACCAAGCTTAATCTCAAGATAGTAAGATCAATCAAGCCACCAAGCAAAGATTTGACCATAAAGCATGTTTGAGTAGCTTCTGGAAACTTTTGTGGTTGGTTTTGTGTTGGGGTTTTTTGCTTTTTGGACCCCGAATTTTGGGGATATTTATTTTTCTGGGTCCCCATATTTCAAAGTTTATATTTTGTACCCTATACTTTGTGGACCCAAAAAATGTGGCCCAAAGTTATGTTTGACTCGGCGATGACCTAATTGTTGCCTAAACTTCCCGATATGGTCTTTTATCATTTTTCCTTCTTTTGACTGTTGTTTTGAAATTGATCAGACTTTGACAGCTAAAGGTGTGTAAAATTCATGGGTAAAAAACAGTAGGGTAAAAGTTAAATTTTGGTAAGTTTTGGTAAATTTTAGTAACTTTTTTGGCAAATTTATGCTCATATGAAGGTTGGAAATCGTGTAAGAAGAGGAAGAAGAAGTTGCAGCTGGAAAATTTTCAAAAGAAAAAAAAAATCGATAATGACTTTGAAATATGGGGGTTCATATTGTTGCCTGAGATAAAGAATAGGGTCCATATTGTTGTCGGAGACAAAGTATAGGGTCCTAAATATAAACTTTGAAATATGGGGGTCCAGAAAATAAATACTCCCAAAGTTCGGGGTCCAGAAAGCAAAAAACCCTTTTGTGTTGTCTTAAGGTTTTTTTTTATTTATTTTCTTTTGATACTTTTGGGTATAGGATGGTCTTGTGAGAGAAAATGGAGAGAAAAGAGATGGTAGAAGATTGAAACAAAGATAACAAAATTCAAGCACAATCAAGATCTCTAATACCAAATGAAGCATGTAGGAATGCGATCGAATAATAAAGGTTGAGTTTGTAATCTCAATTGAAGAAAACATAATGTACGTTAGAGAAAAAGAGAAATCCGACAACCAAAAGGAGAGGAAACAAAGGGAAAACAAGAATAAATGACAAGGTTGATAAAGGTTAGGTCACCTGGCAACATCAAGGAATGTCTTAGGTAAAGAATTAGGTCCACCACTAAGGCTAATAGACTCACCAAAGATTGATAAATAATAATATGGCCATCACAATCTTCTAAAGAGTCTAACTTAAGAAAACACCACCTTAAACAAGGATAAAATAATATGTCAATTCGTGGTAGTCGTTGGACCGCTAAAATAAACAAATGATTAACAAAATTGAAATGCACAATTTAATTGATTAAATCTATTAATTAGCTTAATTATACTGAGTTAAGGTAGGGATATAAAAAATTATTTTATTAACAAATAGCTTTGAATTTGACAGTGGGATAAATGGTTAAGGACATGGGAAGTGGAAGGTGATATGCATAAAGGAAAAGCAGGACTGTTTGTGCATACTATTGAACTTTGTGCTGGTCGTTGCCTTTCAGAAGAAGTGTGGTCTCATCCACAAACCCTTTTTCTTTTGGATGTAACAAACCAAGTATGTCAACACCTTGCCCATTTTCAGAGCCACAATCATAGTAACACCAAGGTAACTCTTATCAAACCTTCAATCTAGGTGCGCAATGCCGCCTTTTTTCCTTTAGTAGTTACTGTATATATGTTTGTTGAACCAATTGTTGCATTCTATGTTTACAAAATGATTTTTATATGTCTTGAGTAAATGAGTAATACTGCCTTACATAAATATGTCACATGATAAAGTAAAATGTTATTATTGGAAAAATTATTAACTAGTCCTAAATACTTGTGAAGTCAATTATAGCATAATTTTTATATAAGATATGTAACCAAGAAACTCCAATCTTATGAGGTTGACAATACAATTTATGTTTTTGTGTTAATATGAGCATTGAACTTTTGTGCGTATATGTCAGTGTAGGTTAAATATATATATATATATATATATGAAAATTGGTATCAATGATAAAGTACACATGATCTCGATAGTTAGATGAAAGTATCAGAACTAATTGGATTTTATGATCCTTTTTCCATGATATATTATTAAAACAGAAATACGCGGTGATTAATAACAAACTTAATTAGGGAGTTGTTTATGAATAGTGCACTGTAAATTCTGACCTTGTAATCTTTGATTGTTTGTTGTGACAGGCGGAAGATATGGGTCGTAGGATGATTGACCAAAATGACAAGTACTTGGCGGAAGAAATGCAAAAAATGGTGAAATTAGTGCTTTCCAACACATTAACTGGTGTAGATATAAACCTGAAGCAAACTAGTCTAGCTGTAGTAAAGACTTTTTACTATGTTGCTCATTGCTCCTCTCAAGAGATTGATTATCATATAGCAAAAGTCCTATTCCAAAAAGTAGAATGACTTGCTTTTATTTGCGATGTAGTTATGAATGCTATACGAACCACACTCTTGTAGGTGTCCCCCTTAAGAGATTGACGACTATCTTATCTCCAAAGTCTTCCTATCCAAAGTAGATTGGCTTCATTTAATTGCATTGCTATTATATCATTGCTAAACCGAGCATGGTTTTAGTCTTTTATATACGCTTGAAAAAACGATAGTGATCTCGACCCTTCTACCTCTCGTATGTCTGCATTCCACTATCGTCTTAATCGTTTTATTTTTACTTTTTTAAACTAAACATAACATGTACTTTTTAACTTTACTCCCAACACATTTTTAGTTTCCAATCCATCCCATTGTACTTGTTTATTTATTTATTGTTTCGTTTCATTATTTTGATTGTAACTTTATCCTTATAATTAATTTTAATATTATTTATTTTTTATATTTGACATGTATTTTATGAGCATTATTGTATAATTGTATTTTTCAAATTTATTTTATTGTTATCATTAATTAGCTTGTTCTAACTCTATAAAAATTTGATGATCATTGTGGTGCTTTTTTTTTTTTTTATCATTTTCATATTTTATAAATTTATTTTTCACGAGGTTTGTGAGCATCGCATTGGCAATTTGGAGCATTGCATGATCTATTGAACATTATTTAGTGTTTTTACTAGCATTATTATAGATTTCTATGAGCATTGTTACACGATTAAACTTTTCAAGTTTACTTTTTCATGCTCATTACAAATTACATGATTATTACACTTTTTCTTATTAGGTAACAATGAACGTGTAGCTATTTTTTTCTAAATATTAATTAAATAAATAACTCTATGTGTGTCTCAATCAATACTTATATTGGCATATTTAGTGATGAGATACTTAAGTTAAAAGAATAAGAATCAAATATAAAAAGAATTAATCAAAGACAAATTAATAGATAACTAAACAAACAAATAATAGGTTGGGATGGGCTTTTTGCTTTTTGGATCCCGAAGTTTGGGGGTATTTATTTTCTGGACCCCCATATTTTTCAAAGTTTATATTTTGGACCCTATACTTTGTCTCCAGCAACAATATGGACCATATATTTTGTCTCCGGCAACAATATGGACCCCCATATTTCAAAGCCAATATAGAATTTTTTTTCTTTCAAAAATTTTCCAACCCTAACTTCTTCTTCCTCTTCTTGCACGATTTCCAACCCCATATGAGCATAAATTTGTCAAAAAAATTACAAAAATTTACCAAAAGTTACCAAAATTTAACTTTCACCCTACTGCTTTTTACCCATGAATTTTACACACCCTTAGCTGTCAAAGTCTGGTCAATTTCAGAACAACATTCAAAAGAAGGACAAAAATGATAAAAGGTCATATCTCGCAACGACCCAATTGCAAGAGCAGAGCTCTACCAACTGAGCTATATCCCCCCGAGCCAAGTGGAGCATGTATGAAGGAGTCAGACGCTTCTTCTATTCTTATTCTTTTCCCCGGCGCAGCTGGGCCATCCTAGATTTGAACTAGAGACCTCGCCCATGAAGTAAATCATCGCACCTACGGTCCAACTAATTTGGAGAGAATCAATAAGTTTAGACAACAATTAGGTCATCGCCGGAATCAAACATAACTTTGGGCCACATTTTTTGGGTCCACAAAGTATAGGGTCCAAAATATATACTTTTAAATATGGGGGTTGTATGAGGCAAAAATTTATCGGAAAATCAGAAAATGACACGTGGAAAACAAATTAAATTTATTTATCCCCCACGTGTTAAATTATTTACGGTGGTCCATTTAATTAAATTTTAAATGGAAATTTATCCCGGCCAATACCATCGTGACATGTGTTACTTGCAATGCAGAAAATAACTATTATTTCTTTATTTTAAAATAAAGGAATAATTAATTAATTTGGGCTCAAGCCTAAAGCACGACTGAAACCCTAGGCAACCCTAGGCCTCCAGAGACTATAAGTAGGGGTCTTCTCCCTCATTTTCAACATACTCTGCAGTTTGCATCCGACATTCGACATTATGCATTTCAGAGGATCAGAAGATCGAACTGCAAGCGTCAAGGATCGAAGTCTGCAGAAGATCGAGATCGAGCCTCCAAGTCTTCGACACGTCTTAATCAAGAACAACGACTGAGTTCTTCAACAAGACACTCAGCATTCTACCCCCTAACATTCAACATTCTGCACTCCAGAGGTTTCAGAAGATCGAACTACAAGCGACCTCAAGCTTCCAAGCGCCAAGGACTAACATCGGCTAGTTCAACAACTTTTGTTCTTCACATCAAAGGTTGAAGTAGTCTTCCTCGTCTGGTTCATCGATCGAGACCAAGCACTAAGGCCTCGCAATCCAAGAACCAGGAGAACTATAATCAATAGTCAACCTTCAGACGGTTAAACTTCGAGCAGACTCCAGCTACCAAGCACTAAGGGGATCAACGCTCTAGACCTTTAGCTCAAGAATTACTGCAAGAATTCTTCAGCCAAACCTACGTTCGAGATCGAGATCGAGATCAAGCACTCGCACCCTCAGCTCACCCAAGTTTCAGGAGATCGAATCAGAGGACTACTTTATTGCATTTAATACAGAGATTGTACCCGCATACGTTCGAATATTAATAGAAATTAATTTGTTTCTCAAATTTCTGTCTTTATTTATTTTAAACTAGAAATTTGTGTTTACAGGGGTCGAGAAAATAAATATCCCCAAAGTTTTGGGACTTGGGAGTTGGGAGCACTATGTATAGTGTTCCTGCGAGTACAATCAGAGTAATGATAGATGCAGCATTCGAGGCACAAAGCTGAATGCAATTAAAAAACCTTCAAGCTAAGACTTTCCCCAAAAAAAAAACTAAAATAACCGTTTTTGTTATCTATGAAAATATCTCGGAAAATATGCATGCACCTCACTCATTTTTATGACATTTACAAATACAATATTTGTTATGAATAGAAGAGAAAGTTGAGAGAAAATAGAGACAGAGGAATTGAGAGAAAGAAAGGAATGAATATTCATTGCCATCGAGGAAGTATTTATAATATAAGGATTCTTTCATCACTAAGAATACTTCATCACTAAGAATACTTCATTGCTAAGAAAACTTCATTACTAAGAAAAGTAAGAATATGGACATTTACACAATTATTCCATAACACTCTCCCTTGAATGTCCATTGCCAAAGAATATGCCTCATTAAAACCTTACTAAGAAAACCCCAATGGGAAAAAACCAATGAAGGAAAAAAAGTACATAATTCTTGATACGCCAAGATATGTTGCCTCATTAAAAACCTTTCTAAGGAAAACCCGATGGACAAAACCTCAGATAAGAGAAAAAGAGTACAACGCGTATTACTCCCCCTGATGAGAACATTATTGAAGATCTTTGAGTTGATGTAATTCAACTTCATCACTAACTTTTAAACTTTGCAGTCGAAAGTGGTTTGATACATGAATCAACTTCATTCTAACTGAAACGAATTTGCTTGATATCTGTTTCAGCGTGCACATAACTAGTATGTGATCAAGTATCATAGGATTTAAGTAAATATCCGAGATCGGCATAGCTAATCAAACCAATTTTGAGCTGATGGGGATAATGAATATCTAAATCGCTAGTACCTTCGAGGTACCGAAAATAGGTTAGATCATGTATGCTTAGCAAGATACGTCAGTGATTCAATATCATTTAAATACGATACTTCAGGACCCAAATACAGTACTTCAGGACTCAAATACGGTACTTCAGGACCGCTAAATTTCTCATCATCTTTTCGAGATCGAAAGGGGGTTGTTTTCGTATCAAATGACTGTACCACTACTAGGGTACTTAAAAAGGGAGTGATTTGCTCATGCAACATTATCTTAGCACTTTGCTACATAGATTGATTTGCGCATGAAATTTCATTCTCAAAGTGTGCAACTTGTAAACCAAGGCAATAATATACTTTACCAAAATCATTCATTCCAACTACGCATGTAAAGCAAGCCACAACTTTTGAGGCTCTTCGGGAGTCTGAACCATCAATAACATGTACAAACAATTAGGATCCAGATCATTTAATCATTTCATTTGATTATGCAATATGCGTCCATATTGCTTTAATCACATAAATGTCTATCAACTAAATAACCAATATTCTTGAGAATTTTAATTTGTGCTTCTGGCACTTTGAACCCTTCAGGAGTTTTATATAAATATCATTATCAAAATTTTCATAAGCTATAGCGATATTTATAAGATGCATACTTAGCTTTTCATGTATTGCCAAATTTAAGGTATCGTGATGTAGTGGCACTGACTACATATGAGTATATTTCTTCATAGTTGATACCAAGTCTTTGCGAAAGGACTTATGCAACAAGTCGGTCCTTGTGCCTCACAATCTCCTTTTCTCATTCTGTTTTCACACAAAGACTTAACTGTATCCCACAAGTTTTACACACGTTTAGTGTATGGACAACAGGTCCTGATATTTTCGATTTTACAAGCGAATCTAATTCTTAAATGCATCTTTCCACTTGGCCAATCTCATCTTTGTCTGTATTCATAACATACCTAAATTCACGATCCTCATGATTACTCACAATAGTGAGCGCTATATTATATAATCAAATATGATATCGACGTCGACTTCATTTCGGTTCTACTTTATCCCATTCATGACATAATTAATTGAGATCTCATCATTTTCGCGAATTTCAGGTGCCTGAGCTTGTGGTGAAACTCCCACCTTTGTCATGTCTGGGGACTCTTCTGGAGTCAATATTTCCTCATTCATCATTAATTATTCGCTCCTTTTCCTTTCCGATGATTTTTGTCCTGGGAACCGATTGGTCTACCACATTTCATATGTGGTCTAGACTCATTAATAATTCAATTTGTCCTTATTTGGACATCACTTCTTATAGGAGCATTGGTAGTTGGGACATAGGATTTAATAACTCTTTGTGGGTCACTAGAATAACTGGCAGTATATTCACTCAAGTTCGTAGACGAATTATATTTTGAACTTCAAGTTCACATTACATTGTACGAGGATCATAATAATTCGTTCCAACTTATTTCCTTGTCCAACAACTTGATTTCTCCCCCTAATGTTGGGAAAATTGTGTCATCATAATCGGCTAATTATGTGATTAGTCTATCTCCAACAAGTGGTTCTATTATATGAATGGATATTCATACCCAACATATATTCCCGATTCCTTCGGGATCCCATCTTAATGCGTTATCATGGAGCATACATCTCACATGCTCAAATTCAAAAGTGGGAGATATTTGGTTCATGACCAGAAACCATTTGTGGGGGAGGATAAACATTCATGATAACATCTTGGCCTTATTTGGATCAATGTTGGTGCATGGAACATGACATGTCCTTGAATAATTGTAGTAAGCTCTACTCTCAAAAGTAATAGGTGAATCTTCTTGATATAAAAATTTGATATACTCAACATCTTATATATTAATGATTCTGCAGGATCATTTTACATATAAAAATTTGACATAGGATGCTTAACGTCTATGTCCATTGGCATACAAAAACTATCAAAAGCCTTCACCATCTTTATCGAGATGAATCTTCTTGATTGATAATTTGAAATATGCTCGTTAATTAATTGAGCAAACAATCTTGCAAGCGCCAAGTTGCAAGTTGATAGTAAATATACAAATGATTATCTCACTGATGTATCAAGTAAAGCCATACTATATTCAAATAGTTTACATATGGGTCTACAGAACCCAGGAATTTAAGGGATTCGATCCATATCTTTGCTAATGATGGTGTTATAATTAGTTTTCTTTGATAGCGAGTAGCTAATTATAATTCATTTGATTAAGGATCTTCTGGCCCTTTAAAATATATCCATATGAGTTCTTCTTAAGAGGATTGATTCAAGATGCTCCAACTATGATAAAGTCTTCATCAATATATAGTAAACTTCTAGTTTACTAAAGTATGTGCTTCAAGTGAGTTAGTTGTGTAGAATAACCCAGAAAATAAGGATGATATCCTTTTCAACACACATGTTGCTCAAAGCAATTTTCATAATATATGAATACTAGTTTCAACATGGTATTCATTCCCAAGAATATCTTTGAAACGTAATTAATAAGTTACCTTTGACACTAACTCGGTGGAGAGAAGTATGTCCACAATAGGAAAATTAGTTACACCAAGTAATATTATATGCGCTATTATGGAGCCTTAAATCAAAGTAGAGTGTCATATGTATAATGCTAATATTTACTTCCCTTATCAATAGACAAGAAGTAATTTATTATCACTAAAAATGTGTGTTGTTCTGGTGTCTGCAGGACACGTATCTATCAACTCATTTATTCATGGTTCAAAATCAAGTATGCATGAAATTCACTTCAATATAAATATAACATCAACGCATATAAATCATTTAGTGGAAGTGCTTTAATTACTTATTCATAAAAAGAAACTCCACTTCAGAAGCACATACATGACTCTTGAAAGTTAAATACTCCATAGTGAATATGCATTAAGCATGGATATCAATATCATTGATTACTTTTAAAACATGTCTATGAGCATAATGAATAATTACATGAATATCATTAAATTCTCACAAAGATAAATTCCATCCATTTGCTCATATAGTATCACAATCAAATATCCAATACGCACTATAATTTGTATTATGCTTAGGAAACAAATTTCATGCATATTTGGTCAATCAATAACAATGCACTTTGTGATTAGACATTACGAAACAAGTAGTCTTGTTCATAATATTGGAAAATATTTAATCATTCAATACGATCAACCAATTTCAATAAATCATTGATATGATTAGACAAATGAGAGCATATTATCGTATTTCGCATGACGTAACATTTTCAATAAGGCGCATACATATCAAATCATATGAATATCCATAAAATAATAGCATCACATGAAGACTCATATTAATCCATAATTATGTACAAATCAACAAAGGGGCTGAAGAATAATTAATACACAGCAATTACTAAAGTTTTTGAACAATGCCAAGAGGGAGATATCTAAGAAGTAGCAGCTTAAAACAGCGTGCACAACATAAACAATAATATCACTTACTATCAAAAGTTTATAAAACAATATCTTGATTAAGTTTGACAAGGTTCAACAATATATTATGACGTACAACAGGTATGTGTTGTTTCCATTTCCTCGTTAATAATACTTTTATCACTTTTGTATCATTCATGCTTTTCGATTCCATATTCATACTCCTGGTAAGGACATCATCTTTTAAAAGATTAGCATGCACGACTATGTCGACTATCACCGCTACTGGCGTGACCTTTGTTTTGCTCATGATTCTTGATTATATCCTGCCACATTCACTTCAGGGAATGAGACGAAACCATTTGGGGGTTCTAATGGTCCCATAGGTCATTATTACCAAAATTAAGTACATTTCTCATTTAAACATTAAACTCCACACTTGTAACAAAATGCTAAATTTAACCAACGATATAAATTTTATCAACCTCAAGTATACACTATCATCGCCTTTCAACAATTTTTATGCCAATTAACAACTCTATACTCTAATTGGCAGGAAAGCGAACTTCTGGTTCACTAACAAGATTATATAGAGCTTTAATGATGGGAGTGAACTTTTGGTTCACTACTAATACGTGTAGTCAACTTGAAACAAAATTCAATATAGTGGTAGGATGAACTTCTTGTTCACCAATGAGATAAGTAATCCATTTTTCAATATCAAAGTGAACTTCGAAAATCAGATAAAATTCTTAACATTAGAATGAACTTCAGGTTCACTAATGAAATAACACAAATTATTATTATTATGGTAACTTCTGGTTACTAATAAGATAAAATTTGCTATATATAAATGAACTTCTGGTTCACTAGAAGAAATAATGTAAAATTCTTACTATTAGAGTGAACTTCTGGTTCACCAATGAAATTATGCAATCTTTAACTATAACCAATAACAAAATATTTTAACCATATAAAGGTGATGGAGTGAACTTCTGGTTCACTAATAAAATAAACTTCGTATTGTTGAGACGAACTTCTGGTTCATTAATGAAAACACATAAAATCTTATACATAACTATAAATTAGTACACAACAATCTGACAACAAACTTGTTCATAAATATAAATTATACAAATTTGATATTAACAGAAGGATGAACTTCTGGTTCACCAAGAAAATTAGGAGGAAAATAAAATTTCAATATCATAGTGAACTTCTGGCCACTAAAAACAAACCCCAATTTATTCTATACAACTAACCAATATCATTAGTTATTGATAATTGGTCACGGAAAAACCCAATTTTCTTAACCTAAATCAAAGGTTATATATGATCTCAATTAATTAAGAAGTAAATGAATAAACTAAATTCATGAACATCGAAGTGACAGCATCTATTTGGGCAGAGTATAATACTTAAATATATATAAGCAAATTATCTTCTACATGAAATTATGAAACTTCTTGAATAATTGAGAAATTCAAATAATGAAGACTTAGTTAGTGAGTGGTACCTCACCATACTTTGAGAAAAAGTTCTTCAGATCATCTTTAGAGACACTAGATGGAATGCCACCTACAAATATCTTCTCAATCTTGAAGTCCTTTGACTGCACAACCATTTTGGGTATAGTTCGTTTAATATCAACCTGTTTCCCATTGATGATATGGGTATCCTCAATAACCTGATCAACAACTCATGGATCAACATAAGTAATGAACCCAAAACCCCTTGGCTGCCCACTGAATCGATCTTTCATAATCACGGAATTCGTTATCTCTCCATACTCAGTTGGTTAGGACATGATGCTGATAACGTGTTATGAATATAAGAGAAAGTGGAGAGAGAATAAAGACAGAGAAATTGAGAGAAAGAATGGAATAAATATTTCATTGCCATCGAGGAAGTATTTATAATACAAGGATTCTTCATCACTAAGAATACTTCATCACTAAGAATATTTCATTATTAAGAAAAGTAAGAGTATGAGTATTCACACAATTATCCCATAACAATATTGACATTTTTAGATTATTACTTTTCTCTTTAGATCTTTGAAACGAATATATATATATATATATATATATATATATATATATATATATATATATATATATGAAAACTAGATTATAATAATGCCGACTTTTTCACGAACTGGACAACAATAATCTCTACTATCAATTTGGATTCTGGTGGTCCAAAAATAAATAAAATTGTATTCGGGTGAAATGCATCGAGTCAAGTGGTGGTCACTCAGTGGTTTGCTGACATATACCGGCGAGACTGTGTTTGACGAAGAACTCGGACTATCAGGACATAATCAACTATGAAATGGAACCATCAAAATACAATAAGTACACCAATGGGATTACCAGAATATAATAGCAATTTAAATGAGACCACTAGAATACAACTAAAATAATAATTTTTTGGTCAAACACACACTTACCAGTACACGTCGGCAAACCACAGAGTCACCACCACTTGACTCGGTGGCGTCCCACCAGAATAAATTTTTTTTATTTATTTTTGGACTATCAAAATCCAAATTGATAGTATGAATTATTGTTATCCAATTCGTGAAAGCTAGGATTATTAAGATCCATATATATATATATATATATATATATATATATATATATAAGAGTATAATTTCTCTCTCCTCAAGAGCCTCTCTCTCTTGGAGATTTCCGGCAAACAAAGTTTCCCTGAGTCCAGGGCCTCGGCCCTAGCCATGGTAAAGACTAGGAAGGCTAGCCACCAGGCAAAAGCCAAAACGCCGATCAAAAGCCTTATTCCGGCGATATCCGCATCTGAGGAGAGCAAAAACATTGAAGCCCACCGACTACCAGTCACTGGGTCATCCGCCATCAAATCGATTTCAACATCTGATGATTTGATTTGTCAAAACACAGATCAAGAGCACGGAATGAAGAAAACAACAGCCGATCTGCAAAATCCTAGCAAAAGGTCTACAACTTATGCTTCCTTGCTCGATCCAGACGATGGCAACAATCTCGAGTATATTGAAGTTGCTGTCATTGAAGGTACTCCTCTTGCACATATTGAAAAAGAAACTGTTCAAACAGAAATTGAATACTGGAAATCCTCGATTCTATGTCGAGTGATAGGGGCAAATCCTCCTTTTCCAGTAATTGAAGGTTTCATTAAGAGAATATGGTCCCAATATGAGCTGAGCAACATTGCAGCTGTGAGAAAAGGGGTGTTCTTCGTGAGATTCAACAATGAGGCCGAGAAAAAAGAGGTAATCAAAAGGGGTATTTATTTCTTTGACAAAAAGCCTTTTGTGGTCAGGCCCTGGAATCTATCCCAAACCATAAGCATGGATGAATTTTTTTCACTACCAATCTGGATCAAATTTCAGCATCTTGATATCCAGTACTGGAGCACTCAAAATCTCAGCAGGCTAGCTAGTCTAATTGGTATACCAATTAAGACAGATAAAGCCACAAAGGACAGAACTAACCTCACCTATGCTCGTGTCTTGGTAGAGGTTAAACTGGATAGCAAATTTCCTCACGAGATCAAATTTGTCAATGAGCACGATGTTCTGGTAACACAACCTGTGGAATATGACTGGAAACCAACTACTTGTGATTATTGCAAGATGTTGGGTCACACAGAAAGTGAATGCAGAAAGAGGAGCAAGGCAGAGGACAAAAAACTCAATACAAATCCTATCAAGCCAAGCAACACCAAGCAAGAATGGAGAATAAAGGTGCAAGAAAGGGAAGTTGATGAGGATGGATTCATTCAGATTCCCTCTCCTAGAGGAGGCATATCTAGAAGCCCAAGACCAAACTTGAAGCCAACCACTTCTGCTACAACAATAGCAAATAAGTTTCAGGTGTTAGACAACACTGCAGACCAAAATGCAGATGACACACAAGAAAATGCAACTAAGACAGGGGAAAAAGCAGTGGAGGGGGAAATAGACCCTCAAGCTTTAACACGAACCCCACATGAAGATCATCACTTGGAATGTTCGGGGTCTAAATAACCCAACAAAACAAGAAGACATCATGATCTTCTTGCGTAGCACAAAAGCTACTGTGATTTGTTTGATTGAAACCAAGGTGAAGCCTGACAAAGTTTCCATCCTCTCTAAAGGTATGTTCTAGTCTTGGTCTACTTGCAATAATTTTGATACTCATGAAGGTGGTAGAATCTATATAGCCTGGCGCACAAATAAGGTGGATGTGCAAGTGGTTCATGTTGATGCACAGTTTATTCATTGCCATATTCTTGACTACAGTAGAGACATAAAAGCCACTTACACTTTTGTTTATGGTTTCAACCGAATGGAAGAGCGTTTATGTCTATGGGATAATTTAAGGTCTTTATCGACCAATGTTACAGAAGCTTGGTGTGTGATGGGTGATTTTAACTCAATTCTGCATGAAGGAGACAGGATGAATGGGATACTAGTCCAAAATTTTGAAACCCAGGATTTTCAAAGCTGTATTGAGCATTGTCAACTCACTGAGTTGATATGTCATGGTGCAACTCACACTTGGTCAAATGGCCATGTTCAAACAAAAATTGATCGTATCTTCTACAATCAAGATTGGATACTTGCAAATGATTATATGAAGGGCTCATATCTGCCACAAATTCTTTCTGATCATAAAACTATCATACTTGAGATTATGGAAGGTCCTCAAACACAGGCCTGTTTCCGTTTTTGTGACATGTGGGTCACAGATCCAAATTTCAACAACAATGTTGAAAAAGCTAAGGATAATATCAGAGACGGATCTCCTATGCATGCAATTTACCATCTTCAAAAGGATCTCAAGCCTGCTCTCAAAGCACTTAATAGAAGCAAGTTTGCTGACATTCATATCCAATGTAAAAAAGCTAGAGGAAAGTTGATGGCCATTCAAAACTCCCTTATGGCAGACCCTACTAATCAGAGGCTCATATTGGAGGAAAAAGAAGTGAAAGACCACTACAAAATAATCCTAAACTCTGCACATCTTCTCATATCGCAACAAAGCAAGATAGAAGTCAATGCACATGGAGATACCTGCTCTTCTTTTTTCTTTAGTAAAATCAAGAAGAGGAAACTCAGCACAACCGTCCACTCTCTGATTGATCAAAATGGCCAAAGTACTACTATTTTCCAACAAGTGGGCAGTCACCTAGCAAACTTCTTCCAAGATCTCCTGGGTAAGGACTCTGAGGGCTTGCAGCGAATAAATTAGTCAAATATCCAACAAGGGCCTACTTTAAATTATCATCAGCAGCTGCATTTGTGCTCAACTTTCAGTAGGGAGGACAATAAAGAAGCACTTTTCTCAATCCCAAACACAAAATCCCCTGGTCCAGATGGTTTTTCAAGTGGTTTTTATAAATATGCTTGGCCTCATTTGGAAGACTTTTTCTGTGCAGCTATTAACGAATTTTTTGAGACAGGTCGGATGCTCCCTGCTCTGAACTCCATGATCCTTGCTCTCATCCCCAAAATAGAAAATCCAGAATCAGCAACTGATTTCAGACCTATCTCCTGCTGCACCACCTTCTACAAGACAGTTTCCAAAGTACTTGCCTGAAGTATAAAAGCTGTCCTACCTCATTTGATCAACGAAAGTCAAACGGCTTTCATTCCCAGACGAGATCTTCTGCATAATGTTCTAATGTGCCATGAACTTTCCCGTGGATTTCGCAGGAAAGCCTCTCAATCAAAATGTATTTTCAAAATAGACCTTCGAAAGGCTTTCGACAGTGTGAAATGGGATTTTATCAAGGAGATTCTGCATGGATACAAGTTTCCTCCACAAAGTGTTGAATGGATCATGAGTTGCATTACTACACCCTCCTATACAGTCCGGATCAATGGTAGTAATCACGGTTATTTCAAAGGGGCAAGAGGGCTTCGGCAAGGAGATCCGATCTCCCCACTCCTTTTTATTCTTTCCATGGAATATCTTTCACGAAGCCTAAATGCAGCTGCAAAGGAGAAAAATTTCAAATATTTCCCCCGCTGTAAGAATTTAAATGTTACACATCTTATTTTTGCAGATGATTTGATGATTTTCTCAGCTGCAGATCTCTACAGTGTTCAACAGATCATGAACACTTTGAACCACTTCAACCAAGTTTATGGTCTTAGCTCTAATGCGAACAAATCAAAGGTCATCATTAGTGTCACCACACAAACCACAAAAAACCAGATTTGTCAAATAACTGGTTTTGAAGAGAGGGACTTGCCGTTTTACTACCTTGGGATGCCCATTACAGATGGTCGGCTAAGCAAGCTAGACTATTAAATCCTGGTTGACAAAATCACCGCGTGGATCAAATCTTGGAGAACTGCTAATATTTCCTATGCCGGTAGGGTGACTCTCATCAACTCTGTTCTGCTCGGTGCCTTCTCATATTGGGCATCTATAATGGTCATTCCACAATATGTCATTGACCAAATCACAAGGATTAGTTGCAACTTTCTTTGGAGTGCAGAAGCACACTATTCAAAGACCCCACCTATTAGCTGGACCACTGTCTGCAAAACTAAATCTTGTGGGGGTCTAGGCATTAAAAACCTGAAGCAGTGGAACAAGGCCCTGATTGCCAAACAGGTCATCACAATTTCTGAACATAAGGAAAGCCTCTGGGTTAAGTGGATCCATGCAAGATACATCAAAGATCGAGACTGGTGGGAATGCCAACCGAAGGGAGATACATGTTGGTATTTCAAGAAACTTTGTGATGTAAAAGAGCAAATAAAAAAAGCGAATGTCCCCAGAAATCGATACAGGGTTTCGAAGGGATACAAAGCTTTTGAAAGGGACAATGCCAAGTGGCCCTGGGCAAGGATTGTGTGGAACAAATACAACACCCCAAGACACTCCTTCTTTGCTTGGATGGCTCTTCATCAAAGACTTCAAGTTAAAACCAGATTGCACAACCAAGAGATCAATCCTATTTGTCAAATGTGTGGCAATCATGATGAAAAGATAGCACATTTACTGTATGATTGCCCATACGCTCAACAGACTAGAGAACATCTGACAAAATGGATCAAACTCCCAACTGCACAATGTTGGGATCAATGGGGGAGGAAGTTGCTAAACCTCAAGGAAAACAAGATAAGGAAGCATGTCATTTATGCAATATTTGCATCCTACATCTACAACATTTGGCAGGCAAGGAACCAGCTGTCTTTCAAGAACATCAGAAGAGATCCATCTCAGACATCTCAATCGATAAAGCACAATCTTCGGAATCGAACTCTGTATCTTACAAAGAACAAAGCCAAATTTACGAATTACATAGATTTGTTGTGTACGTTTTTGTAACACTGTACTTTAATTTTTTATTCATTTTAATATACCTCACATTTTTACAAAATATATATATATATATATATATATATATATATATATATATATATATATTGGAGAAATCGATGAGATTTTCCATTAACAAAATCAAGTACAAGATACTCGGGCATACCCGAGGGGTCTCACAATTAGACCGACCCAGGATCAAACCAAAAGTATATCAAATCAAAACGACAACATCAAGCAATCAAACACAAGCTCCTAGTAGAGCTTCAAGTTAATATCAGATCTGATAAAAAGGCTAACAGTAGAAGGAGACTTGGAAATATTTTGGTGCATTCTTCTATTTCTCTCTCCCCAAATGTGGTAGATAATAGCAGATAGGACCAAGCTTCTCCTTTTATCTCCAAATCCAGAATTAGCTCAATCATGACAAGACCACTTATTCTAATATGGACAATTGCTAAAAAACATAAGCAAAACTTCTTCACTCACCTTTTTCGAAAACTCACAGTCAAAGAAGACATGAGAATTTGTTTCCATCTGATTGTGACAAAGGAAGCACCGATTAGCCAACTGAACCCCGAACTTTTGTAATCTATCCAGAGTCACCAACCTACCATGTATAGCCACCCAAGTCATAAAAGCACATTTTTGTATTCGATATTTACTCCACACCAACTTGTGCCAATACACTAGGTCATTATGATCCTTGATGAAATTGTACCCCAATTTAATCGAGTATGACTTACCCTCCAGTAACAGATTCTGGAACAAAGGGAGGAGTACATCTCTTGTTTTCAGGAGTTTCCTCCAGTACCAACTCGCATTTTGCTTTATCTCGCAAGACAAGATAGTACTATTCTTCATATAGATATGGTGAACCCATCGAAGCTACAGCGACTCCTTGTTACTGATCAATTGCCAAACGAAAGCACCAAGTGCAGCTACGTTCCAGGCTTGTGCATCTCTTATATTCAGTCCACCTTCACACTTGAAAAGACAACAGGTTGCCCAGGAAATAGGCGGAGCTCTACTGTCACTGCCCCACAGAAACCCACGATAAATCTTCTCTATATTGGCAATAACCTCCTTAGGAATGATGAAGATCTGAGCCCAATATGTATGTATAGACATAAGGATAGTGTTGATAAGCTCAATCCTTCCAGCATATGTGAGTTTCTTTACTACCCATCCTTGTAATCTCTTGGTCATCTTCTCAACCAGAATCGCACAATCATGCCTATTTAAGCGAAAAGGCTTGATGGGGACCCCTAAATATCTGAATGGTAACGACCCTTCTTTAAAATCCAGTAACTCTAGAATCTACTTTTTTGTTTCCAAGTCAACATTTGCAAAAATTATGTCAGACTTACTGTGGTTTGGCCGCAAGCCAGTGGCTGAAGAAAACTATTGCAAAGTTGCATTAAGAATTCTCACACTTGTTGTGATTCCATGACAGAACATAAGGAGGTCGTCCGCAAAGCATAAATGAGTAATTTTGAGCTCCGAGCAGAACTGGTGATACTTGAAGTCAGACCCCTCGATCACATTCTTTATTGTTCTATCAAGATAGTCCATCACAAGCACAAATAATAAAGGGGACACAAGATCTCCTTGGCGTAACCCTCTTCCACTGCTAAAATAACCATAAGATGAGCCATTGAAACCCACAGAAAATTTAGCTGTAGAAACACAAGTCATAATAAGTTCTATAAATTTCCAAGGAAAATTCAGGGCTTGAAGATTCCTCAAAAACTGCCAGTCCACTGTGTCATATGCTTTTTGGATGTCCGCCTTTAATAGACAGCTTGGATTAGCTCCCCTTCTATTATAAAATCTCACTAGATCCTCAGCAATCAAGATATTGTGGAGAATTGATCTTCCCTCAACAAATGCAGCTTGAGAAATATCAACCAAATCAGGAAGTATTTCTGAAATTCTGTTGCAAATAATCTTTGTGATGATCTTAAACAGAACATTGCAACATGCTATTGGTCTCAAATCTCCCACACCCCGAGGACAGTGTACTTTAGGGATCATAGTAAGAGTTGTCGAATTGACTTCCCCAAGAAGCTTCCCAGTATGGAAAAAGTCTTGCATAGCAGCAATTACATCTTTCCTTATTTCAGACCAAGCTTTCTTGAAAAAACAAGCACTATAACCATCCGGTCCAGGACTTCTGGTTCCATCCATTGCAAAAATGACAGCTTTGATTTCATCTTCAGTTAATGGCCTCATCAGTTTAAGAGTAGCATTATTGTCGAGTCTTCTTCCCTTCATAATGATGTCAAACTTAACTTTGCCTTCGCATAAGTGCTTAGAGAAGAAAGACTCAAAATGAGATGTTAGGTAATGTCCAATACTTTCATCATCCTGAAGAGTCTGACCATGGTTATTCTCTAGAGAAAGCACTCTATTTTGATAGCTACGGGATTTAATCATTGAGTAGAAAAAAGCTGAGTTTTTGTCACCCTTCCTCAACCAATCAGCTTTTGTTCCTTGATGAAGCATCTTCATGGCAGAACCAAGAGTATCCTGGTAACTAGTCATTGCAGCTTCAGCTCTCTCTAATAAATCTCGATCATTAGGATGTTGAATGAAGAGGTCCTGAGCTTGTATCATCATTTCATAGAGGGAAATTGGATTCTAATAATCCCTACTTTTGCAAATTGGATGACAATAATCTCTACTTTCAATTTGTATTCTGGAAAAAAAAATTGTATTGTAGTGGGACATAATCGAGAGTATACCTTAAATATCATAGATTTTGTGTTCCATTTGATTCAAAACTTTGTATAACACTTTATTATGATTTTTAATGAATTTAGAGCATTTCTCCCAAATTTTTTAATTTTGTTTTCAGTTTTTTATGATTTTTTCAATTTTATTTCTTTTAAAAAAATCATAATAATTGCTCGGAATCTCAAAAAAATAATTTAAGAACTACACTTCATTACCTATCTGGGGGCAGGAACGAAAAAAACAAAAACAATATGGAGTAGCCATGAAAAAAATAAAAAGAATGTGGTGATGGATTCGGTACCACTACAATACAATTTTTTTTTTGGACCACCATAATACAAATTTAAAGTAGGGATTATTGTTATCCAATTTGTAAAAGTAGGGATTATTAGAATTCAATTTCCCTATATATATATATATATATATATATATATATATATAGATATAGGAATATTGGATTTTAATAATTCCTACTTTCACCAATTGTATAACAATAATGTCTACTTTCATTTTGGATTCTAGCAGTCCTAAAAAAATAAAATTGGATTCTAGTGGTACTAAATCCACCAATTTTTTTTTCATTCAAACCCAACAATGTTTTTGTTTTTTCGTTCATGCCCCCAGAAAGGTAATGACGTGTAGTTACTAAAACAATTTTTAAATTATTTTTTTGAGACCCTGAGTAATTATTATGATTTTTTTAAAAGGATTAAAAGCGAAAAAATCGTAAAAGAAATTGAAAAAAATTGGGAGAAACGCCATGAATTCATTAAAAATCATGGTAAAGTGTTATACTAAGTTTTGAATCAAACGCAACACAAAATCTATTATATTTAGGGTATACTCTCGATGATGTTTCACTACAATCCATTTTTTTTTGGACCACCAGAATTCAATTTTTTTTTTTTTAATCATGGTAAGCAAAACAACTAGGCAACTCTTCTTTCAAGAGACTGATCCAACCTATCTTCATGCAGGTGTAGACACCGAGATTTTCACCGATATCATCCCGACTAATCAAAAGTGTGAATAAAACGTCAAGGGCCGGATGCATCATTGGGCCAATGTAGCAAACAATACAAACAAATCAAAACCAAGTCGGCCCGCTGCCAGAGACAAAACCCGCACGGGTTTTAAACGAAGGAAACGACCCAGAAGCAGGACAGATCCAAGGCGCGCCGCAGCCCAGACTTCAAAACCCGCGCGGGTTATCTACTGGCCAAAGCGCGTCGTTTTGCTCCGTCCACGTCAGCGATCCGTGTGTAGGATTTATAAAACCCGCGCGGGGTTTATCTTCTAGAATCCGGCGCCAAAAATTTTGATTATCCCCATGATATTAGCCCATGTGTGTTGACCTTTGCCCTTGACTTGGATGATACGTGATTGCATGGGGATGGAGGGCATGATCCAAGGGATGTGTTTCCCTCCATTTCCCTTCTAAACCTCACCTCCTTCACATATAAATACCGCCCCTCCATTCCATTCATTTGGACCAACTAAGACCATCATTATCACCTAAACTCTCTTAACATTCCATCATCCATATTCACTCTCTAATTCTCTTCTAATCACTTTTGTCACATCCATATATCATTGTTTAAACCCGATTTTGCATGATTTTTCCCCTCTATTTTAGGACTTTTAGCTTGTTTTTAATAGTTAAATTAGGCTTTCTATTATGCTTTTAGTAATTTTGTAATTTTATTAGATTTTATTTGATTTTATCTTTTTTAGGTTTTTTTTAGCACTAATTTGAATCAAATTGAAAATGTAATAAAAAACCAAAATTCTAAATCTAAGTCAGCCCAACTCTTATTCCCTAATTCAGCCCACGTCTCAACCTAAGCCCAAATCCAACCCAGCCTGATACCCATACCCGCTCCACAGACCCGACCCGAATACCGCCCCATTTCCTCCCTTTTTGATTCAGCCGAATACAGCTACCCATCTAAACCCTAATTCCCCATTTCCCCATTCCTTCTTCCGGTCTCCTCTTTCTCCTTTCCCTCTGGCTCTCTTTACGCAGCAGACCACCGAACACCCACACCCACGCACACCATAACCGACCTCCATCTCTTTCTCTCTTCTTCTCTCTTTTCTTCATCTCATCTCCATCTCTCTTCTCATCTCTTTCTATTTCTCAGATTATCGCACGATATCTCAAATTCTCACTCAATTTCTCTTCCCTCATTGCAGATTCGGTTGAAGAAGTGCGCATCCACCACCATCTTCATCATCTTCGCTCTAACTAACCAAACGCATCTACACCGTTGATGACTGAAGAGAATCGAGGGTTGAGATCGAAGGGAGGGGCTCGAGTTCGACTATAAAAGAGGAGGAAGAGCAGAGTTGCGATTCATGGTTGGTTTCGGCCTCCATCCTTAGGGTTAGTCTTAGATTAGAGTTTTATTCGCTATTAGATTTAGATTTGATTCTGTTTTTGCAATCAATCTTGGGGTTCAAATTCACTGTTTCGATATCATGGGATTTGGAGTTGAACGATGTGGTTTGTTTGATTGGGTTGTAATGTTGTGAATTTCTTGAGTTTTGTACGAGTTTGATTTGCATATTGAATTGCTAAATGTTCTGGTTTGAATCTGAGAATGTTGGTAATTGTTTTGGTTTGATTTTGATATTTGTGTGCCATTTGGTTTTTGTACTCGTTTTGTCTCGATGCCCTGATTGAATCTGGGTTTTGGTCGAATTTGTGGTTGTGTATTTGTGTTCTGCTCATCTTCCTCCTCTGATTTTTGTCTCTCCCTTTTCCAGCTTCACTCCCCTTTTTCTTCCTCTGTTCGGTCAATGAGCAGTAGGGGGTTGGGTTTTGATACTCTTTCTTTCTCCTTGATGGTCTAGGGTTTGTTTGGTGACTATTTTAGTGCTTTCAGGGTTTGTTTTGGTTAGGCTTTGTGTTGGTCTTTGCTTGGGCCAGTTTTAGGGTCTCATTAGGGTTTTAGTCAAGGTCAGTTTGGTGAGGTTTGATTAGGGTCTGGTTAGTGTTAGGGTTCTGTTACGGTGTTGTTATTAGGATAATGTCTTTAGAGTTTAGAGTTTTTATTGGTTTTAGTATGTTTAATCAATATGATTAGTGGCTAGGGTTTTTAGGGTTAAGGGAGTGATTAAGGCTCCTTTGGATGATTAGTTATTGGGGTTAGTGAATTAGGGGGTAATTAGTGGGAAAAATCTAATTCCCACCTTAGTCCTTCCTTCAAGTGGGGTGCATTAGGGACTGGAAGCTCTCTAATGTTCTATCGCTTGTCAATGGAAGGCTAAGGACGGGATAGTTAGCCACTCTCTCATGAAAGTGAGATAGAGGCTAACTAGGGAATCTTGTTCGATTAACCCCCGAGATCCATGGTGGATTTTGGGGAAGTTAATCTGGATTACCTTCGAAAGAGGGAATCCCGTGGCCTTTTTTACTAACAAGATTCTCATATGATTTATTCTATCTTTTTACTTCTTAACCTCAAAACTCACATAACCATGAATCCTATGGTTGCCTAAAGCTCCCGAAATCCTTTTTATTCCTTTCTTGTGTTTTCTTTGTGTTTGCTTGAAAACCTTCTCTCAAATGATGATGAACCCCCAACCTAGTAGGTGAGAATTCGGAATAGACTTTTAGGTTTAGAAGCCCCAAATCCCTGAGAGAGAACGACAAAACCGAGGTCTACGAACCACGTTACACAAAATGGCGCCGTTGCCGGGGAGTTGCGCCTTTTAACCTTTTAGTTAGTTCTTAAGTTTTCCCTCTAGGTTTTAAAAAAAATCTAAAAACATAAATAAAGAAATGGCATGTTTTAGCTTCCCTCAAAATGAGCAAGAATTATTTTGTGATTATTATGATAGATTAGAAGATTATCTTGCTTATTTGGCTCCTCTTGGATATGATTTTAGTGATCGGGAAGTGTTGGTTGTTATTAATGAAGGAGTGAATTTTATAACTCATTGTCTACTAGATAATTTTGGTTTTAATATGGAAAATGATGATGAGGCTTGGGTAGTACTAAATTGGTTAATTCGTTATACTCGTGGTTTTGTACAGGCTTGTCATTCTGAGGGTTATTACTTTGTTAATCCATGTACTCACCATGCTAGAGGTTTGAATGTTTGTCCCCCTTCCCCTTGTGATGATTTACATACTCAATCTCCATTTGTGGATCAACCAAGGGAAATGAGCTATGAAGATCCATATGTGAGTACTCCTTCCTCTCCTATTTCCATGTATGTCCCCTCTCCTTGTGATCAATTTGAATCATCTATTCATGCTTCTGACTCTCTTACTCATGTTGTTGACCCGACCTATAGTGATTATATCATGGATTGTTTGCAACAAATGGATAGAAAGCAAAGTGAGCTCACTGAAAAGCAAAGTGAGTTCGCTGAATGGCAAAGTGCGTTCAGTGAAAGGCTTGATTCCATAGCTTCTATGATATCTGAGTATGCTCACATGATAAGACCTTCCTCTCCCAAGGAATGTACTTCAAATAGAGTTGAGTCTTTTCCCCCATTATCCCCGGATATTCATGTTGATCCCCCTTTGTGTGAAAATGGTGATAATGACTCTCCTTCTTCGTCTTTGACTTGTGTGCCTCATTATGTAGAAACTATCTCTCATGATGCATATGTGTGTGATTATGAATCATTTTATATGGATTATGAACCTGAGTGCTTCACTTTCACCCTTGATGTTGATAATGATGAAACCTTATGCGATGTCGAGAGTGTTGACTTGGAGAGTAGTCCTACTTTTTCTTTGCATACATGCGATGAAGATAATGAATTAGATGATAATCTTGGGTTGGGACTTGTTTGTGATGATATTATTGAGGAAGTTGACAACCCTTCTATGTGCTTTGAATGTGATGATGTATCCTCCTCTCCCAATCATGTTATCCCCATTCATTCATTAGTTATCACTCCCTCATCCAACCATGCATGCCTTGAGTCTCTAGGTACCTTTAGAGGGTATGATCCCCTCCTTGACCCATATCATGTTTACCTAGAAGACTCGCCTAGAAAAATCATGTTCTTTCACTTATTTCATCATTCTAGTGATTTTTGTAAGGCTTTTGATAAAATGTTGAGAACACTTACCTATTATGACTCATTGATTTTTGTGTTCTCATACATTCATGGTTCTGAAATGCATTCGAGGATGCATGATCTTCTCCTACGGGCGTTGAATTCTTCCGATCTTAAAGGCCCGAATCTTGAAGAATAAGGAGTGGCTGATGCTCCATTGGTAATCGAGGTTATCCAAATGCTTTCTTGCTTTTATTGAAGACTTTATGGTAACCTCGTTCCACCCTTTCTCTTTTTGTAATTATTTCTTTATTTTTGTTTGTTTAGTTTATTTTCTTTTTGCATGCTTGGTTTTTTACCTTTCGGTGGCGCACCCCTTGGTATGCTTTATGTTGGGATTTCTTTGTTGTTGGAGCCGTGTGGGCTCGGGGCGCCACCCCTTTTCTTTGTGATAGGTGTTTGTATATATGGTTTTTATAGTTTTACTACCCTTCATGAGACACCCTTTCCACAATGAGGACATTGTTACATTTTAAGTGTGGGGGCTAGATCTTTATGGTAGCTCACCTAGTTCTTATTAGTTCTTGGAAAGTAGTAGAAAAAAAAAGTGAAAAAATGCTAAAAATTTGAAAATTTTTGTGTGTGAAAGAGTAAAAAGGGGAGAAATGTTGTGAAAAACCCAAAAGTTTCTTTCTTTTCTTTTTGAAGATGTTTCCATTCACAGTTATGTAGATGGTTGTCTAATTTGCCGATTCGGTCAGTTGGAAGCGGCCGGTATGAATAAATAAAGGCCTTAGGAAGGATTTTTGCCATGACTTATCTCTTTTAGACCTCTACATGAAATGGGAAAGCAGAATCCTCAAATCTTACACGCTTTGACCGAGTCTTCTTACCTAAGTTAGACGATTTTAGTTGTTCAATTGCTTAAGCTCTTAATTAATACATTAATCAAATAACTGTCGGGCCTACCGTCATGGGTTGATTTGGGTGGATCGGCACCCTATGCCCCTTAAGTGCAATGACTCACGTATGGAGAAACCCAGCAGGGAGGGTAGCCCTTTAAGAAGGTCGGTGCTTAAATCCCACAAAACCCGACGCAAACACTCTAAAAGACACAAAGCGGATTGAGTGAAAAGAAAAGAGTGTAGTTTTTGCAATGAACGAAAAGAGCGAATCAAGAAAAAGAAAAACAAAGAGTTTAGAAATAGAATGGCAAGAAAAAGAAAGAAAAGAGAGAAAAAGAAAAGAAAACGAGTGAAATGAGAATAAGAAAGAAAAGAGATGTTGAAAGAAAAAAACCAAGAGTGAAATAGGCTAGATAAATCTCGAGCTTGAGCATGAGAACAATTTTGATTGTCTGGTTTAGGATAGGAAAGACCAACTAGAGCCCACTTGCACATATTCACGAGGTGTCTTGCTCAGCAGGAAGTGTTTTGGTTCAAAATCTCAAAGATTGGCAGTTTTCCAACCTTTGTGTCTTAATTTGTTTGTACTTGTTTCTTCCAATTGATTGTTGAGGTGGGTTGGGGAACTAGGTGCATGATTGGGGACAGGAGTATTTTCTTTGTTTTTGTTTTGCTTTGTTTTTCGGTTTTCACTTCTTTTTCTTTCCCCTTTTTCCTCTTTCTTTGGCTTTTGTGGGCACAGCCGCTACAAACCCTCATGAGTCCATCTCGTCCACCCGGGCTGCCGGGGGGTTCAAAGGGCTTGGTGCATACGCTAAATGCACTCGTTTCCTCCCACGAAAGTGGAGTAGTTAGGTAGTTTTGTTTTGTTTTGCTCGGGACGAGCAAAAGTTTAAGTGTGGGGGGGTGTTTAAACCCGATTTTGCATGATTTTTCCCCTCTATTTTAGGACTTTTAGCTTGTTTTTAATAGTTAAATTAGGCTTTCTATTATCTTTTTAGTAATTTTGCAATTTTTTTAGATTTTATTTGATTTTATCTTTTTTAGGTTTTTTTTAGCACTAATTTGAATCAAATTGAAAATGTAATAAAAAACCAAAATTCTAAATCTAAGTCAGCCCAACTCTTATTCCCTAATTCAGCCCACGTCTCAACCTAAGCCCAAATCCAACGCAGCCTGATACCCGTACCCACATACCCGCTCCACAGACCCGACCCGAATACCGCCCCATTTCCTCCCTTTTTGATTCAGCCGAATACAGCTACCCATCTAAACCCTAATTCCCCATTTCCCCATTCCCTCTTCCCGCCTCCTCTTTCTCCTTTCCCTCTGGTTCACTTTGCGCAGCAGACCACCGAACACCCACGCACACCATAACCGACCTCGATCTCCTTCTCTCTTCTTCATTCTTCTCTTCATCTCATCTCCATCTCTCTTCTCATCTCTTTCTATTTCTCATATTATCGCACGATATCTCAAATTCTCACTCAATTTCTCTTCTATCGTCATCATCTTCGCTCTAACTAACCAAACGCATCTACACCGTTGATGATTGAAGAGAATCGAGGGTTGAGATCGAAGGAAGAGGCTCGAGTTCGACTATAAAAGAGGAGGAAGAGCAAAGTTGCGATTCATGGTTAGTTTCGGCCTCCATCTTTAGGGTTAGTCTTAGATTAGAGTTTTATTCGCTATTAGATTTAGATTTGATTCTGTTTTTGCAATCAATCTTGCGGTTCGAATTAACTGTTTCGATATCCTGGGATTTGGAGTTGAACGATGTGGTTTGTTTGATTTGGTTGTAATGTTGCGAATTTCTGGAGTTTTGTACGGGTTTGATTTGCATATTGAATTGATGAATGTTCTGGTTTGAATCTGAGAATGTTGGTAATTGTTTTGGTTTGATTTTGATATTTGTGTGCCATTTGGTTTTTGTACTCGTTTTGTCTCGGTGCCTTGATTGAATCTGGGTTTTGGTCGAATTTGTGGTTGTGTATTTGTGTTTTCCTCATCTTCCTCCTCTTATTTCTCTCTCTCCCTTTTCTAGCTTCACTCCCCTTTTTCTTCCTCTGTTCGGTCAATGAGCAGTAGGGGGTTGGGTTTTGATTCTCTTTCTTTCTCCTTGATGGTCTAGGGTTCGTTTGGTGATTGTTTTAGTGCTTTCAGGGTTTGTTTTGATTAGGATTTGTGTTGGCCATTGCTTGGGCCAGTTTTAGGGTTTCATTAGGGTTTTAGTCAAAGTCAATTTGGTGAGGTTTGATTAGGGTCTGGTTAGTGTTAGGGTTCTGTTACGGTGTTGTTATTAGGATAATGTCTTTAGAGTTTAGAGTTTTTATTGGTTTTAGTTTGTTTAATCAATATGATTAGTGGCTAGGGTTTTTAGGGTTAAGGGAGTGATTAAGGCTCCTTTGGATGATTAGTTATTGGGGTTAGTGAATTAGGGGGTAATTAGTGGGAAAAATCTAATTCCCACCTTAGTCCTTCCTTCAAGTGGGGTGCATTAGGGACTGGAAGCTCTCTAATGTTCTATCGCTTGTCAATGGAAGGCTAAGGACGGGATAGTTAGCCACTCTCTCATGAAAGTGAGATAGAGGCTAACTAGGGAATCTTGTTCGATTAACCCCCGAGATCCATGGTGGATTTTGGGGAAGTTAATCTGGATTACCTTCGAAAGAGGGAATCCCGTGGCCTTTTTTACTAACAAGATTCTCATATGATTTATTCTATCTTTTTACTTCTTAACCTCAAAACTCACATAACCATGAATCCTATGGTTGCCTAAAGCTCCCGAAATCCTTTTTATTCCTTTCTTGTGTTTTCTTTGTGTTTGCTTGAAAACCTTCTCTCAAATGATGATGAACCCCCAACCTAGTAGGTGAGAATTCGGAATAGACTTTTAGGTTTAGAAGCCCCAACTCCCTGAGAGAGAACGACAAAACCGAGGTCTACGAACCACGTTACAATCACCCTCTTACAATTCTTCTAAACCACTTGCACCCTTCCATCTAAGTTCCAAGTCAAGGCAAAGTCAGGAAATTCAACCGGCGCATTAGGGCTCCTAAGTCAAAGAGGTTCGCTTTATGTTTCTTTTCGTTATTATTATTTAATCATGTAATTTGTACTTTATTTTCATTACTTGTGCATATTTTGTAAACTAAAAATCCCATTTTACCTTGTATATTAAGAATATAATTTTGCGAAATCAATTAAACTTCTCCCCGCTCTCTTTCATTTTAATGTCGATTTTAGTAAAGTCTATTTTCTAACAGGCGAATTCGAGAATTCTTATAATTTTCAAATTCGTAACCTTATCCACGGACTTAGAATCGGGTTTCGTAGACCGGAGTTATTTTTTATTATTTTTATGGTTTGTCGATTTCCTTAAATCGGCTAGTGACTCTTTTATTCTTTTTACAATCCGTTTAGTTATTTAACATTGGAATTTGCACTAAAATAATTAAAAATGACTTAACATCTCCCATTCATCATATTCAAGGCTAAAACCGAGAGAAAGTGGGTCAGGAAACAATAAAACCCGCACGGGTTTTACTGTTTCCAACCCCCTTTCTCTGGCCCAGGAAACCGGACGGCCCAGCCCAAGACTAATCAAAACCCGCGCGGGTTTTGACAGCTCTTGGCGGCCCGACTGTTTTCTTTTGGGCCTGAATTTGTTGTTTGGGTCGATTTTAAGTTATTTTTAATATATTTTGGCGTAATTTCAAGTATTTAAATAATAAAAACGGATTTGTAAAATAAATAAAATTTCACCACCCCGAAAATGAATTTCGAAAGTAAAAATATTCTTTTTTAAGGATTAAGCAACCTCAGTCGGCTCCCGATCACTTAAGTAGCGCATCACGGAGAAAAGCGGTCCACACCCTTTTCTCGGGGTCCTACAGATTGGCGACTCCACTGGGGACTTAAACTTAAAAAGAGGGTAAAACTTGAACAAATCGAATTAAATTGAAATTGTAAAAGGGAGAAGTTGATTTATTTCGCGATTTTATAATTATTTTTAGGCATCCTTTGCATATTGGGCCACTAATCGCGTCTTTTGACACGTTAGCACAAAGGTGACGGTTAAGTTATACCTAGGTGATTCCCTCGAGAGCGGGTGGGCCACTACTTGTGGGATGCACCCTACATCGCCATGCATTTGGTCCCCTCTCTCCCTGCGTTACACTTAAAGGGCTTCCTTGAAGTTCTTTGAGCAATACCTCACACTCCTTACCTAAGGGTATGGAGCACGGAGATGAAAACGTGTTGTAGGCCATGGAATCCAACCATAGAATAATCCATGAACATAGAACCTTGGTTTAGGGTATCCCCTCATGTTGTATGCTATGTGCTATGTGCTACCCCGTTCCTTTTTTTTTTCTTTCTTTTGTTTTAGAGTCGACTCTAGTTTAGAGGTTTTGTTCTAGTTCATATAAAATTCATTGGGTTGAGAAAATGATTATTTATTAATTAGAATAATTGACTCAAAAAGCATCATGGTTAGCCTAAGTGGAAGGGCCCATTTATGCTTGAAAGATTATTATTTTGATTAATAAATAAAAATCGACTCGCCTTTAATGATATTATATGGTCCTTTACAAAATTCTACTAACAAGGGTCCAAAAATTAATTTAAAAAATCCAACAAAGTTACTCACTACAACATGAAACGTCTACGGCGACCGACCCAGGCGACCGATATGTATCGGTCGCTCAGATTGACACGGGTGACCGACAGGCAGCGACCGATACCATATCGGTCGCTAAATAGCGACCGATATTGTATCGATCGCAGTGCTAACTTTATCGGTCTCTGAGCCAGCGACCGATACCGCATCGGTCACCGGGTATCGGTCGCGCGACTCAATAAATACTACAACAGCAACATTTATTTCATCTTACTCTTTATTGGTCGCTGAGCCAGCGACCGATAGCGTATCGGTCGCTGGCTATCGGTCGCCGCCCCTTTTTAATGACTCAACGGGCAGAATACCATTCGAACGAACGCTGCTCTTTCTCTCCATCTCGTTCGTTCTCTCTCACACCTCGACCCCAACCACCGCCCCAACCACCTTCACTCCGGCCACCACCGTCGACGCCGGAGGACAATACGACCACCGGCGACCACCGTGCGCACACTTCCGGCAACCACCGACGCCAACATCTCCGGCAACCACCAATGTGAGTCCCCTAATTTATTTTTGTAGTTAAACTGTTGATGTTTAATTGTAAAATTCATATATATTGTTGTATTTGAGTAATTTATTTGAGTAATTTTAGTGTGGTTATAGTTTGAAATTCAAATTTAGGGTAGTGTTTAGTGTTAGTCAAGTTTAGGGTTTCAAATTCGATTTAGAATTGTGTTTTGAATGTAAATTTTTAGGGTGAATTTGAGTAATTTACTTGAGTAATTTTAGTTTGGTTATGGTTTAAAATTCAAATTTAGAATAGTGTATGTTTTGAATGTAAATTTTTAGGGTTTATTATGAATGCTTATATTTTTGTATTATGTTGTTAGGGCTTGAAATTAATGTTAGAATATTGTTGTTTATTAATGTAAAAGTATATGTTGTTGAAATTGCTGATTTTTAATTGTACAATTCATATATGTTGTTGTAATTGAGTAATTTACTTGAGTAATTTTAGGTTGGTTATGATTTGAAATTCAAATTTAGAATAGTGTATGTTTTGAATGTAAATTTTTAGGGTTTATTATGAATGCTTATAGTTTATTATAGTATTATGTTGTTAGGCCTTGAAATTAAAGTTAGAATATTGTTGTTTATTAATGCAAGAGTATATGTGTGGGATTAATTTGTTGATTTTTAATTGTAAAATACAAATATATGTTGTTGTATTTGACTAATTTACTTGAGTAATTTAGGGTTTACAAGGTTATGAATAATTAGTTTAATTAGTTTAATTAATTATAGGATGTTTGTATGGGTTAGGGCTGTGGTTAGGGTTAATCGATTGTATATGTTTGGTTAGTTAAGTTAAATTAATTTAGTTATGAATTTGGGTTAAGTTTAATTAAATATTTAGTTAAATGAAGTTAAAATAATTCTTGAGAATGTTTATGATTATTCAAATTTAAGTGGGTTAGTATTATATGTTATAAGTTAGGGTTGAGTATGAATGGTTTTGGTAGTTATTAATAAGTGAGTTAGTTATTATGTTTGGTTAAGAACAAATTTACGCGACTGCCAACTTCGTTGGTTAACTTAATTTAAGGGGATGTCTTCAAACAACAAATTCATAGTTGTTATGGAGAAATTCGTTGGTTAACTTAACTTCGTTGGTTAACTTAATTTATTGCTAACCCAACCTAATTGCTAACTTAATTACTTATAACTCCAAATGAAGACAAAAATTGTAAATAATTATGTCACGTTCATTTACGTAATCAACAACAAGTTGCTACGTAAGTACTCAACAACCATTTAAGTAGCTTAGTTGTAGATGTCATAAAAAAGTGTCGAGTTTGGATGATTTCGGTAGTTATTAGTAAGTGAGTTAGTTATTATGTTTGATTATGAATGAATTTACGCGACTGGATAACTTAATCAAAGGCAAGTCTCTAAATGCCAATTCAACCTTGTTGTGATGAACAAGTTGTCGAAGTTATATGTAAGGGTGATCAACCGCTTGTGATATAGCAAACGTGGATCGTTATTTTTAGCATCCCAACCACTTTTAAAATGAACACCCAAGAACTCAATCTTGATTTATTGGGTGTTCTTTTGAAAGGTGGTTGGGATGCTAAATGCAAAACGATCGACATTTGCTGCGTCACAACCGGTTGATTACCCTTACATATAACTCCGTGAGCTTGTTAATCACAAGAAGGTTGGATTGACATTTAGAGACTTACCTTTGATTAAGTTATCCAACGAAGTTGGTAGCGTAAACTTGTTGCTAATCCAACCTAATTTCTAACTTAATTACTCATAACTCCAAATGAAGACATTAATTATTATTAATTATGTCACATTCATTTAGTAACTTAAGTACTCAATAAACAGTTGATACATAATAATATAGGTTATTAGTCATGGTAGTTTATAGTAGTAAGTAGGTTAATTTATAGTTCTAGTATCTTAGTTGTAGATGTCATGAAAAGAGGTTGAGTTTGGATCCTGTTAGTGTACAAGTAGAGTGTGTTTGTGACCTGAAAATCTATGGTTGAAAATGACCATCACGAGTCGTATCGGCTCTCCTTTATTTTTCTGGTTCACCAAAAGGTAGCGCAATCTCAGCAGTGAAATTGCGCGAGGTCTATAGTGCTTAGGGAGTTAGAAGCGTCTCAAATTCAGGACAATGAAGTGTTTCTATTGTGCAACCTGGTGGACATCAAGACAAGATGGGAATGAAAGAGAAGCTTATAGTAAAGGGTCTAATATAAATCGTATTGGGCTTTTTTGCATGTAAGATTCATAGGTCCATAAAAGTAAGACACGTTGCTTTGATGGATCTATGAATCTTACATGCAAGAAAGCCCAAAACGATTTCTATTAGACCCTTTAGTGTAAGCTTTTCTCTCATTCCTACCTTGTCTTGATGCCCACCAGGCTGCACAATAGAAACACTGCATTGTAGTGAATCTAATACGCTTCTAACTCCCAAAGCACTATAGACCTCACGCAATTTCACTGTTGAGATTGCGCTACCTTTTGGTGAACCAGACAATATAAAGGAGAGTCTACGACTCATGAAAGTCATTTTCAATCATAGATTAACAAGAAGAAACACACTCTACTTGGATAATAGCAGGATCCTCTTGACTGGTGACATAACTTAGTTGTAGATGTCAAAAAAAAGTTTACTTGAAGTTTTAATTGATAGTCATAAAAGTTTAGTTGAAATTCAATGAAACATGATATAGTTGTTAACAATAAATAATGACATACATTATATTCATGGAAATTATGTATTTGCTTTAATTAATTGTGACTTAATCCCTTACAATGATATATACATTGTATACAGCTAAATACATAATGGAGAGTAGTAGAAAATGGATGTATGAAAGACATAATGGTGAACATCTTAGTGTGGAATTCGTACGTAGGGTGAATGAAGAATTTATACCTCTTGCAAAACAATGGAGTAGTTTGGGTAAACTTAGGTGTCCTTGTAGCAAATGCAAAAAGTTGAAGTACATTGACGAGGATATCGAGAAGCTACATTTGTACAAACACGGCTTTCGTCCAAATTATTATGTTTGGATAAGTCACGGGGAGACTTTTGCCACTCTCGAGGGTAGGGGTCAAACTGTTAGCACGATTGTTGATGGGTCTTCTAGTATTGGAGGTGTCAACAGTATGCAAGAAATGATCACCGATGCCATGGGCCATATGTCTTTGAGCTGCGGTGATGATACGAGGGAAGATGAGCCAGAGGAAGGGAAGAAGAAGTTCTTAGAAATGCTCGATGCCTCCAAAAAGCCTCTGGATGAAGGTTGCGACATGTCTTTGTTGTCGGTTGTCTCACGGATGATTAACATAAAATGTGAGTACAATCTCCCAAATAAAGTCGTGGACAGTCTGTTAGCCTTAATGAAAGACATATGTCCCCCTGACAATGTGATGGAGGACCGAACCAGCATCAGGAGCAGCAACGACCTCACCAACATCAGCATTGAGGTCATCATCAACCACATCAAACAATGACATCCAAGAGTACTTTATGATGGTCCAACAAGTCATGAGGTCGTCCAACAACAGCAACATCATCACCAACAGCAACAGCCAACTAGTGAGGCTATTTCTCAATTCCATATCTTTGGATTGAGGTCCTCACCAATGCTTTGAAGACTTCACTCTAGAGCTATTGAGTACTTTCCAGCTCAGTGAAGATGTTTTCCGGTTCTGAGGTCCTCTATGAAGACATCACTTTTGGAACTGTTGAGGATATTCCAGTTTTGTGAGGTGATCCTGCATTGAGGTCCTCCATGAACACTCACTTCCGAGCTGTTGAGGCCATTTCCAGCTTGTGAGGTGATTTAACCGTTTGTAATAAAGACAACGTGTTTGTTAGGTTTTATTTCATTTTATTTTAATGTTATCCAGTTCGTAATGAGGCTTAATTAGCTTACTAAGTTAGTTAAGTAGCTTAATGCGTAATTAGGGAGTTTCTTGAGCAAGGGGAAACCCTTAGTCATCTACCTCAACTCTAGGTTTATATAGCTTGTAATCGGCAGCTTGTGAGGATCATCTATCAGTGAAATCAATAGCATTTTGAGTGCCTAAATTGAGCCTCTTGTTTGTGAGTGACGTTAAACTCTCATTCTTGGTTAATTCTACTACAGTAGCAAGGATTTGACAATCCTTGTGGTGGGTGTAGAGCTTGATAATCTCGATGGTGGTGTGCCTGTATCCATTGAGGTCATCCAGTCCATTGCCCTTGGAGTTCTAGCTGTGGTGTGCCTGTATCAGCTTGAGCCTCAAGACTATCTTCGTTTACTGTTTGTTTGTAAGTTTGTTCATCCGATCATTATTTCATCATCATCCATTCATCCATTTGTTCATTGGTGTTTATACTCTGTTTTGGAGGAGGTTGTAATTGATTTTCTGTGTGAGGTCTGTTTTGGGTGTTTGGGTGTCTGATTCTATATTGTGAGGCCAGATTGTGTGTGATATGTGTTAATGTGGTGTACTGTGAGGTCAATACTCTGATCTTAGGACCTTGCATACATCACAATGAGATGACAGACACCTACTATCAAGCGAAGAAATTTCTTGGTGCTTTAGAACTTCCACATGAGAGAATCGATGCGTGTTCTAATAGGTGCATGTTGGTTTGGAAGGAGAAAGCTAACTTAGATAAGTGTGACCAATGTGGAGTCGATAGATATGCTAAAACGACGTTGCGTGGGAAATGCATTGCACACAAGCAATTGATTTACTTCCCAATCGGGCCGAGGTTGCAAAGATTGTATGCAACTAAAATATCTGCGGAGCACATGAGGTGGCACTCAATGAATGCACGTGAAGATGGAACTATCGTTCATCCGTGCGACAGTGAAGCGTGGAAGCATTTCGATGCCCTTCATAAGGAATTTGCGTCCGAACCCAGAAACGTACGGTTGGGGCTATGCACAGATGGTTTTTCACCTTTCGGCAGTTTCGGTCAGACGTATTCATGTTGACTGGTGATTGCAACTCCATATAATTTGCTGCCTTGGTTGTGCATGAAGAAGTAGTACTTGTTTCTCACTCTATTAATTCCTGGGCCGAAAAGTCCAAAGGGTAATCTTGATGTATACTTGCAACCGTTAATCGATGAGTTGAAACATTTATGGGAGGTTGGAATTGACACGTATGATGTCTCCAAGAAGAAAAA
This sequence comes from Portulaca oleracea, assembly GCA_029582165.1. Taxonomy (NCBI): domain Eukaryota; kingdom Viridiplantae; phylum Streptophyta; class Magnoliopsida; order Caryophyllales; family Portulacaceae; genus Portulaca; species Portulaca oleracea. Next base: position 22,489,455 of record CM055883.1, on the reverse strand, counting down.
TTTTAAAATGAAGGCATCCGTGTTGTGGACCATAAGCGATTTTCCGGCATAGGGAATGCTCTCAGGTTGGACCACAGCGGGGAAAATGTCTTGTCCCTACTGTATGAAGAACACAAAGGCTAGATGGTTACAACATGGCAGGAAACATTCTTGGTTCGATTGTCATAGATAATTTCTCCTAGAGAACCATCCATTTCGAAAAAATAAGAGCGCTTTCTCAAAGAATAAGGAAGAAAATTCACCTCCACCCCCTCGATTGAATGGGGAACAAATTTGGGATCGTGTATGTAATTTCCCGAGCTCCACAGAACAGCATAACCGTGTTGATGGGTATTTAGAGTCTCACAATTGGAACAAGAGAAGCATATTTTGGGAGTTGTCGTATTGGAAAGATCTTAAAATCCGACACAACTTGGATGTCATGCATATTGAGAAGAATGTATTTGATCAAGTGTTGAATACCATCATGAGTGTCAAAGGCAAGACGAAGGATGATAAGAACTCGCATAGGGACCAAGTCACCCATTGCAAGCGTCGTCGACTAAACATTCAAGAAACTCATCACCAGGATGGGACTAGCACCGAAACTATGTCGAACGCTTCCTATCAAATGGGTAAAGAAGAAGTTAAGGCCTTGTGTGAGTGGTTTAAAGGCCTCAAACTCCCTGATGGCTATGCGAGCAATCTAAGCAGATGTGTGGATCCCAAAAATTCAAAGTTGTAGGGGTTGAAGAGCCATGATTGTCATGTTTTCATGGAGAGGTTGTTACCAAATGCAACCAGGGAGCTACTTCCTCAAAAAGTTTGGAAACCATTGACTGAACTCAACCAGTTCTTTAGAGATTTATGTGCTTCTAATGTAAAGGTGAGTGACATGATCCGGTTAGAGAGAAACATACCGGAAATTCTATGTAAGTTGGAAATGATATTTCCCCCTGCCTTCTGCAATGTCATGGAACACCTTCCAGTACATCTTCCTTATGAAGCAGCGATGGGAGGACCTGTGCAGTATAGGTGGATGTATCGTTTTGAAAGGTACAACTAAACTTACATATCTTTCATAGTTACTATGATATGAATTATGTATCTTAAGGAAACATCAATGTTTGTTACTTGTAAAATGTTGTAGATTTTTGCAGCACTTAAAGAAAAAAGTGGGGAACAAGGCACGAGTAGAATCGTATATCTGCAATGCATACCTAACAGAGGAGATAACAAACTTCTGTTATGCATATTTTGCCCCCGAAGTTCAAACAAAGTTTAGGGAACTTAAAAGAAACGCATGCTCTGATGTGAAACACGCTAACGATGTTAACGAACCCCTCCCTGATGTGTTTTCCTCAAACATTGGATATGCGCCTAGTGAGGGTCAAAAGAGGTACCTCAACCAACAAGAGTTTGTTGCGTCGCATGCATATGTTCTTTCAAATAGCGAGTTGTTGGAAAAGTATGAAAGGTATGTACGATTGCACGCCGCTATGTGTATTTACATGCTCCATGTAACTAATTACCTAGTAAACACCTTAAATTATTTGTTGAAAGGCAATTTGAAGAAGATATGTGCCAATCACATTCACGCACGCAAATAGGGGATTTGTGGAGCAATGAGCACCGTGATGCAATAGATGAGGAATCCCAAACCGAGGATTTCATTCGGCGGTCCAATGCCGCCAAAGCAAACAGGAACAATGAAAACTCTGCCAATTACATTACGCACGTCGGCTCGGTTTCGGTATCAAGTTATATGAAGAAGAAGGTGAATCCTATACTGGCACAACTAATAAATTAAATTTATATATATACATTAACAATTACGAACTCTCTAAACAATTGTTTGCATTTACTATTTTAATTTGTAGATGACTGAGAGGAAATTCATGACCCTGTCTGAAGTCCACGGTCACATTCACTGTAGGCGAGATCCTGCGTGGAATGTGGTGTGGAGTTCCCCAAATGATGTCACACTCGCTGTAAGTTTCCTTTAAACATATTAATAAACATTAATTTGTGTTTTGGATTGTATTTGAACTACGGCGTGTGGCCGTGCATTGTTTATGTGTGTTTGGAATTTATTTGAACTTCGGCGTGTGGCCGTGCATGTTTATTATGTGTTTTGGATTGAATTTGAACTCCGGCGTGTGACCGTGCATGTTTTATGTGTGTTTTGGATTGTATTTGAACTACGGTGTGTGGTCGTGCATGTTTTATGTGTGTTTGGAAATTATTTGAACTACGGCGTGTGACCGTGCATGTTTAATATGTGTTTTGGATTGAATTTGAACTTCGGCGTGTGGCCGTGCATGTTTAATGTTAGTTTTGGATTGTATTAGAACTACGGCGTGTGGTCGTGCATTGTTTATGTGTGTTTGGAATTTATTTGAACTCCGGTGTGTGGCCGTGCATGTTTCATATGTGTTTTGGATTGAATTTGAACTCCGACGTGTGATCGTGCATGTTTTATGTGTCTTTTGGATTGTATTTGAACTACGGCGTGTGGTCGTGCATGTTTAATATGTGTTTTGGATTGAATTTGAACTCCGGCATGTTGCCGTGAAAGTTTAATGTTAGTTTTGGATAATATTTGAACTCCGGCGTGTGGCCGTGCATGTTTAAAGTTTCTTTTGGATTGAATTTGAACTCCGGCGTGTGGCCGTGCATGTTTTACGTGTGTTTTGGATTGTATTTGAACTACGACGTGTGGTCGTCCATGTTTAATATGTGTTTTGGATTGAATTTGAACTCCGGCGTGTTGCCGTGAATGTTTAATGTTAGTTTTGGATAATATTTGAACTCCGGCGCGTGACCGTGCATGTTTAAAGTTTCTTTTGGATTGAATTTGAACTCCGGCGTGTGGCCATGAATGTTTAAAGTTTCTTTTGGATTGAATTTGAACTACGGCGTGTGGCCGTGCATGTTTAATATGTGTTTTGGATTGAATTTGAACTCCGGCGTGTTGCCGTGAATGTTTAATGTTAGTTTTGGATAATATTTGAACTACGGCGTGTGGCCGTGCATGTTTAAAGTTTCTTTTGGATTGAATTTGAACTACGGCATGTGGCCGTGAATGTTTAAAGTTGTGTTTGGATTGAATTAGAACTACGGTGTGTGGCCGTGCATGTTTTATGCGTGTTTGGAATTTATTTGAACTACGGCGTGTGGCCATGCTTGTTTTATGCCCGTTTTTTTTTATTGTATTTGCTACTTATGTATGAATACTTGCAGGAAACTTTTCGCAAAAAGTGTGAGGAGCGTGGCATAATTGAGAACTCCCCGAAAGCTAGGGAGTTGTACCTCCAACTGGCAGGGGGGGTACAAACCCAAAGACCAAGCTATCTATGGTCTTGGGAGTGCGACCTCGCACTTCTATGATATTCCACGCCCTGCTCAGGGTAGTTCTTCTTCTTCTTCTTCGAGGCATCCCCACGCAACTCCGTCCACCGATGCTATTATGCGAGATCAACTTGCTGCCCACTCATCCGCCCTCTCACAGATTCAAAGCCAATTGACACAAGTTTTCCAACAGCAACAACAAGGCGGTAGTTCTTCTTCCCCATCTCAATATTTAAACTTATCAGAATCCCAGCAATTCCCTCCCCAACCTTGAACTTATAAACTTTTATGAACTGATGTACGGATATTAAGTATGAAACGTATGTATGTATGAAACTTAGCTTGAACTTTTAGTTATGAACTTTTAGCTATTATATATATGTATGAACTTTAGTTATGCATGAATATTTAATATTATATATGTTTAATTATGTTATGTATGAAACTGACAGGTGAAAACATACGCAGCTGATATATATATATATATATATATATATATATATATATATATATATATGGATAATATAATAATAGCAGCGACCGATATTTCAATAAATACAGTATAATTACAACCTAGTCGATTTCAATCCAGAATTTTTTTAAAAAAAATTAAATTAGAATCTGCAACCGATATGTATCAGTCGCTGATTAATAGTCACTATTTTGCGATTGATACATGGCGACCGATAGGGTATCAGTCGCTAAATTTGCGATTGATACATGGCGACCGATAGGGTATCAGTCGCTAAATTTGCGACCAATACCGTATCGGTCGCCCGATCATGTATCAGACGCAAGTTTGGCGACCGATATCTATCGGTCGCTCGTTTCGCCAAACGATGGATATGCAGCGACCGATAAGTATCGGTCGCAGATATCGGTCGCCCGCCCTCTGCTGCGACCGATAGTAACGGTCGCCGCAGGCCTATTCTATTGTAGTGAATGGATAGCGTTTTAGATTGCATAATAGTCACTAGGCTCGAGAAAATTAATTTGTCGATTTAATTAATAAATCCACCGCATTTATGGTCGGCCCGTTGTTAGGCCCAACCATATTAGATTTGTTGATTAGGCCCATTAATTAATTATGACTCGCTTATTGTTGACTTTATTCAATCCTTTACAATATCCATTGTCCTCGACTAAAATAAAAATATAAAACAATAAAATAAAAAAAAAGAGGTAAAAAAAATGGGTCGTCGGTCTTGTTGAACATTATTCTAGTCCGCATAATAGTCATTATGGCTTGAGCTGCCAAAATTGTTGGGCCAAGTTACGGATTCTCCCTAAAACGGTCGACCTATGGTTTGGGCCAATCCGAATTGAGAAACAATGGCTTGAATCTATCAATTTATACCCTGCTCGTTGTGTTTGACTTTACTCGTCCCTTTATAATGTTCTGTCCATAGGTACATATAGAGTTAGGTCATGCACTCCCAAAAAGTGGGTGAGTCCTTTGTGTTAGCATATATGTGTCGAGTCAGTTAGGATCATATAGGTCTCTTAGGGCATGCATGCATCGGGTAGTATGTGTCAGAGTATGTCATCGAGTGTGCTAACTTTGAGTTTCCATGCAGGCATCATTGGTGATCGACTCCGAGCCCGCATTCGAGATCCACGAACTGGTCGTTTGATTCCGAACCCGCGTTACGATCTATCTGCAACTAGTGACTGCATCATGTCTGGAGAGAAATTCCAAGAGATCCCAATCCAAAGCACCGAAGCTAACATCACAAAGCATTTGGACGAGCTCTACACCAAAATGCAGGGTCTTGTATTCGCTAATACCTTAGAGTAGGAGCAGAAGATGAGCAAAAGGCTGAATGAACAACAATAGGTGATGGATGGCATGCTGCAAGCCATCACTAAGATCAACACCAAGTTAGGGCTGGATGATGAAGTGGATGATGAGGAAGTACAAGGATATGAATCTGAACCTAAAATCATCAAGACATCCTCAGATTCTGGAGGAATAGGGATATCCAAGGCTAAGGTTAATACACCTGAAGTGTCAAAACCTACAAGGGACCCCGCTGTTAAGGCCCTTGAGCAGAAGTTAGAAAGCCTCACCAAAGCAATGAGCTCTGTGCCAGCCTTTGATGACAAATACCTAGAGGTTCAATTAATTGTTCAACCGACTTTGAAGATAGCTGACAAAGTTGAAGTGCCAAATATTAGGTTCAAACCTTCTGAGAACCCTATTCATCATGTTGAGGAGTTTATGAGGCTGGCACCTTTAAACCGAATTGATGTTGACTTATACTCTACTGTCTTCCCATCCACCCTAGATGGAGAAGCAAAGGTGTGGTATCATGCGCTGTCACCCTAAATCAAAGCCAACTGGACTCACATCCAAAAGACGCAAGCTACGGTGGATGAACTGACCGCCATGAAGAAACGGGATAATGAGTCCTTTATGGATTACTTTGAGAGATGGCATACAAAATTGTCCCACATCAATGAGACAATCCCTCTCCGCCTGCAGTTATCTACCTTTAAGCAAGGATTCAAGAGCAGTCTATCCAAGCACTTGGGGTATCATTTCGTCAAAGACTTTGATTACTTGAAGGTCATTTGTGTCCAATTAGAAACCATGCACAATGATAAGACCACTTCGCCTGGATGAAAAGGGTCCAGTTCCAACAGGAGGGCTACTAGTGCAGCTAGCCACCCTCCTAAAATTATGGAAACTAACTCTATCCAACGCAAGGGGCCTTACGTACCGAAATATGAGGCTTATACCCCATTGGATGTTCCTTACTCTTAGGCTCTCGACCGTCTGGTCAAGAAGGGTATCCTGGTTTTGCCCTTACCAAAAGAAGAGCAAGAAATCAAAGGCAGAAACTGGGATGCCAACCAATTTTGTCGCTATCACCGTTGCCGAGGGCATGACATTGAGAAATGTTGGACTTTAAGGAACAAGATAGAAGATATGATAAGGGCAAGGACGCTGCCAATGCCCAAAGCTGCCAAGCAACCAAACAATCAAAATAATCCTATGTCAGAGCATGCAAATGCTATTTTTTGTGGGGATTTCAGCTTCGACCCCTCTGGTTTCATTGTAGAAACAGGTCAACTTATCCCCGAAATAATTGGGTTCCCTGAAGATATATTCGTCCATAGTATTTGGGACAGTGACGAGGATGATGAGCACGAACACTCCGAGATGGAATGGGCAGAGAAAGACGAACTAGATGATGTAGTATTTCTTACTCCGTTTGGTCGCCACAACAATAACCATAGGAACACCACCATCCAATAACTGTTCCTAACCCTACACCAATAACTGGCAGTGACAATCAGATCCCTCCTGAAGATCATCTCCTCGCACAACTCAAGAAGACAAGAGCCGAAGTCACTATCTGTCAGCTGATATGTGCATCACAGGTACATAGGCAAAGGATGTTAGATGCTCTTACTACACTAACAGTATCTCCCACAACAACTCCTGAATCCTTGGTTACTCATGTGACCACTCGACAAGAGATGATTACTTTTGGAATCGAGGATCTACCTCAAGGAGGAGCATCTCACAACAAAGCCCTATACCTCACAGTACAATGCTCCAATAAAACTATCCCACTGCTTCTGGTTGACAATGGTTCATATGTAAATGTGTGCCCTTGGAGGACGGCATAGAAGTTGGGAGTGCAACAACAACAGTTGGCTCAAAACGATGTACAACTCAGGGCCTATGACAATTCAACTCAGAGATCAGTTGGATCTATAATGTTGCCCATCACTACTGGCAACATCACTCGGAATGTGGAATTCGTGGTGCTAGATATTCCAACCTCTTTCAATTTGCTACTAGGGAGGCCATGGCTTCACGAGTGTAATGCTATAGCATCCACCCTACATCAGAAGGTGAAAATGTTGGTTCAAGGTCAGGTGATTACCATCTCGGGAGAATCTGTCAACGCTGTTTTCACTCCTAAACAGTCAACTCTCTAAGTGGAGCACAACTCAATGGACAAAGAACTCCACAACTTTGAGCTTATGGCAATGATGAGCAAGGATGAAGCACCTTTCGACTTCGATCCCTACTCAAATCCCAAGGTACATGCTATCCTCAAGAGACAAGGATATTTCCCCGGATGCCGCTGGGAAAGAATCCAAAGAACAAAATTCCTCCTGTGTTCAAGACCTTTAAGCAGAAGGGAAGGTTTGGCTTAGGCTACAAACCAACTGAGAAGAAGGCCAGGCTTGCAAAGATGGCTATCGTTGAACAGAAGAGGATGGATAATCCTCTCACTTTATTCCAGATAAAGCCCTATCCACTTACTCTGAATAGGCAATTTGTTAGGGAAGGAGATGACTTCCCCTACTATGGGTTTCTTGAGCCATTCTATCTGAAGAACAAAGGAGTTCAAGTCGTTGGACTAGAAGTCTTCGATGATTGCTCCATTAATATGGCTACTGTCTTTGTTCACGCTCGGGACAAACAGCCTCCATTAGAATCACTACTAAAAAGATTGCTTCTCTCCACGTTTAAAGTTGCTATCTGCCACGCTTATAAATGTGACAGAGGATCTTTGCCACGCATAATTAGGCGTGGATAGGGTGTGTGTGGGGAAATATTAGACACGCTTACTAAGCGTGGAAAAGAGCATTGTCTCCTCGCTTATTATACGTGGCTAGCTGGACTATATGCACATATATAAGCGTGGGAACCGACATTAGTATAAAATCTAGCATTTCCCGCCTCTTGCTTTATTTGACAGTTATTTTCAACTAATTTTTAAATGTAATTTGATATTTCAACTAATTTTGGCGGGAAATTAATTTTTAGAATTTAATTTCAATTATAATATTTATGTAGCTATATATCTTTGAGCTAATATTTTTTTGTGATAACTTATATATATATATATATATATATATATATATATATATATATATATATATATAAAATAATATTTCGAAAGTTACATCAATTTAGAGCTAAAGAAATTGTTTCATTATCCAACATTGAATAAATTTGTCAATACAAAATACTAAAATCGTATTCTAGTAACTAAAACACAAAACAATATTGTATTTGCCAATAACATAGTTGAACGATAAATAAGAAATAATTGACAACACTACTCATATGTATGTTTCCTAATAAAGTATTCCTTCAAAAAGTTCATGATAGAGTATCTCTAAAGCATCGAGCCTCGTAATGAAGAACTTCAATTTGCAATCCCATCTTGCGCAACATTAGCCTTGAAATAAGCCTATGAAATCATGAAACCAAATATGTCAAATTTTTATTTACAATATATAACAAAACCGAAAACATCGAACCAACACAATGGATTTACAAAAAAAAATTATTTACAATATATCTACCATTCTTTTTATTATCCAAAAAAAAAAATTGCAGAGTTTCATTATTTAGGATACCTACTGGATTTACAAATCACTAAACCAACACACAACTAAACCAATACACATTGGGTCACACACCCATGTGGTTAGATGAATTCATCAAACCATTTGCAAATCACCCAACAAAATTCTTGTCAACAATATAATCATATAAGATTCTTCCCGCATATGACATAGCCAACTACTCAATGGCCAACAAATAATTTTTCCAAATGCAATAGTATTAAGAGATTTTAAGCAATTTACCCCACCAGTACAAGTATAACTAGTTGTACAAGAAGTCTTGCAATCTGTATAAAACTGATAATAAATAAATTGTTGAAAAACTCACAAGTTTGGCCTCATTTAATTTCTCCCATAACATCTTGTCCACTAATTGAGGATCAACATTATCTTGATCACATGCATTCATAACCTGTACCAATTACAAATAAGCTATAATAAGCATGTTTTCATCTATACTTTAAATTGTAAAACAAAAAAAATATAAGGACTATATACCATGCCGGCTAGAAAACAATGTGTCAAACCCTCCTTTCTATCACCATGAATATAGTGCATAACTGGTTGAGGGTACTTTTGGAAAATCATGTCAATCTTCTTCTCTAATTCATCACGATTCACCTAGTAAGATTCACAAAAAATATCACTAGCTAGTTAGTATAAGATCTGTAAACAGTAAACAATGAATAGAGTATAAGAACACAACAAAGTACTTACCCCATTTAATTTTGGACGTTTAGCATTTCCTTGCTCAGTTAGCATACTTAGTGCCGTAAAATTAAAATTGGGATCATTATTCATTCTCGTCATGGTCCTCTTTTGAAATGGATAACAAGAATAGAAGTGTTATAGAATTAGTTACCTTATAAGACTATTATAAAACATCAAATCTTAGAGAAGTATATATCAAATTTATTAAAAAAATACCTTTTGATTTTTCTCTTCCATAAGCTTTGATGTTCTACTACCTTGAGTTGAATTGCCTGCACCATCAATGGGCTTAGTCTTTGTTTGCTCATTTAGTGGCTTTGACAAAGTCTAAAAACATGACTGTTAGACTTTGATTAAATCTACGATGGTACAGTGTAATTACTATATAATACAAGTGCACATACTGGTATATTTCTTGATCGATCTAATTGTCTATTCATAATCTGGTTTCTTTTCTTCAATGGAGTTAGGTCACTCAGAGCCTCATTCACTATAAATACAAGACAAAAATTTGTTCCAACCCGTTATTAAAATAAACAAGTATGTAGGGTAAGTTGAACAACTAATCTTCAACATTACCTTCATCACAATTAGTAGTATGACCATGAAGAATGTTCCTTGGATCTTCCTGTAGACCACTACGAATTAGGACATTTTTCCTTGCTGGAGTTGGACCCTTTTGTGTCTTACTTAGAGCCTCATTCACTGCGAACACATGAAGAATGTTGTTTCCGAACTGTTATAAACGAAACAAATAGATTTGGTAAGTTGAGCAATAAATCATGCAACATTACCTTTATCACCATTAGTATTATGGTCATGTAATGGTGCATTAGAAGAACTTTCTAGTATATTAACAGATCTTATTCTCATTTTCTCATTCAGGGGCTTGGACGAAATCTATAAGAAAAAGAGTTGCCAACAACCAAAGAAGCATTAATAAGAAAAACCATCAATAACATTATTTGCACACACTCTTACATTTCTAGGATCTTCTTGTAGACCATTGTGAATGGGGACATTTTTCCTTATTGAAGTGGGACCTTTTTGAATCTTACTTAGAGTCTCGTTCACTGTAAATCCATGAAGAATGTTGTTTCCAAGCCCGTATTAAAGAAATAAGTAAGATCAGTAAGTTTGAAAAAATAATTATACAATACTACCTTTATCACCATTAGTAGTATGACCATGTATTGGTGCATTAGAAGACGGCCTAGGTAGATTAAGAGATCCTGTTCCCATTTGCTTATTTGGGGGCCTACACAAAATCTATAGGGGCAAAAAAAGTTTCTGCATCATACATAATCTAACAAAACAAAAGCTTCATTATATGGAACCATATTCACAACAGTAGCATCCTAAACATAAAGAATAACCAATAACCAATAAAGTAGTGATAAGAAAAATCATCAACAACATTATTTGCACACATTCTTACATTTCTTGGATCTTCCTGTAAACCACTGTGAATGAGGACGTTTTTTTTTTGCTGGAGTTGGACCTTTCTGAATGTTACTCACTATATACACAAGAATGACATGAAATATGTTATTAACTGAAAAATCTAATTTGAATCCAGCAATTTACCTCTTACCTCGCTCATGGGAGATCAGGGGGTCATCTTTTGACATGTGTGACTCATGACTTTTGTTGCGTTGTTGTGGTGTGTCATTGCTTGAATTCTCTGGGGAGCTAACACCTTGCTCATAAAATTCATAACAATGTCAACTACAAACCATGTTCGTTCTAATGGTTGAAATTACTACTCATTACACCAATATAAGAGCTATTATGACATGAATGAGAAACATATTGATTCACGTGGAGTAGTTTCACGCTCTTTAGTAGCAAGTTTAGATTTTAACACATCAATTTCATTCAGCATGTCGAACATCTTATTGAAGACTTTGCTCAACAAATTAGATTGAGCTTGTCCACTCATGCCATCAAAATCTTTGTCATATACTCGAGGACCATATCCTAAAACTCTTCCATGGTTACTCTTTCCCATAAGCTTTTCAAAGACACGTTTCTCAATGTCAGTAGTTGAATGTGAGAAATCGACTTCACCAACCCCCGTCTTTTGTTTAATAGTTCCTAAAGCTTTATCCTTAACCAACAAAGTAAGACGTAAAAATTAGTCTACATATTCTATCATCATAAATATAAAGATATTTCTATATACATTAAACATAGGATCTTGAATTACCACAAACACTTGGGTTATAGGCTCATGAAAGGTCTTCTCTTTTGTTTGATGAGTCTCTATAAACCATTCAATAGCTCCAGGTTCTCTTTCATGTTCTTGTTCCTAAAATATATATGCAAAATATCAGCATATGAATATTCAGTATTAACAGTTTAAATGAAATTTAAAGCATGATAAATTAATTACTTACAAATTTGTCACGAGCAATAGCAAAACTTTGGGAACCGTTTGTGTGAGTATGCAGTGACTTCCCTCTAGCTGTCTTCCCAGCTTCAGAATATTCCTAATTATAAATATAAATTACAACAAGGTATTATTTCTCGTAACATCAAAATTAAATATGAGTTTCTATATAATGACAATGTTATAACAATCAGATGTACCTGAAACTTTTCACTAAAACAAAGCTCTATAAATTCAATCCACATTTGTTGGCTTACTCCCATAGGTCGGGTAAGTTGTTCACCATTACTTGCTTCAGCTCCTGGTAAATCTTGTAACTCCTCCTTAGTCGTGTCATCCTTAATGTACTTCGACCGTAAGGTACGTTTATAACCCCTCAGCTTTGCTCCGACGGAGCTCAAAACCTTCTGCTTCTTTACTGCATCTGATGGTAGCAAAAACTTTTTCTATATGACAAAAATAAGAAATTCAATTACCAAGAATATTAAACACCCAAAATAGAACATAATTCAACTTATTCAAAAATTACCATGTTGTAATCAAAGAAACTTACCTGTATGTACTTGAAAAGTCGATTCTTGAAAACTGAAGGCACTATGCGCCATTCTTTATAATTCCAAAGGGCAAAATTCAGCACTCCGTGCCATATTGGCCAGAAACCTATTAAATAAGCCACCAGCTTTCTTCACTGGTTGATGCAACTTATTGAAAGGCACTATGACTCTCTTTGGAGCCTCCAATCCATGTACAACTTTAATCGTCACTCTTCCCCTGAGTTTGCTAATATTTCATGCTCCATCTGTAAATCATCATTACAAGTAGGATCATCAACTATTATTTTTCAAACAAAAGCATGGAAAATGACCGTCTTGAACACATCATTCCATTATAAAAGATATATACATTACCTATAACCAACACTTCCTCATTGTCATTAAAATCTTCCGGAAGAGAAAGATGAGTTGGGTTTATATATGTGTTAATAGCACTCTCTTCAACATTAGTCTCATTAACAATTTCTTCATCAATATCAATATCAATATCAATATCAATGTCAAAAGAGAGACGCTCAGCATCAGCTGCAGCTATCTCATCTTGCAAGGACTTAAGGTATTCTTCATAAGTAGCTTTTGAACGAAACATGTCTGCATAAACATAAAAAAATATCCATCAAAATACACAATTAATTCAATAACTATAATAAAAAATGTGATGTAAGAAAGCGTATTTAATCAAAATAAGTTAAGACAAGAAGCGAACGCATTTGATTTATGCATACCTAAATATGGTAACTAACATAAAACTCACATTTAATGGTCATGATGAAGCAACCATCCTCTTCAAAATATAAGGAAAAACATATTTATTGAATGCAAAGGAAAGTTTATCCTAAAAATACTTCAAAGAAAAACATAAATAATTGTCACATAAGTAAAAATCAAAAAGTTTTGAACATAACAAGCCAAAGTTTTTTTTTCACGACTATTCATCAATAGCATCCCAATTTTGAGGATCAAGGAAACCATCTTCCTTAGAAATATTTGGGGTCCATTGAGGATAAAAGTCATCTTCATCTTGTGGTGATCCCAATTGATAATCATCTCTTGGTTTTACTTTAACGACATGCTCCCATTCTTTATCCTTCCCATCCTGAACAAAAAATACTTGTCGAGCTTGAGCTGATAAGATATATGGATCATCTTTTAAAGCTCCACCTGCATGTATCTTATGTGAGAAATTTAGAAGCATATATCCTCTTCTATCGGTCTTTACACCTCGTGAGTGCACATTCACCCAATCACATTTGAACAACACCACCTTACAATCTCCATAGAAATCCAACTCAATAATATCAGAGATTTCTCCATAATACATTTTGTCTGCTTCAACCATAACTCCGAAATTTTAAGTTTTTTTCCCTTTATCCCTCTCTTGAGTGTGAAAGCAATATCCATTGATAGCATATCCATTCATCCTCTTCACAATTGAATTAGGACGACGAGCCACCATCTTAAGCAGTCTTGCATTAGGCTCATTAATGTCCATATGTGACACCTATATACACTAAAAATAATTAGAATGTCATATAAGTAAGGTGGAAATACACGTTATGCACATCATAATTGAATTACTGTATGTTCTAGCCAAGTAGGAAAGTCTTCAATAAACCACTTTTGTTGTACTCTATCATTTGGCTCAAAAGAACAAGATGCCTTTCGCTCACTCAAAAATAACCTGAAATTTATTATTATATTAAGTCTTTATTTGCAAATAATAACATATTAGCATACATGTTACTAAAACATACTGACCTATGGTAATGATCAATATTGTCAACATGTAGGAGGACATATCGATGAGCTTGCATAAGACTAAGTTCATCTAAATCAAACATCTTCACCTCTCCTCTAGGTTGTTCCCCAGTTCCAAATATATACTCATGCTTATTAGGGTTGCTGTCATCATTCCTTTGAGGCTGATTGAAAACCATTTCAACCCCTTGAAAATATCTTGAGAAGAAGGTTATGCACTCTAATGCAGTATACCCTTCTGCCATTGAGGCTTCAGGGTGTGCTCTATTATGTACAAGTGCTTTTAAATATGCCAAGAACCTGTAAAAACCATACATGGATGTGTACATAAGTTTACAAACATTAAGGGAACATTATTACAAAAAGCATAGCTAACGAATGAAAACTTAATAATGTAGTTTTAAAACCAAAGTGTGAATTCCAACCTTTCTATTGGATACATCCATCGATAAAAGACTGGGCCTCCGAGTATTGCTTCATCTGCTAAATGTATAATTAAATGCACCATAATGGTAAAAAAGCATGGAGGAAACAATTGCTCCATTCGACACAATATGACAACGACGTTATCTTTCATTTCTTTTAACTTCTCAACACTAAGCTCCTTCGCACACAACTCCTTGAAAAATATAGACAAAGCTCTTATAACATCTATAAGATCAGTATCTTTGGCTGCTCTCAATGCAATTGGAAGTAAATCTTGCATTAGAATATGGCAATCATGACTTTTCATATTAAAGAGCTTGCGATCCTTCAAATTAACACAACGTGATATGTTGCTTCCATACCCATCTGGGACTTTAACATGCTTCAAAACATGTAACAATCGTTTCTTCTCTTCAAAGGTTAACGTGTAAGGAGCATTAGGGAGGCCTTCCTCGCCATTTGGTAAAGGAATGGGATGAAGTTCTGGTCTTATATTCATCGCTCGAAGATCTTTTCGAGCCATCAAATTATCCTTTGATTTTCCTATAAGATTCAATAAAGTGCCCAAAAAATTGTCAGTTACATTTTTCTCAATATGCATAACATCAAGATTATGGCGAAGATGATTGAACTTCCAATATGGAAAGTCAAAAAAGATACTCTTTT
Organism: Portulaca oleracea; assembly: GCA_029582165.1. Taxonomy (NCBI): domain Eukaryota; kingdom Viridiplantae; phylum Streptophyta; class Magnoliopsida; order Caryophyllales; family Portulacaceae; genus Portulaca; species Portulaca oleracea. Next base: position 22,474,239 of record CM055883.1, on the reverse strand, counting down.
TCTTCCATACTTGCCCCTCGTCCTTTTCATCGGTCTCCACAGGTTGGGTTTCACCTTTACCATATGAAAATGTAGATCCTTCTAATTTTGCAAGAATAGCCTCCCCATTAGTAGGCATCGGAGCAGGATCAAGCTCAGTTTTTCCATCGAAACCAACATCATCATATTGGAACGGATGATTTTGTGGCAACCATCTTCTATGGCCCATGTAACAAAATTTTCAACCATTTTCTAGCCACATTGAATGTGTATTTTCACAACAAGTTGGAGGAGCAAAACGACCCTTCGTACTCCATCCTGACAAATTGGCATACGCAGGAAAATCATTTATAGTTGAATGAAGAGCCACACGTAAGTTAAAATAACTCCTGCTATAAGCATCAAATGTTTCTACGCCTTCCCATAGCTGCAACAATTCTTTAACTAAAGGTTGTAGGTAAACATCAATATCCATGTCAGGTGCCTTTTCCCCAGGAATAATCATAGATAAAATAATGGAGGATGGTTTCATACAAAGCCATGGAGGTAAGTTGTAGGGAATTAACAATACGGGCCAAGTGCTATGGGTGCTACTCATAAGACGAAATGGATTAAACCCATCACTTGCAAGTGCCAATCTTACATTACGCGGATCTGATGCAAAGTTACAGTTTCTTTCATCAAACTCTTTCAATGCCACTCCATCTGCAGGATGTCTGAGGATCCCGTCCTTGGTCCTACACTTATCATGCCAAAGCATATCCTCTGCAATTTTAGAGGACCTATACATCCTCTGCAATCGAGGTGTGAGAGGGAAGTATCGTAAAACTTTATGTGGTGATTTCTTTTCATCATCCTTCCAACGTGAAGTATGACACTTGTCACATTCATCTTGGTTTTCCCTACCATCCCAATACAAAATGCAATCATTCGGACAAGCATGGATTTTTTCATATCCAAGTCCCAAGTCTTTATTCAACTGCTTACACTTACTCCATGTTGATGGAAGGGGGTTGATCTGGGGAAATACAGCAAGTAATAATTGAAGAAACATATCAAATGACTTAATGGACCACCCATGCATGGATTTCAAATGAAATAGGTGTAGAAGGAAAGCCAGTTTCGAATATTTTGACCCCGGATATAACTCTTGTTCTGCTTGCTCTACTAACCTCCTATATCCGGCATCCTCCAATTGATCTCCGTCATTCCCAACACCATTAGAACCAAGTTCATTATTGATATCATCATACTCCCCAACCATAGGATCACCAATATCGAATTCATCATCAGCATTGTCGTTGTCATTATGAATGGGTCCTTGCCTAAATAGATCATTCAATAATGTAGTGGTATCAACATCTATTCATTTTGAGATCTAGAGAGAGAGAAGGTACTACTACTACAACATCTATTCATTTTGAGAACCTACATATAATCTTACCCTATTTTAGGTCAAATAATTAATATACATTCAGAATAGTTTATTAGATTAATTATTAGATGCTTAATTGATCTAATAAACTAATAAAAAACATCAACACCCAATTCATCACATCGGTCCATCATTCCTCACAATCTTTCTTTCTTTCTTTTATGTCATTAACATCCAGCAAATCAAAACCCAATTCCATCACATCTCTCCCTCAATCTCCATTCATTCTCAGTTTCCATTCATCCTCTAATCCCGCCCCTCCTTTTGTACAACCCCCACACCTTCCTAATCGTTTAGATGCTATGGGGTTCTGGCCACAATTCCCTGGTGAACAGCATGAATCAAATAGGCAATTTGATCATGGCCACACTTTCCTTATGGTTTACGTACACACCTGGTAAACAATGGCAAAACATCAACAGCTATGGAGGCTAATTTGGTGTATATATTCCCTCAAATTCTCATCAAATATTCCCTAAAACAGCTAGTGTGGCTAAATTAGTGTATATAATCCCTCAAAATCTCATCAAACACTCATTGGGGTGTCTTACCAAAGACATAACGAATGACATACCTAAACAAACAGCAAAGGTTGAAGCAGGGCTAAACAAAAAAAGATGACAAAGCGTGTCTTACAATCACTATAGTCCAACAAGAATACACCAAATGACCATAACCAAAAAAAAAAAAATCAGCTAGAATTCAAGTGCAAAATAATTAGAACTAGTTCCCAAACTATTTCTACTTATCAAATTAGACCTCAATTAAATCAGCACTACAAGGGTGTGTAACAAACACTACAGCCCAATAATAATACACCAAACAACTAAAAAAGAATATTGATCTTAGTGTCAAACCAACTAAATCAGAAAATTACAATTACTCTGATCTTGCAAATCTGAACAATCCTCCAAGTCAAACCAACTAGTGAACAGAACAGGTCAAATACTGTAACTAAAAAGAATATTGATCTTGCATATCCTTAGTGTAGACCTGAACTAGTTCCCCCCATCAAGTCAAACCAACTAGTGCAGCAACAAGCAGCAAAGACATACCAAAATCAACCCAATTGAATAATAGCAACATATATATATATATATATATAGATATAGATATATATATATAGATATATATATATAGATATAGATATATATATATATATATATATATATATATATATATACATATACATATACATATACATATACATCTATATATATATATATATATATATATATATATATATATAGGAATGGATCCAGTGAGAAGGAACTTTAGGTGAGAAGGTGAGAAGAGAAGATCTTGGCCCTCCAAATCTGATCCAACGGCTGGGATTAAAACCACCATCCCCACTGAAATTCCTGCACACGTGTGGGAAAAAGAAAAAAAGAAAAATCTCAGCTTATTTAATTATGTCGCAGGATTTGTGGGATTTAGAGAGAAAAAGTGCAAGCAAGGAAAAATCCTAGTTAAGAAACTTTTCCATATCGGTACTCAAGCACACTGCAAACTTTAGTCTTGTTCTAGGGTTTTTCAAGGAATTCGAGCAGACCATTCGGCATATTCTAGGGTTTTGTCGACAAACTTGCTCAACCACACCGGGTTCTCAATCAAAGCATCGCCGGTTTTTTTTACCATACACATTCAGCAACATCGACGACAAGGATGAAGTCGGTGAGTGACAATTCTCGATCTTTGTGGTTGATTGTTCACCAATTTCATAGCTCTAATGTGATTTTACGGTGAATTTGAAGTGATGTTCATGTGTTGTTGATACTTTGTTACAGGGGACAAGCACAGCGAGAATAATTCTGGAAATGTCGCCGACGAGGAGTCACATACCAAGTAAGTATGCTACATTCCATTGTTCAATCTGTTGTGTGTCGCTGGACGAGGGTGACGATGGTGGGACGGGATTAGATATAGGGGATGGGGGTGTGACACATCAAACAGGGCACATGGCTCAACATGTCCCTTTTTTTTTAGGCCGGCTATTCGCATCTATGGCCACTGATGTTTGTTACGGGTAGGTTACTGGGTACGTTGAGATCGGGGGGGAGTGTAATACTTAGCGAGTGAGGGAGGGGGGTACGATGTAGTGTAATTATGTGTTCATGTGTTGGTTCGACACATGATCAGACGTGTGATTGTGATTCAGGGGTCTGTGGTCCTGTGATGATTTGGCCACATTGATACAAGTGTGATCAGTGTGATTGTGATTCAGGGGTCTGTGGTCAAGTGATGATTTGGCCACATTGGTACAAGTGTGATTAGTGTGATTCAAGGGTCTGTGGTCATGTGATGATTTGGCCACATTGACACAAGTGTGATCAGGTCATGGATTGGCAATGTACAAGGAAAACTCAAAGAGGGAAGAAGTGTACGCAGATGCAGATCGATGGGATAGATCTCGAACCACCAATCCCGGCGCGACGAGCTTATGAGCCATCACGATCTATGGTGTATGATCTTGTTAGAAGCAGTTCATTTGTTGTGTATGGGAGGGGGGGAGTTTGTTTTTTTGTTAACATTTGGTTCGTTGTGATATGCATGTTACAATATGAGACACGTTATTGTTACGTGATCAAACAATATTTTTTTGGTCAAATGTTATGTTGGTATATGATTTTGTAAGGGTCACATGTTAGTGTTATGTGATCAGACAATAGTATTGTTATTCAATGGGATCAGACATGAAGCGTTGTCGTGTTTTAATGCCTACATATCATGTACTGATGAACTTGTCCATACTACATAAGGTTGTGATTATATTTTGTACTAACTGATAATAAATTGTGTATGATCACAAGTCATTATAATGTGGT